>JAMWYP010000006.1:8118364-9318364 GCA_025563575.1 Acacia pycnantha
TGGGGTATGTCAAATTCTCATGGTTATCACAATTTGAGTTGGCAAACCTTGCATTGCCTAAGGGATCTGGAGGTCTCGGTTGTAAAATTTTTTTATGAATAAAGCCTATGGGTGTAAGTTGGTGTGGAATTTGGCTGCAGGAACTGGAGGCTTATGGTCTGATATATTCTTTCATAAGCATGTTATGTGGAATGTGCATTGCCTTTTTTATTCTAAACCATAAGACTCTTCATTACGGCGATTTATATGCAGACAGAAGGAAACCCTTGAGAGAGGAATTAATTTGAGGGTGAGGAATGGAGAATCAGTCCTTTTTTTATGATAGTTGGCTCCTCTTAGGTTTAAAGATTATAAATAACTGCATCAGGTCATTATCACAGGAAGAGCAAACTAGTAAGGTTGTTAATTGGACAGCCAATGGGATATGGGACTTTACTCACTTAGGATCCATTGTATCCAGTGAAGTGATCCAACGTTTAATAGTTGTCCCTCCCCTAGGGCTAGAGATGGGGAGTATGTGATGATTTAAAATGGATCAATTAATGGCTCCTTCTCGGTTAAATCAGCTTATTACCTAATTGAGTCACCAGCTGCAAATTTGGCTCACCCTTGTTTCAAGTTTATTTGGAAATGGCCAAGAGCTGAGAGAATTTGAGTTTTTCTCTAGCTAGCATTCCATAACCATTTACCCACTAATAAATGGAGGAGTAAGTGGGCTAATACTTCATCTTTATGTGATTGCTGTAATTCTTAGGCCGAAATAGTTTTGCATATACTAAGGGATTGTACTTAAGCAGAATGTATGTGGAAGGACTTGGTACATCCAAGACACTTCAGCAGTTTCTTTGCTGCTAATTTACGAGATTGGTTTGATCTCAACCTTAGGAAGGAGATTGCCTTACATTCAAATTCGAACTGGGCTCAAACTTTTGGTATGGCTTCATGGAAACTATGGAATTAGAGGAACTCCTCAGTTTTCGAGGTGGACTTTCATAAACCGGTTTGTCTTGCAACAAATATCTTGAATTCGTGGCGTTACTCAAATTTGGTGGATATGAACTCTAGCTTGACAAACCAAAGAGCCTGGAAGGCACCACCTGTTGACTGGATTAAGATTAATGTTGATAGCGCCATTTCCTCATCTAGACGATGTGTTGGCTGTGGTGGTGTTTTTCGTGATTCAAATGGCAACTGAGTTGCAGGTTTCTATTTCTATCTTGGCCTGTGCACTCCTTATGAAGCGGAGGAATGGGCGATTCTGAAGGCTTGGGAGCATGCAGGACTATGAATATCAGTTTGATTATTATTGAATATGATTCAAAGAGCATGATTGATTCCCTAAAACTTCCATATTGTGATGGTTTGCAAAGTTTAGTGACGCTGAAAATTAGAGAATTAATGCAGCTTAACTGCGTTGTTCAATTGGACTTTATTCCCAAGGATTTTAATCTTGTGGTGGACAAGCTTGCTAAAAATGGCTTGTCTTATTCCTGTTTCTTTGATGAGTGTCCTTCTTTTCTTTGTACTTTGGTTATGTAAGATAGTATGGGATCTAATCCCCTTTATTCTACTTTTTAATATAAAGGCTTAGCCTCCCTTTTACAAAAAAAAAGGAACTCTTTTGGAATTAATAAAGATCATTTAACTTTATGTTGAGTGTAGTGTAATGATCAATCCTAATGCCTTAGAATAAGTGGTAATGCGTTGTTTGCAATTGTATAACTATAGGATCCTACATTGCCCAAGGTAATTAAAAGGACTTGGAACCCAATTGAAAATTGTAAAGCAATCAGGTAGTAACTCTAATTCTCATACACTTTGTATGACTGTGCATGTTTCTGTAAGAGTCCTGTCTCGTGTGGGGCCAGTACCACTTGTGGCTCGATTAAACGGAAGGGCTGACCATAGAGATCCTTCCCGGTGGCTAGGGCTTATTGGACCGGTAGTCTATAGGTGACGAATCTAATTGCATTCAAACGACTTGGTGGTTCCCAGTCAATTATTCCTAGCTCTATGGTTATGTGATCTATGTTTGCCGATATTGCTGAATATTATATCTGTTATGATTTCTGAATGTTGTTGTGGACTGTTTCTGTTTGTGGTTAATTGTCATATATTATTTATACTTTATATATGAGATTAACCGTTACTCTAAGAACCTTCGGGGTCCCAACCCTTGTTACTACATGTGAATTGTATAATGTATTGGATGTGGCTCCCAGTGCAAGGCGGCTCAGAAATTGAAGATTTCGGGTCAATGTAAGGGCAACTGTTAGTTGTCTATTATAAGTTCTGTAATAGTACTTTTAGAAGTTGTAAAGAATTTGTACAACTCTAGTAGAATTCATGTATTGTAATCAAGTACGTTATATCAGTATGTTATACTATTTTTGGTTGCCTATGATTATTACCCACTAAGCTCTGTAATAATACTCTAATAAATGTCAGTATGTCTATGGGGTATGACAGAAATTATAAAAGATGTCAATGTGGTCACCACCGTCAAGCTGGACCTAATTTTGCCAAATAAGAACATATATTGGTTCCACCGCATCGGAATGCCAAACCCATTCAAAACCTTTTGTGGAGGTCAGAATTGGCTTTCATCAGCGGTGACGGCGAGGTTGGGCTTCATCTCGATGGTTGAGTGGGGTTAAACAATCAGATGGAGGAAGGAAAGGATGGAGAGGACGGAACTTTTTTTTTCTCTGGAAAGATCAAAGGAGGGAGAGAGAAGGAAAGGGTGAGAGAGAGGAAGAGATGTGATGATGGATTGAAATGTCAGAGTAAATGTGACTATCTTTTAAGTAATTTCAGTCAAAATTAATGGTCAACTTAAATTATGGTTAAAAGAATTGCTACGTTTTAAGACTTTCAGAGTGACATTGAGACCCAAAAAAACTTCTAATGCTTTTGGACTTATATTTCTGGGGCAAATTTGTTACTTTCCATTGTGGCATTGTCCGAAATACGAACATATGTATACAAATGCAAGTCTGGATTACATGTGCACCCATGTGATCGAATTGTCTAATATCATTTTTTTTTCTCCTCATTCAAATTAATAATTGGTCCGTATCAATAACCTTTATTTAAATTTTTTCTGGGTCTATTATGAGTTTGTAGCACCCTGCTTAGGCATGTGGCTATGACTCCAACGAACTAGTTAATTTGTCAACTGATGGTTTTGAAATTAAATGTGTTTTTTTTCCAGTAATTTTTCGTGATCAGTCAGGGCCAATGATAGAGAACAATAGAACATGAAGGGAACAAATTAATTAAGTCTTGCTTCAAAATGTAGTTGACTAAAGCCAACTGATAATATAATCAATAGGTAGGTTAATAGCATTGGTTTTTTTTATTAGAGTTTAATTGAATTTTAATTTTAGTCTTTGTAGTTTCAAAATTATGGTGACTTGATTTGAGTAAAGCTCTCAATTATAGGGTCAAAATCAAAATTTGTTAAAAGTATATGGAACTCGTTAAAAGTATAGGGGCTAGATGAGTTTTGACTTTGGCTTATGTACTTTTAACGAATTGTGATTTTGGTTACTATATTTTAGGTTGTTCAAAGTGTCCTGGTCATCTCGTTTCATTTGGGATCAAGACCACCTGGGACCTGGATATATTAGGACTGGGGTCGGAACTGTGATCTCAAGAGCGATCCGGGTCCCTTTTTTAATTTTTTTTATCTCATAAATTAAGTTATCTTTTGATTTTTGTATTTGTTACCCTATAAATTAAGTTATCATTTGATAAGATTTGTATAACATTTTTAGTTGGAATTAAACTGCATATATCGTAATACTACTCTTAACTATATATTGTATAGAGATGATGATGATGATGATGATAATAATAATATGTTATTCTTTAACTCTAGATCAATTTATGTGATTATCATGGCCTTATTAGTTCTTAAATTATCAATTTAAATAATATAATATGGAGAATTTAAATAATATATTAATATTTTTTAAGTTTATTTTCTTAAAAAATAAATAAACTGGGATTTCCTTGTCTTGTCCAGTACTACAGGGATCAGGATGCAAATTGCATCCCAGCTAAAAACCAGGAATCGTGATTAGGGTATCCTAGTCCCCTCCTAGGTTTTGAACACCCCTACTATATTTAACATTCAAACTATATCTTTATAAAACTATAAGGAATAAACCAACGATTTGAAACAATAAAGATTAAACTAAAATTCAGTCAAACTGTGACCAACAATAATATAAACCCTTACAAATATTACCTCATGTTCTAAATGTATGACCTAGTTTGTAGTGTAGTACTGAAAAAGTATAGTATAATATATTATATTATTTACCCCTTCAATTCTAAATATAAGACCTAGTTTGGTACGTGAGAGAAGTTTTGGTCTTAAAAGTAAGTATTTTATTTATTTATTTTATCTCTTATACTTATCATTTTTTTTTTAAATTAATTTGCCTAACTTATAAATTATTATATAATCTAATATTAAAGAAAAATATTTTGAAGAGATCATGTTATATATGTTATAATAAGTTATTTATTTAGCTTTCTTAATCTTCCTAAAATTAGATAAATAGGTTTAATAAAAAAGAGAGGAGTAACATATTGTGAAACTCCTCACGCTATTTTCTACTAGACACTGGCAATTAAAGCATCATGAGTCGAAAAGATTGATGAAAGGCAATGCATACTAGCAATTGAAATTTGTTGCTTTTGTTTTTGCTTTTGTTTTTGTTTTATTTTTTATTTTTCCCTTAATTATATTATGGGGTTTGAATCTGTGACCATCTATCATTTTTTATTTCTCCATTACCACTTGATTAATAACTTTGCTTATTACGTTTTTAAATTAAGCCTAATTCAAGAAAAATCAAAATCTGCATATTGAGGTCGAAGCCTTGAATCTTCTTGGTGTTCAAGAAAAAAAGATTAAGGTTGAAGGTCGTGATCAGAGGAGGACTTTTCATGGATAAGGTTGGTGTTCTCATTATGTGAAGGGCAGTTTGGACTTTTCTCCAAAATTTCCATATCCCTGATTGTCCCTTATCCCTTCTCTATCCTTTCACAAGTTCAATGAGCTTCTCTTGGTTTAAGAAATTTAGATGGTATTTAAATGTCATTTTCCCTATAATTTATGTGAAACATTTAAATTTATCTGATGTAATAGACCAATAAACAACTACTCATTCGGTCCTAAATATAGGACATAGTTTGGGCTTTTTAACCAATTTTCCCCTAATTAAATAACTAATTACCAAAATGCCATTGTCTGGAAACATATCACTAATATGCCTCTGTTTAGTCGATTACACCCCTAGATGTAATCGACTAAACTGCGGGGCCTCTTTTTTTTTTTTTGAATTTTCGTGAAATGTAATCGACTAAGCTACAGTGCTTAGTCGATTACATCGTGACAGATGGGTTTTTTAAAACCCCATTTGCCCCAACCGAACCCTAATACTCGATTAAACCTCCCCCTCTCTGATTTTTTCGCCAAAACCTTGTTGAATCCGTTGGTGGGTTGTGAAGGAAACTTCAATCTAGTTCTATTTGCGTCGATTTCGGTATGTTTTCATCTCCATTTCGAATTTCTTCCGTCGTTTTTGCGTTTAATCATTGTAGTTTCACTTGGTTAAGCTCTTTTTTGTTTGTAATCTGAAACCCTCCCTTTGGAGCTCCCAAATTCTGGTGTGAAGGATGAGTTCAAGTTCAAACACGCACGTTACCGTAATCTACCATAGTGGGAGGCATTTTGAAGGTCCCGATGGTGTTCAATTTGAAGGAAGAATGAAAATGATGAAAATCAAATGGGGTACTACGTACAACGAGCTCAAAGAAAGATTTTACCAAAAATTGGGGCGACATGGAAGCCAATGCATTCATTGGTTAATTGTCAAAGTGGAGACTATAGTGGGTAAGGATAGTGTATACTACATTAGTAACGATGTATGTGATGATGAAGACATAGAGTGTGTCATAGATGCATTTGCTAATCGGAGATAACAAAATTTTATTGAGATATATGTTGAGCTTGAATTTGGTGAATCATCATCTTACCCATGCATACAAGATCTCCACAGTATTTTGGTCAAGAAGAAAGACCTGTCGGTTTATCTGCACCTTCACAAGGCTTAAGTCAGATAACATTGACGGAAGAAAAGGAGGATGAAGAAGATGAGAATATGGATAGCGATGAGGAGGACGAATATGAGAGGTTTTTTTCACTAGGTGACACCTTAGATACTGATGTGGAGGGTGATTTTGATGCTCGCACGAACCCCTTCATCCGACCCTGCATCCACCTCCACCTTTCATTATCCTTATCAATGTGGCTTTTCCACCTCATTTTTTGTTTCAGCTCCATCTTACCTATCTTCTTCGAGGTAGCATTGATGCCTTTCATGACATCACGAAAGGAGAATCCACCCTCCGGCTCAACTATGTCCTCCATCTCAACATCATCGTCATCATCATCATGGACCTCAGGAGGAACAATGGGTGGAACCGGGCTAGCATCAGGTACATCCTCATCGACATTAGTGAATTGCCACACACCATTTGGCCCCTTGGAGATCTTGCATTGCTCCAATAGACGCTGTCCAAACCTAGCATTCCACATTGTGAGGTTCTTCATTTGCTCAGTGTGCATAGGAACACGAAAATGCTCCAATATCCTCTGAACCAGATAAGCATATGGGAGTGCAACGTTATCCTTTTGTTTGGCCTTATACATCATCGAACAAATGCAGTGCCTCCAATTCACCTGTATGCCATGACGGATAGCCCACATAATAGGAATGTCACCCTTCAACACCCTCGAATGATTATGAGGCCGAGGGAACAATATGTGGGTGATGACGTAGTAGAGGATACAAGCATCAACAGTCAGCTGGCCCACAGTAAATATGGCTCTATGACCTCCTAGCCTCCTGGTGTAATACCCTAAAAATCATACTTAGGGTAAATATAATAACTTAGGAAAATTGTGAAAAATCCTAAAAGTCAGTGAAATAATTATTAAAATTGAGAGAGTATATTGCCTCTAATTTTGGTAATTTAGTAAATTATAAACTTGGTGGAATTGAAGAAGAATACTCAAAAAGTAGTGAAAAGACCATAATGCCCCCGTAATTTCTAAAATAATGCAAGAGTCATGAAATTCTAATGTTAATGCCAAAGTTTGAAGATAAAGAGTTATCTTAATTAAGAAAATTGTCCACAATTGATAAGAAGGTAATTAAGTAATTATTGGCTAATTACTTAAGCTTAAGCAAAGGAAATTCAAGGATAATTATGTAAAACTCCATAATTAGTGATTAATGGCTAAGAATTAGCATAAATATATTGGCTAATTAATTGGAAATTATTGAGAAAAATAAGTGAGATTAAGTATTTTTGAGCTTAAAAACAAGTTTGGACAAATAGGAAAAAGTTATGAAAAATTATGTAAAAATAATTAAAATAATAATTAAATAATTAATTAAAAATAAAATAAATATAAATATATATTATATATGTATGCTGCCGACATGAATTGGAGGGAAGAAGGGAAAAAAGAAAAAAAAAATATTGATATTTTATTATATAATTAATTACAGTGAATAGTAAAAAGATAAATAGGAAACGGATCCTATCTAGAGAACCAGGAATATGATTTCCAAAGTCAAGGTAAAATATTGATCAGTGGATTTTTAGCTTCAAGTAGACTCTTCCAGAAGTTCATTCCAAAGCCGATAGAGCATTTTCCTAATAAGACGAAATAGGGAAAATCTGATAAAAAGACAGATAGTCATAAAATTAGAATTTGAACAAAATAAATTGTAACTCAACATTTGGAGATGATTTTATGATTATCTGGACATATTTGGAATCAGTGAATTTTTGTCCAGAAGTTGATAATTCCGGAATTCAATTCCGTAACCGTGCACGCTTTTCGAGGAACTTCAGACTGACTGTTGGAACCCTATATGGAATCAAAATTTAGGTTAACTTGGACATTTCTAATAAGTGAGAAAATGTCTTCAAAGTTGTAAATCCAGAATTTTAGGATTTTCCGAGATTACGCGATTCGGACACCGATCGGAAAAACTTTATCGGTACGGGCATAAAGCAACCATTGAGTCATCACTTGGAATCAATCATGAGCTGCCACATGAGCCATGTATGTCGACCAAAGAGAGGGAGAGGTTGAGATTTTACCATCCGATTCAAGTTGAATCCAAAGGTTGAGAACAAATTGGAAAATTCCCATTATGTCCTTACTTTCTTCTATAAATAGGACCTTGGGCTTCATTTATTTTTCACACCATTCTCACTTGAGAATTTCAAATCTAGAGAGAGGTTTTAGAGAGAGAAGCTCTGGGGAAATTTGCAGCGAAGCTCTGGGTAAGTTTTTCGGTACTTAAGCTTTCGTAGTTCTTTCGGTAGTTAGAGTAGAAATGCTAGTTTAGTCTTTAATCTTTCAAGTATGATTAGATATCATATGTTAGGGGTATTTTAGTCATTATTTCGAAAATTATCATTGGGTCGAAGTTCTGGCAAAATTTTGGAAGATTTTAAGGTCAAAGTACGGAGTGCTGGCGAAATTCCGCCAATTAGGGGTATAGGGGCAAAATGGTAATTTTTACCTAAAATGCCAGTCGTAATGTCAAATCACTAATGAAAGTGATATTACCCTTATAGGATATCGAAACTCGATTTTCTGCCGTTACGTTGCCCGACGTGCCACCGTTGGACGTTTCGCAGATTTTCCGTAAAAGTACGATTTCGACGGAAGTACCGTCTACCGATCAACGAAGGTACGTTCGCGTCTTGTAACACTAACTCGATGTTTATGGTATGCATGTATGTGGTATGGGTGTAGAGGTGTTATACTTGTTTGAGTGCATATAGTGGTTAAAGAATGTGTACGTATCTTTGGGTGCAATTGCTCAGTATCTTTGGGTGCAATCTGTCGTATCTTGGGTGCAATATGTCTCGCATCTTTGGGGGCAATACATATGCATGGGTTGTGATTGTGATAGAGCAATGTTAGTATTGTTGATGTCTCGTTGTCTCGTATACATAAACATGAGGTTAACTGTTACTCGAGATCCGGTGCGGATCTCACTCTTAACATAGCGTCAGGTTCAGGAGGACCGAGGACCGAGGAGAGAGACAAGCAGCCCGCGTAGAAGTTTCGGCTGAAGACCTCTTTTGTTGTTCCGTCTGAAGCCTTCCTTTGATGTTGTTATCTACTTTTGAACCACACGGTTTTGTGCCGCTTCTGTAAATTGGCCAGACTTACGGCATTTTGAAATCTAAATATCAGTTACTCTTTGTTCCGGTGCTCTACTCTGATGATTTTAAATGAAAAAAAATTTATATTGCTTTTGAAAAGTTGGGGTGTTACACCTGGCATCATGCACAACCTCATCTCGAACAAATCCATCAATGGGGCCAGTGCTATCCCCATCATACTGAACTGTATCCTCCGCATCAAAATCATATCCCAGTATCTCTGTCCAGATGGGAGCCGTCATCAATATGTCAATGCCGCAGACGCGAGAATGCAAATCACCATTTATGTAGATGAGGTTATGGTAGAAAGCTCTCACCATAACCTCTGAGTAGGGACATGCCATCTCCGCCAATCCTCTCAAATGGGAAGTCTCCAACAACGGCATTATCTCAAATCTCTCCCTCGCAAAGAAGGCCATATCTAATGACTTCGACTTGCAAATGGGTCTGCTAGCAAAAGAAGCCATGAATCGTTCATGTTGTTCTGCATCATTTTCAACCAGATAACCAAAAGGGAGGTCAACAACGGGCTCATGCTGTTGTGGCCTAGAAGAGGATGCCCCACGGTTCACCCGTTGCTTCGTCCGCCTCATACCCTCATTCCAGTGTTAGTGGGGGGTTCTCTAAGACGCATGATAACAACAAAGACCTACAAAGGGACATTACAAATCATCAACAAACAATAAACATTCATCATTTTCACAAACAAACACAATCAACGTAAATAACAAACATTCAAGGAGATGAGTTATTTGAAAAACTTAAAATCTAAGCAACATAAACAAACATTAATAAGTATAAAACAACAAACATTCATCATTTTAACAAAAAAACACAAGCAACAACAAAAAATTTTGATGAAAACCGAAGTGAAATTCGTCCAAAAATAAAAAAAAATTCTCAATCGATGTAAATCTTTTCACTTTCACATGTACATTCATCATTTTCATCCATAAATAGGAATGAAATACTCAAATCAATCAAAGATACACAACAAAACCACCCAATCAAAGCACAAAACGCAAAAACGCAAATGGGGGAGAACATATCGAAATTCGAAATGGAGATGAGAACATACCGAAATCGACGCAAATAGCACTAGATTGAAGTTTCCTTCACAACCCACCAACGGATTCAACAAGGTTTTGGCGAAAAAATCAGAAGGGGAGAGGTTTGGGGAGGTTTAATCAAGTATTTAGGGTTCGGTTGGGGCGAAGGGGGTTTTTAAAAAACTCATCTGTCACGATGTAATTGACTAAGCATTGTAGTTTAGTCGATTACATTTCATGGAAATTCAAAAAAAAAGAGGCCTCGCAGTTTAGTAGATTACATATAGGGGTGTAATCGACTAAACAGGGGCACATTGGTGATATGTTTCCAAACAGGGGCATTTTGGTAATTAGTTATTTAATTAGGGGCAAATTGGTCAAAAAGCCACATATTTTGTAGTGCAATTACACTGAAAACTATGTCTCATATTTAAGACTGGAGGTAATAATTTAATCGCCGAAATTAGGTGGTGATATAAGAAAATAAGCATGCGGCCCACGTGTTAGGAATCATTTTGTTTTGTTGCGACAAATAGATAGACCCCATTTATAAATAAATAATAGGTAAAAGTGAAACTGTACCTTACTTCCCTTACCATAAATCTCTTAAGCTCTTATATATATGTAGCATGACTAATATTTTGGGTAAATGACAGAAAAATAATATTTAAATTATAGAAACCCCAAAATATACACTAAATTAGTAAAAGGATAAATATTTGATATGGGAAAAATATGTAATTTTGAAGTTTGAGTGTTTACAACTTGAGTATAAACAATGATAACTTAAGAATAACAATTAGCACTACTAGAAAAAGGGAAAGGATTTTTAGACTAGTTTTAGGTTCGGTCTTGTATTGACCAGTTTAGAAAGTGTACCCTTATTAAGACCGGGCTTACAACCGGTCTTAAAAGTCACTTTTTCAAACCAGTTGTTTAAACGAATGATGTTAAAAATTTCAATTTATAATTTAACGAATTTTAAGACCTTTTAACGAATTTTTTCCTTTCAAGCTTTGATCACTCAACCTATATTTTTCATTGTCTAATTTAAATGTCTTAATCATCAACCCGTCACTGCTAACTCCACCTAGTCGAGTAGCTCCTTATTATTGGACTAGGTGCTAATCCAATCTAACAAATTTTTTCATTTCAAGCATTAATCACTCAGCCTACATTTTTCATTGTCTAATTTAACATCTTAATCATCAATCCGTCACTACTAACTCCACACAATCGAGTAGCTCCTTATTATTGGCCTTCACTTTGATTTTCATCTCAACCAAGACCTCATCACATGACCGAATTCAACTATACAAAATAGAATTTTTAAGTTTGTATATCAACCACGTTAGACTTAGCTTCATTAAAGAGCATACTACACCTTTATCACCTAAAACTAAGGTAAGCCAGAGCCATATTCTATTTGAAATCTCAAAAGAATCAAAATTCCTAAGATTAGTAAACTTAGTACCCAAACCAAGGGTGGCTGCATTTGACTCTAAGGACGGCCCACAATACAAACCACGCATCTACAACCCCCACACATTAGGGTTAAATTTACAATCGACACCCCCACCCAACACTCAATAATGATGGGGACATCCAAACAAACAAAAAACTTGAAAAAAAAGTATGGTAAATAAGATTCAATTAACATACATGTACACAAACTTTTGTCCATGGAATTCACAATGATTGGATTTGTGAAACTTGTCATTATGAGAATGATATAATGAAATTGAATTATTGTTATAATCACAAGTTTCGCAATCCCAACCATAAAAAATTTTGTGGATAAAAGTTTGCATACACTAACTAACCACAAAGAATATACGGCCAGGAGAAAAAAGAAGAAGAAGTAAACTTTCATGTATCACACAGAGAACATACAAGAAGGCAACAAGAAAAAAAAGGAATATCATATTTATACCTATGGAATGAAGGATTTTTTGTTTTGTTTTCCAAGTCCTAAAGGAAGAGTTTGCATGTATCAACTGTGCTCATCTGATCCCTTGTTTTCAATTACAATAAGTTACATGGTAGATCATATTATTTAATGGTCTTTATATGTGTAGAAAAATATAAAAGATAGCTACAAAAAAAAACACTCAATTTGGTGCTCTTCACATGTCTTTCCAGCACTCTTCATACTCCTTTCTATAATTAAAAAGGATAAATTTGTAATAAGAAAATTGAATACAAATCCACTGTAAACAAATAAATATGATGATGACAAGAATGATACAAGAAAGCAACAAGCACAAAAGGAATATCATATTTATACCTGTGGAAGGAATGCTTTTTTTCATTTTCCAAGTCCTACAATTGTCTTCATCCAATCCTCTGTGCAATCTATGCAAATGCAATCCAGCTCGTGAGCATGTGTACTACATAATATAATTACTGCACATGTAATGTATTACATATGTTCACAAACTGCATTGTATTTGGAGAAAGTAGCAAATCAAAAAATACTGGCATCTTCATAAAATCTTCACACGCATGAATATATGGTTTATTTGGCACTCATTGTAGGTTTGTGCTATGTGTGGCTATGTTGATTGGCTAGAATTAGTACTACTTGCTTCAAATTCAATGTATTATGTACAGACCATATGTTCAAGAGCTACATTAAACTTGAAGAAATCATGAATATACTGGCCTACCCACACCACCACATATATCACATATGAGACACTTCTCAAGACATGAATATATTGCATGTGCAGATTTCCATCGCATGATGTAAGGGGAAAAATTAAACTTTCAATAAGGGTTTTGACAAAGAAGGAAAAGAAGTATCGACAGTTTATAAAAACAAACAAAGACAACGATTAAAACTTATATGCAAGCAAAGACAACAAAAGAGAACACTAGTAGAACACAAGAGCAAAACAACTATCAAGGGTTTAAGAAAAGCAACGATTTTTACCGAAAACGAGAGAAAAACGACGATGAGAAAGAGGGAGAGCCCAATAGAAAGGAATATCAAGTCATCCCAACGACATAGAGAGAGATATCACGTCAGTCAGAGGCGACAAGAAGAAAAGTACGGGAGCGAGACTAAGAGAGGCTTGAGATAAAGATTGAGTGCGAAAGTAAGTATATATACTAGGGCAACATTTTCCATATCAGTTCGATGGCTATTGCTGGAGGAGGAGAAAGGAATGTTGCCTCTTTGTTCTTGCCATTGGAAGTGTTGCCACTCAAGAAGAAAGAGAGAACTAGAAAGGAACTTTTGAATTTGAACTTCAAAACTAAAGGCGCCTTGATATTTATAATCGAGACTCGTATCTGAAAACTTGAGATGATACTAATGAGATATGATGATATGCGTTGGAAGTTGAAACGTTACATATTTAGACCAGTTGTATTTGAAAACAAAGTCTAAATAATAATTATGAGGCCAGATGTACATTTTATTCGGTCTAAATAAAAAATGAACGTTAGAAGAATAAACTACATTTAGACCGGTTAAGAGTTAAAAGACAATTCAAATTAACATATTTAGATCTTGTATCACTACAACCGGTCTGAATATAGTCAAATTATATATTTAACATGAAACATATCCCAAGTAACATAATTTACTAATATAGTATATATATTCTATCATAAAATTAACTTATCACGCTAGAGACAGAAACAACAACGGAACAAAGATACAAGAGATATGATCAAGATCAATATTAGAAATCAAAATATTTTTTTCATTAATAATATATATTTTTTTTGCTACCTACATTGATTAAAACATTTTATATAATAAAAAAACTTTCAGTCTTCCTCCTCATCGCTGGAAGAAGAGGAAGGGAAGATAGATCATCCAAAAGATTGTACTTGATGTCATTGGTGTCAAGTACAAGGTTGAGCTTGTTATTGATAATGTGGAGTGAAACAAAGAGTCTTTTGAGGCTTCTGTTGATATGATCCACCCTCGCTTGGAGGTGTTGCAGAAGCTCCTTCGCTGAAGGTGGCAGAGGAGGCGGAGGAGGCAGTGGAAGCTATAGAGGAGGAGGAGGAAAAGGAGGACGAACAAAATTATCCCTAACATGTACCTATTGATATTCTAGAGAGGAGAAGAAGAGAAGTTGAATTTGAAGAAACAAAAGCAATTAGGAGTTTAAATAGACAAGATGGATGAAGGTTACATTTATTGAAAGATTTTGAAGCGACGCATAGTTGGGAAGTTTACCTGGGAAGCTTAAGAAACTCTAAAACATTTAAGAATAAGTATAAAGAAACGACAATATTTAAAATAATATTTAAATCGGATATATAAGTATCCTGTCTAAAACGAATTTAATTTTTTTAATTTTCTCACTATTTAATATTTATCGACATTGCATTACGTTAAAGTCAGTCTTTAAAATATTATTTAGACACGTGCAAGTGCAACTGGTGTTGAGTTGTATTAATACTTAGAAAAATGCAACCAGTTATACTTTTTAAACCTTCTCCGCCTATAGAGGTCTAGATATGACAGGTTTATAACCCTTTTTTCTAGTAGTGTAGCAACTTGGATATACACAATGACAACTTAGGGAGCTGAAGTTGTTAATTTCTATACCCAAATCGCTAATTCTCATACTTAATTTGTCAACACCTAAATTTCAAAATTTCATATTCATACCATATCACTTATTTGTCTCTTTACTAATTTAGTACACATTTAGAGGATTTATAATTTAAATAATATTTTTCTGTCATTTTTCCTAATAGTTTTGATCAAATACTCCGCTCCTCCTTATTATAGCACATTTATTAAAAGTATTTTGTCGCCTTAAATATAAGACCTTATACAAAATGTAATTAGTATTAAATTGTTTTGATTACATATACTCTTATTAATGGTAATGCAGAGCCGAGAGAGATTCTATAAGAAAGACATTAAAAGTAACTAAGCTAAATTGATTTTAACTAGAGGATAGAGTTGGAAAGTAGTAATTATTTTTTTTATCATTTAACTAATTTTCTTAATTCTTTTGAAGTGGTTAGAATGGTCTTATATTAAGGATTGGGGAGTGTGTGTGTGTGTGTCTATATATATATATATAGGGGATTTATGTAGATATCATTGATGAGTTGTGATTTATCCATATTAAAAGCTTAGGCGAGTTACTTCTTGCTCCAATAGTGACATGAGATTTGATTTTGTCCGGAATTTAGCACTTATTTATGTTATTTATCATTTTTTTTATCATTATCTATGTTATCCCAATAGTAATGAAATAAGAGAGAGATAAGAGATTAAGAAAGATGATTATGGTATTTTTAGAAAAAATATATCATATTAATTAATTCAATTAATTTCTTTAATCTAATCAATTAGGTAAATAGATCTTAATACTAAATAGAGAAAATTTAAAAAAAATGAGGAAATATTTGTACATAGTTCAAAATTTATACTACTAGAATTTTTTGTAATTTAGACTAAATAATATAATATAATATAGTCCTTGGACATTAGTGGCTGCCTAACTGGTGAGTAATCTCCCAGCTCAAGCACCACGGCGAATGAATGAAAGATATAAAGAATTGTGTTAGTCAGCAATCGATGGTCACGAGGATTTCAGGCTCTGGCGACGCCATTAACTCCATATTCTTCACAATATTCTTCTTCTTTCCTAATTGCTAGTGATGAAGGCCATGGAATCTGCTCCTTTGCTCCAACCGTCAATCGCCGTCTTTCTCTCATTCTTAATCGCCTTTCGTGCTTACAGAAGAAAATCTCTCAGTCTTTCTGGAGCGATTTCCGGTTTCGTCGTTATGGCCATTCACATTTCTGTTGGGTACAGGTGGTTCTTCCCTCCTTTTACTCACTTGTGTGGTTTTTTCACCTCATTCTTGGGTTTCATCTTGCGTGGATTTAACGTCTTTTTTCCTTTTTCTTTTTTCTTTTTTTTTGGGAAAAAGATTTGGGGCTATGATCCTTGCGTTCTTTTTCACTTCGTCTAAGCTCACCAAGATCGGAGAAGATAAGAAGCGAAAAGTTGATCCTGAATTCAAAGAAGGTGGACAAAGGAATTGGTGTGTTGTTCTCTGTGCTCTCTCTTTCTTAAGTGTTAATGAGTACTTAGGTAGTGTTTTTTGTGTTTCACATAGAGCTTTCAATTGATGTCCATTTAAATAAATTAAAAATAACATATGAAGTACGCATGCAAATATACAAAAAGGAAGCAACGTCAAAAAATAGATTCAATAATTTGGCTTGAAACTGAAAAATAGGGAGACAGACAGAGAAACAAGAACTGAACAGTTGGTAATCAAGAAAAGTAGTCTAACTGAGGACATTGCGAAGTTGTGCTTACAGGGAGGGGACTTAATGAAATTCATTGTGTTGGAGGCCGAGTTGGAGCAATATGGTTAAGGAATGAGTGAGTGTACAGAGTTTTTTCTTTTGTGACATATTTGACACGGCACACCAAAAACCACATGCAGGAGGAAATGATAATCAATCAGAAAAAAAAAAAAAATCCGTTCCTCACAGTAGTGGACACTATATATGCCATATTCATAATGCATTGGCAGGCAGAAAAGCAGAGCTAGATAGGTCTCCCTGTCATGGAGTGTTTATGGTAGATGGGCTACTGGCCACATCTTTATACTGTGGTGGTCATGGCATCAATCTTTGACAACACTAATGAAATAGTTCATTGTTTTTTAGGAGTTCAATTTATATATGTTTATGGTATACAAGTAGATATAATATTTACCATTCTGTCTGAGTTCTTTAGTTTTGGCTTGAATTTTAACTTGATGTGTCATAACTGAACAAGTTTGAGCATACTAAGGTTGGAATGTTGGATAGTTAAGCTTTATTACGAAAATCTGTTGTTGGCCTCGTGGTCTTGCAATGAATACCTCTTCAACCACTTTTCTTTACTTTTTAAATTGACAGTATTTGAATTTTTTTTTTTTTTTCAAAACAATTCTTTCTATCCATTGTGGTCAATACATCGTTCTCAAGAATAAAAGTATGAAGATGTAAATTTCTTCGGTGCTACTATTTATTTAGTATCTGATTAAGCCAGCTTGAGAACCTTGTAGCCTGCACTAACTCCCTGCACATGTGCTATCAAAATACAAGGTGACTAATGCAACTTCCTGACAATTTTCTGCTGCTTCTGTTTTTCAGGATACAAGTTCTATCAAATAGTAGCATTGCCACAGTTCTGGTCATAATTGTATGGAAACTGACAGAAGGGCAGGATAAATGCTTAAATTCGAAAGACTCAGCTCTGATCACCTCTCTTATTGGTGGCATCATAGGCCATTATTCCTGCTGCAATGGAGACACTTGGTCTTCTGAGCTTGGAATTCTAAGTGATGATCAACCTCGTCTAATCACAACCTTTAAGGTGAATAATGTCTTGGCTCCAACTGTACAAGCATGGATTTCTCTGTATACTCTTTTTTGTTTTTTGTGTGTATTCCTGCTTAACTTTAATACAAATGAATGGTTGTTAGCCTGTTCGGAGAGGTACAAATGGTGGTGTGACAAAAGCGGGACTTCTAGCAGCTACCGCTGCAGGAAGTGTCATCGGACTGTCGTTTGTTCTTCTGGGATTTCTAACAACCAGATGTGATTTTGATGTGGCCCTTAAGCAACTACTGGTCATACCTATCTCCGCCCTGGCGGGATTAGGTGGAAGTGTAATTGATTCTCTGTTGGGTGCAACATTGCAATTCAGTGGATTCTGCACTGTTCGCAACAAGGTAAAATTAATCTTGTCCCAAGAAAGCTAGCATAGTGCACATGTTCTATGTTTGGTCTGTTGTTTTAGATTGGTTATGTGAAAAAATTTCTTCTTCGTCCACAGATTGTTGGAAAGCCAGGACCAACTGTCAAAAGGATCTCTGGTCTCAGTATCCTTGACAACAATGCGGTGAACTTTGTCTCCATACTGTTGACCTCAATTTTAACTTCTATTATTTGTATGTATACCTTCTAAACTTATTAGCACGAATTGGTTATGGTGGGGACCGAAAGGGGTTCAGAGTTTGAAATTCTTAATTGCTTAGTGTAATTGTACTAGTAGTCAATCATATCTCACAAGATGTTGTCTATGACAAATCCCAAAATGCACTTTGATTTTGTTGTTAGCCTTCTTTCAAGTTTTAACCCATGATGGATAGAAAGTAGAAACCTTGCACTTTAAAGGTTCTTTTAGATTTATAAATTGCAGGCAAATGTTTGATGTCGCTCTGGTGAGTTTGGCTCCTAAGATTCAAGTACTCATTACACCCTTCCTTCACGGTTTCTCGTTGAATCAAATAATGTAATATGCTTATCATTCTTCAATATCTATCCTCATTTGTTTACATCATACTTTCATGGTAGGAAAGAGGGGAATAGGATGTGTGAACCCAAGTAATTTGAAGTTAACTGCCAAGTTTTTAATGTGGACGGTTGAATGTGAAATTAAAGCCACTATATGTTTCTTTTATACTTTGATGCCCCCTCACCAAAAAAAAAAAAGATCATACTTATCTTGAATGCTAACTTAAGTAGATTTTAATGTAAGAGTTATACAATGTAAATTGGTGTTTCAATTGTGATGCCTTTCGTTTCAAATGATGTTTAAATTGGTTTTTGGATGCATTGGACAAGTTTGGGGTTTTGAACGATATACAATGTATAGTACTCCCTCCGGTCCTAATTATAAGAGTTAATTGACTTTTTTGGAGAGATTAAGGAAGCTAATTAAATTACTTTAGAGTATTTTTATTCTTATTTTTTCTTCAAACTAATTAATTTGATTAATAGACTAATATATAATTTAAGGATATACAACATATGAAATGATTAAGTAACTTATTTAGCTTCATTAGCCTCTCCAAAAAAAGTCAACTAGCTCTTATAATTAGGACCGAAGGTAGTAATATATTTTGTGTTTGGTCTATTTTAATCGCTTTCTCTTTGTTTAGCTAGGCGCGAGTTATTCGATCATTTAACAATGTTTTATTGGAGAAATTATGTTTTTAATAAAGATATTTATAATAAAAAAGTTTAAATATAATTTTTATAACACATTTATAGTTAAAATTTAAGCTATGCAGAAATTATGATTCAGGTCTTGAAGTCAATATTCTAACATCCTTAAAAGCTATTTTAAAATTTAAGGCTATTCATGATAAATATATTTAATTAAATTATAATCCTTTAACATGGCTTGTATATAGCTTCGATTCCATGGCAAATGATTTCATATCACCTTGATATAATAGACTGATTAGGACATTTGGTTGGGCTTATGTTATGTAAAGAGGATTACATTTTGTAATCATATTACATTATTGAGTAAATACCCTTTGTAGTCTCTGACAAAAAACACGGACCCCATTTTGGTCCCTTACAAAAAAAAGGTCCCCTATTCGTCCTTTTTTAGGGACTAAAAAACACTTTTTGGAAATTTGTGAGGGATCAAAATGTCAACCAATCTACTCTTATTCATCTTTTTTATGGACTAAAAATGACTTTTTTTTGTAAGGGACCAAAATGGAGATCGTGTTTTTTGTCAAGGACCAAAAAGAGTATTTACTCTACATTATTTGATGTAGTTAGGATTACATTACTAGGACTGATAAATTAGGACGTGGATATCCCGCAATCAAGTGAGAAAAAGACATTATTATTGTTATAATTTTTTAAATTGACCAGAGTACTCACCTATAAACGTTGTTAAATATAACACCATCATTAAATATTAAAAAATTAATTAATAATATATAAATATATAAAAAAATGTTCTCCCATTAAAAAGTTTAAAAAAAAATGTTCTATCGTTAAAAAAAATACTAAAATATCTCATTCAATGAAATTCTCATTATTAAATACATAAAAAAAAAAAAAACATGAACCCAACGTATACACTGTATAATTTTTCCACCATTAAATATTAAAAAAGATTACTATGAATCCAACGTGTACACTACACAAAATGAAAAAATTACCATGAACCCAACGTATACATTAATACATGTGTGTTGACAGGGGCAATTTTATTTCTTGCTATATTATTATCATATATTTTCATGTTTGATGTAATCCAACTAAATGTTTTTATGCATATATACCATCTTTCATTAAAGACAAACCAAACAAACATATTCATGTAACTATCATTGCATTACATTCCCTCTTATTCCGTAAACCAAACAAGCCATTAGTGTTTTCTCTTTGCTAGAACTTTGTTTAGCGCCCAGTATTGGGATAAGGTCAAGATTATTAGATTATTATGGTAGCTAGAGTGATGCCTGCGTACAATTGAGAGTTTAGTTTTATATGGTGATTTCATTTTTCAAAAAAAAAAATTAAAATAATAATAATTCAATTTTTTAAAAAAATTGAAATTGAAATTATTCTTAACTATAAGAACGATCATGATTACATTAATGGTTTATCTAAATAATGTGACATTGGTCTCTGTTTGGCCCCTCACTAAATAATATATTATTGGAAAGTAACGGACCCATTTATAAGGCTCTTTATGATATGACCCAACAAGGGGCAACCCACTTCAGAATCCGCCTATAATGAAGGAGGATCCTAACCAATCTGTAATCAAGGCTATAATCAAGGAAAATTTTAATCAAGGATTTCGACCTAGATATGGCAACACAATATTTGTGCTACAAGGCATGCAGGGCCCATGAGTTCAAACCCTACAGCTAAACTCTATAAATAAGAGGTAAACCCTAAGGTATGGACTCTCTCTCTCTCTCTCTCAAGTTAATATTCAGCCGTCATTGTGCACACACACCACCCCCTTTGGTGAAAACCTTATTCATGCACAGTGATTCATCATTCTTCTGGTTATCTTCCTCATAGATATCTTGGAGTAGTTATTTGATCTAATATCAATACACTAGTCCAACAGGGCTAGACATCTGTTGTTCTTATACAGAACATTGGCACCAACCGTGGGGAGCCATAAATTTTGATTCTCGTGACCATAGATGGTTGCCACCAGAAGCAGCAGTCAGATCCCTTTGCAGGGGCAGTTGCCTGAAAATCCGATGCAGCAAAATCAAGACCACTGCAACCTAAGGACGTCCTAGATTATAACGCGGAGCATCTTAGTGAAGACGTATCAAATACAACATCCTTTCCAACGCCAGTGGCAAATCCTCAGAATATGGTGATCCAGCAAGTTTAGTAGCAAGACCCTTCTCAGCAGGTTCCATTCGAGAACCCGGAGATTCGTCTTCTGCAAACTACGTTGGATTCGATGTTAAAACGGATGGAGGAGATAGAGCAACGCAACCATCTCCAGAGACAAGAGGGCACCAGAATAATGCAGCTATTGGAGGAGAGCTCCTAAGTTTAGGTTTAGAAACTCGAGTTTTGACTATACAAAGAGCTCCTAAGTTTTTCAAAGAAAAAGCAAACTCGAGTTTAGTTTTAATGAGCTCGAGTCTTGACAAGATAGAGAGCTATCAATATTTTGAACCTAGCGAAACTCCAGTTTCCATTTGGAAACTCGAGTTTGTGCTAGACAGAGAGTTCTCTAAGTTTCCAAGTTTTTTTGGAAACTCAAGTTTACAGCATACAGAGAACTATGCTCCACACTGAACTTGAAAAAACTCTAGTTTTGATTGAAAACTCCAGTTTGCTTATGACAGAAAATTTTGCAAGGTTTTCTCTCTTAAGAGGAAACTAGAGCTTCGTTTTACTAACTCGAGTTTAGGACTTACAGAGAAAAACTCAATGTTTCTAAAGATTTGAAAACTCCAGTTTAGAACATACAAAGAGCTTTCCATTTTCTAAGTTTTATGGAAACTCGAGTTTCACTTTGTAAACTCGAGTTTAGGCCAAGCAGAGAGCTCTGCTCTATTTGAATCTTTTGGAAACTCCAGTTTTGAGCTTTTGGACTTAAACTTGCTTTTCATCATAAAAGTCCAAAACTCGAGTTTGTCACTTAATGACTCGAGTTTTGTACTTGTCTCAAAAATTGCTTCAAAGATCAAATCGCGACATTCTTCTCTAGATGAAGAAAACTCGAGTTTAGGCTTTTAATGAAAAATGAATACTCCAGTTTGGATGAACAAACTCGAGTTTTGTCGCAGGATTTGAAATTCAAACTGCTCGAATTTGTGAAATATTTATGATTGACCTTAATACTTCTTATCATCACTCATTACTATTCCTAACTATGTTTAATCAGTTTGTTAGTGAGTTTCATATGATTTAAAGAGAATTAAATGAAGACTTAGCATAAAGCAAAAAGTGATGTCAGCTCATTAAATGCAAAGTCCAGAAAACTTGCATCCTTTTGGACAATCATTCTACACACGTTGTAAAGGGATTAATGTTTCCTTTCCACATCTAGTAGTTGCTCTTCCAACAGATTAAAAGTCAGGAAATCAAACATAAACATCTGTGCAGCTGGATTAACCAAAGAGTAGAGAGAGAAGAAGACCAAAGCTTCAACTAATCCATTCTTAATGTTGGCAACGGTCACATTGAAGATTACAACGGTCATTTAATGCTCTCTTTGTATAAATAGAGTTGCATTCAATTCTTCTCAACAACCAATCTGTAGAAAACGAAAATCATTCAAGTTTCCAACTACTCTTTGAGTTTTCTTGTGTAAAGTATCTTTTGATACATTGTGCTTCAATGATTATCTTTATCCACTCTTAGAGAGAGTTCATTTATTGAAATTCATTCATTGTAAGAATCTCAAGTCAGGGGACTTGGAGATTGGGATATTGATTGCAACTGGTAAAGGGGAGTAAGTTCTAGTGAGAGAATTACTCTTGAGTTACAGAGTGTGTAATCAATTGAGTTAGTGAAAAATCCCAGAGAGTCTGGGGACTGGACGTAGGTCAAAAGGTTGGACCGAACCAGTATAAATTCCTTGTGTCTTGTTGTTCTTCCCTATACTCTGTTTAGCTCTGTTTTTTGTGTTCAAAAACAGAGCAATTCGAAAATAATTTTTATAATCCCCAATTCACCTCTCCTCTTGGTGATTAAGCTCCACTTTCAAGATTAAAGTCGAACAACTTGGAAATAAGATGTGGGTTAGACAACCAGTGCATCCCAGCAGCCTAGAGACCTTGACTACCGAGCTAAGGGGCAACTGTTATGGACATATTTATGAGGCTCATTTATGGTATGGCCCAACAAGGGGCAATTCGCATCAGAATCCGCCTATAATGAAGGAGGATCCTAACCAACCTGTAATCAAGGAAGATCTTAATCAAGGATTTTGACCAGATATGGCAGCACAATACTAGGGCTACAAGGCACTCAAGGCCCATGATTTCAAACCTTACAAGTAAACTCTATAAATAAGAGGTAAACCCTAAGGTATGGACTCTCTCTTTAATATTCAGCCGTCACTATGCACATACACCACCCCTTTAGCGAAAGCCTTATTTGTGCACAGTGATCCATTATTCTCTTGGGTATCTTCCTCATAAATATCTTGGAGTAGTTATTTGATCTAATCAACACACTAGTCCAACAGGGCTAGACCTCTGTTGTTCTTATACAGAACAGGAAACATTATTTATATATTTATCATATACTACTATGATATATATCAAAAAGTTAGTTGGGTGTAAAATATCATATACCACAAGCGAGGCTCAGGCCACTTTTTAATATATATATATTAAAAACAATAAAATTCTAAAATGAATTGCACCTAACTATTTGCAAATGCAAAAAAATAGTAGTTTTTTTGCTCGATCTTATGTTTAGGTTGAAAAAAATCAATCGGCCCAATAGTAATCCAAATATGATATTTTACACCCAACTAACTTTTTGAAGTCATAACGTAAGTTTTGGGCTTTCAAATGGTACCCAAAAAAAAGCACAAGAATTTGAGGCACGTGCAAGTAAACTTTAAATATTATTCATATAAAAAAATTAAATATTATAATTTGAATCTGTTATATTTAGATAAATCATTTTTTAACCATGAATCATGGATATCTAAGGACTGTCCATACAAATATATTTTAACAAGTTTCCAAAATATTTTTCCGTAATAGAATTCCTATAAGAACTTTTGAATTGTGTAACTCCTGCGTTAAGTCTTTTGAGTTCCCATAATCTGAATCAACTAAACTTATATATAAAAAAATATTTTTTTTAAAAAAAATAAAAATATTTAAAAGAAATTACTTTTACTATACAATCATTACACAACTCAACTCAAGTGAAAAAGGGTAGATTCATGCACTTAGAGCAAGAGAATAAAAAGAAAGGAAGCTTTAGCCGACATAATAAAAACCAAAAAGCTCCGCAATTTGGGCTTTATTACTGCGAGTGAATAATGATGTAGTAACTTTCCCCATGTAAATCTCTTTTAATTAATGATATTTCTTTCGTATATAATAATAAATAAATAAAAACTTTCGCTGCTAAATGTTAAAAATACTATCCCCAATTATTATCAGTCTCTTTTACGACACTATGTCCCTTTTGGGTTGTTGTTGTAAAGTAAAACTACTCCTTCTGGCCTATAATATTATAATATAAGGTATTTTAATTAATTTATCATAATTAATAAATAATAGTTAACTCATTAAATTTGCCTTAAATTAGAGGAAATTTTCAACTATACCCATATTAAATGGGGTATTGAAGGAGAAAGAAAAATACAATAAGTCATATTTAAACTTTAATTACGTGGAAACAATTGATAAGTAAATATTAATTGCTCTCAAAGTGATTTTTTTTTTAGAAATGACTTATATATTGTAGACCAGAAGGAGTACATCTTAGCTTTCATATGCATTGGGCATATATGGTAGGAAAGAGATAAAAGTACACATATATTCCTATAAGTAAATTATTCCTAATATATTTCATCGACATAAATCTCATTTACTTTATCTTAAAATTTAATAACATTTCACCTTTATGGCTTTACCTCTATTTAATAAGCATCCTACCCCAGGGGTACAAAGTCTAGATAACAATAATAAAGATTAGAGTAAATACCCTTTCTAGTCCCTGACAAAAAACACGGACCCCATTTTGGTTCCTGACAAAAAAACTGACCCTTATTCGTCCTTTTTATGGGACTAAAAATGACCTTTTGGAAATTTGTAAGGAATCAAAATGTCCACCAATCGACCCTTATTCGTCCTTTTTATGGACTAAAAATGACCTTTTTTTTTTTTTTTGTCAAGGAGCAAAATGGGGTCCGTGTTTTATTTCAGCGACCAGAAATGGTATTTACTCTAAAGATTAAAATAGTACATTGATATGAAAAATTTAATGATATGACTTATAAATATTATTAAGAAAAGATATCTCTTTCAACCTTATAAATAGGACCATGGTTGTATATTGATAATAATGAAAATTAATGCAATTTAAAATCATATTATATATTGATATTAATTAAATTAAAGATATGGGTGGAACTTAAAAGTTATAAACAATGCAGTTTTGGATAATATTCATGGGGTTAAGGTGCAAATTTACCAATGAACTATTACCAGAGGAGCATCTAGCACAAAAATCAATTGAGGATACCATAATTACCAATCAACAATTAAAAAGTGAAAAAAAAAAACACAATTAAGGTGCAGATTAGCTAACAAACTATTACCATGTCACTGTCTTGTTGTCTCCGTCTTCCATTGGTTGTCACAGTGTCAGCGACGTCGGCGTCTCCAAAGCTTCCATTGTTGCTAGGTATTCCTCTCACCCTCTTGAACTCATCAAGGTCCATATGCAGCTTCAGGGCGCGAATCACGCACTGAAACCAAATCCAGCAATCCACAGCTTTCAACCAACATGTGCCTTGCACCCTGGTTTCATCCCTCTGATGCCACAAGTAGCAGCCAACGCTGCCACAACGCCTACTCGCATGGGTCTCATCTCTATTAGTGTTTGCCTTATCCAACAAGAAGGCTTAACCGCTCTTTTTTCTAGCGTCTCCGCCACCGTCCTACGCCAATGCCTTATATTTTAACGTAATTGTGATAGTTATTTTTTTTAATAGTTATTTGGTACTTTTTTTCACTTTTTAATTGGTGATTGGTAATTATGGTACCCTTAATTGATTTTTGTGTCAGATGCTCCTCGGGTAATAGTTTGTTGGCAAATCTACACCTTAACCTTTTATTCATGTGTCAAAACCTGACAGTTTTATCAGTGTTGAATAAACCCTGATTTAAATATAAGAAAACTAGTTGAAAGATTATTTTGTTGGATTTATTGCAAATTATATGATAAAGCAATCAAATTAAAGGTTTGAGGCTATATTTCAAACAAGTCTCATCGCTTCTTCCTACGTTGATATCCAAATTTCAACCTCTTCCACACTTTAATCGTATGACCAACAAAATTAATGAGTGTGGTAAAAAAAAATACAAAATACAAAATATGTCGCTTGAAGAAGGCAAAATAATAAAGATTTAAATGAACTGAATGTGGTAAACTCCTAGTGGACAAACTCTATGGCCCTGTATGGTACATAGCACTGAATTTTGATGGATAGGGATTGACATGGAGATTATGATTGAGACTGTGATTGGGAGTTTAATATTACATTTGCTGTTTGGTATGGTATGGAGTAGGGTTGTTCATGGACCAGACCGGACCGTGTTTGGCCTCAACCTGAGGTTTAGTCCTAATAGGATCTCGAGGTCTAATCTGGTTCAACACAAGCCCAAGCTTAGGCTGGATCAAACCAGACCAGTCCAGTAGACTGCCTGAACCAGTCCAAGTAGTCTAGGACTTTTTGTTTTTTCAAGGTCCAAATTCACATGTGACCACTAACCCCCACACTTGCGAGCTCTAGTATCTCATCTCTTTCTCGCTCTCTCTTCACTCAGTTTCATCTCTCACTTTCTCTCTCTTCCCTCACTCCAGTGAGGTGGCGACGGTAATCAAAATGACCCTCACTATTGTCCTCTTCGCCGCTACATTTCTATGATGTGAGTCTAATGGACGGATTCAACTTGCTGGTTTCGATGAAGCCGATCAGAGGCGAAATCGATTACGGCGTAGCGGCGTGCAAGGTGGATCTGAACTTCTGCTTTCCGTCGGCATTGGAATTACAGATCTAAGGTAAGTCGAATCGATGATGGTGTGTGTCGGATGCTACAGATTAGCGGTGTTGTGTCAATGTGAAATATATATTTGGGTCAGAGTGGACCAAATCAAGGGGTCTAAACCCTTGGCCCGAACAGGCTAGTCTGATCTGGTTTGCCCAGAACTTTTTCGGGCCAGTTTTTTTATCAAACCGGGTTAGGACGGGTCAAACCAGACCTTGGATTTTTTGGACATCCTTAGTATGGAGTAATATTTCGATGGATTGAGTAAATTAATTTTACTCCATAATTAGCAATAAATTATAAAAAGACAATAATTCCTCTAATAATAAATTTAAACAAATATTATCACAAAGCCTTTTGCCTCTACTCTCACCATGCAGAGCATAACTCTCCAAATGTTTAATCTTCAATGGGTATCATCTAAATTCCAAACTTGGTGTTATTTCTCAAATTGGTAGGCTTCGAAATCGTAGCTTGAGGCTTTTTCCTCTGAGTTGAGAAGAAGATAAAACAGGTTACATGAGATTGAAAGGATTGTGAAGGAAAAGACAGAAATTGTTGGTTGTGTTTCATGGAGGATTAAATCAACAGAGGACAAAGTATGAATAGAGAGGCTGGAAGGCAGAGAATGTATCTTTTAAGTTGAGGAGCATTTTGGTATTTTTATACTTTATTTCACGTTTGTTAGCGAAATTTAACGGTATTGATATTTTTACTCTTATTTTAAAAGTTAATTATTACTTTTACATATATGAAAATCATATGGTAGTGGGTGCACTTTTAGTAAAAACTCATGGATATTTTTATACATTGGCCCTTTTATTTATGGATACCCCTTTAACATATGAAATTATAAGGATAGTTTAAAAAAATTATAAATTTATAAGACAAATGGAAATTGAAGTATTATATTGATTACCAAAACAAATCTTTGACCAGCTCCTTTTAGGTTATGGATCAATTATTCTAGCTGTTAACCCTACTCTAACTTGTATAATTACTATAAAAATGCATTTAGAAAAACTCATTTCGAGTTGCATGTACTTTTATTCATTTTTTTAAAAAAATTTGGTATCGGTGTATTTTTCTCTCGGTTTGCTGTCATCTGCTGGTGGGCTTGGAGGCGAAGGAATTCGGTTGTGTTTGAAGATAAACGAATATCAAACTGCTCTATTCTGATCAGTGCGGCTGCTCTGGTTAGTAGTTCAAACAATGCTTGGGATCGACTAGGCTCAGTACATGGAAGGAAGTCACTGCAGAACGGAAATGTGGAAGCATGGTGTCCGCCTCCGCCTAGGTGGGTGAAGCTTAATACTGATGGAGCGTTTTCTCCTTGGACACCTGGTATTGCTAGCAGTGGACTCTTGCGAGATAGTCAGGCTTCGTTCGTGAAGGGTTTTAAATTCAAAGGCGATGAGGGAGATTGCTTGTCGGCTGAACTCTGGGGCTGCCTCCACGGTTTGAAGATTGCGTGGGACTTGGGATTCCGAAAAGTAATTCTGGAAGTGGACTCATCTGATGCTGTAGAACTCATCGGCAACCCGACGCCTGAAACTCATGAAGACGGAGGTCTGATTGCAGAAATTAAAAGGATGACGGAGCGTGTGTGGAGCGTGGAACTGCATCTGATTAGTAGAAAGGCCAATGAAGCTGCGGACCTGTTGGCTAAAGCAAGTCTATCGTCCTTACCTGGCTTGCAGATCATCTCGCAGGCTGACTTGGCGCTTCAACGGATTATTATCCAGGATAATGGCTAGTTAGTGTTTGGTTGCTTTGGTGTATCAAAAAAAAAAAAATCATTAATTTTGTTCTGTTAACACTGTTAGCTCTTTTTTGCTGTATTATCATGGTTAGCCATTGTACAGGAGTTAACAGTTCTAACAAAGTAAAATTGAAGCATTTAATTAGGAGAGAGAAACACATAGGTATGAAATTAAACATTAAAAAAATGTATCGGTACCTACAAATGTGATTTCCTTTTTCATAATTTATAATTTTTTTACAGAATTTTTAAATGTTGAGTTATTAGTGAATAATTCTTTTTCTTAAAAAAAAAAAAAGCTTCACAATCAATGCCCTTAAACTTTTAGTTTTTCAGATAACACTCTTGTTGATTAAATTGTATAGTACTCCCTCCGGTCCTAATTATAGGAGAAAATTTTAGAGTTAGTTTTGATCCTAATTATAAGAGCAAGTTTTAACTTTTGTCATTTTTTTCCTATAATACCCTTATTTATACTTTCTCAATAATAATTTAATAATACACCTATATATTTTATAAAGTAAATAATGTTTGCAACTCATTAATGTCATATACACCTAAATTATACTTTTAATATAAAATAATTTGACTCAGTCTCTAGAGATGTTGTCTCTGAAAAACGATTAAATAATTCTGCAACAATATAAAACAAATCAAAGTTAAATTTTTTATTTTTTACTTTGGCAAGTCCACCGATAATACGAAACTTAAGGTTCTAATTAATATCTATTGACCCTAGCTAGCTTACGAATCACATCATCGTGTGTTTGTAATTTAATTCTCACCAAATTTTACTACAATTTAACTAATTTTGCCTTATGTAATTTTTAATTTTCAAAGGGGTATTTTTAGAAAATACACATAATTAACTAATTTAATTTCCTTCCTTAATCTCCCCAAATTCTGGTAATTTGTTCCTATAATTAGGATCGGAGGGAGCATCAATTAATAAATATACTTTTGTGGACAATAAGACTGATTTGAGATATTATAGTTCAAGTAGTGTTTTATTGTCTTTTTTCAAATTTTTTATTTGAAACATTGTATTCAAAATTTGTATACCTTCTTTATGTTCTTCAACGAAGATAATTATTTTTTTAAAATTTAAAATTCAGATAAAAATATGCCAAAAATGAGGTGATAAAAAGTGGCGCACGAAATTTAGATTGATTTTCGTTTATTTTTAAATTAATACAACTATAAATGATACATTAAAAAGAAATAGTAATGAGTGATACACATGTATATTTAAAAAAATATTCATGTAAAATTAATTTAAAAAATTCGACAGGATTTTTGTCTTTATCTCCAAACTACTTTTAAGAATATTTCTGCGTCACATAATTTCCTATAAAAAAAAGGTTGGTAAGTGAAATAATCAGAACCTAAAATTTCCCAAATTCAAATAAATATGTTTACCGTCCTAAGGCGGCTAATATAATTAAAGCTATTGATTATCAAAAGGTAAGTTGACTGGGCCAGTCGTCGCCCACAATATTTGAATGGAAAATTTGAAGGTCAAAACTCAACTCAAAAATATTGAAAAAGACTTCTTTTATGCTATCGATATATAAATAATTATTAGAATATTTACAAATCGAAGGTCGTTCCGGTCACCGCAATAACTTCAATAAATTCTTTCAAGGCAGTAGCAAAAAGCAAAACCATTCTCATGGTATTTATAGTTCCCTTCAATTCTTAATTTAATGTTTATATATTTTTTATTAAATTATTTTATTTTACTATGTTAGTACAATTAATTTTTTTAGGGGGCTAATATTATTAACATAGTAAAATTATAAGAGTAAATTGTTAGTTTTTGGATTATAAGTTTTGATTGTAACAAACACTTGCAAAGATAGTATGATTGATGATTCAAATCACTCGAGTGTGTATTAAATAACACTCGAGTGTACAACTGTTATTGAAACCAGAACTTAAATTAGAAAGCAGTTGCAAAGTGTTATAATATGGGAACACTTGATGTTACTCCAAACACTCAAGTGTTGGCTTGATATTTGCTGAAAGAATGCATGACTCATTGTTTCTACCATGGAAGTATTATGTTTGACACTCGAGTGTTTAAGTGAACACTTGAGTATTGCCCCAACACTTGCAATATCAATACTTGACTCTTGCATTCATTCTGGAAACAAAAAGGTTAACACTCGAGTATGATCATTAGCACTTGAGGTAAATACTCTTAAGGTCAGTGCATGATACTCGATGATAAAATGAGATATGAGGCACACACTTGAAGTGTTATTTAGTGACACTCAAGTGTGATAAAATGACACTGAGTGTCTAGTAAAGATAAACTTATTTCTTTAAAATCATTCTCTGAACAATCTTCTACCAGACATACATTTCATCAACGCTTGAGGGTGGCAAAATTGACACTCGATTGTCTGGAAGAAAGTATATCTTTTCAACTGAACTTTGTTTTGAACAATCTTATTCCAGAGAGTAAATTCATTAACATTTGAGTATTGAAAAACAACACTCGAGTGTGGGTTGAATGACACTCAAGTGTCACCCGTTCTTGCACTAAACCTTTGTCTTTGTAAATTTAAAATCACTAATTATCATTTTATAACTTCTGATTATCACTTATTACTATTCTCAATGTCATTAATCATGTTTCTTAATGACTTTCAGATGATTATTAGAAGGATTACACTCAGATTATCATAAAGCAAGATTTGTGTCAGAAGCATTTAATACAATTGGGGAAAACAGATCATACACGGAAACTAAGTCAGAGCAGGTCAAACGATCATACTTTGAGACACCCATTCCGCCGAAAGCGAAATTGACTCAACCTTAGCCAATCACAGAGACCAAAGGGATTTCGTATGAATATTCATATGAATATTCTCAACAGAGATACGAAAGCGATATATCCTCAAATCTTCCAATGAATTTGGTTTGTGTCTAACGGAAAGCTTCTGATTCTAACGAAAAGTTTGAAATCTCATAACGAATAGATTGAAGCTTCTCCATCGGTCATTGATGATTTTCAACTATAAAAGCCAGAGCATTCAATACGGAGCTAACAACAAACAACGATAAAATTTATTGTTTAGTTATTGCTTATTAATACTCTTTGAAATATCTTGTGATATACATATTCTTCAGTGTTCATTTATCTACTCTGTGAGAGAGTCTTTATCATTCAATTGATTGTTGTAAAATCTCAAAGTAGTGGGATCTTAAGTGTGGTTGTCCAATTACATTCGTAAAGGGGAATGAGTCCTGATGAGGATTACTTTGTAAGAACTTGTATAATCGTTGAAAGATAGAGGAAATCTCATAGATACTCTAAGGACTAGATGTAGATCAAGATATTAAGCCAACCTAGTATAAATCTCTGCACACTTCGGTGATATTCTTCTAAACCTTCCTTGCTGATTTAATTGTTCGTTAAGATTGCTTTAATTTTTATAAGTCATCCAATTCCCCCACCCCCCTCTTGGGTGATACACTGTGACTAACATAAACCGCATTAAAAGAGTAAAATTAAAAGATTTAATAAAAACACAAGTATCAAATCAAAAAAATTGAAGGAAACTATAAATACCTTAAGGATGGTTTTTCCAATTATAAATTGTGAATTCTATTTCATTTTTTATTTTATTAAGGTTATTTCCAAACAACCTTGAAATCCAAACTAAACCCCTTTTGAGGTTTAGAGCAACAAATGTTTTTATCTCTCACTATAAATGTGCTTCCAGAAATTTGAACTTGTATTTTGCTTCTTAAGGGGTGAGGCTGTTTGCAATCTTACCAACAATTTGTTGGCGTGAATTTTATTCTTCAACACAATTCATTAAAAAAATATTGTTAGGTAAATTAAAATCAAATAGTAAATTATACTTAACCAAAATAATATTAATATAACCATAGCGTCATCATAAATAAGTAAACAATAATTACTAAGAAATCACATTATTAAGCGTTAATCTTTTTTTATAGTCGGCATTTAGAACCATCTAAATTTAAATTATAAATTCAAATATATTCATAACATATAAATAATTATAATTTTTATAGTAGATTTAGGCTAAATTGTACAAAAGCTTATGAACTTTGAGTCAATTGCATATAACGCAATGACATTTCATTTTTTAACTATTATAAATAAGTAAACAGTAATTACTAAGAAATCACATTATTAAGCGTTAATCTTTTTTTATAGTCGGCATTTAGAACCATCTAAATTTAAATTATAAATTCAAATATATTCATAACGTATAAATAATTATAATTTTTATAGTAGATTTAGGCTAAATTATACAAAAGCTTATGAACTTTGAGTCAATTGCATATAACCCAATGACATTTCATTTTTTAACTATTAACCTCATGTCGTTAAGTAACCGTTATATTTTTAACGGAAAATGCCACATCAGATTATGCAATGATACGTCGCATCCCGTGTAAATTACCAATTTTATAAAACCCCTTGAATTTTGAATAGTTGCAGAGAATCCCCCCGTGAACTTTGATCAGTTTACAAATAACCCCCATGACATTTCAAAATTTAAATTAACTCATTTGAAATTTTGATTTATAATATTAAACCACATGCAGTTACTTTTATCATTTAAAAAAAAATTATTAAGATTTGTTGACCAAAAAAAATTATTAAGATTTTTACTATCATTTGTCAATTAAAATAGTTCTTTTGTATGACAAAAACTAGAAGAATAACATTTAGAAAAATATAAAAATAAAAGTTGAACCTTTGATTTAAGAAAAAATATGTGCTAATGAGGGCAAAAGCTATCCTCTAACACAAATGTAATATTTATACTATTATCCCAAGAACATGAGTAAATGTTATGGAACTGATGCTATTTTTATTTTATTTTTTTTAAAAATACTATTCTTCTAGTTTTTACCATACAAGAAAACTATTTTAATTGATAAATGAAAGAAGAAAAATTAATAAATTTATTAAAATGATAAAAGTAACAACATGAGGTTTAATATTATAAATCAAAATTTTAAGGGAGTTCAATTTAAATTTTGAAATGTTAAAGGGGTTATTTGTAACCAATCAAAGTTCACGGTGTTATCTGTAACTGTTCAAAGTTCAAATGGGTTTTTATGAAGTTGGTAACTTACATAGGATGTCACATGTCATCTTATAATCTGATATGACATTTTCCATCAAAAAGATAACGGTCACTTAACAACAAGGCGTTAATAGTTAAAAAATGATTGGTCATAAGGGTTAAATTTAAACTTAAAAATGTCCGGGGTTATATACAACTAACTCAAAGATCCGGGGGATTTTGTATAATTTAGCTTAGAATTAAATGTTCCCCCTACTATTGCAAAATTGCTTGATATCATCCGTCACCTTAACTTATGTTGGAACGAAGGATTTATTAAAGTAGTTCTTATTATTATTATTATTGCATTAAAGTTATTAATTTGTTAACTAAGGATTATAGTAGTGCACATCCTTTTAAATATATTATTGATGATGCTAGGTTTCTTCTCCACGGGGAGTGGCAAGTCCTTGTTCGGCATGTGAATATGGATGGTAATGCTACTATTGATTGTTTAGGACTAAACCAATTTAAAAATTTGGATCTTATAAAAATGATGAGGAGTATAATATTATTAGTATTATTTTAAATAGTCAATGTCGAGTCGACTATAAATAGTAGATAATATTTTATTTTTTTTATTCCATACTAAAATGTGATCGAAAGTATTCTTTTAAAGATATTGTAGATGAAGCTGAATTATTTGTTGGTAGGGAGTGACAACTTCTTGTGAACCATTCATTGAGAGATGGCATTTCTAGTGGAGTCCACATTAGGTGCCTAATAATTAGGTACTCCTTATGTGCTCATACCTCTATTAGAGGGATGAACATTTTTTATTGTATTTATTTAGATTTAAATTATATGTCGTTTTCTGAAAAAAAATTTATATCAAGTATTTCAAATTAATTAGTTTCCAGTTTATTAGTGTTATAGACAAATATTTCTGAATGCAGGACTGAAAACTAATTAATTTGAAATACTGGATGCAAAAAAAAATCAGAAAGCAACATATAATTTAAATATAAATAAATACAATATATATATATATATATATATATATATATATATATATATATATGATCATCCCTCTAATAAAGATATGAGCACATAAGGGGCACTAGACTAATTTCTAGTTTTGATCAATTAGCTAAACTTTCCAATGAGCTTGTAGGAAACTTTTGCATCTTCAATCAACCCCGTCTACAAGAGGATTAGGCTTAATGAAGGGTGCATGCTAAAACTTTGTAATATGTGGATTTTGCCCCTAGTTTAAATTTATGGATTTAACCCCTCGTTCTTGGGTTCAATTGATAAAGGGATTGAACACTCTCACTAATACAAAAAGGTTTGATCCTGAAGTTAGTTAAAGCGTTGTGGGAAACATCTTAACTCCTGGGTGCTTAGATAAACATTTGAGAGTATTAATACAGTTTGACTTACCCAACATTAATATCACTTAGGAGGAAAGAAAGTTTCACCTGTCTTTGGATCATGGGTGAGCTCAACACCTTTCTTAAAAAAACTTTTACCAAAAAAAAAAAATTATGGATTTTCAGTTCCCATTAAGAATAATAAAGAACATAAATGACTTATCATTGTTCCTTTCTCTGCGTTCTCATACAGTCTTGTATTTATTTTTAAATAAAATTAAACTTTAAAAAAATCCATATTCAACAGTGGGAGAAGTTGGACTAGGAGCACAGGTAGGGACCACCTATGAAGAAATAACGTGCTGACAGACCAAATAATTGCAGGCACCGACAAACACAAAAACATGAACACCTCAAAAACAAAAAGTGAAGGAACTTCCCTGCCCCTCTCTGCTCATCAGTGTTACTTTTTTGTAATTAAAAAAAAAAGAAAAAGAAAAAGAAAGAACCACAATCATATCAAACCCCTCAACCACAATTTTGCAATATGCATGCTTAGAAAATATACAAAAAGAACATTTTAATAAAAAAAAGAACGACCAAAAATAGAAGAAACCTATAGGCATCATACTAACAAAAACAAAACAATAATCTTATCTTAATAACAATAATAATAATAATAAAACTAACTCATCAGTATGTGAACTAGAAACACCCTTCACAACCTATATAGATGCTCTGCCAGTCTGCCTGGTCTTACTACTTCAGCTTGGTTTGCTTGTGAAGCAATTAACAGCAGGCCACTGAGCATGTAGCCGCAGGTTTTACTGCAACCATTATGTCACTGCCACTACCACCGCCGTCACTGTCATTGCTACTCACACATTGCACATTGGCGGCTGCTGCGGCTTCAAGGCGCTCCCATGTTGTCCGCTGCCTCTCAGCGGCTGTGGTGCTTGACAACGCCGACTCTTCATCCTCCAACTTGCGTTGGCAGGTGGCGACCAAATCCTCGTCCATTTGTGACAGAGTCTTCCTCACATTCTGAGTCAGGTTCAGCACTGTTTGGTTCCAGTGCTTTTGAGCATTATGTACAAGGGCCGACAACACCATCGGCAGCATCACCTGCCGGTTTTGCGTGACAAGGCTAAGGAAGTGCTCGTTGTTCCATAGCAAGAGGGCTCGTTCCGCCACCTGTGCATATAACAAGGAATTTACCTGATTAGCAAATTTTTTTATTACTACTTTAATAGAAATAATTAAACAAAAGGGATCAAAATGGTCAAATTAAGATTACAAAGCATAATAAGCATTGCAAAGAATGAAAGGAAACTAGATTAGCTTTTCGCTATTAGAAAAGATAATATGGGAACATTCTTTACGAGCTAGCCCCACACTGTTGACTTGTTAACAGAAGTTTCTCTATTTATTTATTTTGGTAATTCACTAACTTATTGTGTCTTTATTGAAGAACCTAAGAGCACCTATTTAAAAACTAGAACTAGCTTCGTTCTTTTCTTGGAACCTATCCAACGCATTTGACACAACAGGCTCAAGAATTAAAAATATGAATAACTAGCACATCAAAGTTGGCTCCAAGCAACAACAAAAGGTTCATAAATCAGTCTGAATCTGATTAATTAAAACATAGAAAAACATAACATCAATCGTTGACATGAGTTAGTCGATACAATTAAGGTGCTGTCTCAACTTCCAGCTTCCAGCCATATATTCTCTTCAGTTGGTAGAAGAAAAGATGCTATTGCAAATAGGACAAAAAATCACAGACACAAATACCAGCTTCTATATGAAAACTATAAGCATTTTTGCATAAATCACACGGTTTCTACAACCACCAGCCATATAAATATTCTCTTCAGTCGGTATCTTACTATATATTTTATATTGATGCGGGTGAAAGAATTTGCAGAGCAGGAGAAGAAACTACCTGGTAATGAAGACTATTTAGGCAATAACATATACGGCGAAACAGTGGGACCATGATCTTCTGAAATTCAGGCATGCTAGTCATTTCCAAAATCTCTTCCAACTCACTCAAGAACATAAGCTCCTTTTGGCTATTTGTTATTGGCCAGTACTTCAATAGTCCCTTTATCACAGGGCTAGCCAGTTTTTGATCTTTCTCTATGAACTGTACCACACAATATGTTAGCTGCTGGTGATAGATACCCAACGATCTCGGTCTGTGCAGAGGAATCAAAGCCCTAAACAAAAACGTCTTGTGCTCCTCTTTCAATGGCAAGGCAAACCCACTAATCACACTCCCGAAAATCTCCAACAGCTCAGCAATGCCATTATGACGTTCCGTTTCAAAAACAAAACGATAGATGATATTGCTAACAGACTTCCTTATAAAAGGCCTGTGTGCCATGAATTTGCCATAGATTCTATGCAGAATTGTCTTCAAGCAATCTCTTTCTCTAGGGTCTTCAGAATCAAAAAGGTCAAGTAATTTTAAGATAAAAGCATGGTCAATGTACATTTTCGCCAACTTCACATCAAGGGAGTTGTAGTTAATGAATTGGAGGAGTAGATCATAAATAATTTGCAGGTGAGACCAGGCTGGATCAAACATTGGTTCTTCATCTTCTGTTTCACCACCGGTCAAACTGGTTCGAATCTTGGGAGGGAAGACCCTGAACAAGTTACTTGCACACATTTTACACACAGCAGCAATTACTGGTTCTGTAAACTTTGCAGATCCAGAAGAAACAAAGTCAACAATATCCACCAATGTTTGACGTTTATGATCTTGCTCTGCACTATTCTTATCCAGATCACTCATATCATAAACTTTGCAGCAAAGATTTAACTTACTAATAAACAGGTTTTGCTTCTGTGTATTTGAAACGTCTTTGAAGGATAAATTGGGGTCAACTGCTTCTACACCAGCATTCATGCTTGCTGGAAAAACCACAGAAGATACTCGCTTCACAACATTCAATTTGCTTGAAATGGTGCTCCCTACATTTGTACACTGAAAGACATTCCCAAAACTTGTTGAATTCCCAGAATCACCCCGAGCAGAGTCAGTTGAATCAGATTTTGGCACCTTCTTAGGCAATTTGTTAAGAATTTGCTTTAGCATGGTGACAGTGGCACAATCCAAACAGAAGCAAGACCTGCAGCTAACTTATCACATTTAGCTACAAACACATGCCCTGTTCTTTTATATGATTTCAAAGTTGACAATAAGATAACACAAACTTCTGTAATCATCCATCAGCACACCAACAATTATGGAAAGCAAGGCGTGTTTGAGACTCTTAACACTTGTAATTAATAACATCCAATTTTAGATTAGAGCAGATCACAAACCAGTAAGGATAGAAGAAGGAGGAAGAACAGAATGAATGCTAAAACAAAAGTTACGACTACAAGCTTACTGAGGTCAAGATGATTTTTCCGATCAACGAGCATAAGATGATTCAAAGAACTGAAAAGATATACACAGTAAGATAAGTGTTGGAATGTCACCAATTCCAGCCAAATCTAACTCGAATTTGTAAGTTTATCCAAAGAATGTTACATAATTCAGCACATATATAGCATAGCATTTCCATTACTTTTCATCTACGAACAAACAGAGGATCATAACATGTCTTTCTCAGACCCAAATATGCCAGATCAAGTTCATCTTCACAAATTCTGGAAACACAAAAAAGGGGAGGGAAAATTCACAAAAGAGGAAATTCAAACACAAGCAGAAACAGCATCAGCAGTGTAGGGAAATACCGAGATCTGAAACTAAAATGAGCAGAAAATAGAGAGGAACCTCAGCCTCCTGACTCCTGAGGAATCACTAAAGCACAACAATTACTAGAAAAAGACAACCACCTTATCATAACAATTCAGTCAAGATCACTCCTAACTATAAGAAACATAACTCAAATTAGCACATTCAAGAATCCAAACTCAGAAATTGAAAGAGAGAAACCGAAACAGTACCAACCTGATTACTGAGGACAAACCCCACTTGAGATACAGAACCCAAAGTTTCTCTCCACGAAGATCAACAAATAAGACGATGAGTGGGTCAGTTTAGCATAATCTTCTTCCAACCTTTCTTCTATTTTCTTTGGGCCACCGAAGACAGAAAATGTGGAGAGAAAAACTGGGTTTGATCTGAGAAAAACAAGCTAGTTTGAGGAATCTGTTTAAATGGGTTAGCGCAAGAATGGAGACGCCATCTGAGAAACTTCACGATCGATCATCGCCAAAGGATGAATGGTGGAAGAAGCGACAGAAGATGGGCTTTCCTCGATTCAAGAGAATAATAAGCGAAGCGACATGTTACTCTAAACTGTGGATACAGTAGTCCCAGTCATGAGTCCCTCCGTACCTTCGAAGGTAAAATAAAGCAAGCTTGATAATAGTAGGTATATCTATTTTTCGTTGCTCCTATATATATATATATAGAGAGAGAGAGAGAGAGATTATTTCCTATCTTTTTTTTTTTTTTTCTAGATTTTTGCGAACGTTTAAATTTTAAACTGTCTGTTTTTGTCAAGAGGAAATAACAAAGAAATTATTCTATGGGATATTATTTACCAAAAGTTTACATTTAAAATTAATTAAAAAAAGAATTTAATAGAGTGCTTTGTGGTTTGGTTTTGTTTTTGGTGAAAATTTGTTTAGAAATTTGGTTGTTTATATATAAGTAGTATGTAGGAATGTAATTGTACGGGAATTTTACTTTAAGCATCTATTTCTTCATACCTCTTTGGGGAAACGAAGGATCCATCTTTTTTTTCCCTCAATTAACAAACCCTTAAAATAGAAGCCCTTTAGTAGTTCCCAAAAAACAAAAAAGTTTTATTTTATTATAAAAAAGTTTAATATACAGTTTAATTCTTTCCACTGAAAAGAAACAGTTCAGTTCTCGTATTTTTCACGAAATTTTCTTATTATGTATGGCTTGTGAAAATTATGACTTCTTATAGGCTATTTTTGTAATATAATGATTTTATATTTAATATTAATCACTCTTATCATAAATATAAGAGTTAATTACAGATTTATTTAAATATAAGATATCAATTCACCTTATTTCTCAAATTTTTTTTATAAATTATTCCTGTTGGTTACACATTTAAATAAGATAATAAGACAGTTTCAACATATTTAAATGAAATATTTTAGTGTTGGCAAGAAAATGAAATATTTCAGAAAATTTAATATACATTTTTATTATTAACTAATTTATTAAATTTTTAATCTATGTAAATGAGTTATTTATGCACTTTTTTGGACTTTGTAAATAAATTGTAAATGATAAAAACAATGGGATTACGATATAAATGCTGCATCGGAGGGAAAAAGTATATTAAAGTTGAGTTTTTTCCATAAATGGTATATTTTATTGTTGATTAATTAATACAACAAAATGTAAATTAGAAAAAAAAAAAAAAAAGGCGCAAAGCAGACAACCCCATAAGACATTTTACTTTATATAATCTCTTTTAATATGTCTTTTTATTTCGTATGCAAGTCGAATCATATTATTACATTACACTCCAAAAAGAAAAGGGTGATGATTTCAATTAGTGCCTTTTTATCATACGTAATATTTTTATTGATTAATAATATTTTTTTTTCAATTTATTTATTTCGCCTGCACCAAAAAGTTTATTCTCATAGATTGCCTTCGGGTTATTTAATAAGTGCCTCTTGGGGCCCACGTTATTAAAGTTACTGGGATTTTTGTTCTTATTTTGTCAATTTATAATATAAGAATTCATTTTAATAGTCAATTTTTTGGGCCAAACTTTTAATAGGCAATTCTATTTAAATGTCTAAAATAAATATAGGGAAAATTTTATTAAACGACTACAGGACCAAATTTATTTCAGCTAAGGATCAAAACATTATGAAATTTCATTGCATGACCAAGGGCCAATCACCTCGCTAAGTCGGAGTAGCCATCGGCAAGCCGCCATCGTTGCTCTGATGCCGACCGACAAAAGGTTTAACTAGGGGTGGGAATAGGCCAGGCCCCTATCAGGCGGCCTATGGCTTGGCCTGTTTAGGGCTTGGTATGGCCTGGCCTGTTTGTTAAAAAGGCCAGGCCAATGCCTATTTAAAAGCCTGAATGTGTAAATAGCCTAGGTTTTTTTTGTTAAGGCCTGACCTGTAAGCCTTCAGGCCTGATTTGTTTATACATTTAATAAATATAATTATATTTATATAATATAAATAACAAAATATTTAATTTTTTTCATACTTATATTTTAATTTCAAGTATAATTAATTAATTATAGTACTAATTCTATTCTTATATAGTTAATTATGGCCTTTAAGGCTTGTAAAATGAGGTCTTTTTAAAGGCCTACATTGTAAGTAGGCCTTTAAATAGGCTTCAGCCTGCTCGACCAGGCCTTATGAAGGCTCAGGCCTGAGCCTAAAAAAAACCTGTATTCAGGCTCAGGCCCAGGCTTAGGCCTTTTACTCCCATTACAGGCTCAGACCTATTTAGCCAAAGCCTGGTCTGACCTGGCCTATTTCCATCCCTAGGTTTAACCATCGAAAGTTAATATATTGTTCATAGGAGGATTCTATTTGTTCATGAAGAGTTGCATACTTGTTCCTAAAGAGTAGAACACTTGCAAATACGACTTGTTCGATTTGTGTTGCTCAAATGTATAATTCACTTGTTTATGAAGAGTTGAACAATTGCAAATGGAACTTGTTCATGATCCTATGTTTTCTTGTTAACCTATTAGTTTATGTTGTTCATATGTATATTTCACTTGTTCATGAGGAGCTTAACACTTGCAAATGAACAACACAAATTAGCGTTTTATATTAATAGGCATATAGACCACACAAACTAATAGATTAATAAGAAAACACAAGATCATAAACGGTTAGTTCAAGCATTTCACCTAAGGGGGTGAATTGGGGTGAATTGGGTGATTTTAAGAATTTTAAACTTTAACACAAGCTAAGTAAAGAAAGAAGAGTTAGAGAGATATCACTGAAGGTGGACACAATGATTTATACTGGTTCAATTCAATATACTTAACCTACATCAAGTCCTCAGAAAGCCTTTGTAAGATTTCTACTATCTTTCCAAGATTCACATGGCTCTTGGTGACTCAGTACAAGCTAGTTCTTCTTCAAAGAACACTCACTCCCCTTTATACTTTTCAATCAATGCCCACTCAAGGTCCCACTGCCTTGAGTAACTCAATCGAAGTAAATTTTTAAGTATTTTCTCTCACAAGAGTAAATAAATTATCACTAAAGTACAAATTCACCCAAAAATTGAGTTTTGAGACTTAGCAATGAATGTAACAGTAAATGCACAGTATATTGGCACTAGTGCAAAAAAGGGATTTAAGACCGCCTCATTTAGAGCGGATCATCGACGCCTCGCTCTTAAAGGTGTGACCGGTGGCAGTTCTGTAAATAAAAAGAACTTCTTATACGCTAAAGTGCATTAAGACTGCCTCATTAAGACCGGACTAAAGAAGGACCACTCCTAAAAATATGACCGGTGGTAGATTTGTAAATATAAATAACTTCTTACACTGGATCATTTTTTCATAGGTCTTATCCAGACCTGTTAAAATAACAACCGGTCTTAAAAAATATTATTAAAAAAATTGAAATATCAATTACTTTTGGAGAAATCTCATATAGCCAAATTTATATTTTCTACACTCCAAAATTAATACGGAAAAATTAAAATATAAATGTATTAAAGTTTTAAGACCGAACATTTATAAAAGACGGTCTTAAAAGTTAGACCTTTAAGACCGGACATAAAATTTGTCCGGTACTAAAGTTTAAATAAAAAATTAATAAATGTTAAGACTATAGTTACAGAATGACCGGTCTTAAAAGTTGGACTTTTAAAACCGGACAAAAAATTTGGCCGGTACTAAAGTTTGAATAAAAAATTAATTAATTTTAAGACCGGACATATAGAGAGATCGGTCTTAAAGGTTATCTTATAAGACCGTATATATGTATTTGTCCGGTCTTAAAAATGAAGCGCCAAACGTTAACTTCGCGCGGAAGCTTTTGTCACTCTCACTGAAGAACCCCTATTCAAGTTGTGAAACCCTTCCTGTTGCATTACCTCTCTTCCTCGCCCCGCGTACCGTTAGCCTCTGATACTCCCTCATTTTCTCATGCATTCCTCTCTTACTGTCTTGAAAATGAACGGTGAAAACGATTTCACTCGTGTTCCTGAAACTCTAGATACTGGTTTGACTGGTGAGGGTCGGACGAACGAACACTCTTCATCTCACATTGAGCCTCCTCAGCGCCGTGCACGCCGTAGTAGAAGCGGCACACGAATGATGGAAGTATCCCTTAGTCGGAATTCTGGGACGAAGCTCGAGATTCTTTTTGATGAAAATTTGCAACCTTTCGGTCCTAATAAAAGCACATATACTAGTTTTGTCGGCGCTCTAGTACGCAGCAAGGTTAGCATTTTGACTGATGAGTGGAAAAATGTGGACCAAAAAACAATAAAGGATCCTATGTGGGACACTATTCGACTTACATTCACCGTCCTTGAGTCTGAGAAGTTGAAAGACTCAACATTGTCTTATTGTCTTTGAGCGGTTCAGGAAGTTTAAGACCATTCTGGCTAACACTTATATTTTTGCCGAGGTGAAGCCTGACCATCAACCCTGGGACAAGTACAAATTTCTTGATGAACAAACTTGGCAACAATTTATTCGAAGCGGACCACTCTGAAGCTCGGTGAGTATATTTAGTTTTGTTTGCACTTTTGTTTGCTTATTAACTGTGCGGATATGTGAATTGTTATTGTGTACATCTAATCCTGTTAGTTAAATGGTTTGGTGTGTGAATAGAAGTATACATTTGCTGCCTTTGTCCCGCATGAGAGGAGCATGTCCTAGTTCCATGCAAGTCGATATGTAAACTGTAATGGCCATGGTTAGACGTTGTTGTTAGTTAGTAAGTATGTTAACGTGTAATGGTTTCGGTGCAAGTAGTTACTTAGTTATTCTAATATGTGTAGGAACCATTTATGATGAATGAATGAATTGACTGAGTTGGCGGCATTTACGCAACTCCCTTTCCTTTGGTTTTCCCAATTTCTTCTACAATGCTACATCTTCCTTAAGTAAAATGTTGAAACTTGATGAAGTGAATTTGACTAATGTTTGACGTTCATATCAAGCAGAAGTTCTCTAATTTCGTTAGTGACATGGTGAATTCATAATTGATATATAGTTGTTTTCAATCTCGATTCACAGAAAATAAGGGAAAAATATCGGGAGATTGGGAGAAAGAATGATTGCCCACACAGGCTTCTCGTGGCGGATATGAAAAGGCCGAAAAGATTTGATGGCAACCAAACGGAAGAGATTGGAAGATGAAGTGAATCCAATCCTTCTACGGTAGTTGACCACCCACCATCTCCAATACGTCGCGAGGAGCCGTGGTTGTATATTCGGCAAAAGCCAAGCGGCGCCTACACGAGTGAAAAAACTCGTGTAGTTCTTTGAACGAATTGTAAGTATCGATATTGTTATTTTTACTTACTAAACATGTTTCATCACTAAGCTTCTCGTTATACGTATCTTACAGAAGATCTTAAAAAGAAAGAGGCGAGAGGGATCTTTTGCGTCGGACGGGAGGAATGATGTTCTGACCGCTGCGACCGGAAAACCAGATCACTCGGGGCGTGTAAGGGGGATTGGAGGACGGGTAGGCCTAAAGCAATACTTTGGTAAATCCAAATGCCACAGACAAAGTATGGTTACCCGGAAGAGATGGATCGACGCTTGCCAAATTAAGTGAGGAATCGGCGGCGAAAGATGCCGCATTGAGGATGTTTCAATCGAGATGAGCAAGATGAAGGAGGAGATGGAGAAAATGAAGTCCCTCCCGAGCTCTCGGCCAGAGACCGGTGTGGATCCCTTGACACCTTCAAATTTGCACCTATGCAAAGAACAGAGCACTAAAGGGAGCTGCATTGTTGGACAGTCAGAGCAACCTTGTCATTTGTATGTGGAGGATCGTGATGGTCATAGACAATGGGTTGCTAAAGGGACTGTCCACAACTTGGGATCAACTGTACACCACGAACAAATGGCTGATGATGAAGTCAGAGTGTCGATTGAAGATGTGATCTTTGATGCACTGTCCCCTCTCCCAACCGATCGCTGAAGCTTGTGAGTGATGTCAAGGGAACCTTCATCTCTTGGCCAGTGAAGCTTGTAGATGTCTCTACTCCTCCTCAAGCTCCACCCCCTCATCAAGCTTCACCCCTCCTCAATCTCCATCCCCTCATCAAGCTCCACCTCTCCTCAAGTTCCATCCCCTACTTGCTAACTTGACGGCCAAGGAAAAATAAAAGATTTGGTAGCCAAAAATGGTTTAAAGATAAATCGTGGCTCTGTCGATGAAGTAGTAGGCATCCCAAATCCTGAACCGGTTTACTTTGATAATGAAGATGTAGAGACCATGCTGCTTCCTGGAAAGCAGGTTACTAGTCCATGTGTTCAAATATTTATGAGTAAGTATCTTCTTCTTTGATTACATAATTTAAATGCACCGTTTAGACACACATACATATATACTTGTAACAACCCGACTTTTCAAAAGCAGTATAATTTTTTTTTTCTTAAACATCTTTTCACATCATCAGAGTAGAGCATTTGAGCGGAAGAATAACTGACATATATATATTCAAAATGCCCACTTGCTAGTTACAGAAACGGTATAGTAACCGAGAGTTTTCAAAAGTAAAAGAACACCATCGGAAAGTCTTCAGTCGGAAACATGATTCTGCTGCTTTCCTCTCTTCTCGATCCTCGGTCCTTCCGACCCTGACGCTATATTCGAGATCCAATTTAACACATTGGATCTCGGGTACTAAGTTAACCTCATATTCACATATACGGTATATCATCCACAATCATTCATATTAACAAGATAATGATGTGTCACACGAAGTGCATAAAGATGGGTCACACGTAGTGCATGTAGATGGGTCACACGAAGTGAATGTAGATGGGTCACACGTAGTGCATGTAGATGTGTCACACGTAGTGCATGTAATCAAAAGCCCATAACAATACTCACAACATATCATCCGACTCACAACCACAAATACGCATACGATCAACATCAGCGTTAAGGTTACCAAGACGCGCACGTACATACTTTCGTAAACCGAACAGAATGGCCGAGTAAGTGTCTATCATGGGGCCTCACCGAGTTCACGGCGACTTAATGGCTTACCCACATAGACTAGCCTTTCCTTCGGCACCAAACCTGTTCTAACATATTTGCATTCAATAAACATACCATAACAATACACATAGCACATATATGCATACAATAAACATAAGAGTTAATGTTACAAAGACGTGGACGTACCTTCGTTGACGGTAGACAGCACTTCCGGCGGAAATCGTATTTTCTACGGAAAAACGTGAAATGGCTCGTCGGGCGCGTGAACGGCAGCAGATTAGGTTTTTGACGTCCTATAAGAGTAATATCACTTCCATTAGTGATTTGACACAATAACGGCATTTTCGGTAAAATTACCATTTTGCCCTATACCCCTACTTGGCGGAATTTCGCCAGCGCTTCCACTACATAGGCTATTTTCTTCCCAAAATTTTGCCAGAACTTCGACGCCATCATGATTTTCGAAAATATTGACTAAAATAGTCCTATCATATGATATCTAATCATAAAAATAAAGACTACTCTAGCTTTACTAACTCTTTGAAAGAACTACGAAAGCTTAAAGCTCTGCACCTAAAACTTACCCAGAGCTTCACTCTGATTTTCCCAGAGCTCCTCTCTCTTCTTTCTCTCTCTAAATCAGCTCTTGCTTCTCAAATGTGAGAAAACCAAAGGGGAGGGTGGGTATTTATAGAAAAAGGTGTAGGATTTCTACGTCGGATCAACTTTGTGAGAATCGATCCGAACCGTCCAGGAAACTTTTGAAACAAGTTTTCCACCTTCTCCAACCTTCCAAGGCCGACCTGCCCCCATGCTTAGGTGGCATCCATTGGCCAATGGGAGGTGGCCACGTGTCACCTTCCGAAGCTTCGAGGTGATTTCCGATCGGCACCCGATTCGCGTGATTTCGGAAAAATCTCAAAATTCGGATTTACAACTTTGAAACCATTTCCTCACTCAGTAGAAATGTCCAAGTTAACCTAAATTTTGGTTCCATATAGGGCTCCAACTGTCCAGTTGAAGTCTCCTCGAAAACGTGTCCGATCGCGTCCCAGGTTTCAAACGAAAATCAGGAAGTTCCACTTATAGACATAGATGCACCGATTTCAAATATGTCCATAAAAATTCCCAATTCTTTCTCAGTTGTCACAACTCTAATTTTGAAGTCTTTACTTCCAACCAAGCTATCTGCCCTTTTTCAGAATTTCCTATTTCGTCTTATTAGGAAAAAGTCCTATTGACTTCGTAATTAACTTCCAGGGAGAGTTTAACGGAAGATAAAATTCCACTGATCATTATTTTTCCCTGACTTTGGAAATCCCATTCCTAGATCTCTAGATAGGATCCGTTTCCTAATTATTAAATTACTATTCACCCTTTTTCACTTTAATTAATTATATTAATAAAATAATAAACTTAACTTATCAACTAAGTTTTCTATTTTTATTTCTTATTTATTTATTTATTTTTTCGTTTTTTTTTTTTATTTTCTGCACTTTCTTTTTTAATTAATTAATTAATTAATTAAATAATTATTTTTACATAATCTCTCACAACATTTTCCTATTGGTCAATTCTTGCATTTAGGCTTAAAAATACCTAAACTCATCCTTTTTCCTTCAAATTTTCCAATTAATTAACCAATATATTTATGCTAATTTTTAGCCATTTATCACTAATTTTGGAGCTTTACATAATTATATCCGATTTTCTATACTTGTGCTTAAGTAATTTGCTAATAAATACTTAATCACTCGCTTATCACTGCTTAGTAATTTTTTTAATTAGAATACCACATTACCCCTTAACCTTTGCTTTAACATGAGATTTTTCATGCATTCTGCATTATTCTGCATTTTTCCATAATCGCAAGGGTATTATGGTCATTTCGATACTTTGACCCTTAAATTCCCTGATTTCCTCAGAATTTAACTTAGAAAAATAGACTATAATTACACAAGTCTTGAGTCCTTTATTTCACTTATCGAAATATCCATTATTTATAATTTTCCGGATAATAAATATCCGGTATTACAATACTAATTCCACGATCGATGTCATTCTTGTAGGTGCATGCACGGAAACCGGTTCAAGAGGCGAGAATTTCGGATTTTGGATTCTTGTGCCCGGTGTATGCAAGTACAACACTACCTCTGGAATTGAGACAGAGTACATATCAAAGAGGTTGTGTCAAGTGCCAAGAAAGGTGTACTTGTTTCCATACGGCTCGGTACATATATATCACAATTCTTGTGCGCAATTCACTTAATTATGCTATATATATATATATATACATCTTTGAGTATTTTACCGTGTGAATTTTCAGCAACCACCTGCGGTTGGTCGTCATGAACATGGAGTCGCGTAAGCTATATATGCTCTTATATATATTTATTGTTATTTTTAGACCCGTCGGCAACCGAATGAATCGAACTTATGTGGCCCGTACGTGATGAAACACATATATGATATTGTGACGGAGGGAAAGACTACATTCACTTTAAGGGTAAAATGTTATGGCTGAATTCAGTCACTGATGGCTTAATGTTACATATGAAATATGCACGTAATAATATGTTATTTCTGTTTCTGTCTTTGATGTTACAGAGGTTTGCCTGTGAAGAGCCATTTGATGATGATGAAGTGGAGCATATACGCGAAGTGTTTTGTGAATATCTGTATAAACTGGTCTTAGAAAATCAAAGTCAGGACAATAATTAATGTCCTAAATTAATTCATTTGTAAATAATATATGTTGTAGCAACAATAGCCTTGATACATACATTTGTTTATTTTTTCGACTAGCTAATTCATTCTTTTGTAAATATAACGCAATGCAATTCAATAATAAATTTGTTTATTTTTTCGAACAATTTGTGTGTGTCCATTTTGGGTTTCTGAATGAATGGATTGGTGGATAAAGCTATTTAGTGCTTGAAATTTGAGGTACAGGCGGATGTTGAAAATGAGCCATAAGAGGCTCTGAAAAGTATTCGCGACTTTTAGGGCCGTATATTTGATAAAAATACGGTCCTAAAGGTCTTCATCCATTTTAAGACCGTATATTTAACAAATATCCGGTCCTAAAAGTCTTCGTCTAATTCTAAAAAATATGGGTAGAGACTTTTAGGACCGTATATTTGTTAAAAATACGGTCCTAAAAGTCTTCGTCCATTTTAAGACCGTATATTTCACAAATATCCGGTCCTAAAAGTCTTCGTCTAATTCTAAAAAATATGGGTAGAGACTTTTAGGATTGTATATTTGTCAAATATCCGGTCCTAAAAGTCTAGAAAATATACGGCTAAAATATTAGGACCGTATATTTGTTAGTTGTCAGGTCTTAGAAGTCTTCGTTTTATTTAATAGATTGCCGAAACCTTTAGGACCGTATATTTTTTAGTTGTCCGCTCCTAACTTTAAATTTTAAAATAAGGCTTAATTTTTAGGACCGAGGATTTATTATACGTCCGGTCCTAATATTCTTCATTTAAATAGAGTTGGTGACTCGGTTTTCAGACATATCGTTAGGGTTCAAGGCAACCATGTTTCTGGCGTTCTTCTCAAGTTTTGTGCTTCGTTGTCCTCGTTTCTACTTTTCTGGATGTGAAGATCATCATCGGTGTCCCTTTTCTTTTGTCGGAAAAAGAAAGAAGATAACGAAAAGGACACGAAAATGTTCACATCAGGAAAAGTACAGGGGACGACAACGATGGTCCAAACTTGAGAAGAGTCGTCACTCTGTTTGTTATTATTCGAAAAAGGTAAATAATGTTTTTTTGTTTTGTTTTGTATGGTCGCAACTGTTAACTTTATTCTGCAAATTTTTAAGATTGTTCACCACGAAGAGGACAATGTTTTGTTTGTTCTTGTTGTCGGAGAAAAAAGAACATAAAGTTAAAGACAAACAAGGAAGGCGATTGGGAAATAAAAATTTTATTTAATAATATTTTTTTTTCTGCTGCCTTGTGAGGCAGCAATACAAAAAAAATAAAAAATTTCTAATCCTCCCCATCGTTGTCGGAGGGGAGGGAAGGGTCGGAGACGTCGTCATCAGAGGTATGGTACTTAACATCATTGGCGTCGAGTACCGCGTTCAGCTTGTTGTTGACGGCGTGATAGACTGAAAGCAGCTTTGCCCAAGCTTCGGTCTATATGATCGACGCGGGCTATCAGTGCTCCAACATCTGCCAGAAGTTCGGTTTCGGAGGCAACGGAGGAGGATATGGAGGTGCCTCAGGATTTCGCCCAGAAGGAGGACCTCGTCGTGGTGGAGAAGCCATTACGGTGGAGGTTCTAGGAGGAGATGGAGATGAATGTGAAGAAAGTAACAACGGGTTTAAATAGAGAACCCATCCTGAAGAATGTGAAACGCCGGAAACATTAACGAGGAGACGCATATTTGCTCAGAATACGAGGAGACGCCTAGTTGGGAAGTTTATGTGGAAGCCGAAGAGACTCGGAATCATTCATTTCAACATGGGGAAGGGACTCTTTGAAAAGAATGAACTTTTAATACCGGATATCGTGTAAGATCCGTTCTTAAAAGTAATATTTTTAACCAAAAATTCTTACTTGAAAAAATAAATTGAAATATATAATAATAAATGAGTTTTAGGACCGGATACAAAGTAAAATATCGGTCTTATGATTTTTAGGACCGGATATATGATAAAAGGACGGTCTTAAAAGTAATTGAATTAAAAATTAGTTTTAGGACCGGATACAAGATAAAAGTTTGGTCTTAAAAGTTTGTTAAAAGTAAATGACTATTAGGACCGGATATTTGAACAAATACGCTCTTAAAGTAGAAACATTAAATTCATTATATTGACGAATTCATCATCGATGTTTATCTCTCCTGCTATCTGTCCTTATATACTCCACACACTACCTCTTTGTTCTGTTAACTCCTCACTTCATAGCTCTCGCCCCAACTTCTCAAATCCTCAAACCATGGTTAGATACAAGCAAACGCTCGTAGGGGTGCATACACGCCTCAAGCTCGTGCCATGACTAGATCATTATATGGTGCGCCCCCTCCAGCGACAGTGCGTCGTATTGTTTCGAAGACTCTCGGGTCAATGGACCCATTGTTATTTCTTCGGATGATGAAGAGATTGCTCATGCCGCACCCCCCCTCGATCCTTCGCCGATCCCGTCCTTGCCGAGTCCATCCCTCATCTTGAAGCCGGCCATGCGGATGTTCGTAATCCCCTCTCCAACTGTTGGCCCCAGCGCGCCTACCTCGGCCCCTCTCTGCTCTCCTGTAATGATCCATTCATATTGCGGGTGGAGAGAATAAGACAACAACTTGTTGATCTCTGGCGGGAAATTAATGCTCTTCACGCCGAAATCGCCGAGGTTGTTCAGTCGATTCTTGTGGATGATATTATTCAGCTTGTTTTTCTTTTGTTTTTGTTGTTGTTGTGTATATATTCTGAAGTAATGTAAGAAACATTAAGAACACTATGAATTTTTTGGTGTTCTCCAAGTAATTCATTAAGATATTCTCCAATTTTCCTTAATTTTTTGTCCTAAAAAATATCCTTTATTTTATTTATTTAATATTGCTATCACCAAGGCCATTAAGACCGGACATTTTATAAGTAACGGATCTAAAGAGTATTTGAATTTTAGGACCGGATGTTTTCTAAACCTCTGGTCTTAAAACTTAAAAGACTAATAAAATTTTAGGACCGGATACTTTTAAAACTCCGGTCTTAAAATGTTAGTTGTATCTTTAGGACCGGACATTTAATTAATAACCGGTATTAATAAAATCCAAAATGCTAAATAAGGTATTTTGTCGTGGGGAAAAATTAAATTTCCCTCTCTGCTCTCTTGTCTTGCCCAAAGTGAATACTCAGGTTCCGACTCGAAATTTCCCTCTCAGCTTCGTCGCTGCTTCGCGTACCTCTCTCGACAATCACTCTCTGGTTCCTTAGCTAAACGTCTATAGACGAAGCTGTAAGAGATCTTTCGGTTAAAACTTTATTATTTTCCAGCTTATCGTTCTTTGTTTTTCATGGGTTTAACGAAATCAGTGTAATGTTGTTATGGGTATTCTCTGTTGTTAATGAATATTGTTTTTTGAAGATTATATTTGCACTTTAGACCTACCCAACTGTCCAACAAGTGTTTTTAGGTTACTCTTGTTGTCTTGTCTGCAACTTCAACGTTCGTGAGCGGAGAAGTAAGACGACTCAGCTAACGCATTTGAATTTATATGCTACGAGTTAGTCCACAAGACCTTCATCCCTGCATTTAATTTCCTCGTCTTGCATTTACTTTGGTTCTTGGATTCACCGTGATGCATTTATGACCAAAAGTGATTCTTAATTTGTTATGCATTTAATGGGCAAGTTCCTCTTGTGATGCATTTATGACCAAAAGTGATTCTTAATTTGTTATGCATTTAATGGGCAAGTTCCTCAGTAAAAGTGATTCTTTGAGACAATATTTGCATTTGGAGTTGGCTTATTTTATATGCAAGTTTCAATTTTTTCGGATTATGTATGATCAATGATTTTCGTCTATAATATATAGGAATTCTACTATGGATCACGGTTGGATAGATGATTTATGAACGAGTGTTGAATATCAGAATGGGGTTAGGGAATTTATAGAATTTGCTACACAAAATGCCCATGATGATGGGGGGAAGTATTATTGCCCTTGTGTAAAATGTTTGAATGAGTGTCGACTATGTCACGAAGTTATACGCACACATTTAATTTGTCACGGATTTTGTAAGACTTATACAGTATGGGTATGGCATGGTGAACAAGTGCCATCAAGTGGGAAAAAACATGGGGAAGTGGCCTTTGATGATAATGACACGGATATGGATGATCGCATAGAGGACATTATCCGTGATGTAGGAGAAGAGGCTTTTGAGCAATCACATGCATATGGTAATATGTGCAGTGATGCAGAGACATCGCTATACCGTGGGTGTAAAAATACCAATTGTTGAACGCTGTATTGAAATTGGTAAGCTTGAAGGCACGTCATGGATGGAGCGACAAGAGTTTTTCAGAATTGCTTGAGGCTTTGAAGGACATGCTTCCAAATGATAACGTGTTGCCGCATCGCTACTATGATGCTAAGAAGATACTTTGTCCATTGGGGATGGACTACAAAAAGATCCATGCATGCCCGAATGATTGCGTATTGTATAGAAAAGAGTTTGAAGAGAAGCAGAGTTGTCCGATATGTGAAACCCCACGATACAAGTCGGATAAGGGGCCTGCAAAGTGTTGTGGTATCTTCCAATCATACCAAGGTTCAAGTGGTTGTTTGCGAATGAAAATGATGCAAAAATCTGAGGTGGCATGCGAGATGAGAGGATTTCGGATGGACGGCTTCGACATCCGGCCGATTCTTCTCAATGGAAGAAGATCGATCAATTATTTCCGAACTTCGGCGAAGAACCTAGGAACCTCAGGCTTGCCCTTAGCAAGGATGGCATGAATCCCTATGGAAGCCTTAGCAGCATACATAGCTCATGGCCTGTACTCCTGATTGTTTACAACTTATCTCCTATGTTATGCATGAAACGAAAGTACATCATGCTGTCTATGATGATTTCGGGACCAAAACAAAAAGGCCATAAAGCATGTCCGGTTTGTGAAGAAGGCACATGCTACCATCAACTTCAACATGGAAGAAAGACGGTGTATCTTGGACATAGGATATTTCTTAGACGGGGCCACCCATATCGTCGATTAAATAAGGCCTTTTTTGGTGGCCAAGAGTATGAAGAAGCTCCGGTGGCATTGACTGGGGAGCAAGTGTATGAAAAGGTTAAAAATATCAGTGTCATCTTCGGTAAGCCTGGAAAGAGTAGAAAAGAAACAAATATATGGAAGAAGAGATCTTTATTCTTTGATCTTCCCTATTGGCGCAATCTTGATGTGAGACACTGTATTGATGTCATGCATGTGGAGAAGAACGTATGTGATAGTATTGTGGGCACGCTTCTCAACATACAAGGTAGTTCGAAGGATGGTGTGAAGGCAAGATTGGATTTGCAAACAATAAGAATACGCGAAGACTTGCATCCAAGGCCATATGGGAAGAGAACTTATTGTCCCCCGGCTTCTCATACTTTGTCTAAGGATGAGAAATGAAGCTTTTGTGAGTGTTTACATGGCACAAAAGTTCCCTGGGTATTCTTCAAATTTTAAGAGGCTTGTCTCGATGAAGGACTTGAAATTAGTAGGCCAAAAGTCTCATGACTGTCATGTCTTGATGCAACAACTACTCCCGTAGCTATTCGAGGATCGCCGAATATGATCTTCGGGTCGCTTTGACTAGACTTTGTTTCTTCTTCAATGCGGTTTGTAGTAAATTTTTCAAGATTGAAAAGTTGGATGAATTGGAGAATGAAGGATATCTTATCTTGTGCCACCTTGAAAAGCTTTTTGTTCCTTCATTTTTGACATCATGGTTCATCTCATTGTTCATCTAGTGAGGAGATAAAGTTGTGCGGCCCTATCCATTTACGGTGGATGTACCCTATTGAAAGATCTATGAAATTCCTAAAAGGGTATGTGAAAACGCGCACCGGCGGAAGCATCAATTGTTCGAAATATGTCTGAAGAGGCCATGGAATTTTGTCAACATTATTTGGCCAAAGTAAGACATATTGGGCTTCCAAAACGTCAGCATGCTGAAGGGGGTAGACGTGGGGCTTCGGTAAAGAGTGTGGATCGTGATGAATTGTCACAAGTCCACTTATACATATTGAATAATGTTGATGAAGTTCAAGCCAGCATATCTGCACATAAAGAGGCTGTAAGGAAAGAAAACAATCAAATGACCGAACAAATGTTGATTAGGGAGCATAACAAAACTTTTGCAAAATGGTTCAAACAAAAGGTCGAGGGATCTGAATGTGTTTCTGACAAAATGAAATGGTTAGCACGTGGTCCTGAGGTTGAAGTCATAAGTTGGAATTCGTATGTGATCAATGGTTATACATTTTACACGAAGTCCTTAGATGATAGGAGCACAGTCCAGAACATTGGTGTTATGTTAGAGGCTGAATCTATGCACTTCTCCAATTCGAAAGACAAGAGGCCTAAATTGGCAGTCATGCCATATTATGGGGTTATTGAAGAGATTTGGGAGGTGGACTATGTCAAAATTAGATTTCCCATCTTCAAATGCAAGTGGGTTAATGTCAATAATGGTGTTCATATCGATCGGCTAGGATTTACTTTAGTCGATGTCAATAGTAGAAGTTTTGGAGATGAACCTTTTATTATGGCAGATCATGCGAAACAAGTGTTCTATATCACCGATCAAGAAAATAAAATGTGGTCTCGTAGCTCTCCAAGGAAAGAGGGTCATTGATATTGATGAGGAAAGTCATTCAAATTATGGTCTTCCCTGATAGTACTCCTTTTTCAAGGGGTCTAGGACATGAACGAAGAAGATGAAGCGGATAATGAACCCGGCATAAGAAATGATCATCAAGAAGGGATATGGGAGGATATCACTTTATAAAAGAGTCAATTCATAAGGTAATATTCATATGCATAATTCTTAGAAAACTTTAAGGTTTTAACTATATATATTATATATTCCTTCTATGTTACATTCTTAATTAAACAATATAATCTCACGCTGACTATGAATTTGTTCTTGTTTTGTTTTTGTGGCAGGATCCGATTCAAAGGAGCTTGTTATAAAAGAGGATGCATGTTACGTTGTTGGGTGGGAATCAGATGAAGGCATGGTGAATAATATATTGGACTACATGTATGTTGATTTACGTCTTTGTATTGTAACTCATTGTGATTGTAATTAGTTATATATCTTAGCTTATTGTATAAATTACTTTAGCTGTTGTAGACTTAAGGTCACATAACTCATGGTGGATAATTAATTGTATTCTTTTTCCCAATTCAATTTATTCATGTTCATAGCTTGTAGCTTAAAGTATATCGACTTTTATGTGCTGTTTTGGATGGTGGATTTTTGTGTATTATATATGATCAGGAAGAACAGAACAGGAAAAAAATTCGGGAAAATTTAGAGCGCAAATAAATAAGACGGTCTTAAATGTTCAATTGTTAAGACCGGATGTATATCTATGACCGCTCTTAAAGGTATTAAGCCGGTCTTAAAAGTTAGTCTTTTAAGACCGGTCCATTTATAAGTGCGGTCTAAAAGTTCAATTTTTAAGACCAGATGTATATAACATCCGGTCTTGAAAGTCAGTCTTTTAAGACCGGGATCTGGTCTATTTTTAGGACCGGGTTTATTTTTGTCCTGTCTTAATATTCGGATCTTTTAAGAGCGGTCTAGTTTTTGTCCGGTCTTAAAGTTTGAGTTTTAGGACCGAACAAAAAATATTTCAGATGTATTTAGTACGAATTTTAAGACCAAAGGTTTAAAATGTCCGGTCTTAAAGAAAATCTTTAAGACCGGTTCTATGTGTCCGGTCTTAATAGGGAGACTTTTAATACCGCCTGGAACAAGACCTGTCGCGGGTCCGCTCCTAATATAACTGTTTCGTCCGGTCTTAAAATCCTTTTTTCCACTAGTGTGGTTAGTTTTCTCTGTCTTCAATGTTCTTTTATTTATAGTGTGAGAATGTTTGAGGACCGATGCTCTTGAATGTAGTCGTTGGTTCTATCAGATTATTCTCTATGTCTTTGGAATTAGCCGTTGAGAGCAAAGAGAATGTGAAGCATTTGAACCTCAAAGCATTTAATGCTTCCAATACAAAAATGCTTTTTGCTAATCTTGATTTAGTCCTTGATTAACCACTTGTAATATGATCAATCACTGATATAATGAAGTGTTAGACCAATTGGAAGCAATTAGAATAAGTTTAGTGTAGATTGAAATGAATATCAAAATTTATGATACAATGCTATGTTTTTTGAAATTGCATCACTCGAGTGGTTACTAGAATTATCTTCACTTAGTCATTTTGAAAATAAAACAAATCACTAGATGGTTCATTGTGGTGATGTGGTAGTGATGTAAAAATACAGGATCACTCGAGTGATCATTTCTTTTAAAAACATATCACTAGGTACTTCACTATAGTGAACTGGTGGTGATAAATGTAACAAGATCACTTGAGTGATCTTGTTTCTTTTTCTTTTAAAAGAAACATATGACCACATACGATCACCATGTTACAATGGTAGTGATGCTCTTTTTACACATTACTCAAGTGGTCATTCGAGTAATCTAGTCTTAGAAACTTTTTCAAAAATGTTGAGCATTACCAGAGTCACTGTGGTGCTTTGCTAGTAATACACTTAACACATATATATTACTTGAATGGTCACTCGAGTGATCTTCTCTTAGAAAATTTTCAGAAGGCTTATCACTAGAACAGATCACTGTGATGAAGTGATGGTGATGACAACTTTGAAACATCACTCGAGTGGTCAAGTTTAAATTCTTTTTTCAGAAAACTGATCACCATATGGTTTCCTACGGTGGTCTAATAGTGATGTACTTTGTATCATATCACTCGAGTAGTCACTCGAATGATCTCTTAGAAAAATATTTTCAGAAATCACATCACTATCTTGGTCACCATAGTGAAGTGGTAGTTAGGGCTGAGCAACGGGCGGGTGGGGCTACCTCATGCCCTAACCCGTGTTCCACCCGTTTATTTTACATAGGTACGAGGTAGCCCATACTTGTGGTATAACCCATTTAACCCGTGATAAACGGGTATAGGCAAACATGGGCGGGTTTCGACGGGTTTCAGGTTCCCTGTTTATACCTTCAAGTAAGAAAAAAAAAAACCAAAACCCACCATAAAACTCAGAATAAAGATAACCAAACAGATCAGAGATGAGATGAGATGAGATGACGAGATGAAAGAAAAGATGGTAGGTAGATCCGTGATGTTCGACGGCAAAATGCCGACTGTCACAGAGATTGATGATAACAACCAATAATAATGTGTTACTCGTTTTAACCATTTGGCAAGTAGGAAAGTTGAATTTCCTCCATCCTCCTCCATTAAAGTCAAGAACTGAGTAGATAGATTACACCTAAAAGGGGTGGATTGAGTGTATATAAAAATTGAAGCGTTTAATGAAAATAAATAGAACCTTAAATAACAAGGATTTGTCTTGAGGGATATCACCTAGAATCTTTAGCACGTGAAAGTAAGATTAACCTCAATATGAGTAGTGAAGATAAATCAACGATGCACAAACGATCTTATCCTAGTTTAATCACTCCAGGTGCCTACATTCAATCCCTAGAAAATTCCTAAAATTCTTAACTATATATCCTCAAGATTTCAATGGGCTCGGTGTGCCAAGATATAATCAACCACAAATCTCGTCTGTTGATCACTCCCTTACTACTTGTAAAATCCTCGTCTTATAACTGTAATTAACTGAACCCTCACTACTACAAAAATTGGATACTACTACCCTAAAAAATGTCCTAAATTGAAAACAAGTAGTAAAATATGAAGGAAGTGGCATTTTTGTAATTATATTTAAGGAAAAGGAGCCTTCAACGTCCTGAATAGTAATTTAGGACTTATAAAATTTATTTTTGTCGTCCTGTATGTAATTCAAGACGCCTAAAATCTGATTAATTATCTTGGCGCCAAGGATAAAATATGGTGGGAAATATTTGGCGGCGAGAAAATAAAAAATTCTGCACTATTATAGAAAATAGGCGACCTGAAGGTATATCAGGTCGCCTATTTTATATAAGTGGCGACCTGATTTACACTTCAGGTCGCCTATTTGTATCAATTTATTTAAAAATAAATAAAAAAGTGCCCGATTTTAGAAAATAGGCGACCTGAATGTATATCAGGTCGCCTATTTTCATTAAGTGGCGACCTGATTTACACATCAGGTCGCCTATTTGTATCAATTTATTTAAAAAAAATAAAAAAGTGCCCGATTTTAGAATATAGGCGACCTGAATTTATATCAGGTCGCCTATTTTCATTAATATGCGACCTGATTTACACTTCAGGTCGCCTATTTCCATCAATTTATTTAATAAAAAATAAAAAAGTGCCCATTTTAGAAAATAGGCGACTGATTGTATATCGTCGCCTATTTTCATTAATATGCGACTCGATTTAGTGTTCGGTGTCGCCTTTTTAAATAATTTTAAACCTATTCCCATCATTCTCATTCATTCTCACCAAGACTCCCTCGTCCTCTGCCGTCATTCTCAGTCATTCTCACCCAGACTCCGACTCAACTCGGCCTCTAGTTTCAGTCTCCTCTTCCTCCGACTCAACTCCGCCTCTAGTCTCGGTCTCCTCTTCCGCCGACTCCGCCTCTAGTCTCGGTCTCCTCTTCCGCCGACTCCGCCTCTAGTCTCAGTCTCCCTCTCTGCCGAAGCCCCTCTCACCTCTCACCAGCGTTAATGGCTGCATCTCCATCTCCACCGAAGCCCCTCTCTTGCGCCGACAAGAACGCCCTCAAACCCCTCTCCTCATTAGTTTGTTGGTGAGCCAAGCAAAACGTCTGAGAAGAAGGTAACCATACCGTTCTTTGTGTTGTTGGTGACGTTGAGAAGAAGAGCGAAGAGGAAGAAAGTCTAAGCAGGAATCACAAGGTGAGCCAAGCAAAACGTCTGAGAAGAAGGTAAGGATTTTGAAAACTTATTCCACCTCCTTCTATCTTCTTCCATGTGAGTTAGAAATTTTTGAGGGAAACTTATTTCTTTCTTGCTACGTTGAAGGATAAGTCTGAAACGGGAAGGAAGAAGAGTGAAGGATAAAAGCTTCAAGTGAGTGAAATACCAAGAACAAGTAAGTTATGGTTCTAACTACCTTATGAGTTTATGGTTGTTAGGTTGAAAGTAGTGGTACCTGTGTTTTTCTTCATAAAATGGGACTGAACAATGAGATAAAATGGATAAATAAAGGATTGAATTTAAGGCTTAAGTTTTAGGAAGAAAGATTATTATGATAAGAAAGTTGATTGTTGGAAATGAAAGTTTGGTTGGTTGAGCAATCTAAGGTGTGCGTTTCGGCTAGCAAACAACTGATTCATTGTTGAAGTGTTTAATGCCACATGTTCAAAAATAGGATCTTGGTATAAGATTGAGAGATTTTTTTTAGGTTGAAGAAGGCTTATTTTAAGCCATCAAATAAATATTTCAAAGAAGAGTTACTTATATTCATATTTTGATTATTTTAGGGTCACTTTAATTTTGTGCGCCCGGAGAAAAATTATACTGATAATTTTGGTCAATACCAGGTAGTAACCTTAACCTGAATTGCTTTAGTTAGTAAGTTTTGTTGTTGAATTAAGCTGAAATTGGTTGTTATTGAAATTTTGGGATGTCTTACTTTTAAGGGGAAATGCTGCCGAAATTTACTTAAAAGAAAACATGTCGTTCTTGAAATTGACATGAACTTGACTGTTGTTGGAAATGTCGTAGGTGGTAATAAAATGGGTCATAGTTGGATGAATGCATTGAGAACTAGTGAAGAATATGAGAATGGGGTGGAAGAGTTTATTGAATTTGCTAGAAGGAATGTGGCCACAAAAATGGGATGTATTATTGTCCATGTGTTAATTGTTTAAATGGGAGTCGAAGGGTTATTGCTTGATATAAGGGACCACCTACTTTGTGATGGAATACACCTTCGATACACAACGTGGATATGGCATGGTGAGGAAGTAAGTACCGGTGCGTCCCATGCAAATGAAGTTGAGGTAGATGATGATGATGGAATGGAGAAAATGATTAATGATGTTGAGGTAGAATCTTTTGCACAATCGGGTGAATATGAAAGCGTGCGGAGTGATGCAGAGACACATTTGTTCCCTGGGTGTACTAAGTATATACGGTTGACTGCGACCTTACATTTGGTCAACTTAAAGGCAACTTGTGGGTGGACCGATAGCATTTTCACGTCGCTGCTTGAATTGTTGTGTGATATGTTGCCAGTTGATAATGTACTTCCAAATCGTATGTATGAGGCCAAGAAAATCTTGCAGACAACAAAAAGGCAACCTTTGAAGGCATTGTGGTATCTTCCAATAATTCCACGGTTTAAGCGTCTGTTTACTAGTGAAGCAACGGCGAAGATGTTGAGATGGCATTCTGATGAGAGAATATCCGATGGAAAATATCTTCGGCACCCGGCTGACTCTCCGCAATGGAAGAAAATAGACGAAATGTTCCCTCAATTTGGCAGTGAGCCAAGAAACCTTCGACTGGGGCTTTGTACAGATGGCTTCAATCCGTATCGAACTCTTAGCAGCACCCATAGTGCATGGCCGGTTCTCCTTGTAATATACAACTTACCTCCCTGGCTATGTATGAAACGCAAGTATGTGATGCTTTCTATGATGATTTCTGGACCAAAACAACCCGGGAACAATATCGATGTGTACTTGGCGCCTTTGGTTGAGGATTTGAAGAAGTTGTGGGAGGAAGGCGTAGATGTGTTTGATGCATATAAGAAGGAGCACTTCAAGTTGCGTGCAATGATTTTTACCACGATAAAAGACTTTCCTGCATACGGAAATTTGTCAAGGTACAGTGTGAAGGGGCATAAAGCATGTCCAATATGTGAAGCAGGCACAAACTTCCATCAACTAAAGCACGGAAAAAAAAACGGTCTACCTCGGCCACAGGAGGTTTCTTCATCGGTTCCACCCATATCGTAAGTTAAGAAAGCGTTTTAACGGCTTACCGGAGCAGAATACGGCTCCAAAGGCGTTAACCGGAGAGGACGTTTATAGTCGGGTGAAACATATCAATGTCATATTGGGTAAGCAGCAAAGGAAGGCGAGTGAGAAGAATATATGGAAGAAGAGATCAATTTTCTTTGATCTTCCATATTGGCGTAGTCTTGATGTTTATCTTATACCTTGTTTCCCCAATTTACAGTTTTTGGGTACTAAGGATCCGTACTCGCAGGATGAGATCGATTCGGTTCGAGACATGATATCTAGATATCTTCTTCAACACATAGCGCCTAGTTAGTAGTGAGAATGATTAATATGTTATTGTGTTAGTCATTCTTTAATTTGCTACTGTTCATTTGTATCTATTTGGTGTTTTGTCTGTACAAAATATGCAATTTTGGTGTTATATATATTCTGTTTATGTATTGTGTTAGTGTGATTGTGTTGCTTGGTGGTTTCTGGCTGATGCAAATTTAAAACTTGGTAGATGTTCATAGTTTGTAGTTTACTTTTTTAAAAAAAAAATTCAACAAAGGCGACCAGATTTTTAAATCAGGTCGCCTTTGTTACGATAAGCGACCTGAATAGAATATCAGTCGCCTTAATTTCAACAAAGGCGACCTGATTTAAAAATCAGGTCGCCTTTGTTGAAATTAAGGCGACCTGATATTCTATTCAGGTCGCCTTTAAGGCGAACTCGATTTCTTAAATTTACCTATATAAGGCGACCTGATCCTAAATCAGGTCGCTTATTAAGCGACGATCTAATATCGTCGCTTAATAAGACGACCTAATTTTGGATCAGGTCGCCATTTTGGAAATTTTCCTCTACCCCCTCCAAGACGTCCCTCAGAAAAGGGTCGTTAATTGGGTCTTATTTAGGTCGTTGTTTAGCATTTTTGTAGTAGTGCATTGTCCGTTATGAATCATTTATTCATCTACTATAATAGAAAAGAAAACGCTTAAACAAGAAAGTCTACCATGCTTAGTAAAAAAGCTAATAAACTAATCATGGTATAAAAGAGTTTAACTAGACATTAGAAGAAACTACCATAGTTATAAAGAGTTCCTCATTCATTTAAGTTAATCATGATATAACAAAAGAAATGAATTGACACATATGAAAACATTTATCATGTTTTAAAAAGATTAAAGTCACTTTCACTACTATAAAAAGTAATTCTAACGACACTAATTAACGTTCATTTTTAGAAAACAGAAGTTAAAAAGGAGGCGCCGACATTTTTAAAATTTTGACTAAAATTTCAACGACTGTTTCTGAAACTTTCAACAACTGTTTTTAGATAAACAGTCGTTGAAAATTAAACTTTCAACGACTACTTTTAAAAAGATTTATTAAAAGTTACTTTCAATGACTGTTATAAAAAAACAGTCATTGAAAGTTAAGCTGAACAATAAATAAATAAAAATATAAATATTTTTGACTTTCAACGACTATTTTTAGAAAATAGTCGTTGTAACTTTTTTTTTTCTACTTTCAGTTACTATTTTTCAAAAACAATTGTTGAAAGTTGAAAATATTCAATTTTTTCGACCTCGTACTCTTACGCTTCTAATTCGAAGCTCTCTATCACGCCTCCCGCTCCTCTCTCCATCTCTGAACTACCTCCGACCCTTAGTTGGAGCAAATCACTTCTTCTGGCCCCCACTTAGACCTCAGACATGAAATTATTTATTAAAGACCTCATTCCCGCCCTCTACGGATCAAAGAGGTTTGAGACTTTCTTTTCTTCTGTTCCCCCCCCCCCCCTCCTTTCATTCAGTTAGATTTGCAGATTCTTATTTGCTTTCCTGATCTGTACGTTTCTCATTTCTCATGTTTGCATAAATATTTGGTTCTTTCTACCTCTAGATATGTTAGTTTGAATTTTGTCTTTGAAGGGGAAAAAGTTCAGGATTTGTCTGAGATAATGGGTTATATTGGCGCTCATATTGTAGCATGGAATATTCTGGACTACTTCAGCATGGGTAAGAATCGTTCTTCCTGGATTCTTCTATACCTGAACCTAAGTTGAGAAGTTATTTTTTTTTCTTGGTTTATTTGAATTAACTAACTGACCTGGAATATTCTGGACTGTGTTAACTTTTCTCCATCTCCCTTCTTTGATCTCTTCTAGTTTCTGCAGTTCTAGTTGGCAACCATGTGGCATGCTTAAATAAATTTTGGCAATTGAAACTTCCTTTTTACATGGTCTGAAAAATGTGTCATAATTATATTCTGTTACTATCTACCAATTAAAATTGTGATTGCCTACATAATTGATTAAAAACTCTATGACTGCTGATTGTAGGAATGGATGCTCAAATATCTAATGCATTTCATTTAGAACGAAAGATGCATCCAGAAAAGTTTAAAAATCAGTTGGTTAATGAGGTAATCAAGACCTCTGTTACTATTGCAGTAATTAGAGTAAATTCATATACAATATATGGGAGATTAATGCCTATGCTTCCTCAACTTCCTCGGTCCTGGATGGAAAGCAATGAATCTAGTTTTAAATATGAAGATATAACTGGCCATTTTTTTGTAGTGATGATTCCAATCTAAGTGTCAGAGTACATATGCTAAGCTTGGGTGCACACATGGATGGTTTAAGGCTTCCCTTTTCCATCCGCCTTCCAGGTTAGTTCATTTAGATCTTCCATAGATTAGACAATCTTTATCCATGCAATTTGATAGTTTTGAATATATATTATACTACGTTGCAGGATGTGATGTGCTTGCTTGTAAAGTATGTTTGCAGTTTTGGTTGTTTTTTAAAGATTGTGGATAGAAAATACGAACTTCATTTGAAAAAAAAAAACAAACTAACAACGACTGTTTAAAAAAAAAAAAACAATCATTGTAAATCTTGTTGTAAATTCATTACAACGATAGTTTTACATAAAACCGACGTTGTATATGTTTTTACTTACAACGTCTGTTTTCTAAAAACAATCGTTGAAACTATCTTACAATGACTATTTAAAAACAAACGTCTACTTTAAAACTTTCAACGACACTCACATACACTACCCCTTGAAAACAGTTGATTAAGGGTTTAAAAAATTAATGTTAAAATTGCCTTATGTAATAGTGTTTATCAACTTATCCGTGACAGAAAAGAGAGAATCCAACATTTAGAAGGAATCATGTATAATAAAACTTTTTTGATCACTTCACAAACTAAACCATGTTAGAAAAGGGCGAAACTCCCCTAACAAAGTTATTAAAACAAAACTCATATTTCCAACAATTAAACAAATATAATTTGGGCCTTGAGCTTCTCCAAACTAGGAGTGTTCATGGGGAGGGCTGAGCAAGGCGAGACCCTTGCCTAATTCCCTACTCGAAAGATCACTGAGCAGCAAAATGCAGCCCAGTGCCCGGCCCTGCTCGATAGAAGCCCTAACATTTTTAGGCAGGACAATAATGGGTTGGGCAGGGCGGCCATTTCATGCCCAAGTAGCAATACTCTGCCCCACCCTATGTGAAAAAAAACAGCTTAAGTAACTGAAAAATTAAATAACATCCATAATTCTACACTTTTGAATATTTCAATATAAGTCTATAAATTAAGTCTTAAAATTAAAAAGACAGCCATATGTCTTAACAAGGCATCAAAAAATAGAAATTAAAGCCTTGTAGACATCCAAAACTCCTAGAGGTTGTATCAATGCCCCAAAATGTCAAAAGGATGAAGCATATAGAATCACCTACAAGAAAACAAAAAAGAAAACATATTATTACATCATTTACATGTGAAAGTAACAATTAATTGTAGGCTATTAGCCTTAGTTTAAACTTTAAAGGTTGCAAATTGCCTACTTCATCCATCACTAACCAACCGGCAATCGTAACCATTACATTCCCCCTTCTCCATGTGCAACATCTAGGAAGAAAATAAAACAACAATTACATTACAAAATAAAAAGTAATATATATGTTCAGGTGTGTATATATCAAATGATCAACCACAAAAAATATAATTTATAATAAATATAAGTTATATTATATATATATATATATATATATATATATATATATATATATATATATATATATATATATATATATATATATATATATATATATATATATATATATAAAATACAAATAGGTTATATAATTTATAACAAATATATAATACTGTTTTATTAAAAAAATAAAAATATATATACTACTGGGCAAGGCTAAATGGGCAAGGCGGCATACCCTGCCCGGCGCCAACCCTGCCCGCAAAAATGCCCAACCTAGTTGAGCCCATTGTTCTTTGGGCAGCTTTTCCTTAGACAGGGCAAGGCGATTTTTCAGTGGGCGCGGGCGAGCATATAGGGCCGTGGGCATCATGAACAACCCTACTCCAAACACATGATATAATATTCATCCATAAGCCCAATAACAAAAAAATATTGAATAATACTCAAATTCATATTTCAACATGGAAAATACCAAAACAAGTTGTGGATCCACTATTCAATTTACATGCAATTCTAAAGGCCTTTGACTTTCTACCAACACTCAACCAACGATAGTTTAATTAAAAGTATAAAGCTGAGAGTATACAAAATGAACCCTAAAAGTGGTAATATACAACTATCCAGCACTTAAGTAGGTAGGAGGAGGCTATACATAGATTGTCAATATATCAACATGAGAACTGTCCCATGAAAATGTTAAAAGTAACATGGCAAGATAAAAGCCTCAATAGCCAAAATTCCAACCCATCATCCTTACAAACATTTGCTCGGTAATTCGGGGGTGATTTTCAAATAATCTCTATGGGAAGATATGGTAAGTAAATCAGAAAAACTATTATCTTCTATAATATATTTCATTCAAATTTCCTTCCGGTACTCTACTTCTGTATGGCAATTTTTTGTGTATTCATTGTATTATAAAGGGTTAAAGTGTAAATTGGTCTACGAAGTATTATGCTAGGAGCACTGAGTACAAAAATATTTTGAAAGGAGTAAAAATACCAATGAACAACTGAAATGGAACAAAAATAATAATGAAGAATTTAAAACTTCGGCGAATAGACCAAAACGAGGATTGTGCTACTTTCACAAGTTTTAAATTCTTCATTAGTATTTTTGCTCCCTTTCAATTGTTCATTGATATTTTTGCTCCCTTCAAGATATTTCTGTGCCCGGTGCTCCTAGCGTAATACTTTATTGGCCAATTTGCACCTTAACCCTATTATAAATTGTGGGATTTATTGTAGTTTCTATTCTCACAGTAAATATACACCTCCTATACTAGACTGTTGGCCATTAGATCTGATGCCATTAGTTTGATGTATTGTTAATGATCCCATGAACCTTATGAAAGTTGTTTAATTGCTCTCTTTTTTGAATTAGATGGTAGACACTAACGGTTTGAGTTACAAAAGGGATAAAACCCTTGGCCTCCCATTTATTGGGAAGCATCTACAAAGTCATTGGCAATTGATTACTTATTTTTGCAATATAACATAGCTAGGTATTGGGTTACAAGCTTGAGTAATAGCATAATTCTTTTTTTATTTGATTAAGGGTATAATTCCTTTTGAGACCTAGAGAGCAAAAGGATTCACCTCTTCTAACAAGTGTACTTTCTGGTATTCGAATTTTTATTCTCTGCATTACGGGGAAAATGTCACATATTACATCAACCGACAACTTATTGGTGTAATAGCATAATTCTATGCCTTTGGAATTTTATTGGGATGATTTCTGCCTTAAGTATCATATTCAATACAATTTTTTTTATTCCTTGTATTAGCCAGTGATGAGCACACTTGACAAAAAAAAAGCAGTATTCATATTTGAGTATGGACATAACAAGGAAGATTTTGAATTATGCTCAACATTGTTGGCCCCCGAAAGAAAATTCCTCGACATTGGCTGTTTGGTATAAGAGGAGGGGAGGAAAAAAATAATAAGTTGTATTTACAAAAAATTAAAGAAGTGGGGTAAAAGTTTTTAATTAATTTTTATTACTCTTTTTATCTTAAATTTTCTGTTTATAAAAATTTTATAACGCCACTTCTCCAATTTTTTTAAATCCAACTCATAAAAATTTTATTTGTATCTTAGTCCACATTATGTATTTAGAGTTAGATGGTTATTATGTGCTTATACCTCTAATTAGAGGTATAAGCATATTCTTTTTAATTTTTTTATATATTGTATTTATTTAGATTTAAATTATATGCTACTTTCTGATATGTTTTTTGCACTCAGTATCTCAAATTAATTAATTTTCATAATACTGGTGTTACAAACAAATGCAGAACTAAATAATTAATTAATTTTAGATACTGGGTGAAAAAAAATCTCAGAAAACAGAATATAATTTAAATCTAAATAAATACAATATATAAAAAAATGCTTATACCTCTAATTAGAGGTATAAGCACATAATAAGCACCTAACTCTAAATACATAATGTGTGGACTCCGTGGCTAAATGCCTTCATGTTTTGCTTTTGACAATGCATGAGAAATTATTCTCTAGTTCCTGTAAAAATCCAGCATTTGACATTTACCCTATTTCTTTTGTCCCAAACGCTCCTTGCCCTCAAACGTCACGTTATTCTGTCTGCCCCATTGGAAATGGGAGAGCTTGTTTGATTTTTTTTTTTTTTCAAAAACAGTTTTGAAAAAACTTGTTAGAAAACTGTTTTCACTAAGTTGTTTTTAAAACAAACAAAAAAAATTATTTTAAAAAACAAAAACAGTTTTTAGTTTTTGCTTTTGTTTTTGGAACATAACATGTAGTAAGAGACGTAGAAATCGGATTAAAACACTAAAAAACGCCACTGGTGATTGAGTTTCTGATGATCAAGAACTCAAATCCATTATCGTAAGAGCTTTCTTCCTGAACCTACACACAGCTCCTCTTCGTGCACCACCCCTTTAAAATTGCCAAGGTATGTTTCCACCACTCTCAACTAACTCTCTTGAATTATTAAGCACTGACATCTGCTCTGAAAAGGTCAGGGTGGCTTTATTTGACATGAAACCCCTGAAAGCTCCTAGACTTAATGGCCTCCATGCTCTCTTTTTCCAAAGCCAATAGGAAATTGGGGACCCTTCTCTCTTTAACATGGTGCTATCCATTTTCAATGGAGGCTCCTTAGATGTAAGTTTGAATACAACCCTCATCACACTAATTCCTAAGTTGACCACCCTGTCACTCTTAAGGAATTTAAACCCATAACCTTATGCTTTGTCTCATACAAGCTGGTCACAAAAATCTTGCCCACCACCTAAAGCACCTAATGCCTCTGCTAATCCTCCCTACTCAATCAAGTTTCATCCGTAGGAGAAGCATCACAAATAACATTCTTATAGCCCAGGAGGTTATCTACTCGATGAAAACGAAACGGGTGGAAAGGCTGGCTTGCAATTAAAGTTGACTTGGAAAAAGCTTTTGATAAGTTAAGTTGGAGCTCCATAGAAGACACTCTAATGGACACCGAACTACCCAATAGGATTGTTAGACTTATGAATTGCATTACCACCCCCAGTATGCAGGTCTAATGGAATGGCAAGCCTATAGAAACATTTTCTTCATCCAGAGGAATAAGACAGGGCAGTCCCTTATCTCCTTACATTTTTATACTTTTCATGGAGAGAACATCCCAAGCCATCACAAAGGAGGTTCAAATCAGGAAATGGGAAACTATTCAATTAGGTCGCAGGGATTCAAAACTATCACATTTGTATTTTGCTGATGACTCCATACTATTCAGTGGCACCTCAATAGAACATATAAATTTCTTCCAACGAATTTTCTTTGATTTTTGTGAAGCCTCAGTACAGATTGTTAGTGCAAGTAAGCCCAGGATATACTTCTTAAAGAATGTGAGGAAACAAGAGATAGATCAACTCTGTGACCTACTCAACTTTCAGAAAATAGATCACTTGGGAAAATACCTCGAAGTACCTCTCTTGCATGAGCGGGTAATGTAACATCTCAAAAGTTAGATCCACTAGATTGGGAAACTTGTCTCAGCTAGTAGGGCACTCGCCAAGGCAAGTTGATAAAAAAAATGAGGAAGTGACTTTCTGTGTCATTTTCCTTGGTAACTAAGTAGGTCGCTGAAGCTAATGACATAGCGCCAATTGCCTAGGCAACCAATGTAGTCACTGAGGTAAATTGTTAATTTTTAAAAATGAGTTTTTCAAAATTTTGGATACAGAGAGGAAGAGCTCTGATAGGGTTTTGTGAGGAGGACTCCTAAGGCCTCTAATTCATCAGTAAGCTTCCCTAATAATCCTCCTTCCTCCTTCTTGTTCTCTAATTATGGGATCCTAAGAGATTTAGGCTAGGGCTTGAGAATCCCAATTTGTTGATTTTTCATAAAACTGAGTTTTAAGGGTTTAAGACTCAGCTTGAAGAAACAAAGGTGTTAGACTAGAATAGTCTAACACTCTATTGAAGGCAATTCTCAGTTCTAAGCTGAATCTTTATTATCGATGAAACTCACGAAAATTTCTCAAAAACTGTATGAGATAAATTCTTGAGTAACTAGATCTTAACGATTGATTTAATTGCCCTTTGCTTTGTAGTTTGAATTCCTATGTTGGGGAAAGATCCTTCTTGTTTGTAGCTAAGGGAAGCACCAGATAACGTGGTCCTATCTATCTTATTTATTAGTGTTGCTCCTAGGTATTTTCTTAAAACCCCACAAGCCTAAACGAGTAGAATTGGTATGAACCCTACTATTTTATGACCTAAAATTGCCTTGTGGGACCTCTGCACCTCTATATTAACCCTAGAACTAGATAGGTTGATTTGTCAAACAATTAGAGATAACTATAGATCTGTGTAGATAAATATGTCTAAATTCGTATGGGTGCGAAGGCACACCTCGGCAACCATGTTGGTTGCCAAGGCGACTTTGACGTGTGATGCCTCGACGACTATGTTAGTTGCCAAGATGAGTTTGACGCAGGTTACCTCAGCAACTAGGTTGGTCGCTGAGGTGAATGGCTTGAAGGGCAATTAATGTTTTCTTGTTATGATGCCTACAATATTATGTTATGATTGTTTATCTATTTTTGAATATACGAGTATGCAATTATAGATGTAATGCAATTGTATGGATTATATATGCATTTAGACCATGTGGAATTTTGGTATTGATTAACATATATGAATATGAGAATATGAAAACCCCTTAAGAATAATGTGATATAGATGGCAAAGTTAGTGATTGGGTTGTGATTGATGAAAACTAAATATCACGTCATAGGCCCCTAGTTTATCATTGTGCACCACTAGTTGGCACTAATTGAAGGGCAGAACCCCCTGATGCAACACTACAATGGCTATTCGAGTAGTATCCCTAGGGCCCGAGTAGTATCCCCGAGGGCAATAACCCTATTGATGGAACTGTGCTCTGTAGTGTTTTGGCCGGCCTACATCACACATGTGGAAAGCTCTTGAAAGTCACCAATAACATGGGGTAAGACTTAGGCCATGGGTTATGTCGGAGGAAATAAGGAGGGATTAGGGGTTAATAATGGATAATAATAATAATAAGGAAAGTAAAGATCAAGTGTTTGTTCTATGTTGACTTGTAATATAGCATACCATGTTGTAATTAATTGTGGATTGTTATGTTCATGCATTATACTTCCCTTATTACTTATATATCTGTTGATTTCTTGTTTGTCAGTCCCATCAAGCACCCCATGGGTGGTGCCAGTAGGTAAGATGGGTAGTGACTATGTGACTGAGACAGTGGCCTCACCCTGTTACTCTTACAGCTTTTAGGTAAAGGTTCAAGGGCATACGTGATTAGGAAGGCACCAGAGGCTTAAGGAAACTGTAACTAGTAGCTTTGGATTCATGTTTAATTCATTTTTGCCACTTAGGAATGTTTATTTATTTCATGTTGCATCACATTTAATTCTGGATAATTACTTACAAGTTTTTGTTTAGTTGAAAGGCATAGGGCCTAAGACTTATTTATGAAATACGAGAGACATTATTTGATATAGCAGACGGCTGGAGGCCTAGGTAGTTATTTGTTTGAGAACTTGGCCTTTCATATTTTAATCGAGTTATAAAACTTACTATGAGTAGCATTCTTGACATATATGAGGACTTGAGGCCAGAGTGAAGCTCCCTATGATTATAATTGTTATAGAAGCATGGTTTTTATATTTTATGCATGTGATTAAAGGAATATACTATAGAGTGACATCACATACTTACGACCTCGATAGTCTACTTACGGCCTTGATAGTCATGTGCAGAGTCAATGCCCTTCTTATGTTTTGAAAATTTTGCTAAATTCATGGCTATAAAATTAAGGTGTTAAAGGTAACTAAAGAGACTTATGGCTACCTCATAGAAAAGATCTAGCAAAAACTAGCAAGTTGGAAAGCCAATATCCTATTGCTTGCAGGCAGAATCGCCCTTGCAAAACCAGTCCTTAATGCCATCCCTTACTACACAATGCAAACCACCATGCTACCCTCTGCTTGCTGTAGGATTTGTATGGGGATCTTCTGATGGGTCTCACAAGCCAAGTCTCATCAAATGGGATGACTTATGCCAACCTCTACAACGGGGTGGATGCAATCTTAGCTAAACTTTCCTTTCAAGTCATAAGCAAGCCTGATCAGCTGTGGTCCAGGTGTTGATAAGATCTTACATTATAAAGTCTGGCTAGATACTGAGATGAACATTGCATGGCAACCATCAGATTTTGGACGGATTCTTAGATAAGAGACATGGGTCCACTCTAATTCAAAGTTATGTAGGTGACTCTAGAGAATAAAAATCCCCACGTGAGTGAGACAATCCTAACTCATGTTATTTCAATGCCACCTCTGCTTATGAAGATAGACAGGAATCCTCTTGGAGAAATTATGATCGGTGATGGAATTGGATATGAAAATCTTGGAGAAATCTCTTGAAGATAGTGTCAGGATAGGAATGACCACATCGGTTGCATGCGATCTCTGTCACCGAGGCTTGGAAGACATGAACCATGTTTTGAAACTAGTAAATTTTCAAATTTAAGATTAAAGTTTCTTAAATGATTAGAAAAAGGCTAAAAGGCTCAAATGACATAGAAGTTTTATGGTATAAGAATCATATTTGATATATCATAAATAATTGCTAAACTTGAATTTGGTAGTTGAAATTTAAGGAAAGAACTATCGTTTGAGATGTGCAAGAGGGGAGTAAGTGTTCTATACTATCTCCCGTCTAAATATAGGACATATTTTATAGTGTAATTTAATTATACTATAAACTATGTTTTATATTTAGGACCGGAGAAGTATTATGTTATTACTCTTAAACAGTGGCAAAGCTAGGATTTTTTGTTTGTATCCGCACATTTAGTGGGGGGGGGGGGTTGGGGGCAGCACCCTCAATCTTTTTTTCAAGGGAATTTTTAAATACATTAAAAAACAAAAGAATATAAACAAGAAAAGAAAACTGAACATAGAAAAATAATAATCAAAAGTCAACTAAGCTATTGCAACAGAATGATTACAAAAGCATTTTTCGATTCTTCATTCCTTGAAAATATTGCATTATATCTTCATTATCAATCTTATCAAACATATCACGTTCAACATAAATTAGCATGCATGAGTTAAACCAATCATCACTTATCCGATTGCACGACTTATCCTTAACAAAAAGTCATTGCAGAAAAACCCACATAACACTAGCAGTTGCTACTGGTACAACGAGTGCTAACTTTATCAACAAATAGATCAATGGATAAACAATATCCTTTCTCTTCTCAACCATCACTACGAAAAAAGTGCCACTTTGTGGCGGTTAATTTGTAGCGGTCAAAATAAACCGCTACAAATATGCGAATTTGTAGCGGTTTATACCGAAACCGCTACAAATTTGTAGCGGTATGACTCGCGCCAAATGGCGCGCTGGTTAGTAACGACATTTGTAGCGGTTATCATAAACTAACCGCTACAAAATATGGCGCGAAGTTGGCGCCAAATTTGTAGCGGTTATTTTGTAGCAGTTTATTTATAAAAACCGTCACAAATATGGCGCCAGTTTGGCGCCTTATGGCACGCCATTAGTGGCGGTTTTGAAACCGTTACAAAATGCAAACAAAAAAAAAAACCGCTACAAATGTAAACCGCTACAAAAACTGTTACATCAACCGCTACAAAGTGTGTAATATTGAAATTTGAATATTTCGAATCCCGCCAAGTTTATTTTTTAAAAAACTATGTTCATATTTGTAGCGGTTGTTAGTATAACCGTTACAAAATGTGATATTTTGAATTTTAAAAAAAAAAAAAAAAAAAAAAAAACCGCTACAAATGTGAACCGCTACAAAAACTGTTACATCAACCGCTACAAAGTTCGTAATATTGAAATTTGAATATTTCGAATTCCGCCAAGTTTATTTATTTTTAAAAAATATGTTCATATTTGTAGCGGTTGTTAGTATAACCGCTACAAAATGTGATATTTTGATTTTTTTTTTTTTAAATACAAATAAATTTTTGTAGAGGTTTTGAAACCGCTACAAAACGCAAAAAAAAACCGCTACAAAAACTGTTACATCAACCGCTACAAAGTGTGTAACATTGAAATTTGAATATTTCAAATCCCGCCAACGTTCATTCATTTGTAGCGGTTGTTAGTGTAACCGCTACAAAATTTGAAAATTATATATATTTTTAAAATACTAATGAATTTTTGTAGCGGTTTTTAACCGCTACAAAACATTAAACCGCTACAGAATCCGTCACATCAACCGCTACAAATGTTACGTATATCCCTATAAATATCCCCACCACACCTCATCTCACACACTCATTCATTTCTTCCCACTCACTTCTCTCTCGTTTTCTCATTTCTTCCTACTCCTTCTAAAATCTTTGATTTCAATGTTTTATTTTTACTTCTTATAATACTGATACTATTTTTTTTCCTTATCCAGAACTTTAAGTATATTTCCTCAATATTCCTTCTATCATCATCAACTTTCTTTATATAATCAAATATCATCTAATGCACAACATAATTTTTTTGCTTAGAGGTGGGCAACACAAATAATCCTTATTATCTACATATTCTCAATATTATACCTACATAATATTTATACTTATCTAACTTAAGTTAATCAGTTTTTTAAATATTAACTATTATCATTTAATTTGTCACTTAAATAATAAAAATATTCAATATAATATTGTAACAATGGACACAAATTACGATTTTTTTTTAATTTTTCAATATTTTGTAGAGGTTGTAAAACCGCTACAACAACCGCTACAAATTTTAATTTAAATTCGGATTAAATATTTGTAGCGGTTTTACAACCGTTACAAAATTTGGGCGCCATTTTTTTTTCAATTTTTCAATATTTTGTAGCGGTTTATATGTATGTAGTATCGGTTTTTTTCAACCGCTACAAATCAGCTTGCCACAGTGGATTTTGTCGCGGTTTGTCTAACCGCTACAAATGTCATTAGTTGCGCCTAAAACCGTTACAAATAGGTCATTTTAACCGCTACTAATTGTCGTTTTTTTTGTAGTGCATCTTCAAAGCAAAGTTAGAAATTATTTTCAAATTGAAAAAATCTGAATCAGCTCTTACATCAACAAGAAAGTTATCGAGACTTGAAGAAAGAAAAGGAATATGCGCAAGCTTATCAAACTCCAAATAGAATCTAGCAAACTCAATATACTTTTATTTGTTAAAATTAGCAAATGAATCATGAGGATCAAGACAACTCAAATACTCAAGCAACTTGGTATTGACATTATCGAATTGATCACCCAACTCTTGAACCTGAGTATCTATCACTATATTAAATAACTCCACCTTAAAGTAGTGCAAGAATGTGAATGATTCCAATATCCGTCTTGATCTCCCTTTAGGACAATAAACATCATTCATATTTGGAATATAAATATCATATTTATTGGCAAAAATGTTCGTTTCTTGAAGCAATTCATCAAAATCATTATCTCTCACCTCTTGTAAACGAGACTTGACTACCTTCACTAAACCAATTACATTTAAAAGGTCTTGATCTTTTCTTTGTAGTGCTTGTGACAACTCATAAGAAATCCCCAAGATCAATTTCATAAGATGCAACAAGAATGCAAAGTCAAAATCCTCCATGGCATACAAAATGCAACCTACATCAGTTCTTGCAGCATCATTTTTTGGCTCATCTTCAATAATTTTCATCAAGGAAATTATTGGAGAAAATAATGAGATAACACTTGTAACTGTACCAAAATGGGAACCCCAACGAGTGTCTCCAAGTCGCTTTAAAGTTGTCTTTTGATTTAAACCTTTTCAAGTTGGTATTTCACCGCAAGCAATTCTTTCAACTATTTGCTTATATTGATTCATTTGAAGAATTTCCTTCCGCTAGCATGAACCCCCCACAACGGTAGCCATCTTTTGAAGAATGTCAAAAAATTCTTAAATCTTTTTGTGAAGTTTTGCAACCTTCACAAGTGTCAATTGTAACGGATGAGCAAAACAATGAATGTAGAATGCGGATGTGTTGTTTGCCAAAATCAAACTCTTAAGCCCTTTGAATTCACCCCGCATATTACTAGCACCATCATAACCTTGATCACGACATTTAGACAAACTTAAACCAAGTTTAGAAAATAGCCCATCAATTGTTGCTTTTAGTGATTGTGTAGTAGTATCTGAAACATGAATTATGCCAATAAAACAATCAACAATGGACCCTTTTTTGTTTACATACCGAAGCACAACTGCCATTTGTTCTTTAATTGCAACAAAACGAGCTTCATCAACTAGCAAGGAAAAGTAATCATTGCCAAGATCATTAATTATTGCTTTAACAGTCAAATCAGCACAAACTTGAGAAAGATCCTTCTGAATCATTGGTGAAGTCAATTTGTAATTATCGGGGGCATTTTGCAAAACCACATGACTTATCTCTTTATTTGGCTTAGAATAAAACTTTAAAGTTTCAAGAAATAAACCTTGTTGATTTGAACTTTTAGATTCATCATATCCCCAAAAAGGCTAACCATTTCGTAGTAGGTATCTAACAAAATCTAAAGAAGTTTTCAGCTGAATACAATAATCAATTATTTGTTGTTCAGAAATATTTGAAAAGGCAATATCAATATGTTGCTTTTGCTTCATCAAATCTTGACCAGCTTGATAACATCTATTGTGAACACTCTTATGATCTCCAACGTGAAGTTTGATTCTATCCTTCTTCTGCCAATTTTTGAACCCCACACTAACAAATGCTTCATACGTTGAACCACTACCTCCAACCTCCATATCAAGTAGATAACAATATAAGCAAAAACATGCATCTTTTGATACACTATACTCCAACCAAGAACCAAATTCTTCATACCACTTAGGATTGAATCCACGCATTTTTCCATACATTTCTGTTTGAGGGAATGGTTTAAGAATTGGTTGAGTTGGCCCCTTGAGCCAATAAGCTCTCCGAATATCCTTTCTTTCTATAGGATTTGATGTCATTGAATAAATTGAAGGTCTTTTTCTCGGATCTGTTTCAAGATTTTATATATTAACTTTTGCTTGAGGTGGTGGTTGAAAACTTCGAAATTGAGATGCTTGTGGTGGTTGATAGAATTTTTGGATGGTTGGAACTGAACTACTATTTGAAACTTGCTCACTTTGAGATTCGGGTTCTGTATTTGTGGGTTTTAGACGTTTGAAATAAGATTGTATCCTTCACATTTTCTAGAAACAAAACAGTAAAAAAGTTGAAACAAAACAGCTAAAAAAGTTGAATTGCAATTATTCCCCCTTTAGTAGGAGAAATCAGAATTAGAACCAAAATGCTAATAATCTGAGCCAACTTGCACATACAATCTACAACTCTTTAATTCTTGTCAATCATTGTAATGCAAATTGAAGAACAAATAAATACCAAAACATAGAGATTACATTATGTGTGTGTGTATTTAAATATTTTCAATTTTAAATCTAGAACGACATGAAGAATATGTAATGGTGGAGAAATTGTCCAATCTTGACAGATGACAAATTTTTCCAACTAGTAATCAGAAGAAATCGTGGAGGTAGAGATCATACAAGAATCAAATAAGCAAAAGGTATATAGAATTACAAACGATGAGAGAGGAGTAACATAAGATAGTAAACTAACTTGCCGAGGTAGAAGACGGAAACTGACGACGAACGATCAAACAAGAGGGCGGCAAAGGAGGAAGGAGTAACATGACAAAGGATACGTATCTGAACGGAGTTTGAGGGCTTGAGGATGGAGGCTGGACATAATCGTCGTGATCATCAGAGATTCAGCCATTCAGGGTGAGGTTGGGGTCTGAAGTTTCTAAGGACGAAGAAGCCAGCAACTCGCCGATTGGGCGGAGAGGAAGATGAGAAGAAGACGGAGTTGTTCCTGCGCGAGTTGTGACTGCGCGAGCTACGAGAGACGGAGAGAGGATGGAGATTGAAGCAGATGACAGAGCAAAGTGCCAGAGTGAAGGAACCGAGGAGACGAAACATGCACCGTGCGTAATCAGACTGCACACAATTTCATTTTTTTTTCATTTATTATAAATAAATAACTCAAAATTTGTGTCTGCACGTGTGGACATGTGTGTAAGTGTGGCTCCACCGCTGCTCCTAAACAATGTCTAGAAGTCTTTATGATGTGTTCCACGACGGTAGACTAGAGTTTTTGGGCTAAATGAGTCGAAGGTTTTTTGGATCTTAATTTTCTATCATTAAGCTTTTCAAGAGCTATAAATAGAGCTTTCAACCACTAAATTTGAAGTTGAATTGAATTGGTTTAAATTTTTTTGAAAGTTTTTCAAAAAAATCCCATTCCAAATATAGGTGTTAGAACTTGGAGCTTTCTGAGAAAAGTTTTAAAAAAACTGTTCTTATTGGTATTCTAACGGCCCCCACAATGCATTTTTTCTATATATCTGAACAACATTATATCATATTTCAGTACAATCAGATTAAAAGATGAAGCAAAACCAAAAACTAGATCTTAGAATCCAGCACAAAAGAGCTTCGTTGTTTCAGGTTTCAAACCATACGGTGACGATTATATCTGATGGAATAAACATGAGAGTCATAAAGCAAGTGCTGGTTGAAGTGTTTGGTTATAAGCATGATTTCTTGTGCATTGCTGCAATAATGGTGCCTGGTTTCTGCATATTTTTTGCAGTAATATTTGCCTTTGCAATTAAGTCCTTCAACTTCCAAAGGAGATGACGGTTGGAGTTGCATGCCGAGAGAGTTCTTCTAAGATTGTGTCACATTTTTCCAATTAAGTTTGGCATTTGTTATTTGTATAGTAAATTATATATGCCAAACAAGTGTGCTTTTACTGGGTTTGTATAAACTAATAAGATTTTACATTTTCAAAAATTGGTGTGTTCTACCCAATTCAAGGTATAGCTTATTGTAAAGAGACAACATTTATTAAAAAAAAATTGGAATCAACTGTCATTTTTTATTCCGTCTTTGCTTGTTACAGATTTACAGTCAAAGATACTACTATCTCCGGTCCTAAATATAATACATAGTTTGTAGTATAACTTATACTACAAACTATGTCCTATATTTAATATCAGACGAGTATTATTTTTGTGTCATATCATTATCATATGGAATATTGATATCCTATGGAAGTATGTATGGGTGTATCTTTGCCTCTTTAAGATTCATAAAATGGTTGTATGTCAAAAAATGCTTATATGATAAAGTTTTCAAGTTATAATTTATATTGTTAACAAAGTTAAAGGATTGCAATCATAAAATTCCTTCCTAATAAAGATAGGATCAATTTAGTGCATCATATATCAACAAAAATAATTTTGTAAAACAAATATAATTAAATAAGTTCTAACAATATCATAAAAGTTAACCTATTGAAAACAAAGTTAATGAAGTGGTAAGATTCAACTAAAGAATGGGAAGAAAAAAAATCACTGAACAAATAAATCCTTAAAATATACCCCCCATGAATCATGATAAAATTATAACACAAAATATACAAAAGATGGCCTCTTGACTTTTTCGTTTGAAAAATTGTAAATCCATTTCCTATTATATGGGCATGAAGATGACTCCAATACAATTGAGCATACCATTATAAAAGTTATAAGATACTACTTCGGTCCTAAATATAAAATATAGTTTGTAATGCAAATTGCATTATAAAATATGTCTTATAGTTAAGACCGGAGGTAGTAATAAACGAACTCCTCTTACAGTATGATGCTTTAGGAACATTCCAGTAAATTAAGACCAACCTTCCTAAGAGAACAAGTTCGGTTATGACACCCCCTGGAAAACAAAAGATAGTAAGTATAATAATAAAAAAATTAAAAAGTAAAAAAAAGAAGGATAATGCAATCACCTCCATCACCTTAATTCTTAAATATGATGGTACTTGGTCAATTTTAAAACACCAAAATAGAATGCATGTTTAGATTAGTGGTAGAAGATGTTTTTCTAACGTGGGTTACGCTAAACAAGGTAAGTTTGTAATAAGAGTTTTATCTTGATTTGCGTGGACATGTTTTTCCAATGCCAACTCAAATAGGCTCAGAGTAACCATCGATGCAAAAAAAGTAGATGGATATCGGGTATTTAAGAACTTAAACAGTACCTACACACATACTGTCACTACAACAAGCTTTTCTCATTCAAAGTTAAGGCAAAGTGGTCATTCCATCAATGCATTCACAGCAGCAAGAAAAAACTTTCACATGCAAAGCCAAAGCCAAAGGATCTTCCCCTCAAGCACCAGCCCATGCTCATTAGGTTGCTGGTACAGTAGCCAAAGGATGATATGGCATATCTAAAATTCTACAAGAGTTGCTGTTAGGATTGAGGCTAATTAACAAGGTCTTCACTAATCTAAGTCGTTGGGCAGTTGCTATAATAAGTCAACAGCTAGGGATGGGAAATTAGTTTCAAGTTAGACCTCAAACGCAAAAGAATGCCAACAATGGGAAATTAGTTTCAAGTTAGACCTCAAACACGAAAGAATTCCAACATTTAGATCTTCACCATTGATAGCTAAGGCGAGCGAAATGGACTCGTTACTATTTCCTTACACCCAAAATTCACCATATATAACCATCTCAAAACATGAGTAAAAAGACGGACAGTCAAAATGTAAAGGAAATAATCAAGTAAAAGATGCACAAATATCCCTGTTAAAATAACATACCTGTTTATCAAGGTGTCATAACTAACTTCATTTATCCTTCCACCACCTCATCATTCAAGAAGAGTGGTTTCATTAGGGTGGTCACAATTAATATTTTCAATTTGTGCAAGTCTGGGTTCATATTATTGGTTTGCCTCTAGATTATTACACAGCAAAGGTTGCGCGTGGATTGGGTAATCAACTTGGTTCTTTCCTTGCATATGATTCAAATAGTTCAATGAAGCTAGGAGGTTTGCAAGGAAACATTGACTTTTCGAAATTTCCTACTTTGATGCTTTGGTCGCTCTTTCTTTTTTAATTGAGCACGTTGGCCGGTTATGTTGTTGTTGTGGCTCTTTTGGGTCATAATATCAATATATATATATATATATACACATCAAATAAATGTTATCAACATTAATATCTATTCTAAATAATATAAATCATTCAACAAATAAACACATTCATTAATTCGTAATAAAAAACAAATAAATACAAAGAATAAATTTTTTCCTTTTTTTTTCAAAATATTAAACAAAGGAATTGCTATATGTATGCCCACAACAAAATGACTTTCCCTCTCGTAATTTTGTGTGTCTGCAGATTCCTTCGGTTCATGTATGATTTTACTGACAAGTAAAAATAATTATACTTATCAAAATATATTTATAATTTATTACCTATATAATATTGTAATACCAAAGTATGTGTTTATTTAATATGAAAACATTCCTTCTTTAAAATTTATAATAACTAATTATGCGTTTTAATACAGAATAATAATAAACATAAAAAAGGGGTTATAGTTTAAACTAAAAATATCTAAATAATTACAAATAAACACATTCATTAAGTAGAAGTTTAGGTAATTAATTTTTTTAACAAAAAAAAGCTATAGTTAAACGGGCCTAACGAGCCGTCCCTGCAGGGCCAATTTCAAATTTCTAGCATATTTTTTAAGCCTGGGCCTTGCAGGGTCAGGGTTTAAACGGACCGACCCGACGAGCTCGGCCCGATTTTCCGGCTCTCCCTACGATCCAAGGGCAGGGCAAAATCTCCCTTCCGGAAAAAAGTCCAATTGATAAATGTTCCCACCGAAAAAAAGTCCAGTTGATGTGGAAAAAAAGCCCAATGAAGCAAAAGCTATGAAGCGTTTGGGTAAGCATTTTTTTATGTTGGGCTTCTGAAAAAAAAAAAAAAAGCTCGTTCAAGCAAAAGCTCTGAGACCAGCCAATGTGAGTTGGCATAGATGGTAAGGGATCCAAGACTAGGCCCTTGGGTCGTGGGTTCGATCCCCTCTACCGTCGCTGGGACTCCTTTGGTAGGCGATCTCGTAAGTCCCCAGTAAGTGCTCATAGAGCCCGGGGCCGTGCCCTGGCCTTGGTGGGGGACTGATGTCGAACCCCTCCAAAACTTTTTATAGCAAAAAAAAAAAAAGCTCTGAGACCAAGTGTTGAAGGCTGCTATCCTGGAGTTGGTCAAGGCGCTGGGGGAGACATCCTAGCTCCTAGGTGCCTAAGTTAACGCCTGAGGGTAATAGACGGCTCGCCCTACCCAACATCGGTATCACCTAGGAGGAAGGGAGATTTCGCCTTGCCCTTGGATCGTGGGTGAACCCAACCCCTTTCCTAAAATTCTTGTATCAAAAAAAAAAAAATTGTTGAAGGCTGCTGCATGTTGGATAATGAGCATGGGCCCCTCCATCTTTTATTTTTTTATTTTTTTTTATTGTACTTCATATATACATATATGTGTATATAGTAATTTGTTCGGCCAAATAAGCCACCAAAACCCCACGTGATTAACCAAAAATTGAATGGTTTGTCTTCTTTTTTTTACTTTAATTCTCTTCTTTTCTTTTTAAAAATTTCTATATTCATATATTTATTATTATTATTAAATGACAAATAATTATGTAGTAGGGAGGTGAAAGGTGTAACAATCGGTGAGGGGAGAGAAAATGAGTAGATGGTGTGGTAACCTTAATGCCTCATTAATCAAAACGTTGTAAAAGGGGGGAAAACTCATTGCCGTCACACTTTAAATAAACCATAAACCAACAAATGGGTCGAGCAAGTCATTGTCGTGATTGCATGTTTTCAAGATAGAAAGTAGATAGATAGTATGCACAAGTATGTCTTAAAGATTTAAACTTAATCTTTATTATTACCCTTTCAAGCGTGTTGTTGGCTTTATATAATTATAACCCTAAAAATTACTATGGATGGCTTATTTTAATCTTTAGAAGTCCTAGCCTCATTCCAAAGGAAATAAAATATCATGACTTCTTTTGAGAGGTAGTTTCCCCAACAACAAAAAACTCATTGTCGTCACACTTTAAACAAATCAAAAACCAACAAACAGGTCGAGCAAGTCATTGTTGTGATTATATGTTTTCAAGATAGAAAGTAGATAGATATAGTATACACGAGTATGTCTTAAAGATTTAAACTTAATCTTTATTATTACCCTTTCTGGCATGTTGTCGGCTTTATATAATCATAACCCTGAAAATTATTATGGATGGCTTATTTTAATCTTCAGACGATTTTACCTCATTCCAAAGGAAATAAAATATCATGGCTTCTTTTGGGAGGTAGTTTGGAGCTACAAAGGGTAAGCAAAAATGACAGATTCCATCTAAACTAATTTTTTTTTATTTGATCAAGGGTTTCTCCTTTTGAGGCCTAGAGCGTAAAGAATTTTCACTTCTCCTAACGAGTGTGTTTCCTTAGATTTAAACGTGTGTTCACCTCCTTATAGGATTTTTGCTTCTTCCAACAAGTGTGTTTCCAAAGATTTAAACATGTGTTCTCCTCCTTATGAGATGAAACCACTTACCACCACAACCAATAACTCATTGGATTTTGCTTTCAATAGATATTCAATACATGGCTCATGAGGAGAAAGATGTTCATTTTATTTTTTCTTAACAGAATATTTATAGTTACTAATAACCAATGATGATAGAATTAACCTGATTACTCACTCAGGTCGTCATCAAAATAATTCAAATCAGATTCATCCTCGGTAGTAGCATCCATGTTAGCATGATCTAAATCCAAAGATCCTACATCACCTATAGCAACCAGCTCAAGGCATTCCTTCACAGCCCTCGCAGCTCCATCTTCATAACCAATTGAATCGTTTTCGCATTCATTGTCGTCTTGTTTGCCTCCGAAACCGATGACCTACAACGAAGACACAGAAATCAATACACTATCAGTACCAAAAGCTTCACTTAAAAAGGGCGGCCTAACGCACAAATCTCCTATCAAGTGGGGTATGAGGAGGGTCACATGTGTGCAACCTTATTTCCACAAGTAGAGAAGCTGTTTCTAAGATTTGAACTCATAACCTTAGTCACATGACAACAACATTTACTGTTGCTCCAAGGCTCACCATCAATACTAGAAGCTTCACTACTGATGAGAAATTGAACGAGCATGTTTCACTCATCACCAAGATGGTCAAGAATTTTGAACACACAAACTTATTTTCAGGGTGCTATAGGTGATGTAGGATCATTGAATTGAGATCCTACATCATCCATGTTGCATGAATGACAGCAACAATGCAAAGTCAAAACTTGTTTATAGCAGAAAATACAAGCCATTTCATTCACATGGATGAACAAAGATGTGGTGGAGGCAGATAAAACTTTGACAGCTGAAAATATAAGATGCCAAAAAGCATGGTATTACTTCACTCGGCCGACTCAACTATGATTTAGCAAGAATATCCAATGGACTTCCAATTAATGCTTTCATAACACTCGAGCAAGTTCACTTTCACCCCCAAAAAAAAGACCTTGAGCAAGGTATATAAAACTGTAAGAATTGAGTACCTTATCACCAGTTGCGCTTTGTAGGTTTGCGTCAAATATCCAGTCCTCAAGCAAAGTCTCTTGCAGAGAAGTGTCAAAAGAGACAGAGCTTGAGTCCTTGGACCTTTTTCTTGATTGGCATTCTCTAAGTCGCAAGTTGTAGTGAACATAGATGAGATCATTCAGTTTCCTCTGCGATAAACGATTACGTCTTTTACTATATATCTGATCATATATACTCCGATCATGCTCGCAACCAAAGGATGAACATGTCTGACCCAGTATGCGCACAGCTATTCTTTGAAGTTCTAAGCAACTTATTCCATGTTGTTGCCACCAAGCAGCTGCGGATATAGAAAAGAACAGATCAACTCAGTTAATCTAATGGAAATAATCATGCTTATAAAGGAATCTGCACAAGAAGCTTTTAGAAGGAAACGTTGCAGTTTTTACCTGGTTCAAGCTCTGTTCTAGTGCTAATTGCCAATTCGGTTCCAAGATCAGCCTTGGCAGAATTATAATCAGAAATCTGGACGACATAAAAATGATAGCAAGGACTAAGGAAGTTTCTGGTAATTTCGTCATCATACAAAATTATCACCAAGGATATTGTAGAGTCACAGAGAGAGATAAAGAAATATATTCTCGAATGAATGTGTCTATTCATATGCACAATAGGAGTATTTATACACAAGAGAGGAGACAAGCAAGTTAATAACTCGTTATGATGATTGATTCCCTAATCAATCATAATCTCTATAATCTCTGATTATATGCAATACTAATTAATTCTAATATATTTACACTAATGTATTTCCTAACACTCCCCCTCAAATTGGAGCGTAGATGTTAATCATGTCCAACTTGTTACAAAGATAATCAACCTGAGCTCCATTTAAGGCTTTAGTCAATAGATCACCCAATTGGTCGCTAGACTTCACAAGTTCTGTAAAAATGAAGTTCTCCTTGATTTTATCATGCACAAATTGACGATCGATCTCAATGTGCTTTATGCGTTCATGAAATACAGAATTGGAGGCTATGTGCAGGGCAGCTTTGTCATCGCACCACGGTTTTGCAGGCAATGACGAGGTGAGACCAACCTCCATTAACTGATGAATTCACACAATTTCCTGTACTGATTGAGCTATAGCTCTATACTCGGCTTCTGCACTAGAATGTGAAACCACATCCTGCTTCTTGCTCCTCCATGACACTAAATTTCCACCCACAAGCACACAGTATCCTGTGGTGGATCGACTAGTAGCCTTCGACCCCGCATGATCTGCATCACAAAAACATTCAATCTCAATGTGGCCATGATTCATATAGAGCATGCTGCAACCAGGTGAGCCCTTCAAGTAATGTAAGACATGCTCCAATGCTTCCTACTGAGCAACGATTGGCGTTGTCATGAATTGGCTAAGCACACTAACAAGAAAGGTCACATCGGGACGAGTCATAGTGAGATAATTCAATTTCTCCATCAATCTGTGGTATCTCTCAGGGTAGGCAAATGGCTTGATCTTCTCCAAGTCAACCCTTTTTCTCACATCCTCAGGTAGTTCATAAAACAGTATGCTATCATCAATGTCCAAGAAAGGATTAGGAATCATGGGAAAGCTACTTAATGCTGCCTCAAGTTTTCCAGATTCTTTTAGAAGATCAAGAACATATTTCCTCTGTGTCAAAAATATCCCTTTCTTGCTTTTCATAACCTCGATCCCAAGAAAGTACTTTAATAGACCCAAATACTTTGTTTGGAAATGAGAATTAAGGAAGGTTTTTAATGATGAGATTCCCGAAGTATTGCTCCCTACAATAACAATGTCATAAACATTGTTAGTCACACTGATAGTCACACTTACTCTCATTCAGACCAAACTTCTTAACGACCATGTTAAACCTATCAAACCAAGCACGAGGGCTATGCTTCAAACCATATAGTAACTTCCGAAGATGACATACCTTCACATGCTCCCCTTGAGCAACAAAACTAGGTGGTTGCTCCATGTAAACTTCCTCAAGAAGATCACCATTCAAGAAAGCATTTTTAACATCCAACTGATGAAGATCCCAACCATAAGTGGCTGCCATAGAAATAAAGAGACAAATAGAAGACATTTTGGCCATAGGGGAGAATGTTTCTGAACAGTCAATAAAGTAGGTCTAAGCATATCCTTTGGGAACCAGTCGAGCATTATAACATTTCAAGGTGCCATCAACTTTTGTTTTTACTGTGAACACTCACTTGCACCCGATAGTCTTCTTTCCAAGAGACAAATCAACGAGATTCCAGGTACCTGACATATCAAGGGCCATCATTTCTTCTTTCATAGCAGCATACCAACCAGGATGGGCCAAGTCTTGGTGGAGATTAGTGGGAACGGTGATAGAATCTAAGGAGGCTATGAAAGAATAGGATGGAGGAGAAAGATAGTTATAGGAAACAAAAGAAGAAATAGGGTAGGTACAAGAACATTGACCTTTGCGGAGGGCAATGGGCAAGTCAATAGAAGGAGCAGGGGAATCAGGCACTGTGTCCAGTTCAGAGACAGGAGCAGGGGAACTAACTCTGGATTAAACGCCGAAGCTGGCACTAATGGGTCTTGAACCTAATCAATGCCATTACTCACCTTGGGACGTTTCCGATAAATATGATAAACAGGTGGTTTAATAGGTGCCGGGTCAGACGCCTGCACTGGTGGTAACTGAACCTTATAGACCAATATATCATCAAGACTGTCAGTAGTGTCAAGGGATGGAGTAGAGACAGGAAAGAACAAGGTCAACTCATGGAAGGTGACGTCTATAGACACAAGATAACACCGAAGAGTGGGAGAATAACACCGATAACCCTTCTGAACCCTAGAATACCCAAGGAAGACACATTTAAGAGACTTGGGATCAAGTTTGGTAACAGTGGGACGAACATCACGAACAAGACAAACACAACCAAAGATTTTGGTGTCAATGGGAAACAAGAGGTTGGAAGGAAACAAGGTTGTGTAGGGAGTGGCTCCACTGAGAACAAGAGAGGGCATACGATTAATAAGGAAACATACAGTAGACACAACATCAACCTATTTAAAGATGACAAAGACACATGACCCAGCCGACAAAGACACAACCTATTTAAAGATGACAAAGACACATGACCCAACCGACAATGAATGTCAAAATGAGAGAAACCACCGAAGAAAGCAACGAAACACGAAGCCGATCGTCAAGGAAGTAATGGCTGCCAGATTCATACCCCAACCAATAATCCGCTTTGTCATAAGATCCTGAATCAAACAATGGTCAGGGAAAAGTGAGATGAAATAGTTTAAATGGTGAGTAAGCTTTCTAGGAGATAAAAAGTTAAAAGCAAGGTCAGGAACATTAAGGACAGACGATAGGGAAACAGACAGAGTAGGTGTAACAATGCCAAATCCAAGAACACGGGAGTAAGAACCATTGCCAATTGTGATGAAGAGGGATTGGCATAAGGTGCATACGAAGAGAACAAATGATGGTTACCTGTCATATCATCAGTGGCCCTTGAATCGATGATCCACTTCAAGGAAGAAGTAGAAAGGCACGAATCAAAGTTACATGTAGCAAGCGTAGTCGGTGCTTGGAAGCATTATCAAAGATATCAAAGGATTGGGCCATATGAGCAGACCCGCTACGTTGCTGCTTTTGTTTCAATTTACGACAGTAGCGTTTCACATGACCATGTTCCTTACAATAAAAATAAACAATCCCAACAACACCAGAATTGAGAGGATTGTTACCGAGCCTTAGGAGGCTTGGGCTTCTAGGAGCAGCACAAACAGGATTTGGTGTACTATGTCCTTATCACAAGAAACCCTAGTTCCTATCATCAGTCGGACCCCAGCTAGCTAAAGCACTAGCATTAGGATTAGAAGCTGGGTGAGCCAAACCGTCTACACGCAACACACGAGAGTACACATCCTAAAGCAAAGGAAGCTCAAAGCTAGATAATATCTGAGATTGAACAGTCTCATAAGCTAGGTCGAGAGCGGTAAGAAAACTGATAATCACCTGTTTTTCCATATTATCCACCTGTGCCTAAAGATCAGTCGTCGATGGTATTAACCGGCAATACATTTGCTTAAACTCCATGAAAAAATTCTTCAGGGAGCGACCTTGTCACTCAACCTGATAGAAACCTTTACAGACTTCATAAATGCGAGTAATGTTCCCTTTCCCATAATCCTAGAACTCCAGGTAGTCCATAAGTTCTCTAACAGTATTACAATGACTAACCGAAGAAAGAATGTCGCTCTCGATGGATTTTGAAGTTGTAAGAATAGCCTAGCATTGGCTCAAGCCCATGCCATCTTAGGGTCATCCTTGGGATGAGCCTCAGTTAAATGGCCCTCTTTCTCAATACTGAGTAAGTACATGCGAATGGTTTTACTCCAATTCGAATAATTGGTCCAATTCAACTTTTAATCAATAATTTTGTTGGAAACATGAATCATCTCATTTGTGACACTCGGTTTAGAATTAGCCATAAGAAGCAACCAGAAACACACAAGGAAAACAATCTCAGACTTGTTTACCAAACAACAACAAGAGAACCAACAAATCACCTACTATAGGCAAACCAGTTCTGAAAACCACCAAAAAACAAAGTCCAACAACCACACCAACTACCAAACAGTAGAAACAATGCCAAAGCAGCAACGAGCGGTCGCACAAGGACCAAAGCAACAAACACGCCAAAAACAACACTACAAGCCCAGAACAGAGCACACAAAGGAGCAAAACAAACAGACCCAAAGGTGAAACCACAAGACATGAGCATGAAACAACCTGGGTATCGCCGAATTCAGTGAGTCTATCCCAGGGAAGCAAACGGTGACAAAAGATGAAGCTCCGAGAGGAACATGAATGACCACACACACAGGCGAAACAGTGAGTGGCCGGTGGGGTTCCGCCGATTGGGACCTCCTGAGCACAGTGGGGCGGCGTGTGTAGCGGAATACGGTTGAGCACAAAACCCTGACTATTTCTCTCTCTCTCACTTTTGCCAAAACGAAAATGGCAGCGGAAAAAAGATTAAGAAATAGAACCTGAGAGCTCTAATACTATGTAGAGCCAAAGAGAGAGATAAAGAAATATATTCTCGAATGAATGTGTCTATTCATATGGACAATTGGGTATTTATACACAAGAGAAGAAGCAAGAAAGTTAATGACTCATTATGATGATTGATTCCCTAATCAATCATAATCACTATAATCCCTAATTATATACAATACTAATTAATTATAATATATTTACACTAATGTACTTCCTAACAGATATCTTACCTGCATTGATGCTGCAATCTGTCTCATATTATCCAACTCCAACCTCACGATGCAATCGTTAAGTCCACGTACTACCTCAGAATGCTAGTCATATAAAACAAATATTTACTTCAGGTGAAAAGCTGAAGAAAAGATTTGCAGCCAATAGGAAATATTCAACATTCTCTCACATACCGCCACAAAATCTGGACAGTACCGGTATGATGGATTTAAGAAGTATGCAGCCAAATAAAGAGGGTGATAGAAAAGAGAGTTCCAGTGGTTGTCTATCACCTTCCAAAATGGTTCATATTTACAAGCTTCATCACCATGAATGGCTTTGATTGCAAGTTTAGCCCTGTACATGTCATTGTATATATATGGCATTGACAAACTTTCACTACTGTAAAGCTTTTGAAGTACTTGCATTATTGGGTCTACTGACTTACTGACATGCTGCATTTTCTTCCAAAATGTAACTTTCAAGATAATTTTTTCCACCTCTTTTCCTTCAATTGTGCTGGAGAACATAGATGAAATCCATTTGTTTGATGTAAACATTCGTCTAAGACCAACTCGATGATCCACCAAGCTTTGTAATGTAGCAAAGCTAGAGGCATATCGGGTCCCGGCTGGCTTTATAAGCTCCTGCCCCTGAGTAAATTCATTCTTCATAAGATTTAACAACCACATTTTATTGTATATGAGCTTCGTAATTTTTTGGCCCTTTTCCATGCACTCTCCAACACATTTTATCTTCATAAAATCTTCAAGCATCCTATCAATACAGTAGGTGGCACATGGGGTCCAGAATAAGTTCGTTCTCTTCTCTTCAAGCATTTTCCCAGCAGCTTTATAGCTGGGGGTATTTTCAGTAATTACCTATCAAAGAGGGAGCAGAAAAACAAGGATAAATAACTGCTACTAGATTACATTGAGAAGGAAGGAGGACGCGACAAGATTAAAAAGGACTAAAATACCTGCACTACATTTTCCTCGCCTATTTCTTCCACCACTTCATCTAGAAGCCTAAATAAATTTGATGCATCTTCTATAACATTAGTGGCATCAACTGACGAAACAAAGTAGACACCATGAGGACAAGAAACCAGAAAGTTAATTAAAGTCCTATCCTGAGTGTCTCTCCAACTATCTGCCATTATAGAACAACCAGTAAATGCCCAAGAAGCCTTGTATTCAACTAGGTAATTCTTAATTGTATTGATTTCCTCCTGAAGAAACCACCCGGAAATAAGCTGGCTTGGAGGACATACCAGTCTGTGCCCATATTGACCAACTGCTTCCAGCATTTTGTGAAAGTATACAGAGTTTGCAGCCTGTAAAGGAACCCCTGCATGATAAAAGAACTTGCAAATTGTGGAAATGACTTCCTTGCGTGATTTTTTAGTGGGACCTGTCTTAACTTTTAGTGGTTTGTAACATTGAGGTGTCTGATTCTTAGGCATTTTCAGATAAACAGAATCCAATCTTGATTTTCTTAATACTGGTTCAGGACCACTATTAGGTGACAATCCTTTGAAGTTCTTTCTTAAATCTTTAGACAATCTCTTATCAACATCTACCAGAGTTTCCTTGGACATATGATGCAGAGCATCATCAACTTGATCATCTTCTTCCTCTTCATTATCTGACTTTGAATAGAAATCTTGAAAGTCCTTGGCCTCATGTTGCTGATGTCTCCTTCCAGTGCGATGCCATTTCATATTCTCTTTTATTTTAAGATAAACTTCCTCAGGAGCATGTTTACAAGGTGCTACCTCTCCAGGAATCCTTGCCAGATGTTGCTTAAACCGATTTATACCTCCACTAACAACTTTTTCACAGTAATTGCACTTGACTTTCTTCTTTCTCTCATCCTGAGCAGTGCCATGCTCCCATCCTGGGTCAACATATCCTAATGATCTAAGAGGAGTCATATTTACAGAAACATTTCTATCAACCATCAATTGCTTCCCTTTGTTTCTATACCCGACTCGCTCTTCCTCATCTTCCTCATCATTAGAATGGAACTTTAGATATGTTTGTGCCTCAACTTGCTTTCGTTTCTTATTGGAACGACATCCTTCAAGGTTTTCCTTCATTTTAAGGTAGACTTCTTCTGGAGCCTTTTCACAGTAAGTTACTTCTCCAGAAACTCGTGCTAGATGCTGCTTTAATCTGTATATGCCACCACTAACTATTTTTCCACAGTAATTGCATCTAACCTTCTTCTTTCGCTCATCTTGAGCAACACCATGATCCCAACCAGGATCAACAAATCCAGTGGAGCGAATGGGAGCCATTAGCTCAAATATTCACCCAAAACAGAAATCGCCTGCTCACATATGAAAGATTGCTTAATCCAAGGACTATAAAAGTCCCACAATTATAACATATCCAGCAATATAAGAGCCTTTCCTGTCTCAGTGATCGTGGTGTGCATTTGTGCAGGAAAACTGCTGTCCAGATCTCAGAGCTGTAGATAGTATAGCCAGAAAATTAAAAATGCATAAACCATGCCAGAAAACATAAAGACAACCAGAAACACAGATGGAAGACATTAAAATGTAAAAATAGCCTGTACTATTGAGATGAACTAACAGGTGTATATAGAGGCAGTTTGAAACAATTCTCTTGATGATGAGCAAGGGAGAAGTTTTGAAATATGCCAACAAGAAGCAAAAAAAAAAAAAAAAAACGTTAGGTTTAAAAAACCATTACAATTGTGATGACTGAGCTGAAAAGTTGGCCAAATTCATGTATTATCACCCCTTTTTCCAGAAGGCCATTTAAGTTCTATGCCGCAGTTGCCAAATAATTTCAACTCTTAAAGAGGACATTTCAAGCTACCTGTCTCTTCATGGAAACTGTCTAACAAGCACCAAATGTAACTTCAACATCAAGAAAGAGAGAGTGAGAGAGAGAGATTATTGAAACATTGAATGAAAAATTAAACCTGAACGAGAAGTTCAAGGTTCAACACTCATGAAACTTATGACACAAACTCTCTGTAGGGTGTCTGTTCATTCATCACTATATTGGACAGCAAGTGTGTGCGGAGTTTACTTTTGAAAGTCACATGTGTGCAGCCATTTATGCTTGTTTAAAAATTAAACACAATATGCATATAAATAGACACCATTCAAAATGCCCTATGGTTAAAGTGCCAATAAAGTAGTTATATGAATTAGTGACAGCAAATTTTGTAACATATATAATATGTGTTCAAATAATTAACCAAATAAATCATTTTAATATCCACTTCTTAGATGAACACTCTTATTCGTTATGCTGAACTTGATACAATGGACCTGTGCTCTCCCAAAACGTAAAACGCCCCTTGTACTTATTGCAGCTGTTGATAAATATGTGATCAATCTGCTACTGTGACCTGGACTATGTTTTATACCATATGCTGCTAATACTTTTTAGGGACGTCTGTCACACATATCATCAAATCGTGAATAATTGTATAACTGAGATGTTTCAACATTCCAATGCATCTCTTGCCCATTCTATAGGAAGGATGGGGAAACAAGGGGAGAGAAGTTCAATTGATGGGCTCCACTTTGAGGAATAAAATCACGTCACTAAAGGGATAGAAAGAACAAATAGCAACCACAAAAATAAAAGCAAACTCCTTTGCCGTAGCAGCAACTTAAAAAAAAAACACTTTGAGTTAAGAATTCATGTAAGATATAAGAAATTTCCAAAAACATCTGATAAAAGGGTAACATTTGGATATTACTAACAGTTTCAGAGAGGAACCAAAAAAAAAAATTATTTTGTTTTCTTCCTTTACATATTTCCTGAAGCTCTATTAGCTTTGGTGCTAGCAATTAATATCTGATTAACCCAAACCAAAAGCAACACAGTTCATAATTGTTTATTTTCCGAAGTGTATGTTCTCCAGCTAATCAACCCATTCATGCATCCCACTGAACTCACAAAATAGAAAATACATGAATTCCAAGCTGAAATTGTCAGCAGCCACTAATATTTCAAGCAAAATCAGGAGAACGAATGAAAAATAAAAAGATACTGAATTTAGTGATAATCTCGGTATAGTGAGGAATGAAGAAGAAGACAGAGAAATGTATGATCTGGAGATTTACTCAGTAAAGAGAGAAGAGCAAGAAACCATTGAATTTAATTAAATTTATAGTCTGGATCATCACCAAAAAAAAATGACGAGTGAAAGCTTTTTCATCCTACCGATCTGAGATAACATATTGGCCGTGACCTGGACAGGACGGGACGGAAGCAGAATCAGAAAGACAAGCAGCATAAGGGTGGAGGCTAATATCTCTGAAGGCTTGTTAGAATTCAGAGAGCAACATTCTGAGGAATTGCAAGATTTCTTGTAAGGAAGAAGCAAATTTCAGGGGCATTTGGATGATCGGAATTTGAACGGAGAAGGAGGCGAAGCCGGAATCGCCTGGGAATCGCGAGTCGCGAGTAGATGGCTGGGTGAGCGGCTCCAGAGTCAACTCGACCCGGACGGGTTATCCCATTTTCTCAAAAAAAAATTCAAAAAAAAAAAGATTGAGTACTCACTCTAATCCTTATTATAAAGCACCAACTAGTAAGTTTATTTATTCCTTATTATAAAGCACCAACTAGTAAGTTTATTTATTCCTTTTTATAAGACATTTATTTCCATCCCTACACTTATTTATTCTCAATGAGCATTAATTATTTTTTTTCATGTCTGCTCATACTTAATAAAGGTAGTGTGTGTGAGTAATAATTAATATAATATTAAAGTTTAGTGCAATTAGTAGGGGTAATATTGGAAATAACTTAGATTCTAAGACAACTTTATTGACTTTAACTACTTTTATTGGTTTGTGATAAAAGTTAGTTAGTGTTTTATAATAAGGACCAGAGAGAGTATTTTTTAAAGGAAAATTAAAATAAAGGACCTAGATAAAATAATATTTAATTAGAATGACCATAAAAATTATAATTATGAAGAAGGACCAAATAAACTTAAAAGTATTAAATTGCCCTTCAAATTCTCAGTTGCTTCCCAAACGCAAAAAACAAAGAACAAAGTGTCTTCTTCCCTCCTCCCGTGAATATCCACCATTTGGGAATCCAGTATTGGAAGTTAAAAACGACGATATTTGAAAAAAGTGTATGCATAGAAGCAGGATCCGGATGATCGAAGGAGAGAGGAGAAACGTGTAATGTAGAGCCGGAACAAAGCATATTTTACTAGGTATGACAAGCTGAGAGGGTTCAAATAAGGTCCGTGGCCAACTTATGCAGAGAAGGAAGGAGGAGACTTCTTGATTAAAATCTAGGATTTGGGTTAAAATATTGAGGCAGGATGGGTGGGTGGATGATAAACAAATTATCGCCATTCGGATCAACATATTAGCTTACACGGTTCTCCTCTCTCCTTTGATCATCTAGATCCTGCTTCTATGCCTACACTTTTACCATATATCATCGTTTTTAATTTCCAATATTGGATTCTCAAATGGTCTCACCTTGATATTCAGAAGGAGGGAAGAAGGCGATTTATTCTTTGTTTTCTATGTTGGGGAAGCAACTAAGAATTTGAAGGGTAATTTAGTACTTTTAAGCTTATTTGGTCCTCCTTAATAATTACAATTTTTATGGTCCTTCTAATTAAATATTATTTTATCTTATTTTAATTTTCCCTATTTTTTATGAGAATTAATTAACATCGTTTTCCTTATTAAATTTATCCTTAATAAATTTTAATAAATATATTTCTGATTTATTTGGTACTAATATAAATATAAATGTTATGCAAAATAAACGAAAACAGATTCCATAAACCATGGTTTATGTTATTCCATATTTTTTTATTAAAAAAAGGCACAATTTTTTCATCATTAGCTAAATAATAAAAAGCTTCATTATGTTGATGAAACATTTTTTTTTTCTTTGGGTTAAGGTGCAGATTTGCCAACGAACTATCACCCGAGAAGCATCTGACAAAAAAAAAAATTGAGGGTACCATAATTACCAATAAACAATTCAAAAGTGAAAAAAAGTATCAAATAAATATTTAAAAAAACAACTATCACAATTATGTTAAAATATGAGGCATTGGCGTAGGACGGTGGCAGAGACGCTGGAAAAAATAGCGGTTAAGCCTTCTTGTTGGATAAGGAAAACACCAGGGCATCGGAGGGATGGAATCAGGGTGCAAGGCGCATGCCGATCGAAAGTTGTAGACTGCTAGATTTGATTTCGATGCGTGATTCTCGCCTTGAAGCTGCATAAGGGCCTTGATGAGTTCAAGAGGGTGAGTGGAACACCCAGCAACAATGGAAGCTTTGGAGACGCTAACGTCGTTGACATTGTGACAGTCAATGGAAGACGGAGACACCACGACAATAACGGGGTAATAGTTCGTTGGTCAATCTGCACCTAATTGTTTTTTTTCACTTTTTAATTATTTATTGGTAATTATGGTACCCTCAATTGCTTTTTGTGCCAGATACTCGTCGAGTAATAGTTCGTTGACAAATCTGCACCTTAACCCTTTTTTTCTTTTACAATGCTTATTGATATGAGGTTGTTACATTGTCTTGGATTTACTTAATTGGAAAATATGTTTGAGTTGACTCGGGCGAGTCTATTGGAATTTCATTAACCTTTTTTTTTTTCCTGTGGAAATTTCATTAACCAACTCAATGGGCCATTTATTCTTTTTATAAGAAGTATAACCTTTTTTATTTTTTAATATAAAAAGGGCTAAAGTATATTTTTAGTCTTTTAAGTTTACATGAGGTATACTTTTGATTCTTTAACTTTATAAAATATACTTTTAGTCCTGTAATTCTAACACCGTTAATTTTGCTAACGAAAAAATGCAAACTCAAGTGATTACGATGTAAATTTAACTGATGACGGTGTAATTAAATGCTTATTAGGCTTAAATTTAAAATATGGGCAAATTAAAGAATATATAAAATTTGTGTAATTAAATGTTATTAGCCATCACTTGAGTTCGTTGAGTCAGCATTGTCCGTTAGCAACATTAACGGTGTTGGAATTTTAGGACCAAAAATATACTTTATGAAGTTAAGGGACTAAAAGCATACTTTACGTACAACTTAAAGGACTAAAAGTATCACTTAGAAGGAAAAGCTTACGAACCCATCTATATAAATGGCCCATTGAGTTACAAGCAACAATTTTTCACTGATAAGTATGCTTAATTTAATACATAGCATGAGAATATGATGTTATCTGATTGGCTAGGGAAGTTATTCACTATTTTGACTTGCTGAACCAGGTTGGGTTGCCGTACCATAAAATAAAATCCAAAATCATTCGGGTGTTAAATTTTTCATCTTCTCTTCTATTACAAGGTAGGTTCTCCATAGGAATTGGAAAAATAAACTGAGTTATAAATATTAAATTTTACTATATACTACCTACACTAGTACACTATAAAGTAAATTTTATATTAAGGACATGAAATATATTTTAAGAAGAATTCCTATGAGGCCTAAGAACTTAATTGCCAATAAATCTCAATAACAAGAGAAATGTTATCATGTATTATATTAAAAATTACCATTGCATGCTCCTCAATTATTATTAAAACTTTTTAATAATTAAGTTTCTTCCTTACTTGAGATCTAGTAGTAATTTCACATGTTATATAGTAATTCGTGGTTGTTCAGATTGTCACTCCTATTTAGGGCCGAGCTCGTTTAAGCCCTGGCCCTTCAAAGGTCAGGCTTGAAAATTAGAGGAGTTAAATGCAATTGGCTCTAAGGGCCAGCCCCGTAGGGCCTCGGGCTGGCCCGTTAGACCCTGTTAATTTTAAAAAAAAAAATTAATAAGGAGTTGAAAGAGATGCCCACACATTTGAATAATCATTGAAAATGAAAATCAACTTACCTCTTATATTGGCAACATTATCATCACAAGTCATAGGGTCAATCTTACAATAGAAATATTGTATAATAGTTTAAATTTAAAATCAAGGTATGCTTCTTATGTTTTATGAGTTATTTGTAGACAATAGCTTGTTTTTTTATTACGAATTAGTGAATGTGTTTATTTGTTGGATGATTTGTATTATTTTAATATTAGTGTTGACAACATTTATTTAATAAATTAGAACTTTAATTGTTGTAATTTACTAATTATATTTTTTTGAAAAAAAAACGAAGAAAAAGTAATTAAAGTTTGGAATAGTAATTTCTGGGCCCTATAGGGCCAGTCCTGGTCCTAGTACTCTCAGACCGAACTTTGAAAAACATCTTACCCCAAACCTTGTAGGGCCGGCCTTGTTAGGCCTTGGCCTTTCAAGGACCAGCCCTAGAGGGTCGGTCGGTTCAGATTCCCAACTCTACTCCTATTCCAGTTAGTTAATACTTCTTAAGACACCACATGGATGGACATGAAGGGCCCACAGGGCACACAAGCGTTATAATCGTATGACACACTTCAATTGCCATGTGGGAGGGTAGCATATACAAGCTGTAGGGTGGCATTTACAAGCTGTATCAATCATATCATGCAATCAAACTCGTTCTTCCCCAACAGAATATACATTCAAATAATAATAATAGTTGTGCTTTCCACACAAGCAAATTTGTGCCTTCAAAGAAAAGAATTCTATATTATACATACATGCTTACATACATACACGAAACCAATAAATATTGAACACAGCCTAGCTAAATGTGTAATGGTGTTTAACCATAATAAATTAAATAGAACCACGGACCTGAGATTGAGTGAGAGATAATTACAGGGAGAATAAGACCACTTCCACTTTAAACCTCATACCCTTCAGAGAGACAATCAGAATGAACATGAAGATTGGACAAAGACATGCAAGAATTGTCCAGAAGAGGGAAGAGGATCCATTGGCCATTATAGATCTTAGGTGTTCGTTGCTGGAGCCTCGTTCACGGCACCGAGTTTGTTAGCGCGTTTGGGCCTCCACTCGGTCATCCCTCTCACAATCTCGGCACCGTCCTCGAGTAGAAGATAATGCTTGCACTCGATGTTATCACCATGAGCTAAATCACCAGCATCTGCTCCAGAGACAGCAGTGAGGGACTTGAGGACACTGTCTCTACCGCATTCCCTTCGGTACTCCATAGTCATGGCAGAAAGCTCATGAGTCTCCAGGATCGGCTGCGGAGCACTCTGCAGGAACCAAAACATCATCCTCAGGTTACAAGTGCTCAAAAGGTTGATCCCCAAGAATACAAGCAACTTGAACTAATGAACAAGTTGTATGAGGGATCAAATTGCTACCAAGAGGCATCAAATATGCACACTAATTGATTGCCGTCAGAATGTATTATATGCATAAAGTATCAACAAACAAGCTGATTAGTCACTTAATTGGATAGTAACTTAAAGTTTGCTACCTGACATGTGGGATTCGGAAGTTAAACTTCAAAATGCCTTGTTCAAGCCAAAGAAACCCAACTAATAAGTTTTTAATCGGGCCTAACACATTTATGATCACTAAAACTCATAGTCAACATATGCCACAAGAGATGCACTACAAGAAACAAAAAAACAATAACAAAGCCTTATCCCATTAGGTGGGATCGGCTACAAGAAACAAAAGATAAAACGATATACTAGGATGAGAACTGGAAAGAACAGTAGTACATAAAATTACCTCCAGGATCCAGCCAATGTACTTCACATTGTTCACATGCTGATTGACATCTAGATCACTCCATCGAGGCTGATGAAAAGGACAATCAGCATATTTCATTAGTGTAAAATAGAATATAGATTATTTTTTTGAAAATAATCTCAAGTAACAAAAAAGTTTGAAGAAACTTGACCTACACTTAAACCAGTTCGAATATAATCAGCTGTGTTTTCATCAAGCTTAGGTAGCTTTCTGTTATTCTCTTCCAAAACTGGATCAGAATTCGCAAAATAACCCGCTATCTCCCCTTTGACCTCATCTGGAATTTTAGATAGCCTCCTTGTCAATTTATTCATCATAACCCAAACACTGTATTGTCATAGCCAAAACCAACATATCAGAAACATTTAGTTACTGTCTTATCTTCATGATGCTGCAAGAATACAAGCTAAAGACTTGTGTACTAAATCATGAACAACCAAGATATAGTAACTGTTGGTAGGACCAGGGAGCTTCATCTATAAGTAGTTCAAAATAAATGCACTCGAAAATGGAATTCATTGTATCTATTACAATTTTAAATGCATGATAAATGCCATACTTAATATTTTAGTTATGATAAATTATGAATGCGTAATCAGACAAAGCAACAGCAACCATAATTTCATAAAAAGACAGCAAAATTTCACCAAACGCCCAATTGCCAGTAATGCACATTCAAAGTTCAAGACATATGTCATTTTAGGTGGTAGGAAGAAGGAGGTTAGGAAGAATTTCAAAAGGTTTCTACCTGGAAGCTCTGGTCAGTGTTTCTCCAGTTTTGCAGTCACGCACAAGCCAATCACGCCGCATACCATTCTTTCCAGATGCAGAAACCCAAGTGTCTACTTGAACAACATCACCCCTTAAAAATACAAAAATCACACAAATTGATAATCAGTTTCACAATCCCCCCACAATAATCCTAACTAATGGCCATTCAAGCATGGCACTAGTTGAAAACATCTGTTTTGTCCAAAAATTCAAGACTATAGGCCTACTGTACAAAAGTTGTATAAAAAAAATTGCGAACAAAATTAACACCAAAAACAAGGAGAAAGAGTTTTGTGAGTACAATTTCAACCAGGTTTTCAACTTGATCAAAACTTAATTTGGAATGGAGATACAAAGATCCTAAGGATATTATTGTACTTTGTCCCCAGCTTTAGGGATAAAATAGTAAATTTCTCAGCCTTTGGCCTATTAATATCTCAACTCCCGCAAGAGGCATTAGAGCTTCTTACAATGAGAAGAATACATTCTCTTTTTCTCCAATCAATTGACAAGTTTTGAAACAGAATGTCAAGTAGTCATTGTACACATTGCTTTGACTAGATTTTTCACAAGTCTGTATATGCGCTCAGTTTTTTACCATAATAACACATTAGGTTAAACAATCAACACAATTTATGCTACATCGCATTTCACATCCACGTTGACAACCCTGTAATACACAGGGCTTCCAGCATTGCAAGTGTGCCATAACTCTTATGCTTCTTATTTCTATTATATCCTAAAGGAAATTCACTTCACAAGTACTATTGGATTCAAAGTTAAGTCTCATTTTCAAGCCAATCTGTGGAACCAGATACATAATTAACCCCAAATAAAGATGCAGTTTCAAAATTCAGTCAAAAATTGTAAGGGGCGCCAGTCACTGCAAAGATCACATAAATAAAAGACAGATGATGGATTACAGTTAAAAGCCGATCCATGGACTAATCACATAAATTAAGGGCAAGACTAGGTGAATTACCATGTAGGATAGCGATCAACTGCGACCTGCATCTTAGCAACTACCCATATTAGGTTTTTCTTGCACATTTCCGGCGTGGAACCAAAGCCATCACCAAGAAGCCCAACAGTCTTTACATGATTAAGTGCGGTTTCCTGTTGTGCAAAACAAATAATTGAAATAATCTCATCAGGAAAATCAACTACAACCTATTATCGCTATATTACTCGGTATTTAAAATTGTCTGCCTACAGTCAAAGTCTCTTCAAATGCAATTTAAAGTTTCTTTCAAAAAAATAGAAGCATACCTGCAAATGGTTCATCAATGTCTCTATAGATGCTGTTCGATCAGCACCTATTTCATATGATCTGATGGAAAAGTTCTGACGGAACACAAGACCATCCTGAACAATTCTTCCTATTCCAAAGGGGTCGAAATCCATGTCTGGTCGCCTTGGTTTCCAATCAAGCATCATCCACTGCTTCTCTGCAGCCAAGAAAACTGTTGTGATGGCAGCAAGAAGCATACTCCAATCAGGTAACTGGTTGATAAATGTCCTTGGAGCAGGTGATGGCATATTATCATCATGCTTTGTGCCTTCCACAGATGTAACTTTGGATCCATTGACCTTGGTAGGGGCTTGGGCATTTGCCTTAACTTGCAATCCACCATGAGTTGTGGATTTTGATTTGAGTCCTCCAAGGTTTACAAGCCCACCACCAAGCTTGGCCGCCTTCGCACCAGAGTTTGGTGATGGAGAAGTAACAGGAAAGAACGATGAAGTAGCAGCAGTTGCCACCATGATGAATTCTACAGCTGCATGCACATCAAAATGAGTTTGAAATAAATAAATACACATATATATAATATATCAGTTCTCTCCCACATCCCAGGGAAGAAGGTGGAAAGAAAGTAAAAGTGGTTAATGAACACTAATTAAGAGGGAAGTTAAAACCAACATAACATGCTAGAGTTCAAGGAAAACAAATAAAGAAAAAAGGAAAAAAGAATATGACACCAGAATTTTTTGCTAAATAACTGAATTAAACGAAATATCACTAATTTTTTAATATTATGTACAGAGAACAAGCACCAATCCAGCCTAGCGATTGGAAATTTTCTCCTCAAACTTTTCCAGAACAGATTCCCGGAAGCTTCTGTTTTCTTTGGCTTTCCTATTAGAAGTCTCTACTTAGTTGTCATCATCAAACATCGTGGAGAATCAAAGAGCTAACATGCAACTTACTTTGTCCTCTTTAATGTCACGCCAGAAGGAATCGAATAAAAAAGATTACATCAAACCCAATCCCCAAATAAACAGTGTCTTAGTAAAAAGGGTATCAATTTTGAGTTCAAAAACCAGACTATACTAAAACGTGTAAACTTTGTTACCGCTGATATGGAAAATTAATTTTCTTGAGGAGAATTTGCAGTAAATGGCCAAGAATGACGTGAATTTTTGGGTAGAAATAAGAAACTAATCAGTCAACAAACAGACACATACACAACACGAAATCAGCAGCAAAAATCGATGCAGATCTGACTTTGAATCAGAAAACATCGGAAGCCAATAGTACTCTGCGAGGTATTAGCCCTTTTCAACAGAGCCTGAACTGAAGGAAAAATAAGGAAATCAACACGGAAGATGGAAACTCATACACATAGCAACATGAACCAAAAGCTTTAACCCTTGCATCCCAATTTACAGACAAACCAACTCTCGTTTAGTTTCACAAAGACACAAACTGAGAAAAATCACAAGCCTTGCTTTACGCAAAAGAGAAATGCTGAAAGAAAGTGGAAAAACCAAACCAAAGAAAGAAAGCGGTTGTACTAATTTCTTAAGCCTCGATCTTCCTTGTCCAGGAAAACATAAGAAATCATGACTAAGTTCTAAAAAAACCATACCAGACAAAAACAAGCAAGAACCTCACACAGCTAGATCAGACGAGAAAATGGGGCAGTGAAGTGTAAAGGGAGGGAAAAGGGGGAGGAAAACTAGCACAAAACCAACAAACCAGTACCTTACTCAACCTCGAAGCTGAGAGAAGCAAAGAAGGTCACCCAAAAGAAGACGAAATCAAATTTGAAAAGAAAAACGAAGGAAAGAAGAAATAAAGAAGCAGAAGGGCTAATGCGTCCTTTTAGAATCCGTTGATTTCTTCCTATTCTCCTTCCTTGTGTTCAACCCCACGAAGATTATCTACTCTGCTAATTCAGTTCCAAACTTTTTAGAGAGAGAGATCTTAGGGCCAACCAGCATATGGAAAGGAAATGGGTCGACGATTCTGTTTTATAGTATCAACGTTAGTGACTTGGGTGACCTGTCCCTCCCGCCTCTGGTTCAAAGTCTTCAACATGCCATTTCTATTCTCTTATTCACAATTTTACTCTCCCTCCCTCCATTTATTATTAAGTCTACTTTTCTTTTTTTGGTTCAAACTTATTCTACTTTTCTTTTATTTGGTCAAATTTTTTCTACTTTTCTACTTCTAGAATAATAAATAATCTATTTTATGAAGAAATAATAAATTTAAGAGATCTAATAAACTATTGCATACTATTACTACCACATGATTTTTTATTTCATGCGTGTTGGTATATCCTTGAGAAACATGTGTTTTGTTACATAAATATTGTTTTTTTTAATATTTGAGTGGTATTATATTTTTCAATATTCGTTTAGATAAATATTAAGAATTATTTTTCTTTATCAAAATTATGCATTCATCTTTTCTGCAAATATATATATATATATATATATATATATATATATATATATATATATATATATATATATATATATATAATTTTATTTTATTTTATTTTATTTTATTTTTTGTATTGCAATGTCAAAAAAAAAACTTATTTTCACTTCCCATTTTAAATGTAGAAATTAGATAACTAGTTTATGCATATTAGGAAAATATTAAAGTTGGTTATTTGTGATAATTATGTGTTGATTTTTCTAAATTATTTATTTTAATCATTAATTGGAAACTACTCCTCTTAGTAAACATTTTTAATATGTGCAATTAATGAGGAGGGTTTGGGGAGGGGGATTATAAATGTAGTTAATAAAGAAAATTGAGATCTTATATTTGAGAATAAGTGAAATGGTGATTTTTTTTTGTGTCAATATTATTTTAATAAATTAAAATTCATCTACTTTTATTAGTGAATGTTTTGTCGGTTTATAAAATTTTAATCATTGTTACAGATTCGTACATATATAAAGCTTAATTAAAAAACGATTACAGCAAATAAACATCATGTATATAAAGGTGAAGGTCGCGCAAGAATATTTAATGCTAAAACATAACAATTAAATATGCACATCATCATGTATTGAGAGGCACAATTCGCAAGAACAAAACTATAACAGTTGTAATTATTAACTTCATATATTTAATAAAACAAAATGACGATTATTATGAACCAACCGTCATAAAACACTTACACACGATTTTTCTTCAAACTTTATAACTACGAAAACAAAAAGAGTAAATACCCTTTTTGGTCCCTGGAAAACACACGGATGCCCTTTTTGGTCCCTGAAAAAAGAAGAAGTCATTTTTAGTCCCTAAAATGGAAAAATAAGGTCCCTTTTAGTCCTTTTTGACATTTTTTTTGGACATTTTAATCCCTCATAAATTCCCAAAAATGTCATTTTTAGTCCCTAAAAAGGACCAAAATGACATTTCCTCTACTCAGGGACCAAAAAGGGCATCCGTGTGTTTTCCAGGGACCAAAAAGGGTATTTACTCAAACAAAAAACATAACGATCATAACAATTAGGGCAAAGGTGAAAATCTGACAACGAAGTTTTAACAAACACGATAATGTTTTTCTGGCATGAAAATATACATCAAGTTTCTCACAGGCAACAAAAATACTAGGGTTTTGAAACCTAGACCGGCCGATTCGGCCTAAAAACCGATGAACTGATAAGTAAATTGGTCCGGTCCGGGCATCAACCTAGTTCACTATTTAAAAAAAATTGTTTTTTTTTTTTATTTTCTTTAGAATTTCATATTAATAACCCTGAAATCTTCAATTTATCACTGGTTTGGCCTAGGTTAGCTCCGATTTGACCTATTGATCCTTGACCCAGTACCCCGACTTGAATTTAAGAAGCTTGGAAAACATCACACCTCTTAACCCCTTAAATGTCCATCACTTTTTTTTTCTGTTTATGGGTCCCACCTTCAATATAGCCAAACCTCCTCTCTCTTTAACGTCGTCATCTTCAGCCCCCATCTTGTCTCTCCTTTCCCTCATCCCTCATCATCAACGTCCTCAAAAGGCAAGAAGACATAAAAAAAAAAAAACAAAGTTGTCACTCTACAAATCCACGAAAAGAGGAGAAGGAATTTATTTTGGATTCGGCAGCGCTCATGACTTGTTACAAGTTAAGATTACTAGAAACTCAAAAGAGAAAGCCCATCACTACTACAAAAAATGGATTTTACTTCCCAAAAAACGTCCGTTTTTCAAAAAGGGAAGTAAAACATAAAGGCAATAGCATTTTTGTAATTTTGTGGAGGATTTTGGCATCCCAATTTTAAAAAAGAACGCTAAAAGTCTACTTTTAGTGTCCCAATTTAGAAAAGGGACACCAAAAGCAAGGACTTTGGCGTCCTAACTCTGAAAGGGATGCCAAAAGTAGAGCTTTTGAAGCAAAAAAAAAAAAAAAAACACTACTTTTGGCGTTTTTTTTTTTTGTATTGGGACTCCAAAAGTGGTTTTTCGACGTCCCCAATTCAAAATTGAGACGCCTAAAGTCCAATTCAAAAGTGGTCTTTCGGGTTTCCAGAGTGGCCTCTTTCTCTGTCTCTCTTTGAAAAACCTCAGGCTCTGGATCAACAACAGGAGTAAGAAGAAGAAGAAGAAACACATGTGACATCAAAAATATGTTGCGCTTTAGATCAAACCCTTCTTTCATCTCATTTTCTCCCTCTTCTTCCTCTTTGTGTTTTATGCCTTTGGAATCGCTCTTCCTAAAAGCCCTCGGCGTTTTCTAGGTAATTTTTTGTAATCTCTTGCTTTCATCCCCTGTCATTATTTTTTTTTTTTTTTTTTTGCATTCGAGATTGGATTTTTTGGTAAAATGGTTTTTGTGTTTTATTTTTTCAAGTGATGGTGTGGAAATTGCTGGTATGAGTCAGTAATTTTATGTGATGTCGTGGAAGACGAAGAGATTAAAGGCCAATGAAGCAACGACCAAGAAATCAGGGGAAGAGCGGGTGACCACCAAAAAGGAGTCATGAGTGCCGGACGAAATGTAGATCTAGAATTTGTATATCGGATGAAGAGCGGATGACCTCTGAAATGTAGATATGGAATTTGTAGATCGCAAATGACCACCAAAATTAGATCTAGAATTTGTAGATCTAAAATTTGAAGAAATCAGGGGAAGAGCGGGTGACCGCCGAAATGTAGATATGAAATTTGTTATGAATTCGTGGATTTGGATTCTATCTTTCAACTTGTTATGTTCTTCTTCAAGTTCGAATTCTCTACTCATTTTGAGTTTCTTGTCTTGGATCTGTTTGTTTTCAAGTACCAATTGAAGGAGAGAATCTGCAAATTATTAGCCATGCCCATGGTGTCGTTAACGTTTCTGCTATTGTCATCGCTGTTCGTCAACGCTCTCTCACTCTGTTCCTTCTTCTTCTTGCTCTTTGCTGCCACTGCTGAAGATTTGGGCCAGCTCTTCTCCACTGGCATTAGGAAGTAAATCTTGTCTCATTGGAGCTCAGCATTGGGAGGGACGATGACAATCTTGGGGACACACCATCGTCGGTAGGCGACGATGAGAAGGGCTTCTTGAGGACATGCTTGGGGTACAACTTCATTTTCTAAAAAAAAACACTTACGTCATCCCTTTAAAAAAGGGACATCGTAAGTCTCTTATAGCATCCCTTTACGATATCCCTTTTTTAAGGGATGTTGTTCCCAGACTTTATTACGTCACTCACATAGGCGTCCCCCTGAAAATAGACGTAGAAAGAGCCTAAAAACGAACATTAAAAGTTCTTTTTGTAGAAGTGCATATTGAGAATAGGACAATAATTAACTAGCTAAATGATTTCCATTTCACACCTAAGTTTTGAGGTTTATAATCAATATTAGTACCATCAAGAGGACCATCTGACTAGTTGCTTATGTTCACCTCGCTATTCTAAACTCCTGAACAACAAAAATTAAACTACCAAAGGTAGAGAGATTGAGAAGTAGAGATGTTAATTCTCACTGGAGCTAACAGAGCAGTCAACGGAAGTGACGATTCTGATTAGCAAAAAGGAGGGAATAGCAGCAAAGAAAAAGATAAGGTTTCGATCATCGCCAAGAAGCATATCCACCATGAAAGGTGCCAAAACAATGTTGACGCTTTATCCACTGTCTTGTTGTTTTTCATTTTGTTTATAAAATAATGGTTGCACAATCAACCACCAAAATTTAAAAAAGAAATGTCAAAATCCATAATGGTTATTAAGTAAAACTCATCATTTATTATAATACCATGTCAAATACATAACGCTTTTTGTTTAACCCTATTTGTAACACCGTTATATATTGTCTCACAAAAATTACGGTTCTTATGAATCAACCGTTATCACACTTATTACACACAAATGCTTTATCTTCCAACTTTATATCAACAACAACAACAAAAACATAACGATTTATGTTTAATAACCATCAGCTAAACATTTAAAACCTTTACTCTTCCTTGCATTGATTGATAGTACTCTATGCTTCTTAGTTCTCTTATGACCAGGCATGAGAACCAAATACCCTTTCATTACCCACCACTGCACACGACTACTCCTCTTCAACTTCTAATGTGTACAATAATGGTTCGAACTCGTCAACTTCGAATATATTTAAAATCCACATTTTATTATATTTTTCATACTATTTCTTCTTCTTCATCTTTTGTTCTATTAATCGCTAAGATGAAACGTCATGTTGAAGACTTGTTAGAAAATCCTCAGCGTCATCCTCCTCCTCCACAACCTCTACCTTCTCTTTGCCTCCTCCTCCTCTACTCCCTCAAGTAGAGGCAATATGCGTCATGCAAAATGCATTGACCATGCTTTAAGGAGGCTGGCCAGATACTTGTCGGGTATGAACATGAAGGTCAATCTCATTCTTGATAAGTATGATATTGGACACCATGATCCTGACATACTCTTAGATTATTTAGGTTACGCCTCTAGTGACGAGTAGTGTGATGATATGAGGTATGCCGCTAATTTTTGGAACTTTGGTTTCCTTCCAAAATTGTCAAAAAAACCTCACATCACTATGAAATATGTAACTATAAAAATGTAACTATATTGGCACTAGTAGCCCCAAAAAATGTTTAAAAAATATAATATGCCTCACTGTTGTTAACAAAAATCGTGATAAATGTAATCAAATAAATAACAATTCTTACAATAAAACTGTTAACGATAAAAAAAAAACTAAAAAAAAAAACAACAACATACCCCACGATTATCAATATCAAACAATGATGTAAAGTCTTAGGCACAATAATCCACAAAATTATACCATTCCACTTCTATTTAAACATCTAAAACATAATACACTTAACACTTTGTTTAGTAGAACATAACCTAGCAACAACCTTACTACTCATGTTGTCCTTTACGTCCGTCAAGAGTCGTTTTCAGTCGAACCACACCATCAAATGCCTTCATTGGACTTCTCAGCAATAGCCACGCTAGTGAATACACTTAATACGTGTCTCAATGACAAAAACGTGATTGCTTTTACTTGCCCTAACTCAAGTTTTTGTTCATGAGCCTTAGCTTGGTTGATTCCTTATGTGTAAGTCTGATTTCCCTTCTCCATTTCACATCATTCACTTTGAATTCTCCATTATTTACTTCATGTTGCCCAATAGGGTATGACATTGGTCGTGCTCATGTTTTTTCAAAAAAAAAAAAAAAACTCATTGCTCAAATCAAAGGTTTGTCTCCTGTTACATGCATAAAGCTGTCAACCTAAACGATTGGGCTTCTTTGGTGAAATCACACTACTACAAAAATGCTAAACAACGACCTAAATAAGACCCAATTAACGACCCTTTTCTGAGGGACGTCTTGGAGGGGGTAGAGGAAAATTTCCAAAATGGCGACCTGATCCTAAATAAGGTCGCCTTATTAAGGCGACGATTTAAGGTCGTCGCCTTAATAAGGCGACTGATTTAGGATCAGTCGCTTATATAGGTAAATAAGGCGACCTGATTTTAAGAAGACCTGATTAATATAGAGTTCGCCTTAAAGGCGACCTTATATTCAATCAGGTCGCCTTAATGAGTTCATAAGGCAACCCGATCTTGGAGTCGTCGCCTTATGATAACAAAGCGACGATTTCAAAATCGGGTCGCCTTTGTTGAATTAAGGCGACGATCTTCTATTCAGTCGCCTTATTGTAACAAAGGTGACTGATTTCAAAATCAGGTCGCCTTTGTTGAAATTTTTTTTAAAAAAAATAAACTACAAACTATGAGATATCTACCAAGTTTTTAATTTGCATCAGCCAACACCAAATAGATACAAATGAACAACGGTAGCAAATTAAAGAATCACTAACACAATAACATATTAATCATGCTCACTACTAACTAGGCGCTATGTGTTGAAGAAGATATCTAGATATCATGTCTCGAACCGAATCGATCTCATCCTGCGAGTACGGATCCTTAGTACCCAAAACTGTAAATTGGGGAATCAAGGTATAAGATAAACCAATTAAGTGAAGGAAATAATTAACAACTCAAGTACAACAACAAAAATTAAATAAACTTGAGAATCACAGAGCGATTACGTACGTTTTGAAAACCTTGAGTACGTCCGCTGTTAACGATGGATTGCATCCAACTCATAATGTAATATCCGCACTCGGTGCTCCCTGGTTGTTGATGGCACTATAAATCAAAGGCAAATTGTTAAAAATGAATAAAGGCATATCTAAAGCTACTGTGTCAATGAAATAACTTGAATTGAAACTACTCACCGTCGGTTTAAACCACTTCGGTCCACCCCGCTCTTTTGCATTGATAAGTCAGTGCATACGTCTTGAGGCCACTATCATTAAAATGGAAATTAACAGACATGTTAAACCATTCATTTAAAAGTAGAATCGATGATTCAGGAAAAAAAATTTACTTACTCGGCAAACATGTTTTTGATATCCTCGATAGGATTGCCATTTACTGAATCGAACCAATAACAGGAGTTCTTGCTCGGACAAACAATACACAGCGTCCAATGACCACTACAACATATACGTATTAATATTAAATTAAGATAAGACCGCAATTTATTCACAAAAATCTTATAAGACAAAACAAAAGTACGCACCTTTCATGTATTGGCGCTAGATAACAAGACGACCCTCCGTCGCCCATTGTTAGACCAACATAAATTGACCTCCTGGGTAACGTAATGCGAGCCGAAGCCGTGCAAAAGATTCTGCCTCAACATCATTAATCATTTTCTCCATTCCATCATCATCATCTACCTCAACTTCATTTGCATGGGACGCACCGGTACTTACTTCCTCACCATGCCATATCCACGTTGTGTATCGAAGGTGTATTCCATCACAAAGTAGGTGGTCCCTTATATCGCAATAACCCTTCGACTCCCATTTAAACAATTAACACATGGACAATAATGCATCCCATTTTTGTGGCCACATTCCTTCTAGCAAATTCAATAAACTCTTCCACCCCATTCTCATATTCTTCACTAGTTCTCAATGCATTCATCCAACTATGACCCATTTTATTACCACCTACGATATTTCCAACAACAGTCAAGTTCATGTCAATTTCAAGAACGACATGTTTTCTTTTAAGTAAATTTCGAAGATTTCCCTTAAAAGTAAGACATCCCAAAATTTCAATAACAACCAATTTCACTTAATTCAACAACAAAACTTACTAACTAAACCAATTTCAGCTTTCTGTTTTGAAGGACATCCCATGTTACAAGATCATCCCGAAAACATACAAAAACAAGCCAATAAATAGAAGTAAATATTGATATAGTTTATCTTCTTCATCATTTAACCATATCCTATATTTGGCATCTAGAATATCGCTTAGCTTATCCATGAGAACATAAGTAAGCTAAGATCTAATCTAAACAATTTGGAGAAGAGCTTAGAATGAATATAATCTCATTCATGAAGTGGTATTGTGAGGAAAATCTAAAAGTTGAAACAAAAATAATAGCAAAGAAGTTTAGAATCCCAGTCTACACGTTGTGACGCTAATCATGTGGTTTTTTTTTTTTTGATATTAAAGGAAGGCAAAAGCCTAAATTACAACCATACCAATTACACAAAGGAGGAATTTAATCCTAGACTCTCCTGAATTACCCAAGACCTGAGATAATTCGGACAAACATCAATAATTTGTTAGAAGACAACTCTAATTGCTTTCAGATTTCAGAGCGTGTGATTGTTTTTCTAATATGGCAATTGAATTGAAGGGAAATAATTGATTGAAAGATATGGTATACAAAGTTTAGAACTTTTTGGAGAAAAACACGTATATAATTTGAAAGTTGTTGGTAGACTCCTCGGTTTGGATACCCACCAAGTTTCGATTTCTTGAGGCTATACAACCCCGGGCCTATAATCAATGACTTCCCCACTTAATACCGAAATGGACATATAACAAACTTTAGCACTTTTTGCTACAAAAATAAGGCATCAAACGAAACAGAGCTACTTAAACATGTTCTATCCTTGATCAAACACATTCCAAGAAATCGATACGTATTTCTCACCAATACTATCCAGAGCAAAGTGACAATTACCAAATGTTGTCAAATTTAATTCAAGGGTTTCTCACTAATAATAACAAGACGGAATAGTAGATTTAAGAGTAACGTACGAACAAGCTTACTTGGAGAAGAGCGAAACGAATGAGACGACGGCGGAGACGAAGGAGACGGCGGAGACGACGGCGGAGACGAAGGAGAACGACAGCGGAGACGTACGGCAAGGAAAGGGACGGCCTTGGAGAAGAGCGGAACGAGAGTGAGTATGAGAGGATTTCGCGGCCTCTGTCGGAGTATGAGTGTGTGAGGGAAAATGAAGAGGCGCGAGTATATTAACCTAAAAAAATTGAATATAGGCGACCTGAATCATATTTCAGGACGCCTATATTCCACTTTTGGTGACCTGAATCAGAATCAAGTCGCCAATATTTTAATAATGGCGACCTGAATCAGAATCAGGTCGCCTATATTTTAATAATGGCGACCTGAATCAGAATCAGGTCGCCAATATTAAAATATTGGCGACTGATTCGATTCAGTCGCCATTATTAAATATAGGCGACTGATTCGATTCAGTCGCCATTATTAAATATTGGCGACTGATTCGATTCGTGTCGCCAATATTATTAAATTTCCTAATTTCTATTAAAAGAAAATCCTTGGCGCCAAACAAAAATTCGGGCGCGAAGAAATTGATACATTAAAGACGTCCCGAAATATATGTAGGTCGCCATAAATGAATTTTATTGAAAAAAATTAAATTCCATGGCGCCAAACAAATATTTCTCATATTTTTGTGGCGCGAAACAATTTTAGACGTCTGAAAAATTTCAGGACACCAAAAATCAATTTAAGGAGTCCTGATTTCTTATTTAGGACGCTGAAGACTCAACTTCCTTAAATATAATTACAAGAATGCCACCGCCTTCACTTTGGACGTCCTATTTCTAAATAAGGACGTTTTGTAGGGTAGTAATATCCAATTTTTGTAGTAGTGTCACAGCGCCATAAAGCATTCATGGTGACATTAAATTGCTTTTGTGAAATCATGTTTTTTTAAAAAAAAAAAAAAACTCATTACTCTATTTGAAGGTTCCTTTCCTATTATAGGAGGTATGTGTTTTGAAGAATTTCTGCATAATTGAAAGATTGCTTGCTTACCTAAATTGCATGCAATACATTGTGCATTTGTACTATTTTTGTTGTTCGATTGATTATTAATTTATCTTCATTAGTTATTGTAACACTTCAATTTTTCTTTAGCTATTGGAATGAACCTGACTATTTCATCTTTTCATTAGGTATCCATATCTTCAGAAGTTAGTTCCAAAAAGATCAATAAGGATGTGATGAATAAAATAGTTCAATTGTATTGAGAGTCATACATGAACAAGTGAACACCATCTTTTATGAAGTCACAACTCGATAAAGCATTCAAGATTATGCTAAATTATTTTTGTGCAGTTATGTTTTTTTAGAAAACCTATTGCTCTGATCGAAGGTTCTTCTTCTGTTTTTGTATTAAGTATGTGGCACCAAGTTAAATCTCTAAATTTTGAAAATGTGAGATCAATCCTAAACTCTTCAATGTGAGAGTTTTTTAGCTACTTGGACTTGATTCTATTTAATAGAGTAGTACTTCCCACATCAAGTAGCCATGCAATTTGGGATGGATCAAGGTTTTCGAGGCTTTGTGACTAGAATCAATCACACTCCTGGCTATATATATATATATATATATATATATATATATATATATATATATATATATATATATATATATATATAATGTAACTATTTTACCTATATGTTGTGTCTCTTCACAGTGTTGAAGCCAGGGAAACAAGAAGAGGGTGAAAAAAATGAATATCCATATGGGAAAGATCACAAGGTTATGCAAACATTGATCAAGTCTTTTTTCTAGGGTTACATACCCTTGTGCCCCTTTTTGATAGGGATATTCATAATTTTTACTTTTTCCTTGTTTACCTTGCTTATTCATGTGAAGAGACATTATGTATAATAGTATAAGTCAACAATTGTAATTGATTCTTCCCACAAAGCTTGAAATGTCTTGATTCATCCCAAATTGCAAGGCAACTTGGTGTCTAAAGTATTGTTCTATTATATACAGTCTAGTCCAACTAGCTAAGAAACTCTCACATAAAGATTCTAATATTGGTACATCGCGGTTATTATATAAAAACTTTCATATATTATAAAAGTTTAAGGTTCTTACTTACAAACTGTTATTTATGTTACTAAATAAGTAACGTCTATTTACGTGAGCCCATTATTTATTATTATTAAACTTCACTATTCTTACACATAAAAACGGTTATATATATAAGTTATTGAATAAATAATGATTGTTTACGTGAGACTGTTATGCATTATGCCAGCATTCATGATTATATAACGGTTGTTTACGTGAGCTCGTTTTTTTATTATGCTAGAATTATGCACATCATAGCCTCACCAAGCTTCAATACGCAACAGTTAGAGCTGTTAAAATAGATAATGAATAAATATCAGTTCGAAACTATGATTTATAATCGATAATAACCGTCGTATATGTGTGATTCTGTAATAGTGAATGTTGATATTTTTATTAATGAATTTAGATTAGAGCACTTAAAAGACACCTCATCAATGTAACCCCAAAAAAGGCACCTCATAGTTAAGGGGTAAAAAACTATGTAAAATTAAAAGACACGTCATGCAATTTATTTATTATTATTATTTAGTACCGGATAACAATACTCTTCAAATTTTGACACACAGGATACAAATACTCTAAAATTCATATACTTCTTACTAATAATATTTTTAAAGAGAATCTTTTTTTTTCCCCCTCAAGATAGTACACCACACAATGATGAAATTAATATAACTCCATACGAGTCAAATATATCACATTATTTCATTATTTTTTTAACTGACGAATTAGAACATTAATTGTTACCTTACTGGACCAAAAAATAAAAAATAAAGAAATTACTACCAGCTATATATCTCGTGACTCGTGAGCTTCCTATGCACAATAGATTATTTAGATATACTTTAATTTAAAATAGAGATAAAAGTTATTTTAATTTATCTATAACTATGTTTTTCTTATATATGCTTTATTTCTGCGGCGACTCAAAAAGCATTCTTTTATCTTCTTTTTTTAATATTTTATGTACCCAAAAATATCTTAATCAGGAGTTGCACTTCTGAATAATGTATTGATTATTGATTCTTAATTATAAATAATTAACTATGTGGAAAAAAAAAATTAAAGTCCTCTAGCAAGAGAAAATGACAAATAACAAGAGAAAAGAGAAAGAAGTATCGGGTTTACGCATGTATTCTTCCCAAAAATTCCTCTTCAAAAGAGAGATTTTTAGGGGGGAATTTGGAATTTTTTTTGTTGTTGTCCATTCGGTATCCAAAGCTTCACCCTGACTAATTCGAATCCGACCTGGGTTGCGCACCTGGGGATTGAAAAAAAAAAAATCGGGATATTTTTTATTTAAGTATTATTTCCATTGTGAAATTAAACGAATTTTTATCTATATTTTCTTTTGTTCGTTTATCCACAAGAAGAGAAAATATTATCTTTTAATTTTCTCTCATCCGATCAAAAATTTCAATCGCGTTGACTAGGTTGAAATTGTATTTTTTTTTTCTTCCCTTGCTAAACGATATCATTTCAAATTAAAAAAAAAAAAATAGCAGTCCATCAAATTTGTATTTTATTTATTCTGTTTTGTTGACATGGTCGTCTGCATAAATGTGTTTAAATTGTATAAAATAAAATAAAAACTTTGTTCTATTGAAAAATAGGTTATTTGTCCATGAATTTTTCATTTAATTGGGGATTATTTAATGCATGTTTATTTAAATGTTACTCCTTTCAATATTATATATATATATATATATATATATATATATATATATATATATATATATATGAATATCTTTATATTTTCAATATTCTTTACTCGATATGCTTTTCCTCCTCATCATCCCATCAAGGCGTTGATTTGGAAAGTCAACGTGTAATAAGAAAGAAGAAAGTAGCTTCTGGACGAAACGAAGAAGAGGGGAAATAATGTAGTTGGGGTAGTTCGACTTTTGGAAGTTAAGTCTCATGAATATGGAAAAAGAGAAAAAAAAAAAAAAAGGACGATGATTTCAAAGAACCCAACGTGCATGTATCGATCTCATGCATTTGGGTGTAGGTTATTTCGGTGGTCAATAGGAATCCTTCGTTGGCCAACTTAAAACACGCCACCTTCAATTCAATTCAATATTTCTTTGAATTCCTCATCCAATTATTTTATAATATATATATATATCAAATCTTTCAACCAAAAAGTTTGATTTGATTTCTTTTAAATAATGTGGGACCCTAAGACAAAATTTTAAAAGTTTGATTATGATTCACATCCCACTATCATATATATATATATATATATGAAAATCAGTCACATTATGAAAAAATAACTATAAGAAAGATAAATATAAAAAAGAGTTCAATTTTAATAATATATAAATTCCAAAATTCACAAATCATAATCCTATTTTTCAATTTATAGGTATGTCAATAATCCCTTTTTTTTTTTTTTTTTTTACCAATGAGCTTGTCTTTTGGTCAAATTTTAGATATGTTTCACCTCAAATTTTTTTTTTTTAAAAAATAAACTAAATGAGCTTGAGAAATATATTCCTATGTGAAGTGAGAGAAATTCTCATATATAATGTCTAACTATATCTTGAACAAGACTATATTCAATAGGAAAATATTTACCAGAGAGAAATGTTTCCATTGATCTCTCTTTCCATTGACAGTATCTGCCATTAATTAGCTCAAGTTTAAATGGTTGAGAGATATAAAAAGAATTAAACCGAACAAAATTAAAACATCATCAAGCCAATAATCGAAACTATGTCTTTTCTTAATACCACTATACTTGTGTTAAGTCCCTTGCAAGAGAAAATTATGGTTCTAAATATAAGTCACTTGTAGGATAATTAATAATTTTTTTTCAATTTTACCCATATTTAATCTCTCTATTGGAAAGATATAAAGAATTAAGACCAATATGTATTTATATATATGTTAGTCACTTGTAAGACAAAAGTTTAGTTCCAAATATAAGTCACCTTTAAGCACAATTCGAATATTTGAAGTTTATATTTAAAGCCAGAGGCAGTTTTACACATGAGATCTTGTATTAAGAAGTGAAGCTAATAAATGTATTTATTATCAGTGAAATATATATTTTTTTTCCAGTGTTGTCAATGTTTAATGACTTATTTGAAATAATAATTATTGTAAAGATATATTTCTTGAAATTTATCATAATTATTCAGACGTATTTTCTATTTAGATAATATACACATGTTAAATTCAATATATACATGGAAGAAAAGGTGAATAAGAAAAGGAAGTTCAGAATGAAATTCGGTGACCTAAAAATAAAAGAAAGAAGAAAGAAAACAGAGTTTAATTGAACTGAGATTTGAAATCTAAAAGGTATGTGGCTGGTAATCGAACATGCATGTCATACACGCTCATACGGTATTGGGTTCTTTGACCATTGAATTTGACCCTTTAATTTCTTTCTTATCAAGTCATCCCTCTCGTTATTTTCAAGAAACTTTATACTTCCTTGGCCCCACAATATAAAAGGCTTTTACAAAAACAGTTTACTCTAAAATATAAGTCACTTATACTAATGATCATTTTTTTGGTTTTGTTTTTGCAATTAATGCTCATTTTCAATTTTTCCTTCATTAAATTTTTAAACACATTTTTTAATAAAGGTAAAAGTGAAAAAAAAACTAATTTAAGACTTATTTAATAAGTTAATTGTCACTTTTTAATTCCCGTGAATTAGTTAAAGTGTCATATATTATGGATATTAGAAGAAGTGCTCAAACCCTTTCTACCAGTAGTAAAGTAGGCCATTAATTAAAAGTCGGTGGTATTATTATTATGATTATTATTATTATTATTTAGAGAGAAAGGGATTGTACCAATGGCTTTATGGTTTGGTGACGTAAAAGCTCCACAATAAGTGCAAGATCATGGCTTTGATTTTACTTGTAATTAATCTAAAAAATAATTTAGGCTTGTTTGGATGGGTTTTTTAAAAAAAATGTTTTTCTTTCATTGCTTATTTTTTAAGCTTTAAATTGGAGCTTTTAAAAAAAAAAAAAAACAGGATTTTGCTTTTTCTGTGATTTTTGCATTTTTAAAAAACATATCATCTAAACACATAAACTAATAAAAAAAGCACTTTTTTGTTGAAAAAAAGTGTTTTTCTTTATTAAAAAAAACTCATCCAAACGGGCTAATTAATTAATTTTAGTGAAATATCTTACTAGATATCCATCACTACAAAAAAATCGCAATATATGTTATTAACTGTCATACTTCATGGTTACGAGCCTTCGTGCGCTATACGTGCACTATAAAAGCTTGGCACAGATATATTACAGTTCCCAACCTTTTTTTATTCTGGACCTATTATAATGGTTATAATATAACGGTTAATTAATTTTATGTATTGAAGCTTGGTGAAGCCCTAACATGCCCATTGTTGTTATAATAATTAATTGGCACGTAAACAACCATCATAATATATTGCAATGCTTGTATCATGCATAATGGTTCCTCTTTAACAACCGTTATATATAATTGACATAAATAACAGTTGTTAGATAACAACCGTGATTTATTGAAGCTATTTTTTTTATAAAAAAAATGTGGGGTGGTTTCTACTTTCAATATCCCCCTTGCATATACATTTGTAAAGAAAAAATCACAATATATATTTACATTCATTTAGATACAAAACAATACAACAAATTAAAATATATTTACAGTCATTCATGTACATGTATACACTATTAAAACAAAAACTTTAAAACAAACAAATCATCAATATCTAGAAATTTACAATCATACTATGTATTATTACTTTCCCATTGATGTTGCATAGATGTCGCCAAGTCTTCAACAACTTCTTTCATTTGTGAGTTGTTAAACATCGCGTAGGAGGCATCAAAATACTATGTGGAAAAGGAAACAAGATGGAAGTTAGATATTGTAACATATAGCTGATCGAATGTATATATAAATGAATATAATATACCTACATTGTGTCAATATTTTAAGGACCGTGGGTGATAATGTCCTTCATGCACTGCATCACACAATGCACACAATCGTTGCTCTTCTCCGGTTGCTTTAGGTAGTATAAAGAAATGAGAATAAAAATTTGTCAATCAGTCAAATATATAAACTATAATTCTGCTTCAATTTAATATTATAGACATTGATGAATAATATATACACCTTCGGACTTAACCATTGGAAGGCGTTTCTGAAGCAACCATCAATGAGGTTGTAATTGCTGCAGTCGAGACCATTTTGCATGTAGTACCTATAAATAGATGTGTGCATGAAGCCCAATAGCCTGGTGCACCCATTTGAGCTAGGCAAAAAATGCCCTACCCAACCCAAAAAAAAGAAGCCCAAAAGAAATTGGGCACAATCGAACAGGGCATTTTTGTGGGCAAGGCCGGTCATCGGGTAGGGTAAACCGCCCTTCCCATTTGGCCCTGCTCGATAAGTATATATATTATTATATTTAATATAAATATTTTTTATATAATAGTTAATATACTTATATTATATATTTACTAATACTCTAATATACCCATTGAGTATTTGACCATTAGTCCATTATATTACTAATGATGGCTTGTATTTAAGGGACTATGGATGTTTTTTAATTCTTCACATATGTGTATTTGAGTATGTGTTAAGACATATGGTAGTCTTTTTAATTTCAAGACTCAAGTTGTAGACTTATTTTGGAATATTTTAAAGTGTATAATTATGGATTACATTTGAAGTTTGCAATATTGTTTATCAGGTATGATTGGAACTGTTTTTTTCCACATAGGGTGTGGTATGTGGTAGGTATTAGAATTTGGGCAGGGAAGCTTGTCATGCCTAGTCCAGTCCAAAAATGTTAGGGATTCTATCGGGTAAGGTCGGGCACCAGGCTGCAGTTTACTTCCCAATGATCATTCGAGCAGGGCATCGGGCAGAGGTCTCGCCCTGTCTAGCTCTGCCCATGCTCACCCCTACATGTAAACCTTTAGCTATGAGAATATACAATAAAAAATTATATATATAGAAACATGCAAGATAAACTGAATTATAAAAGATGAAAAATAAATAACTTACTAGTTAAGAATCTCATGCATGTATAGTCTCGTGTTTGGAACACCACTCATAGAGTCATAGTACCAAATCCTTTTTCACATTAGATTTACGATTATGAGCATCTAGTGGTTCTTAAGTACATATGACACTATCAGAACAATTGAAAAAAATAAAAAATAAAAACTAATTCAAGTAGAGTTAATGATGTTCCCACCTTTGAACATAAGGCACCAAGAAAACAAAATATTTTAGGAGAACTAGTATTTGGTGTCGAATCGAACGAGGTTTTGAAAATGTGATTTTTAGATTTGTACTTTACATGACGAATGTTTATTATGAAATGTCGTTTTTGCCGTTCATATTTTACGGTCAATTGACATAACCATTATATTTGTGTTTTCGTTGATGTAAGGTTGGAAGACAAATTGTTTGTAAGTGCTACATGACGGTCATTTCAAAAACAAAAAAAAAATCGTCACTTTTATCACTAAATAAATGACAGTTATTAACTATAACGGTTATTTTTGTGTTTTCGCGAATCTCGCTTCGCAATACATGACGATGCGCATAATTAATCGTTACTTTTAAGTGTTATGTATCCTTGCGCGAGCTCCATCTCGACATAAATGACGTTTATTAGCTCTAACTGTAATATATTAGGCGTTATAAATGCTCAAATCACTACAAAAAAAACGACTATTAGTAGCGGTTAATATGACGTATTTGTAGCAGTTTTAGGTGTTACTAATGCTATTTGTAGCGGTTACTCAAACCGCTACAAAATCCACTGTGGCAAACTGATTTGTAGCGGTTGTCTAAAACCGCTACTCATGTAATAAAACCGCTACTGTATTAGTAGCGGTTTTGTGTTACCGCTACAAAATGCTCTCAAGATGACGAATTTTCAAAAAAATTGGCGCCCAAATTTTGTAGCGGTTGTAAAACCGCTACAAATATTTAATCCGAATTTAAATTAAAATTTGTAGCGGTTGTTGTAGCGGTTTTACAACCGCTACAAAATATTAAAAAATTGAAAAAAAATCATAATTTGTGTCCATTGTTACAATATTATATTGAATATTTTTATTATTTAAGTGACAAATTAAATGATAATAGTTAATATTAAAAAACTGATTAACTTAAGTTAGATAAGTATAAATATTATGTAGGTATAATATTGAGAATATGTAGATAATAAGGATTTATTGTGTTGTCCACCTCTGAGCAAAAAAATTATGTTGTACATTAGATGATATTTGATTATGTAAAGAAAGTTGATGATGATAGAAGGAATATTGAGGAAATATACTTAAAATTCTGGATAAGGAAAAAAAAATAGTATCACCATTATAAGAAGGAAAAAATAAAACATTGAAATTTAAGATTTTGGAAGGGGTGGGAAGAAATTAGAGAAGACGAGAGAGAAAGGAGTGGGAAGAAATGAGAGAAGACGAGAGAGAAAGGAGTGGGAAGAAATGAATGAGTGTGTGAGATGAGGTGTAATGGGGATATTTATAGGGATATACGTAACATTTGTAGCGGTTGATGTAACGGATTCTGTATCAGTTTAATGTTTTGTAGCGGTTAAAAACCGCTACAAAAATTCATTAATATTTTAAAAATATATATAATTTTCAAATTTTGTAGCGGTTACACTAACAACCGCTACAAATGAATGAACATTTGTGGGATTTGAAATATTCAAATTTCAATATTACACACTTTGTAGCGGTTGATGTAACATTATTTGTAGCGGTTCACATTTGTAGCGGTTTTTTTTGCGTTTTGTAACGGTTTCAAAACCTCTACAAAAATTCATTGGTATTTAAAAAAAAATCAAAATATCACATTTTGTAACGGTTATACTCACAACCGCTACAAATATGAACATATTTTTTTAAAAAAAATAAACTTGGTGGGATTCGAAATATTCAAATTTTAATATTACACACTTTGTAGCGATTGATGTAACAGTTTTTGTAGCGGTTCACATTTGTAGTGGTTTCAAAACCTCTACAAAAATTCATTGGTATTTTTTTTAAAAAAAATTCAAAATATCACATTTTGTAGCGGTTATACTAACAACCGCTACAAATATGAACATATTTTTTTAAAAAAATAAACTTGGCGGGATTCGAAATATTCAAATTTCAATATTACACACTTTGTAGCGGTTGATGTAACAATTTTTGTAGCAGTTCACATTTGTAGCGGTTTTTTTTTTTTTTTTTTTTTTTTTTTTTTTGCGTTTTGTAGCGGTTTCAAAACCGCCACTAATGGTGCGCCATAAGGGCCAAACTGACGTCATATTTGTGACGGTTTGTATAAATAAACCGCTACAAATTTGGCGCCAACTTCGCGCCATATTTTGTAGCGGTTAGTTTATGATAACCGCTACAAATGTCGTTACGAACCAGCGCGCCACTTGGCGCGAGTCATACCGCTACAAATTTGTAGCGGTTTTGGGTATAAACCGCTACAAATTCACATATTTGTAGCGGTTTATTTTGAACACTACAAATTAACCGCCACAAAATGATACTTTTTTTGTAGTGAATTCAATCAATGATAACAGCAATTTAACAAATAACAACTTTAGATTATTAAATGATAATAATAACGTAACTAAGACAGCGATAGGTCATTCCACACACAGATATTCAATATCAGGATACCCCTAAAAGATTCTTAGTTGTTAGGACATTTCAAGGGACCATCATATATTAGAACTCTCATATATCGATGGTGCTAATAATTGTTTCTCCTTTGTTACTACTCCCTCCGATTTTATTTTTTTATAAGAAATATTTAACCAAATCGCATGAATCAAAAAGTTGATTAGAGATAATAAATATGTTAAAAATATAAGGGTTAAGGAGCAATTTAACTAACGAACTATTACCTTAGAAGTGCCCAGCACAAATAACTTTTAAGTGGACCAAAAATACCAAAAAAACTTTTAAAAATGTGCAGTCAACACAAAGATGGAGTAAAACTTTTTTGTGCTGGGTGCTCCTAGAGTAAAACTTTTTTGTGCTGAGCGCTTCTGAAGTAAAACTTTTTTGTGCTGACTGCACATTTTTAAAAGTTTTTTGGTATTTTTGGTCAACTTAAAAGTTATTTGTACTGGACGCTCTTGAGGTAATAGTTTGTTGGCAAAATTACTCATTATCCTAAAATATAACTCTTTTGTCAAAGCTACCATCATTAAGTGGAAGAGAGAGAAAAATAGTGGGAATTAAATATACAATGTTATTGGTAAAATGAATAATTAAATAAGGTTAAAATAGGAAGTCAACAAAAATATTTTGAAACAAATTCTAAATGTTTCTTGTAAATATATAGAAATAAGTCATAGATGGTAGTTGTTTTTTATATAAGGGAAGGGGGTATTATTTAATATATTATGATGATTTGAAACTTAACCTTTATTCATATCTCACTTAAACTAACTTTAAGTGAAATCATCATAGGGATAATTAAATGATTAATTCTCACTAATAATGTTGGTTTATGCTATTACGTGGCAGTCTCTTGAGGATCATAATAAAACTACACGATGTACCCTTTTTTTAATAATTATCTAAAGAGTAAATACCCTTTTTGGTCCTTGGAAAAACACATTTGACCCTTTTTCATCCCTGAGTAAAAGAAATGTCATTTTGGTCCTTTTTAGGGACTAAAAATGACCTTTTTGGGAATTTCTGAGGGATTAAAATGTGCAAAAAAATGATCAAAAGGACTAAAAGGGACCTTATTTTTCCATTTTAGGGACTAAAAGTGACTTATTTTTTTTCAGGGACCAAAAAGGGCATCCGTGTTTTTTCCAGGGACCAAAAAGGGTATTTACTCTTATCTAAATTATGTATCTTTACATTGTCAATATGGATGGGAGGATAGAAAAGTAAGAGAGAAAATAGGAGGAAATATCAATTTTTTTTCCTTCTTTGGATGAGGAGAGAAAATTATAGAAGGAAAGGAAAAATCTATCAAAAAAAATTTTTACACTAGATTTTAAATTAATATATCAAAATATCATTATATAATATGAATTTATGAAATACTGTGTTGTTCATAAATATTTAGAAATTACTAATAGTATCACTTACTTTAAATACTACACAAAAAAATTTACTTACTAAAAAAAACGTTTAATAAAGTTTAGTATAAAAGTTAGTTCAAACATCATCTTCCATCAATCACATGGTTTTTCACTCTACAATTCCCTTTCTTTTATGATTCCTCTTCGTATAAGTTTTCATTTTTTTCAATTAACATTTTTAGTTGAGGCTCAAGGTCTCCACCAGGGATTATCTAAGAAAAATGACAAACAAAAAATGATATCTAATTTCTGATGATAGCCGTTGGTTTGAAGATAAAAAGAGAGAACAAAAACCTAAGAGAAAAGTAGAGAGCTGAAAAAATGATGAGGCAAAATGTTGAATTTTTTTAATTATTTCTCTTTTAACTTGAATGTTGTTGTTGTTTTTTTTTTGGCAGTGAAAATAATTCTAATTACACCAGATTATATAAACTAAAAATCAATCATAAAATTTCTCCTAATGTTTAGCAGAAAATAATTCTAATTACACTAGACTATATAAACTAGCTAAAAATCAATCACCAAAATTTTTCCTAATGTTTAGCAACTAGTTAAATCACAATATACTTGAATTTTGGTTAATTCCTTGATTTTGAGCATCTCAAGTTCCTAAACTTTTGTAGCCTAAAATGTACGTTGAAAACAAACTAGTTTGTTGAATAAGGTTTCCGAGATATGCTCAAGTTTTTATATTTACCATTTTTTACCATATATTCTGATTTTTCATATTTATATTCCAATTTTTGCTCAAGGTTTTTTATTTGCTTATCTTTACTTTCTCTCTCTCTCTCCCCTCTCTCTCTCTCTATATGTGTGTGTTCTTGTTTTCATATTTATATTATCTTATATGACAGGGGCGGAGGGAGGGGTGGGCTAGGGGTGACCTCCGCCCCCTAAATTACAGAAAAGAACCCAAATTTTTAGGAAATTGAATTTTAACCTTATAAAAATTTTAATATTTTCACGTTAGTCCCTACTAAAAGTTTCAAGGATGGACTAAAATAAATATCTTGAAATGTGTATAGGTCTTAGATGTAATTTCATGAATATTTAGGTTCTATTCTATAATTTTTGCCCCCCGTAATTACAATTCCTGACTCCGCCCCTACTTACATGACGAGTGTATCGAAAAACAAAAAGATATGTGACTCGAACTTTGGGAGTATTTGATCTATGGACAATCTATAACAAAAACGTCAGAGAATGTTGTGGAATTTTTCATTAATAAATTGTCTTTTAGAATAAAAAAAAAGAAGATAATTACGCTTTATTACGAGAATATTTAAGTGATTAATTTCTTTTAAATTGTATGATGTTTATCTGTAATATTTTGAATTTTGAATTCAATAAATATGATTTTTATTTAATATTAGTAGCTTGTTATTATCAATTATTATATTGTGCCTCATATAATAAATATTAACACTAAAAATACATTAAAAAAATAATAGAAAACAACTATATAAAAAAATTAAGCCTCAATAAGTAGGCTTTTTGACCTAAATATTTTTTTTTTAAAAACAATTATCAAACTAAAGCTCATCCTAAACTATTTCCCAAACTAAGTCTCACGCCACCAAGGTGGTGTGAAACATGGAATCAAACCCAATTAGTGGGTCTGATTCCATTATAAAAAATAATAATAAATATAATAATAATAATAATAATAATAATAATAATAATAAAATAAAAAAGTGGAATAATTTAAAGCTCTACTTCATTTAATTTGAAGTCAAAAGAAAGAAAGCAGGTTAAGAACGCCTTTTAAAAGATTACGCGGTACAATTTGGTTATAACAACATATCACAATACAGGGGATCTATATATTTGTTATACACCAAATATTTATATAACAACAGTATTGATTTTGGGATCTGTATAAAAAAGATACAGATCCCAAAATCAATACTGTTGTTATACAAATATTTGGTGTATAACAAATATATAGATCCCCTGTATTGTGATATATTGTTATAACCAAATTGTACCGCGTAATCTTTTAAAAGACGTTCTTAATGAGTTATTTCAGCTCCCTGCTTTCTTTCTTTTGACTTCAAATTAAATGAAGTAGAGCTTTAAATTATTCCACTTTTTTATCATTTATTATTATTATTATTATATAATGTTATTATATATATATATATATATATATATATATTTTTTTTTTTATAATGGAATTAGACCCACTAATTGGGTCTGATTCCATGTTTCACGCCACCTTGGTGGCGTGAAACTTAGTTTGAGAAATAGTTTAGAAAGAGTTTTAGTTTGGTAATTTTTTTTAAAAAAAAATTATTTAGCTCAAAAAGCCCAATAAGTATGTCATCAATATATTATGGTTTAAAACTGTTAAATATGGGTGCCGAACATATACAGTGCATTCATATATATAATGGTTCGGACGGTGATGGATGATAAAAAATGACTCTAATGAAATGCTTTTCTTCTTTCCTGCCAATTCAAGCCTCTGACTATTTGTTAATTACATAGTACACAAACCAAGCGGCTGAAAGTCTTTTTTTCTTTTTTTAAATACATTTAGCAAGCTTAAGCTTGAAACTCAAAATACACGTCACCTAAGATAAAGAATTTAATTCATCCCTAACATGTGTACTGTCAAGTATGAACCGAGTTCTACATCTCGAGTGCACTTGTGAAATTACCCTTAACTGCATATCATCTACATATGCATTTCTAGCTAAAATATCTGCACATTCAATGGTCTCCCTACTTGAGTAGGACAAAATAATATGTCAATCCTCATACATAAGTTGACGTGTGGCTTCAATTTCAGCTTTGAATGGTGTTGACATTGATAGACCACCTCCTTTGGAGTAATTGTTTTGCCGTCAAACAGTTGAACACATTTTGCCTTCTATAATAACCCGCAGATATGTGCAAATATTCTAGTCCATGTCCGCTTTTCAAAGCAGCATTGCCTGGATTTCTTGTTGCATTCCATCTTTTGTAAAGGCTTTTTCTGTGATAGTGTTAATTTTTTAAAAATTAGAAAAAAAAATATAAAGAATAAATTATACAAACATTTTCTCAATTTTATTATAATTATACATTTTTTTATCCAAGTATTGTGGAGCATGATTGGGATAATTCTCCCAACTCAATTTTTTTTATTCATAAGTTTTGAACCATTCATCTTGATTAAAGGAACCAAATTCTTTATTTTTTTAAAAAATCAAATCCTTTCCACTCAACTCAATTGCCTTTGATAATTCATACTTCTCTATCTTTAATATATGACTTATTTACCTAATTTCATTCCTTAATTTAGTTTAGTTAATTAAGATAACATATATTTTCTAAAACACCCTAGTCATCTTCTTTAATTTTTAATGCTTTTTCTTCTTTAATTATTGTTAATAGAGTATCAATAGGGGTAAATCAGAAAACAATTGAAAAATATAAAAAAAATATGTCTTATATTTAGAATCAAGATCAACTCTTCAAATAGACTATATATTAAAAACGAGAGGGAGTATGATTTATATTTTGAAAATATGTTTATTTATATCTTTAATATCCATGTAATTTAAAAAATTAAAGAAACTTATGTAATTTATTATTTTTGGTAGTTTAGTTTTAACTTTTCAAAAGAGATAGAATCTACATTTTTCACGATAATTTTGCCAACGGTGCTCAAGATAATTTTAAATATTTATAACCTCAAATATTTAAAAATATAAATTCCGTCTTTATGAGAACTTTTTTTTATTTATGAAAAGGTCACTATCGAATTGAAGTGGGCGATATTGGGTATTAGTTGGATTTATTTTGGATAAGTTGTGGGGTGGGTAATAGTTCACGGTTGGCAAAACATTGGCTTCAATTAATGCCTAACTCCTGCAAATTTCAAATTTTCTTTTAATTTTTAATCATGAGTAAATACCATTTCTAGTCTCTGACAAAAAACACGGACCCTATTTTGGTCCCTCACAAAAAAAAGTCCTTTATTCGTCATTTTTATGGGACTAAAAATGATCTTTTGGAAATTTGTGAGATATCAAAATGTCCACCAATCGACCCTTATTCGTCCTTTTTATGGATTAAAAAAGATTTTTTTTTTGGTCAGAGACTAAAATGGGGTTCGTGTTTTTTTGTCAGGGACTAAAAAGGTATTTACTATTTGATCAATTTATTTTAAGTCTCTTGTGGCCCCACTCGCTTTATGCATATTGTTTAAAAACTACAAGCTGAAGCCAACGGCAAAAATTATTAGTAAAACATACTTTTTTTCAATGAGAAAGCAAAACCAGATTGTTCATCTTGAAATTCAATATTGTATTTATTTGTCAAAAACAACTGTCATTTTTGTACATTTATATGTACAATAATCTATTAATTAAATTAATTGAAGTTGGTATCAATCATCATCAGTTTCTCTCATTTACTACTATTGTCCTCTGATCTGCCATCCACCGCTTTGAAACGCCCCATTTTTTGTTGCAAAATGAACTTGTGAGCTCAGCTCTAACTTGGATGAGGCCATGAGGGAATCTTTGTAACATGATGCCACGTGCGAAGACCAAGGGCAAGGACTTTTTTACACGGGACAAAGTTGAGATAAAATAAGTTTTTTCACTTTAAAAAATTCACAATAATCTTTATGAGAAAATTATATTTTGTAATAAAAAAAAAATAGCTGTGGTAATTTTTTTTCTAGTCAAAAAGTAATTTTTTTTCTAGTCAAAAAGTTTTATTTAACTAACAAACTTTTTATTATTGAGTGTAGACTATCTAATATGATTTCTATTCCTTTTTCATAAGATTTGGTATGAATTATCTAAGTATTAAATGCATTTTTACCAATTTTATCCTTAATTAATTTTTCTCCTTCATTTCCTTTCATCATACTCCCTCTGGTTCCCATTATAAAGCACCAACTAACAAATCTCACAAACCAATAAAAACAGTTAAAGTCAATAAAGTTGCCCTACAATTTAAGTAATTTCTCATATTACCCCTACTAATTGCACTAAATTCGAATATTATACTAATTATTACTCTCACCCATTACCTTCATTAATTATGGGCAGACATGAAAACAAATAATTAATACTCATTGGGAACAAAGAAATGCCTTATAAAAAGGACCAAATAAACTTGTTAGTTGGTGCCTTATAATAAGGTTCAGATGGAGTATTTCTCATTATTAATCTATCTCATTTACCTACTTATAAATAATGACATATTTTAAAAAAGTAATTTAATTTCATAGCTAAATTATATAAAACTCCCTGAACTTTGGATCAGCTGAATATAATCCTTGACATTTCAAAGTTTAAATTTAACCCTCATGACCTTTCATTTTTTTAACTATTAACCCCCAACCGTTAAGTAACAATTATTATTTTGACTTTCCATATCAGATTATGAGATGATACATGCCATTCTATGTGGCATCCTATGGAAATTACTAATTTCATAAAACCCTCTTGAACTTTGAGCAGTTGCAGATAACCTTTTGAACTTTGATCAATTACAAATAACCCCCTTGACATTTCAAAATTTAAATTTAACTCCCTTAAAATTTTGATTTATAATAAATAAACCTCATTTTGTTACTTTTATCATTTTAATAGTAAGTTTTTTACTTTCATTTGTCAATTAAAATAATTTTCTTGTATGGAAAAAAAATAGAAGAGTAATCTTTAAAAATAAATAAAAATTAAAATGTCATCATTTATATAACATTTACTTATTTTCTTGGGTTAATTGAGCATTGATAGTATAAAATTGTCATCATTTATGTTAACTATATTCTTCTGATGATTGAGCATGGATAGTTTAAATATTAAATTTTTGTTAGATGATAGCTTTTGTCCTCATTAATTTTTAATGAGTAATGCATATTTTTTTCTTGAACTAGAGGTTTAACGTTTATTTTATTTTATATTTTTCTAAATGTTATTCTTCTAATTTTTGCTATACAAAAGAACTATTTTAATCGACAAATAGTAGTAAAAAATTTAAAAAAATTATTTTTTTATCAAATATTTTAAATAAATTTATTAAAATGATAAAAGTAATGACATGTAGTTTAATATTATAAATCAAAATTTTAAAGGAATCAAATTTAAAATTTGAAATTTCGGGAGGTTATTTGTAATTTATCAAAATTCAGGGGTTCTCTGCAACTATTCAAAGTTTAGGGGATTTTAAGAAATTAGTAATTTAAACAAGATTCTATGTAGGATGACATGTTTCATTTCATAATCTGACGTGACATTTTTTGTTAAAAACATAACGGTTACTTAACGGCAGGGGTTAATAGTTTAAAAATGAAATGTCAGGGGTTAAATTTAAACTTTGAAATATCAAAGAGGTTATATGCAACCGACCTAAAGTTCGTAGGGGTTTTGTATAATTTAGCATTCATATATATTATTACTTTTGACTTATTTTAACTATTTTTAAGTCACAATTCAATTTTTTAGACCTTATAACGAGAGATTAAGGGAATATCTAATCTTTCAAATATTATCTCAACTTTTTTTTTTTACAACACAAATTTTATTTAACAATTTCTCGGAATATCTTTGGAGTTTTTAGAGTACAATCTTGTTTGGAAAAAAAGAGAGAAAAATAACTTTGAAATCACAAAATCCTAAATTAGGTTTGTTACCAAAAGTTAATGAGGGAATGACAAAACTTGATAAGCAATTCACGATTCTTTTTTTTTTTGGAAAATCCATAATTTAGAATTTTACAATTTCATAGTTCTTTTTCTATCATCTTCCCATCTTATTTTTCATAGCTATTTTTCTTTTAAAAAAATATTTTCTCATCAAGAGTATTCTGAATTTCTTAAAGTTAAAACTTGGTTTACCTCAACTTTGTCTCATGTGAAAAGCCTTCACACGTGGCCTCACATCACATTACATTGTTTCTCTCACGTAAGTTAAAGCTCACAAGTTACTTTGCACAAAAAAATGGAGCATTTTAAGGTAGTGGATGACAGCGAAAAGTAGTAGCAAAGGACAGAATTGAAGCTAATCTTGTATCAGTCAACACATAACTAATAGAGGGTTGTGTTAACCACCAAGCGCTTAGGTCAATTAGTAAAGGGTTGTCCTAACTTAATCACGGATCTTGAGTTCGAGACGTGGGAATGCAGCAGGCGTGGGTGGTAGAGGTTTCCCCCCGAAAGGAGCCAACCTGGTCTCAGTCCGGATTAGTCTGGGCCCGTTGATGTGTCTGAAAGATGATCTGCCATGGGATATCAGACGCTCTAAGCAAAAAAAAAAAAAAAGACCCGTGTGTGTGTGTCATTTGATATCAGGTGCCAGGTGGGTTGATAAAAATTTTAATTTTAATTAATGATATACTCCCTCGGTCCTAATTATAAGAGCAATTTAACCGATTTTGGGGGAATTAAGGAGAGGAGTTAAATTAGTTAATTTTACTCATTTTCCTAAAATGTCCTTATATAAATTTAAAATGACACAAGTTGCCCTAATTATAAGTGTTTCTAATTTGCCTTACGTTAGACATCCATGACATATTAGTTTAGTATATATGTATATTAGTTGCTTTTTATATAGCTATGTGTATACATATAGATCTAATTTCCTTTCCATACACTTTCTAATTGAAATAATGGTATTGCTATATAAACATATGTGTGTGTATATATATGTGTATACATATAGATCTACACACACACGCACACACACGCACACATACACATACATACATATATAGACACACACACACACACACACATATATATGTGTGTGTGTGTGTTCACATATATATATTGACACACATAAACACATATATACATATATATGTACATATACATATATATAAATGCTCCTAATAATAAGTATAAATATGGGTATTATAGGAAAAAATTGACAAAAGTTAAAACTTGCTATTATAATTAGGACCAAAACCAACTTTACAATTTGCTCATATAATTAGGACCGGAGGGAGTATCTTTTTTATCAAAAAAAAATTAATGATGTATGTGTCATTGAATGTAAATTGATGGTCATCATACATAATATATTGAGATTTGAGATAGAGCATGTAATATTTTAACAAAACTATATTACCTAATACAATGTTACTATAATTTTAACACTATGTAATGTAATGTATTCCCTCCTATCCATAATTATTAAAACTAGATCAGACCGGTCGGTTCGGTGACCTAACTGGTCTGATCCGACTGGTTTAATTTGACCGGTTCAATATTATTTTTTATTTTAAAATTAATTTAATTTAATTTATATATTTTATCTAAAATTTTATATTAATAACCTTTAATGAAATCTTCACTTCCTTACTGGTCTAGCCTAAGGCTAGTTCTGGTACGGCTCCGATATAACTTACTAACCCTTGATTAGTTACCTCGACTGGTTCAAGGGATCAAGGGGGTCAAAAGAGTGCAAAATAGCCTCTTCACTCTCAGAAACTGAGTATAAAAATAGTTTCGATATACTTTCAATCTGGCTCACTAACCTTTGATCAATTACCTCGACCGGTTCAAAGGATTAAGGGGGCCAAAAGAGTGCAAAATAGCCTCTTCTCTCTCAGAAAATTGAGACTGTATACTATATATTGGGAAACTCCTTGAAGTTTATTTCCGTTTTATAAAAAAAGAAAGTCATAGAAGTCGTATTTTCATCATCACTATATAATTGGGATTGTGGGTTTCATATATTAGAATAGTCATCAAATAAATTTAAAAACTACTATAAATTAAGGCAAAAGCTTCACGATTTGAGGGAGGAGCGGAAAGAAAAGGATACAGAGACATAGAGGTAGGTTCTGAGCTTTGAGGATGATGTTGACGAGAGAAAGTAAGAAGAATGTGGTAGATTGATGGATTTTTTTTTTACTCGTGAGAAGAAAGGAGCTATTAAACATTAAGAGGTATTTGAAATACACTAGCTGCCCTTGATGCGTGGGTGAAAGGTCGTGTATTTATTAATGTGTTGTTATGTAAAAAATTATTTATATCTCTAAAGGGATAATTAAAATATTAATTTAAATATTTATTAAATATTTTGTACCCACCACCCATTATTAATTTACAAAATGTTGTGTAACTACCTTCCTCGTTATCCATCTTTTATAACTGGTTTGCTTTTTATTTTTTATTTACATCTCTAAAGGAATAATCAAAATATTAAATTAAATATTTTATACCTACCACTCCATTATTAATTAACAAAATATTGTGTAACTACCTTTCCGATTATCTATCTTTCATAACTGCCATGTTTTTATTTTTATTTTTATTTTAGTGTTTTGAGCCTACAGGGAGATACTTACTGTTCTACTTTTATATAGTTGAGATTTATAAAATTCAAAATTCCTTATTTGGCCTTTAGCTTGATTAAGAATTTATTGACAGTGTAGGATTGAATTTGAATTTGATATTTCAATTGGATTTAATTGGAGTTCTCCTTTTAGAAAGTAAGCTACATATTTTATATATATATTTATTACTTTTACCTAATTTTAATTTTTTTATTTATGTAATTCAAAATATGGAAGTGGTTCACATACAAAAAGATAAAAAGCTTTTTATGGAAAGTTTGCTTGGTATTGACACCAAATTAATACTCCTTCTAATTCTTTTTTATAAAAACTCAATAATTAAATTACACAAGTTAAAAAATAGTTAAAATTGATTAAAAGTAATTAATAGATAGGAAATGAACAATTTTTTTAAAAACATGCCCTTATTTATAAGAAGGTAAGTAAGAGAGAGAAATAAATTAATAATAATAAGAGAAAACATATATATATATATATATATATATATATATATATATATATATATATATATATATGGCATGAAAAAATGAGGAGACATAATCGAATTAATTGAGGGGAAAATGGTAAAAACACATTAAATGTTATATATATATATATATATATATATATATAATGAGGAGACATAATCGAATTAAGGATTTGGCTTTGGTCCGATGCATCGGACCATCCGATGCATCTTTTTGCACTTTGTAACAACCCGACTTTTCAAAAGCAGTATAAATTTTTTTTTTCAAACAAACATCATTTGAAAACATCAGAGTAGAGCATTTGAGCGGAAAAGTAACTGATATATATTTATAAAGTGCCGTAAGTCTCGTGTAGCAGTTAACCTCATATTCATATATACAACATATGCATTACGAGATAATCATACAAAGAAACAAGCATATCCCAACAAAGACATAACCCCTTTGGCAAATGTGTCACACCTAGCTATCGTGTCACACTTAGCAGCCGTTTCACACCTAGCAATCGTGTCACACCTAGCATTTCACACCTAGCAATCGTATCCCAATACCCCGCAAGCATAACAACAAGACATGAAGATATCACAGAGCTAACAATTACCACAATAGGCATACGTTACACATAGTACATATACGCATACAATAAACATCGATTAGTGTTACAAGACGCGAACGTACCTTCGTTGACAGATTACGGTATTTCTAGCACGTTTACTAAAATCGTACTTTTACGGAAAATCGTGAAATCTCCAACAATGCTCGTCGGGCAACAGAATAACAACGACAAATCAAGATTTCGATATCCTATAAGGGTAATATCACTTTCATTAGTGATTTGACATTATAATCGGCATTTTAGGTAAAAATTACCATTTTGCCCTTCTACCCCTAATCGGCGGAATTTCGCCAAAGATTTCGTTACTCTAGCAAATTTTCTTCCCGAAATTTTGCCAGAACTTCGACGCAATTATGATTTTCGAAAATAATGACTAAAATAGCCCTCCCATATGATATCCAATCATACTTGAAAATTTAAAGGCTATTCTAACAAAATCTACCCTTACTTTTGAAAAACTGCGAAAGCTTCAACTTTTCGGCGACTCGATCCCTACTATGTTTACACCTCTGCATATTTTTCAACGCAAACAAGGATCAAAACAAGGATAGGAATCTCGTCACCTACTTCCTAAATCTAACTAACAATTCTACTAACTACCGAACTAAAGACTAAAGACTAAAGACTTACCCGTTGAAGACTTCTGCAGAATTTCCCCAGAGCTTCTCTCTCTTCTTTCTCCCTCTAGGATTTTGAAATTCTCAAGTGAGAATGGTGTGAAGAAATGCCAAGGCTTGAGGTCCTATTTATAGGAAAATGAAGGGACAAGGTGGGAATTTTAAAATTGTTCACTTTATGCCCGGTCTACCAGATTTTCCCCGATCAGTCTCCGTTTCGCGTAATCTCGGAAAATCTCAAAATTCTGGATTTATAACTTTGAAGACCTTCTCTTCCTCATTAATAATATCTATTTAAACTTGAATTTTGACTTTAGACAGGGTTCCAACTGTCCGGCTGAAGTTTCTCGAAAAACGTGTCCGTACGTGTCCGGTGTCGAAACTTGTTTTTGGAAACATCAATCTCTTCAGAAAAATTTACTGATTCCAAATATGTCTAAATAAATTCAAACTCATTCCTAGATATTGAGTTAGAATTTATTTTCTTTGTTTCAAAAATATGCCTATATGCATTTTTCCCTATTTTGTTTTATTAGGAAAATGCACAAACTACCTCTAATTTACTTCCTAAGAGGTCACTTGAAGGTAAAAACTCACCGATCAATCTTTTACCTTGACCTTGGAATTCCTATTCCTAGATCTCTAGATAGGATCCGTTTCCTAATTTTTAATTTACTATTCATCAAATTTTACTTTAATTAATTATATATTAAAATAATATGCAACTTGCACAACTTGATCTTCTATTTCATTTTTCATTTTTTTTTCTTTTCTTTGGCCCAAAATTTCGACAGCCCTCTTTTATTTTTTAATAAATATATATTTTTATTTAATTAATTATTTAATCATTTATTTATTTACTTTTTCCCAAAAATTCCACAAAATTACCTAATTGGTCCATTCTTGTATTTAGGCTTAAAAATACCTAAACTCAACTATTTTTCTCCAAAATTTCCAATTAATTAGTAAACATGTTTTTACTAATTTTAAACCAATAACCACTAATTTTAGGGTTTCATATAATTATTCATGAATTTCCCTTACTTATGCTTAAGTAATTAGCCCAATATTACTTAATTAATTAATTATCACAAGTTGATAATTTTCTTACTCAAAATATCTCATTACCTTCACACTCTTGTATTAACATTGGTATTTTCATGCCTCTTGCATTTTTTAGAAATTACAAGGGTATTATGGTCATTTCACTTCTTTTTGAGTATTTTCCAACAATTTCTCCAATTTCATAATTTATAAAATTACAAAAATTAGAGATAATATACTCTCCTAATTCACTTGGTCATTTTACTGCCTTTTAGGATTTTTCATAATTTTTCTAAGTTATTCTCCCTTTCCAGGGGCATTTTGGCACTTTGGCCCTTAAATTCCCTGATTTCCTACAGAATTTAACTTAGAATAATAGACTATATTTCCACAAGTCTTACGATCATGATTTCACTTATGAGAAATAACCCATTTATTTATCAAAATATAATATTTCAGATAAATAAATATGCGGGTATTACACACTTAATAATTTACCGCATGCGGTACATACACCGCATGCGGTACAATTTTATTAGGCAAAAAATGCATCGGATGGTCCGATGCATCGGACCAAAGCCAGGTCCTCGAATTAATTGAGGGGAAAATGGTAAAAACACATTAAATGTTCATATAACCCCAAATAAATCTTATAAAAAGGATCAATCTAATTTAAATTTCAGGCTTTTATAAAAAAAGATTGGAGGGAGTTATAAACGAATAAGGTATAATAGAGAATACAATAAATAACACTTCTTTTTTCTCCTTTGCATGATTGAATTCTCTATAATGCTAGAAATGAGGTACCTCCATAGTTATTAAAACTGGATTGGTCAGTTTGACTAAGAAACTGACAAACCGGTGTCCCAACCAGTTCGGTCCGGCTAGTTTAACCGATTCAATGTATATTCAGAATTTCATGACTTCAAAAATTAATATCTAATTTTACATGTTTTCAAAAATTACAAATCAAGACTTTATGAAAAGCTTGATATGTTTACATTAAAAGGAATCACTCAAAAATATTATCGTTTAATTTTCGATTACCCCATTTTGGCGTCATTCAAGTTCACTTTTTCACCGATCTGGTTCTGAATTAGCTCTAATTTGACTCTAATCTAGCTAACTGACCTTTAACCCACTACATTGACAAATTCAATGGCAAAGAGTACTGTTTACTCTTGCTTACTGGACCTTATGAGTTATGACAATCCAGATGCAGCAAGCCATACTCCACAATCTGGATCAATTATTAAAAGATTGAATTATTGACCAACTCGCTTGCGGTTCAGATTGGATCAAAAAATTGTTTTTATAACTCTGTCAGCTTAGAACAAAATTGAGCTGTCGTTAAGTCAAAACTTAAAATTAGTATGTGTTTTGGACAATTTGCAGTCATATCATATTATTTTATTGAAAGCTTCACATATTTTAGTGTTATTATTATGTTGACAAATAGACTAACTATGAATTTATTTCTTATATATAAAAACGTATAATTACTTTTTGTTAATTTATATTTAATTATTATGTCACTGTTTCAATAATCAGTTTAACCAGTTCAAGCATCAAAGTTAACTCTTAAAATATTGGTAGGGATGCTGACATCACTTTTATAAGGACTCTAGATTGTGAAAAATTGTCACCTACGGATATTTATGCCATTATACCTTATTTGTACTTTGGCCAAAAAAACTTATTTTCTTTGTACAACTTATTGCTGTAGGCTTTTAGCTTGGAGCCTACCTAGTCTGGTTTTTAAAAAAAAAACACACATTATTAATCATAAATTATATATTTTTTATTGCTAAGAAAAAGTTAAATAAAAAATTTAAACATAAAAATAAGTTTTCTCTCTTATTCCAGAAAAATTAATATTACCAACCTATTAATTACAAAGATATACTAAATCTTATATAAAGATGACAAATATAAGTTTCCAAAGTGAAGTTAATTGTTTGCATATTTACATAACTTAGTTTTTTATTTCAAAATTTTATTGTTAAATTTTTTTAAAAAAATATCTTTCTGCACTTGATGTCAATTATCTGCGAAGATTTATACAACTGAAATTATTTTATTATTTGAAAATATTAAATTTAAAAATATTAAAAAAATATTTCAACTTAATGATAAAATAAAAAATATAAATCATGTCCAACTAGGAATGTATAAGAGTGCTACCAGTGGTATGTTTATAGCATATAAATTAAAGGGTTAAGTAGTAAATTAGCCTCAGAAGTATATGTTTAAGAGCAATGTTGCCTTAAAAGTTTTTTAAGTTCAATGTCACCCTTGAAATCTAAAAACATAGTAATGTTGTCATTCTCCGTAAAAAAAATGACTTTCACCGTTAAAAATTATCGTTGACTGTTAATTTTTTAACGAAAAAGAGCAACATTGCTATGGTTTTAGAGTTCTGAGGCGACATTGAGACTCAAAAAACTTCTAAGGCAACATTACTCTTAGAAATATACTTTCGGGGTGAATTTGTTACCTAGCCCTAAATTAAATACATGCTCTTGAATTGTAATTTTCTAAAATTAAAAAGGAAAACAAAAGGGAAGAAATTTGGGACGTGGATTTTTTTAAAACGAAACTTTCCATGTAGAAATATAAGCGTTCTATGCCCTTTTGCACCGCGACTTTAAACTACGGCCTACGCATACTAGGTCAACTGCTCAATATGGTTGAATCACATAGTCCCCGAAAGTTATTTTATCTCTCGACATTCTTGAGACTCTTACCAAATCAGACTTAATTGTTGCCTAATACAAGCTTATCCTCAATTCTCTAAGTCCAAAATTAAGAATATTACACATGTTGAGTCAAAACGTGAAAATTAAGACACAATTCGATTTCAAGATAATTTTAAAAATTTGTGGATCTTACGCAAATTTCGTACGCAAATTTCCCCTCAAAATTAGATTTAAAGATGTGAAAGGGGAATAGGTTGTTCCATATATATGCTTGTAAAAGCAATTGATTCTAATTGCCACAAAATAATCAAATCAAATGCTGCTTGCCAAATTTTAAATTAATCCAATTCAATGGAGTGCATAATGCAATGTAATCATACCTAATCTTATAACTTTATTAATTATTATTTTGCCAATATGGACTGATTATATCCTACGACAATTATATCTACCATTCTACCTATATTTTTGTTATATGTCATGTAAGCAAACTTCAGGGCACAATATGTGTATATACACATATTGTGCCCTGAAGTTTGCTTAAATTACAAGTATTGTTTCTCTTATTTATTATCTTCTGTAAATTATTAAAACCTTACCCTCTTATACCAAATTTTGAGTAAACTTCAAAATATGAAAATCAACAACACAACCAATTCGGCATTCTCATTAACTAATCGAATCATGCATCCAACATATCTCATTTATTTCAAAGCAACATTATCATTGTGTGCGTGTGTGTTATCATTCTGTGCGTGTGTGTGCGTGCGTGTGTGTGTGCGGGTGTGTGTGTGTCATCACTAGTTGTCATCACTAGTTATAATTAACAGAAACCATGGCAAAAGCTTTTGTCATTTTGGGAATATCTTGCCAAACTATTTAACAATACATATCATCATCACTAATCCTAATTAACAAAAATGATGGCAAAAGCTTTTGTCATTTTGGGAATGTCTTGCCAAACTATTTAACAATAAATATCATCATCATCATCATCACCACTAATCCTAATAGAAACCATGGCAAAAGCTTTTGTCATTTTGGGAATGTCCTGCCAAACTATTTAACAATAAATACCATCATCACTACTAAGGGTGGAAATAGGTCAGGCCCCTATCAGGTAGCCTACAACCTGGCCTATTTAGGTCCTGGTCAGGCCTGGCCTGGCCTGTTTGTTAAAAAAGTCAAGCCAAAGCCTATTTAAAGGCCTAAATGTGTAAGTAGGCCAAGCCTATTTTATTAAGGCTAGCCTGTAAGCCTTCATTATATCTACCAATGAAGCCTTCATTATATATATATATATATATATGTATGCTCGTGGGGCTGCATGTCTTTATTTATTATGTGTGTGAGAGAGAGAGAGAGAGAAGTGAGAGGATAGTGTGTAGGTTTGGGTTTGTTGAAGCGAACAAGGAAGAGAATTACGTTTTTTTTTTTTTGCTCGAAGAATTAGGTTAACCATGTTGGCCAAGGAACTTCACTTTTCACTATCACTATCACTCTCACTCTCACATATATAATATATTCACATATTAATTCCTGTCGACATTTATATGGACCCGAATTCTGAATTGACTATTCCATCAATTTGATTTCTTGGTTGCAGCAGTGGAGAGATTAATTATTACAATCAATATATATTTATACACACACATATACATGTACGTTAGCTCCAGGAGAGACAACATGCACCATTAATGATATATATGTGTGTGGACATTACTGATAGGCACCATTAATATTTTATATATATATATGTGTGTGTGTATATATATATATATATATATATATATATCATTAATGGTGCCTGTCTCTCCGGGAGGTAATGTTCAGACCATGGTAGTTAAAAACGCGTTTTAAAAGGTAAAAACGGCGTTTTTACGTTTTATTTTGAACAAAACGCGTTTCGTTTGAGAAAAAAACGTAAAACTGGTGAAATCGGTAAAAACGATGCGCTACAACGTAAAAACGTAAAAACGCCGCGTTACAACGTAAAAACGTAAAAGGACGAGGACTTTTTTTATTTCTTTAATTTTTTTTCCCTAACTAACCGAAGGCGAAGATTTTGAATGAAGAATAATGTTAGCTTGAGGATTAATAAAATGAGATTTTTTTAATGGTATTTGATGATAATGTTGGATATTTTGATTGATATTATATTACATTGATTAATATATATATGAACGATCTGGAGGCGCCTTCCCAATTCCCATCTCTAATTCGTTGCTGCTTCTTTTCTTTATATTAGGTCTTCTTCCAATTCAATTTGTGGGCCCCTTCCATTCAATTGCAACAATCTTCTAAATGTGATTTTTAGTGCGTGGCTGTGCTATCACTAATAATAAGCAATATTATATAATAATAATAATATATTTATTTTCTAAACTCAAATTCTTATTTTAAATTGCATCAAGATTGATCTCTCTGAAAATCTCAATAAAATCTCTTTAAATTAGTAATAATATTTTCTCAAATATATCAAAATATATCTCAAATCTATTAAAAATAAGAAGTCAACACATAAAAACGCACCGTGAAATAGAAGTGAGCAGAGATGAATTATATATATATATGTATATATATATATGTATATATATGTGTATATATGTGTATATATATGTGTATATATGTGTATATATATACACATATATACATATATATGTATATATGTATGTATGTATGTATATATGTATGTATGTATGTATGTATGTATGTATGTATATATATATATATATATATATATATATATATATATATATATATATATATATATATATATATATCTATGTATGTATGTATGTATGTATGTATGTATGTATGTATGTATGTATGTATATATATATATATTATGTATGTATATACATATACATATATATATACATACATACATACATACATATATATATATATATATATATATATATATATATATATATATATATATATATATATATATATATATATAATTTTCTATAAAACATATCTAAATAAAATTTTTGTTTTTCAGCTTCTACTATTTTTGCTTCATAATAATATTTTTTATATTCACAAATATATTGATTTATATGTGTTGGATCTAAACTACATATTTCAATTTCATGTAAATATCTTATAGCTTTTAGAATTTGTGTATATTCTATATTTTCTACATTTGTTCCTACGAATGGTTCTGTTCTTCTGTTTATAAGTGCTATTAATTGAGCTTTTCTCCATTCTTCTATCCTTCTTTCATTATCTAAATTACAGTCTAAATCTAACCATATTCCAGAATTTGGGATTCGTCTAGTTTCATATTGTTCTAGTGGAGGTGGTATAAATTCTTTTCCATATGTTTTGGGTTTTTATAACTAATATCAAAAGCGCTTTTGAGATATTGCTTAAATCTTCTCTTACTAAATTTCTTTGTCTTCTTATTTCTTGTTCTCTTGCTCTTCTTTGAATTTCATTTGTATCTAAATGATTTCTAGATGATGATTCTTCTTGTTGCCTTTCTTGTTCTACTCCTGATTGAGCTGATTGCATATTAATTTGAGTTTCATCTATTATTCTTAAATTTTGTAATTCTTGTGTTATTTCTTCTAAATTTGTTTCATCTTGACTCATAAATCTTTCTATGTCATCTTCTGAATCTGAATTCTCATTTCTACTTTTCATCATTTTTAATTTTCTAGTTTCAACATTATTAAATATAGCTATTAATTCTCTAATTTATCTTTTGTTTCTATGTTTTTTAATATATAATTATTTTTATATTCCACTTTATATTCATTATGTTCTTTTTCTTTTTCTTTATTTTTATAAAACTGTTCTAATTTTCTTAATCCATCTTTAACATCTATTGTATTTTTATCCATTTTTTCATAAATTGTCCATAAATTATTATTAATTACATTTTGGCCTTTTTTAATTTCTTCTGCAATTATTCTAGTTTGTTCTACGTTTTGATTTACATTTTGGTTTTTTATATTAAGCACTGTAACATCTGAATTTTCCCAATCATATAAAGATCTCATCATATTTATTTGAGGATTATTACTTATTGGTTCTAATTTCTCATATATTCCTAAAGCCTTTTTTATTCCTTTAATATCATTTTTTACTTCTTTTAAATCTTTTGATCTAAAGGTTTTGCTAATTCTCTTAATCTATCTTTCTGATTTTTAATATCTACTTTTTCTAAAATTTCTCTAGTTTCTTCCGGTAATTGTTCCATTATTTCTTCTAAATTAAATATCTGTAATAAATTCTCTATATTTAAATTTATATAACTTCCTAATTGTTTCATCAAATACATATTATTCCAATTCATCTGATTACATGTATATTCTCCTTGTCCTCCTAAAATAAAAGGGGTAAAATTACAAATTTCTATTTCCTTTTCTTGCAATAAATAAGAACTATTAGGTAACTTTTTATATTCTATTTCATACATTCTAGGTTCTAACTTTTTAATTATGTTCATTTTGTAACTACGTATTACAACTATTTTACAACTATAGCTTGTACAAATAAAACACACAATAAGATTTCTCTTTCTCGTCAAGCAGATCAGTTAATACTGCAACTTCAGAGGATACTTGAGAAAATCTTCAAACAACAATATATAAAACTCAACAAATTAAAGCAAGGTAGAGTAAAGTTTAATAATAACAAGAGTAAAGGGATCAAACTTTGGTTTCATATTATCATTAATCCACTGCTCTGATACCATATAAGCGAACAGCCAGGTTATATGCTCAAATATCTGGAGGCGTAGCCAAAACTTGATTTTATGGTTTTTATATGATCATAACCAAACCTTAACCCTATTTGAACATATAACCACGTGTGTCTTACAGGATCATGACAGATTTAACTGCCGATAATATTACTCCCTAATTTGACCCCTTAGAAAATTAGAAACTCATACCTTAGATTTGTTCCACAGATATTTGAAGTATGCTTCAAAGAAAGAAATGATAAAACTTTGGAATTTTATTTCACGAACACAAAGCAATTGTACAAGAGAGGTAGTGAATTGAGTGATATCTCAAACTCGGTGTGTGTTGCAATGTGAGATTACATGGCTTTATATAGGCAGTCGGCATTCCAACTGCTTCCTAACTCTGACATACGCATTTACAATTCTGACATACTACACTTACGTAACATAACTTCTAATATTACAAAGTCAAAAAGTCTAATAACCTAATAGTCAAAAAGCCTAATATTGTACTATTACCAAACTATTTGCACATCTACGTAAAGGTAGCTGCTGCATATAAAGGCATATAAGACAAACAACTTTACTTTTTCTTTTTCGATTTTCGATTTTTTTTTTTCAATTTTTTTTTATTTATTTTTACTTTTGTCAACTTTTGCCAGTGTCGGCAAAACTTCCACCATACACGTTGCACTTTCATTTACACTCTTCTGCTCCAAATTTTTAACTTGTCAGCACTTTGTCGGTGTCGGCAAGCTTTCCTTGTCTTCTTCCACTTTACTTTGAATCTTCAAAGGACACCGAGATCTGTCTCCAGGATCTTCAATATCTTGCATAGCTTTTTCTCTTTCTTCACAATTCTTACACTTAGTGGTTGATCATGTGAAGTCTTTCCAAATGCTGCGATGATTGAAGTCATTCCACAATAATAAACCCATTGCTTTTCACTTTTTATAGCTCTAGTCATTTCTTGAAATATAATATGATAATTTTGAGCTCTAATATTAGACATTTTGTTCAAATCCTGGTCGTCTTCAATATCTTCTTTGATCTCTGCTTCTGTCTCTATAGGCTTCTTTGTTGTTCCAAGTCGAATTAAACTGATTGGAGGATAAAACTTTTCTGGTGTAATTTCTGCAACTGTTGAATAAAATCTAATATATACGCTGTGTTGCGTTACAACTCCAACATATATTTTGACTGCTTCTTGCAAGGCTGCTGGCAATTCTTTGATTTCTTTGGGTTCAGGATTATTGGGTATATAAATGGCATGTAACATTCCATATTGGTATAAGGTTCGATTAAACTTGGTGAAGTCCTGGGTAGGCTACAACTTTGTTAAAGGCAAAATGGGAGGCGTATTTAACATGTGGATCAGAAATCTCCATGTTTCCAGTCTTACTAACAAGGGTTTTGAAGAAAAGGTATTTAGAATGAGTGTCAAAATTTCAGTTCTTGTGATTCTAGGGATCGAAGTTGAGGCTTCAATTATTTTTCCTTTTTCTTTTCTATGGGCTTCTTCTTGCATTTGGGTTTTTATGATTTCATTGAAAGGGGTTATAGTTTGAAGTGTTTGGGCGGTAGGCCCACTAACATTTTCTTGGGTAGATGACCCATTTCTATTTTGGGTTTGGGTAGATGACCCAATTTGAGTGTATGACTCATTTAAAGAACTTAATTCCAAGTCAATTTGTATTGCTGAGTCAGCAGTACTTACATTTCTTTTTCCATTACCTTCCAACTTCTCTATTCTTTTGAACAGAGTTTCAACTTGTTGGTTTAAATGAGCAATACTGCTTAAAAGACTTTGTATAGATGAACTGCATTGACTGTTTAACAGACTAACATTCATTTTTAGAATGTTTAAATCTGCTAATCTTTGTCGGCATGCATTACAAGTCGATTAGAATTCATTTCGAACTGGATCTGCATTAGATTCCATCTGCTCATAAAATCTGCAATAAGATTATTCTTTCCTGGCACATATTCAATAACATAATCATAATAAGCCAAATCTCCTTGCCATTTAAATAACATTTTATTTGCTAATTTCTCTGTTTTTTTCCTTTATCAAGCCAAGATTTTACTTGTGTATTATCAGTCCTAATGATAAATTGTGAATTAACTATAAACAATTCAAATTTTTCTACTGCTTTAACTATTGCTAATAATTCTTTCCAATTTGAATGATATTTCCATTGAGCTTCCAAAAATTTTCCACTTGCATATCTAGTTATAATTTCTTCTCCTTTTTCATTTTCATGATATAAAGTCGCACCCCAATATTGATCGATGCATCAGTATAGATTATCCATTTTACATCTTTTTGTAAGGGTATTGTTAATTTAGGTAATTTTTGACAAATTTTCTTTAATTGTTCAATTATTTTAATTGTTTCATTATCCCATTTCCATTCGTTTTTTCTCCTGCTAACTTAGAAATTTTTGAAGTTAATTTTGATAAATTTGGAACATAATTTCTAACTTGATTAATTAATCCTAAAAATGCTTGTAAATCTTTCTTATTTGTTATCTTACCAAATTCTAAAACTTTTTTACTTATATGATCTTGTAATTCTATTCCATTTGTGGTTATTATCTGTCCTAAGAAAGGTATTTCTTGTTTTCTTAATATTGATTTTTAGGTGATATATTCAAACCTTTTTCTTCTATTAAATCTATAAACTGATTTAGATGTTTTTCATGTTCTTTCGCATTATTTGAAAATATTAATATATCATCAATATATATTACAGCAAAATCTCTTAAAGGTAATAACAATTTGGATACAAATTCTTGAAATATCTTGGGACTGTTATGATATCCCATAGGTAAAACATTCCATTCATACAAACCTTGAAATCTTGAAAGTTTGTGTATTTTTACTATCTTCTTCCAATTTTACTTGAAAAATCCGATTTACAATCAAATTTGCTAAATATTTTCTTTCCTCTTATAAGATTAAATAATAATTCCATTTTAGGTATTGGATATCTATTTCTAATAGCTATGCTATTCAATTTCTTATAATTTATAACCATTCTACTTTTTCCTCTTCTTTCTTCACTAAGTTTTCTAACAATCATTCTTTGGTGATGAATATTCGATCTACTTTCTCTTATCAAATTATATTTTTCATTTCATTTATATGCATTACAAATTCTTCTTTATCTTCAGCTGTCCAAGGATAAGGTTTACAATTTATTTCTTTACTATAATCCTTCAATTCTATTTTTGCCATCGGTTTAGATTTTTCCCAATGTATTAATGGATTTTCACTAAAATTCTCTAATATTCTTTGTTCTATAGATTTTTCTTCTCTTATTGTCAATGTTGCTAACATGTGTTCTATTCTTCTTGGTTCATTATTTTGTAAGAATTGCACTTCTTCTTTATGTTTCTTCTTTTGAAATTTTTCATCTTTTCTTTTATAAGGGCTTGTTATTCTTACTCCTATAGCTTGATGTTTACAAGGTGTCGTTAATACTAAAGCTTTTTCTATAAAAGTAAAAGGGTAATATTTTTCTAAAAATCTAATCCTAAAATTATATCACATTGAGGTTCATTATATTGATTTAATTCTTGAATTTTTAATTCATAATTTCCTATTTGTACCATTACATTTCTTGCTTCTAATTCTATCATATGTATTTCTCTTCTTGCTGATTCCATTCTAATAATTCTATTTTTCTTTTTCCACATTTCAGGTGGTAAAACATTATATTTTGCTACTGTTAGATTTGCTCCAGTATCTACTAAAGCATGATATTTTCTAGCTCTATATTTTTCATAGTTAAATTTTATTAGTATGTAATATAATGGTCTTTCACTCATACTCTTGATAATACTTCCAAATGATTTTTAATGACATTTTTACACAATTTCTTTGTCCTAAGAATTCATAAGCTTCTTCTATTTGTTGTATAGCTTGGCTTGCTATTAATGGATTATAAGGTTCTTGTGCTTCCAAAAGCCTATTATATGCTTCTAATACTCTTCCATATTCTATTCTATCTACATCTCTTATTAATTTAAGAGCTAATCTAAATAAACTTTTATCTACTGGTGATATCTTTGTTTGCACATTTCTTCCAAAATATGTTATCCTAGGTCTTTGATTCATACTCTAGATAATAATTCTAATTTTTGTTTCAAGTGAGATTTAACAGTTTTAAATTCATTTATTCTTGTTCTAATATGATCAACATAAACTGGGTGATGAATAAGATTTCTAGGTGTTAGTACTCTTCTATATTTTTCGATTTTTTCTTTTAATTTATTTATTAATATTCTGATCAAAGTTACATCTCGCATCTTGTACTATTGTAGTTTCATCTACTTCTAATGTTTGATTAAATCTTTTATATAAAAATATCATTTTATTTCTATTTTCATCCCATTCAATACTTATGTCTTCGTAAATCATGATAACTTTGGTATTATAATTGTTTGATGATTTAAGTTTATCATTATTCTTGTATCTTGGATTCTATATGGTCTTACTAAGTCTAAAAGTCTTTTCCTAATATTATCTTATAATTAAATCCTAAATTTTCTTTTACTAATAGGTTTAAATTAATTGTATCTCTATTATTAAATCTTAATACTACATTAGATTTTGTTTGATTTCCATCTAATATCAAATTATCTTCGTAAATCCTATGTCTATTTCACTTTTTCTAAATGTTCATCAATTTTTGCTATAACTTCTTTCCATGACATGTCAGATTTTACTTCTAATTTTATATAAATTTCATTTTTTGTCTAATTTCTCTTAAACTTGAACTTATTGGTCTTTACGCTAATAAATTTCTTCTATTAAAATTATCTAAAACTTCTTGTGATGTGTCTATTGTTTTAAGACTTAAACTTCGCTATGTGACGGTCTATTATATATATTTAATGTTGGATTTTCTAATGTATTTATTCTTAAAGATCTTTGTCCTAATATATCATTTGTAATAATTCTTACGGGAGTTTGTACATAATATTCTCTAGTATTATCTAGTTCTAATTTCAACATTTCGGGATAGTAATTCTTTTTGGGTCAGTTTTAATTTCTCTTATTACGGGCATAAAATATTTATCTATTGTTATCTTATCTTTATTTTTATTATATATTTTATGTTTATTTGAAAATACTAATCCTATCATTCTTTGTTATACTTATGCTTCTAGATCCTGGTTGTAATGTTACATTATGTAAATTATGATATACTAAGATTGATTTATCCATGTTTTCTTACGCTCTACTAATTGCAAAATTGGTATTTAAAGTAAATTTTAATTTTTGATATATTAAATTTCTGCTATCATTCCTAAAATACTATCTTCCACATTACTAATTATTCTTCCATCTGTTATTAATAATTCTAATGGTGAATCTATTCCACTCTGAAAATAAGCTTTTACCATAACTTGCACTCTGCTATGTATATTTCGATATTTCATCTTTAAAAGGTATTTTTGATATTTCATGTTCTATTAAAGCTTTGCTTATTAGAGGTATTCTCAAAACTCCTTCTGTTAAAGTTGATTCTATCGGAAATTTCTTTTCTAATATTACACAGTGTGATTTTTCTTTTTTCTTATTTTTCAACATTTTGCTTACTTTTTCTAGAAATTTTTCATTTTTATGTTATTAATTGTCATGTCTAAATCTTTTTCTTTTATTTTATCATATTGTTCTTTATTAAATGTTATTCTTCTTTCTATTGAACTTTCTTCGTATTTACATATTCTTCATATTCTTCAAATTCTTCATTATTTGTAATTTCATTATTTTCTATTTCTTGTGCATTCATCATATTTATATAATTTTTATTTTGATCTAAATATTCTTTTTCTATATCTTCTTCATCTTTGAACTTTCGATTCTTCTTCTAATTCTTCTTCGATTCTTCGAGTTTCATATTCATATGTTAATTTGTATATTTCTAATTCATTTTCTATAGGTTCTTCAAATTCTATTAAATCTATGTCTAAGGGTTCTAATTCTAATTCTTACGCCTTTTCTAAGATATTCATTTTTCTTTTTGATTTTGGTTTATCACAATTTGTTGCTATGTGTCCTAAGTCTCCGCAATTATAACATCTACATTTATAAGGTTTTTATTATTCTTATTATTTCTTCTTCTTTTAAAATATTTGTTTGGTTTAAACTTTCTTCTATTAGTATTATATTTTCTAAAAAACTTCTTTTTTGGATATTTCTTAAATTTATATATTTTTCTTTTCTTCCTTTTCTTAGATAACCATTTGTGTTGATTACATCCCCATTTATGTGGTTTTTCTAATTTGAGCAATTTACCATTAATTTATTCAGTTTATAATATTTAATATTTCTCCATGCTTTTTACATCTTTCGATAAGTATTTTCTTAAATATTCTTCTCTTCTTCCCATTGTATCTATTATATTTACAAAATTTGGATCTGAATTTTCCATTGCTTGTGTATATTCTTCTACTAAGTTTTCAGAGATTAATCTTGGTAATTTTCTATAAAACATGTCTAAATAAAATTTTTGTTTTTTAGGTTCTACTATTTTTGCTTCATAATAATATTTCTTATATTCACAAATATATTGATTTATATGTGTTGGATCTAAACTACATATTTCAATTTCATGTAAATATCTTATAGCTTTTAGAATTTGTGTATATTCTATATTTTCTACATTTGTTCCTACGAATTCATTTTTTAAAACATTTTGATATTTTGCTAATATTGCCGCATATAAAACTTCTCTTCTTTCATAAGCTGATTCTTCTAATTTTCTAACTTCCATTCTAAAATCTAATGTTCTTCCTTCCCACCAATGAAGTACATTTCCTAAAAAGCTTGCTTCTATTATCATGTTTTGACTTCGGTTCTATTCTTTCGTTTATAAGTGCTATTAATTGAGCTTTTCTCCATTCTTCTATCCTTCTTTCATTATCTAAATTACAGTCTAAATCTAACCATATTCCGAATTTGGGATTTGTCTAGTTTCATATTGTTCTAGTGGAGGTGGTATAAATTCTTTTCCATATGTTTTGGGTTTTTATAACTAATATCAAAAAGCGCTTTTGAGATATTGCTTAAATCTTCTCTTACTAAATTTCTTTGTCTTCTTATTTCTTGTTCTCTTGCTCTTCTTTGAATTTCGTTGTATCTAAATGATTTCTAGATGATGATTCTTCTTGTTGCCTTTCTTGTTCTACTCTGATTGGTGATTGCATATTAATTTGAGTTTCATCTATTATTCTTAAATTTTGTAATTCTTGTGTTATTTCTTCTAAATTTGTTTCATCTTGACTCATAAATCTTTCTATGTCATCTTCTGAATATGAATTCTCATTTCTACTTTTCATCATTTTTAATTTTCTAGTTTCAGCATTATTAAATATAGCTATTAATTCTCCTAATTTATCTTTTGTTTCTATGTTTTTAATATATAATTATTTTTATATTCCACTTTATATTCATTATGTTCTTTTTCTTTTTCTTTATTTTTATAAAACTATTCTAATTTTCTTAATCCATCTTTAACATCTATTGTATTTTTATCCATTTTTTCATAAATTGTCCATAAATTATTATTAATTACATTTTGGCCTTTTTTAATTTCTTCTGCAATTATTCTAGTTTGTTCTACGTTTTGATTTACATTTTGGTTTTTATATTAAGCATCGTAACATCTGAATTTTCCCAATCATATAAAGATCTCATCATATTTATTTGAGGATTATTACTTATTGGTTCTAATTTCTCATATATTCCTAAAGCCTTTTTTATTCCTTTAATATCATTTTTTACTTCTTTTAAATCTTTTGTATTTTGTTTCATTTCTAATTTTATTTCATAAATCTTTTGTTCTAAAGGTTTTGCTAATTCTCTTAATCTATCTTTATGATTTTTAATATCTACTTTTTCTAAAATTTCTCTAGTTTCTTCCGGTAATTGTTCCATTATTTCTTCTAAATTAAATATCTATAATAAATTCTCTATATTTAAATTTATATAACTTCCTAATTGTTTCATCAAATACATATTATTCCAATTCATCTGATTACATGTATATTCTCCTTGTCCTCCTAAAATAAAAGGGGTAAAATTACAAATTTCTATTTCCTTTTCTTGCAATAAATAAGAACTATTAGGTAACTTTTCATATTCTATTTCATACATTCTAGGTTCTAACTTTTTAATTATGTTCATTTTGCAACTACGTATTACAACTATTTTACAACTATAGCTTGTACAAATAAAACACACAATAAGATTTCTCTTTCTCGTCAAGCAGATCAGTTAATACTGCAACTTCAGAGGATACTTGAGAATTTTACAGTATATGCAGGTAAAATCTACGTTTTATATTACGATTTTACGTTCTCCTTCCGTTTTCAGGTAAAATCTACGTTTTCACTACCATGGTTCAGACACACACACATATCATTAATGGTGCATGCCTGTTTCTCCTGGAGGTAATGTCCACACACACAAACATATATATATCATTAATGGTACGTGCCTGTCTCTCCTAGAGGTAAAAATAATAGTAATAGGTTGGGATGTGAGGATTATTGAAGGCATTAATTAATTATTGTTATTTTTACCTCCAGGAGAGATAGGCGCCATTAATTAATTAATGCCTTCAATAATCCTCACATCCCAACTGTATTACTGTTATTTTTACCTCCAGGAGAGATTAGAGATAGACACCATTAATATTATATATATATATAGTCACTTGAGAGAAAGTTATAAAAAAGAGGGTTAAGAAGTAAATTTGTCTGAAAAGTTTTCACTGATTTTTTATATTCAATGTTACCCTGAAAGTGTTAAAATAAAGTATTGTTGCTCCTTACCCTTAAAAAGTTAATGGTGAACGTTAATTTTTTTTAATGGTTAACGTTAGTTTTTAAGAATATGGGCTAACATTGCTACGTTTTGAAACTTTCAATGCGGCATTGAACTTAAGAAAACTTCTGCAATAAGATTGCTCCTCAATAAAGATTTACAGAACAAATTTGCACTTAACCCTTAAAAAGTTGATATGCTGCTGGTAAAAAAAAATGATATGCAAGTCCATATGATTTCACATCGGTTTTTAATGTAACATCCCGTGTTTGAAATGCGGAATTTTTTTTTTTTTCAAACAAACAATCGAGTAGAGCAATAGAGCGAAAGAGTAATTGGATTCTTAGCCAAAACATCAACCATTGTGTAACATTGTAATGATTACAAGAATCCTAAGGTTTAGAAAGGAAATAATGTAAAGAAACAGTAAAGCGATAAGATAGATAAATCTTCACCGCACGCCTACTCGGGTATTTGCCTCGATCCACGAACCGTGGTCCTCCCGACTGAAGCTACAAATGAGATTCAATTCAACGCATTGAATCTCGTGTAACGGTTAACCTCATACCCAAACAACACAAGATACAACCCAATGATATTCTAGAGCTAATACAACAGTATATCATAAGCATACTAGAGATGCATGATCATTATGCCGACAAAACATAAGCACAGAGCAATATGTAAAGCCCCATAGGGTAAATAACAACAACAACCTGCACTATTCACCTGCCACGATAAACACTCGTGTCCTCGCCGCTAGGAAAACATAACGGCATTCCAAACATAACCTGTTTAAAACTGTCTGTATAACGGTCTATGACATATCCTTGACATATATGCATTTAAGAAGCACAAGATTAGTGTTACAGAGAGATTCTGATATCCTATAAGAGTAATATCACTTCCATTAGTGATTTGACACAATATCTGGCATTTTAGGTAAAAATTACCATTTTGCCCTTCTACCCCTAATCGGCGGAATTTCGCCAGCACTTCGTTACTCTGACAAATTTTCTTCCCGAAATTTTGCCAGAACTTCGACGCCATTATGATTTTCGAAAATAATGACTAAAATAGCCCTCCCATATGATACCCAATCATACTTGAAATTTAAAGGCTATTCTAACAAATTCTACCCTTACTTTTAAAAGAACTGCGAAAACTTCAACTTTTCAATGACTCGATCCCTACTATGTTTACACCTCTCGCATATTTTTTCAACGCAAACAAGGCTCTAAAACATTTGTAGGAATCTTGTCACCTACTTTCTAAATCTAACTAACAATTCTACTAACTACTAAACTAAAAACTAAAGACCGAAAGACTTACCCGTTGAAGACTTTCCTGACAATTCTACAGAGCCACGCACAATTCCCCCAGAGCACCTTTCTCTTCTTTCTCAACCAAAAATTTCGGCCAAGAGAAGGAAGAAAAGGTGTGAGAATTATGAAGGAGGGGGTATTTATAGGGTTTTGAAGGGACAAGGTGGGAATTTCCAAAATTGTTACTTTATGCCCTGGTCCACTAGTTTTTCCCCGATCGGTACCCGATTCGCGTGATTTCGGAGAAATCTCAAAATTCTGGATTTACAACTTTGAAGACATGTTCTCACTTAGTAGAAATGTCCAAGTTAACCTAAATTTTGATTCCATATAGGCCTCCAATATTCCTGTTGAAGTTTTCTCGAAAACGTGTCCGAACACGTCCGTGTCTAATTCGTTTCTGGACTATCAAACTCTTGGAAATAATTCACCGATTCCAATATGTCTAAATAAATTCAAACCCATTCCTAAATGTTGAGTTAGAATTTATTTTCCCTATTTCCAAAAATATGCCTATATGCATTTTTCCCTATTTTGTTTTATTAGGAAAAAGCACAAACGGCCTCTAATTAACTTCCGGAAGAGGTCACTTGAAGGTAAAAACTCACTGATCAATATTTTACCTTGACCTTGGGATTCCTATTCCTAGATCTCTAGATAGGATCCGTTTCCTAATTTTAAAATTACTATTCACAAATTTTACTTTAATTAATTATATTATTAAAATAATGTGCAAGTTGCCAACTTGTGTTCTAATGCTATTTTCATTTTTTTTTTTTCATTTTATTTGGCCTTAAATTTCGGTTGGCCTCTTTAATTATTTAATAAATATTTATTTTTTATTTAATTAATTATTTAATGATTTATTTATTTAATTTTTCCAAAAATTTCCACAAAATTATCTAATTGGTCCATTCTTGTATTTAGGCTTAAAAATACCTAAACTCAATGATTTTTCATAGAAATTTCCAATTAATTAGTAAATACATTTTTACTAATATTCCACTAATTTCCACTAATTTTTGAGCTTCACATAATTATTACTGAATTTCCTTTGCTTATGCTTAAGTAATTAGCCCAATATTACTTAATTACTTCATTATCACTTGTTGATAATTTTCTTAATTACTATGCCTCATTACCTTCATACACTTGTATTAACATTAGTATTTTCATGCCTCTTGCATTATTCCATAATTACAAGGGTATTTTGGTCTTTTACTTCTTTTTGAGTATTTTCCAACAATTTCTCCAATTTCATAATTTATAAAATTACAATAATTAGAGATTATATACTCTCCTAACTCACTTGGTCATTTAACTGTCTTTTAGGATTTTTCCATAAATTTTCTAAGTTAATTACCCTTTCTAGGGGCATTTTGGTCATTTTGGCACTTTGGCCCTTAAACTCCCTAATTTCTTACGAAATTCTACTTAGAAAATAGACTGTATTTATACAAGACCGGAGATTGAAATTTCACTTATCGAAATATCCAACTTTTATTTATAATATTCCGTATAAATATCCGGTATTACATTTCTCCCCTTACACAAAATTTCGCCTCGAAATTTAGTCTATACTAACTAAACTTCGGGCCATGAACTCGGGTACTTCTCTTTCATGTCACTCTCGGTTTCCCAAGTCGCTTCTTCGGGTGACAAACCCTTCCGCACCACCTTCACAATCAAAATAGTCTTGTTTCGAGCCGTTTCTCCTTGTGATCGATGATCCGCTCCGCTCGACTATGAAGGTATTATCATGCCGTACTTCGACATCCTCGTACTCGATGACATGATCACCGCTCGGTTGGTACTTCTTCAATTGCGACACGTGGAAAACGTCGTGGAGATTACTCGATTCGGGGTAAGGCTATCTCGATAAGCTACTTCTCCGCGCTTAGCCGAATTTCGAATGGTCCAACATACCGTGGACTCGAGTTTCTTCCTCTTAAGCGTTCGCCGACACCCGCCATCGGGATAACTTTAGAAATACATGGTCGCCGACATAAAACGTTAGAGGTCTCCTCCTTTTATCGCATAGCTCTTCTGTCTACTATGTGCCGCTAGGAGTCTCTTCTTGATTAACGCGATTTGTTCGAGGTCTCGCTCAAGCATATCCGCCCAAGTAATCGCTTTCGATGAATCTGTCCCAAGATAATGGTGATTGACACTTCCGCCCATACAATGCCTCGAACGGGCCATTTGTATACTAGCATGATAACCGTTGTTATATGCAAACTCGCCTAGCGAAAGATGTTGATCCCAACTTCCTTTGAAATCCTGTGGCACATGCTCGCAAAGATATCCTCCAAATAGCTCGTATGGTTCTCTCGATTGACTGTGGCCTCAGGGTGATAAGCCGAACCGAACTTCAACTTAGTCCCCATACCTTCATGTAACGCTTGCCGTAAACGGGATTTGAATCGTGTATCACGATCGGAGACAATGCTCTTAGGAACACCATGTAATCTCACTATCTCTTTGATATAAATCTCTGCCAATCGCTCCAGAGAATAGTGGATACTGATGGGAATAAAGTGTGCTGACTTGGTTAATCTGTCAACAACTACCCAAATTGTATCATGATTTCTGATTTTGGGCAGACCTACCACAAAATCCATGGTTATGTTCTCCCATTTCCATTCCGGCACTCTAGTCCTTGCAAAAGACCAGGGGTCGACGGTGTTCAATCTTTACTTTCGACAGTCAAGCATTTGGCCACGTATTCTCGCTACGTCTTTCTTCATTCCGGCCACCAAAGTTCGGATTTCATACTGTACATCTTGACCATGCCTCGGATGTAGAGTGTACTTACTCTTATGAGCCTCATCCATTATCGTCCGCCTTAATTCATCAATCGGCGGTATGTAAACTCGCTGTTTATACCTGACCAAACCACTACGTGATAGGTCATAGTCTTGGGTCTCACCTCGAGTGATCTTCTCACGTATCTCTTTTGCCCAATCATCTTGCTTCTGAGCTTTCTCCACTTCATCTCTCAGATCATACTCCCCTTGACTCGCAAGAAGTGTAGCAAGATAGGCATCAGCAGGTGCGTGCAGACCCATGCAGATTTGATTGGATAGATTCAGATCCCTGAAATCTTCTAGATCAATACCGGTGCTGTAGTCAACCTCTCCCTCAGATTCTGAAAGCTCTCCTCACAATCATCTCCCCATATAAAGGGTTGATTCTTCCTCGTAAGCTTTGTCAATGGTAGGGCAAGACGCGAGAAATCCCGTATAAATCTGCGGTAGTATCCCGCCAAACCAAGAAAACTACGGATCTCCGTCGCGCTCTCGGCCGTTTCCACCCGTAATCGCTTCTACTTTGCTTGGATCAACCGCAACTCCGCCGCTAGATATAACATGGCCTGTAAATTTAACTTCCGGCAGCCTAAAATTCGCATTTGCTCGCCTTAGCATATAGTTGCTTTTCCCGAGTATGCTCAACACCTTTCGCAGATGTTCTTCGTGCTCTTCTTTGCTCTTAGAATATATCAAAATGTCGTCGATGAACACCACCACAAATTGGTCTAGGTGTTGTCGGAAGATACGGTTCATGTAATCCATGAATACCGCAGTGCATTTGTCAATCCGAAGGGCATCACAAGGAATTCATAATGCCCATATCTCGGTTCTCAAAGCCGTCTTGGGAACATCGCCATCCTTAACTCGCAACCGATGGTATCCCGAACGCAAGTCAATTTTCGAAAAGACTGTGGAACTGCATAATTGATCCAAAAGATCATCAATCCGGGAAGTGGGTACTTATTTTTGACGGTTACTTTGTTGAGTTCACTGTAATCGATGCAGAGCCGGAAGCTTCCATCTTTCTTCTTTACAAAAGCACCGGGCTCCCCATGGTGATACACCGGGTCGAATGAACCCCTTCTTCAAAAGCTCTTCCAACCGCTTCTTCAACTCCCGCATCTCGTTAGGAGCCATTCGATACGGCGCTTTGATATTGATCTCGTGCTGCATCAAGTCAATATTGAACTCCACTTCTGATAGGAGGTAACTCGTGAGATCCTCCGAAATACATCGAAAATTCATTCACCACAGGATATCCCGGAGTGAAAGGTCGCTTCGCTTTGACGAAAAGAATACCATGAAAGCATGACATCCTTGCTTCACGCACCGATCGCCTTCGTAGCGGAGAGAAAGTTCAGCTCACTTCAACCTTGTCTCCCGCAAATGATATCTCCTTTTTGCCACAATCAATCATTGCGCCGTTGGCCGCAACCGCTTCAGACCGAATATGACGTCGATGCCGTGAAGAGGTAGACGGATAAGATCCACTTTAGAAACTCGTCCATCCATGTTAGCAGTACAATTCTTACATGCATCGAAGTTAAAGACTTTACACCCAACGGTGTAGATACTACAAGATCAAATGGTAATCTACGTGCATGCAATCCTAAACGACTTGCACAATCATAGGAAATAAACGAGTGACTAGCACCCGAGTCATACAATGCTTCAAGTAGATTTCCATTGAGATAGATGGTACCTTGAACCATCTCTCGGGGACTTCTTGGCCTCTCGTATTTGTCAATGCAAAGATCCGGCCGTGCTTTGAGGTCTCGCCCGCAGCCTTCTCTGGCAATCCCGCTAATGTGTCCAGCTTCGACACTCGAAACAGACTTGTTTCCCATCACAGCTTGGCTCCCGGATGGTACTTCTTACATTTCGACATGTCCGGGATCCCCGCTGTTTTTCGATTGTACCGTTGGTAGGGTTTCTTGTTCCCACCTCGGTTGTTGCTCCAAGGCGCTTTCCTCTCTCGTGAGGATCCTCCGCGGTTGGATCCACCGCGACCAGCATTGTTGCCTTCCCGGCTTCGGACTTGCGCAGTTCTTTCAAGTTGCGCTCCGTCAATCCGCATGATCCCACGGCTTGGGCCATCCTAGAGAATTGATGAGATACCAACCTCGATCTTATGTCGTACCTCACCCGTTCACCAATCGGTTCGCTTCCAAACTTTCGCTCACATTGCTCTTCGATACGAAGAGTATCGGACAGTTGGTGAAACGTGCGAAGTAGTCGCCAAATGACTCCTCATTCCCTTGTTGTATCTCGCAGAAATTCCTCCTCCTTAATCACCCGAATTGAGGGAGGAAAGTATTGTTCGTTGAATTGCTCCAAGAACATCTCCCACGTAATGTGGCTTGGCAGTGGTTGTGGAAACGCTCTCCCACCATCCGTGGGCATCGCCTCTAACTTGTAGATAGCCGCAGTGCCTTCCGATCTCCCGGCACTCGATAACTTCAAAATCTTTTTAGGCTTAGCAACCAATCCTCGCCTAGTTCATTCTTTCCCTAAACCGGGTGGCTTCACTTGCGTAACCGGTTGACCCAGCCTCGGTGGTTCTCTCTTTTGATTGCGCCTAGGTGGTGATTGGGATCTCTCGCACCCTCAGGCTCTTCATCATTCTCGTTGTCATCATACTCTTCTTCATTATCATTGTGGTCATCTTCTTCATGTTCCTCATTGTTGCGCTCTTCATCTTGTCTTTGTCTTTCCAGCCTTTTCTGCCATTAATGCATCGATAAGAGCTCTCTCGCTCTTGCAAAGTTCGCCGCATCTCCCGTATGTCGTTTTGTTGGTTCAGAGTTGATTTTGTGCATGTTGGTCCTCTTGGTTTCGTCCAACTTCGTGTATTGCTCTATCTTGAGGCCGCTCGCTCTACCTCGACCTCGGCCTCGTCCACGGCCTCGCCTCTTGGTGCACCGGCACCTCTTAAGATTGCCATGTTTATCTCTTTCCTTTAATTAAATAACGGATATATGTGTCGAAAATAACACAACACGTGGCATCAAAACCTATATATTTTCATATTAGATGTAATGTACATGCAAACGTATACTACATCATCCATGGTTTATGACCAAGTGGTTAAAATCCTTCGCGTTCGTAATTCATAACTTCATATCTAAGTACGCTCTTCTAATAGTCTTGCTGCGTTGTTCCGCCATCCAATGCTTTGATCGTATAGTGCTTATCGCCGTTCGTTCGTAGCTAGAACTTGTCTAGGATGTTAAGTTCAAAGAAAGATTCACTCTCGATCGTCTTGACAGCCTTAACAAACTGAAATACTTACAGCTTGTCATTGTCCGTGGTAACATAGTTAAATACTTGCCAGAAAGTTTTGCTCTGATACCATAAAATGTAACATCCCATGTTTGAAATGCGGAATTTTTTTTTTTCAAACAAACAATCAGAGTAGAGCAATAGAGCGAAAGAGTAATTGGATTCTTAGCCAAAACATCAACCATTGTGTAACATTGTAATGATTACAGTAATCCTAAGGTTTAGAAAGGAAATAATGTAATGAAATGTAAAGCGATAAGATAGATAAATCTTCACCGCACGCCTACTCGGGTATTTGCCTCGATCCACGAACCGTGGTCCTCCCGACTCGAAGCTACAAATGAGATTCAATTCAACGCATTGAATCTCGTGTAACGGTTAACCTCATACCCAAACAACACAAGATACAACCAATGATATTCTAGAGCTAATACAACAAGATATCATAAGCATACTAGAGATGCATGATCATTATGCCGACAAAACATAAGCACAGAGCAATATGTAAAGCCCCATAGGGTAAATAACAACAACATTTGCACTATTCACCCTGCCACGATAAACACTCGTGTCTCGCCGCTAGGAAAACATAACGGCATTCCAAACATAACCCGTTTAAAACTGCTCGTATAACGGCTCACGACATATCCTTGACATATATGCATTTAAGAAGCACAAGATTAGTGTTACAAGACGCGTCCGTACCTTCGTTGGCAACGTTAGGTACTACGGCGGAAAACGTACTCTTACTAAAAACGTGAACTTCAAACACGGTTCGTCGGGCAACGTGACGGCAAGAAATCATAGATTCTGATATCCTATAAGAGTAATATCACTTCCATTAGTGATTTGACACAATATCTGGCATTTTAGGTAAAAATTACCATTTTGCCCTTCTACCCCTAATCGGCGGAATTTCGCCAAAGATTTCGTTACTCGACAAATTTTCTTCCCGAAATTTTGCCGTAACTTCGACGCCATTATGATTTTCGAAAATAATGACTAAAATAGCCCTCCCATATGATACCCAATCATACTTGAAATTTAAAGGCTATTCTAACAAATTCTACCCTTACTTTTAAAAGAACTGCGAAAACTTCAACTTTTCAATGACTCGATCCCTACTATGTTTACACCTCTCGCATATTTTTTCAACGCAAACAAGGCTCTAAAACATTTGTAGGAATCTTGTCACCTACTTTCTAAATCTAACTAACAATTCTACTAACTACTAAACTAAAAACTAAAGACCGAAAGACTTACCCGTTGAAGACTTTCCTGACAATTCTATTACAGAGCCACGCACAATTCCCCAGAGCTCCTTTCTCTTCTTTCTCAACCAAAAATTTCGCCAAGAGAAGGAAGAAAAGGTGTGAGAATTATGAAGGAGGGGGTATTTATAGGGTTTTGAAGGGACAAGGTGGGAATTTCCAAAATTGTTACTTTATGCCCTGGCCCACTAGTTTTTCCCCGATCGGCACCCGATTCGCGTGATTTCGGAGAAATCTCAAAATTCTGGATTTACAACTGAAGACGCTTTAATTAATTATAATATTAAAATATTGTCCACTTGCACCACTTGTGTTCTATTTCATTTTTCATTTTTTTTATTTTTATTTGGCCTTAAATTTCGGTTGGCCTCTTTAATTATTTAATAAATATTTATTTTTTATTTAATTAATTATTTAATGATTTATTTATTTAATTTTTCCAAAAATTTCCACAAAATTATCTAATTGGTCCATTCTTGTATTTAGGCTTAAAAATACCTAAACTCAATGATTTTTCATAGAAATTTCCAATTAATTAGTAAATACATTTTTACTAATATTCCACTAATTTCCACTAATTTTTGAGCTTCACATAATTATTACTGAATTTCCTTTGCTTATGCTTAAGTAATTAGCCCAATATTACTTAATTACTTCATTATCACTTGTTGATAATTTTCTTAATTACTATGCCTCATTACCTTCATACACTTGTATTAACATTAGTATTTTCATGCCTCTTGCATTATTCCATAATTACAAGGGTATTTTGGTCTTTTACTTCTTTTTGAGTATTTTCCAACAATTTCTCCAATTTCATAATTTATAAAATTACAATAATTAGAGATTATATACTCTCCTAACTCACTTGGTCATTTAACTGTCTTTTAGGATTTTTCCATAAATTTTCTAAGTTAATTACCCTTTCTAGGGGCATTTTGGTCATTTTGGCACTTTGGCCCTTAAACTCCCTAATTTCTTACAGAAATTCTACTTAGAAAATAGACTGTATTTATACAAGACCGGAGATTGAAATTTCACTTATCAGAAATATCCAACTTTTATTTATAATATTCCGTATAAATATCCGGTATTACACAAATATTAATCGTGTCCGATATTCTTTTGTTATACAATATTTGGTTTTATAGGAAAGTAGGAGTATATATAATTAAAAGAGGTCAATTCTTGTGTACTATAATGTTTCACAAATTTCTTTATATAGGATTTTTCCCTTTTTATAAAAAAAAAATCATGGATAATATATTCTAGATATATATATACAGGATTCAAAATTTAAACCTGGGTCATAAAATTTTGAATAAAAATATATATATCAAAAGAAGGTAATAGATCTCCAAGTGGATATGTAGATCTACTGTCACAATATATTTTAATTTATTTTAATACATTATTATATAAAACCGAATATTGTATAAAAAGAATAGCGTGCATAAATTTTTTTTTTATTGAGATAAGATCAACAAACCCATAATAGAGCTTTCATGGTTTAATTCATATATATATATATATATATATACATTTCATTCATCACCACCTACATAATTAATGTTTGGAAAGAATTTGGAGTGTAAACGGTGCTATGTTGTATAGTACTACCCAAAGAATTAATTGATAGAGTAAATAATAAGGTTATGTTTTTAATTTTGCCCTTTAATAACTAAGGGATATGGAGATAATTTAACCAAAATTTTAAATTCCTAATTATGATGCATAACCTAATATATAATTTGTGAAGTTTAATGATCCAAATTATAATTTGGGTAATTCAACCGTCTTTATATAGTTTTTTCCCTATAATATTGATAAATGTAAGGAAACAATTATAAGCATAATAGTTTATTTTTAAGTTAATCAATAAACTTTATACCACCTTTTTTTTTTAAATTTTTTTGTTTTATTTTGAATTTTGTGCCTATAATTGAGAAAGTTGTAAGTATCTAATAAGAATAAAAATTCAGGTAAAAAAATAAGAAGAAAAAAATTATAGAAATCTGATTAAAAATCAAATAAAATTATATAAAGACCAACGAATTAATTTTTTCCAAGTATATACAACTAAAAAGTCATAATTTTTATTGCCTATGGATAATAAAATTAAATTCCAAACAAGACATCAAGTTAAATTTCTAAATCTATGAAGGTTTAATTGGGTTTGTGTTTAAAAAATATATTTACGTAAGTCAAGGTAAAATTTATGCGTATTTATTTTATACATTGTAAATGTAACATCCCATTTTTAAAGCGGATTTTTTTTTTTTTCCAATCAGAGTAGAGCATTGAAGCGAAAGAGTAACTGATTCACATTCAATCAATAACCATAGTGTAACATAGTATTGAGTACAGTAATCCTAGTGTTTGAAAATAAATACAGGAAGCGGTAAAGATATCTTCTACCAAAGCCTACTCCTCGCCGCTTGCCTCGATCTCCGATCCGTGGTCCTCCGGACTCTGAAGCTATAGTTGAGATTCAATTCACCGCATTGAATCTCGTGTAACAGATTAACCTTATGCTCAAATAAAACAAGATACGGATGACGAGATATTCAAAACATAACAAAGAAAGATAACATCACATAAGCATATAGCAGATGCATGATTTCATGATTGTGACACGGACAGAACATAAGCACAGGGCAGTATCTAAAGTCCTACACAAGAATAGCCTGCACAAAAACCAGTGCCACGATGTACGGTCGTGTCCTCAGCACTAGGAAAACTTAAAACGGAATTACTATGTCTATAACCCGTGTAAAGCTGTATGTATAATCGGTAACCCTGAACAGAGTCTCTAACCGTGAATGTATCTCGGTGACCCCTAACAGAATGCGGCTCGTCGGACAGCGTAACGGCAGCAGATCAAGGTTTCTAATGTCCTATAAGAGTAATATCACATATATTAGTGATTTGACATCATAACTGGCATTTTAGGTAAAAATTACCATTTTGCCCTTATACCCCTAATCGGCGGAATTTCGCCAGCACTTCGCTACTTTGGCTCCGACTTTCCAAAATTTTGCCAGAACTTCGACCCCACCATGATTTTCGAAATTTAGGACTAAAATACCCCTATCATATGATATCTAATCATACTCGGAAGATTAAAAACTATTCTAACATTACTACTCTAACTATCGAAAGAACTACGGAAGCTTAAGTACCAAAAAACTTACTCAGAGCTTCGCTGCAAAATTCCCCAGACTCCTCCTTCTCTCTACCTTCTCTCTAGAACCGAAAAGCTCTCTTTGAAGTGGTGTGAAGAATGAATGGAGGGGGGGTATTTATAGGTTTTAGGAAGTTACTATTCATGCTTTACCAGACCGGATATCGACCGTCGGATCGCACTTTGCCAAATGTCAAGATCCTCACCGGGCCACTTGTCCAAACCATCCTTGAGCCCTTAGGTGGCAGCTTGTGATGTCATCAAGGATGATGTCACAAGTTGCTTTATGCACTTGATCCGACAGAATTTCCCGATCGGTGTCCGATTCGCTTAATCTCGGAAAATCTCAAAAATTCGGAATTACAACTTTGAAGACATTTTCTCACTTATTAGAAATGTCCAAGTTAACCTAAATTTTGATTCCATATAGGGCTTCAACAGTCAGTCTGAAGTTCCTCGAAAAGCGTGCCCGTTTACGAAATTCACTTCTGGAATTGTCACTTTCTGGACAAAAATTCACTGATTCCAAATATGTCCAGATAATCATAAACTTATCTCCAAATGTTGAGTTACCATTTATTTTGTTCAAATCTTAATTTTATGACTATCTGCCTATTTATCAGATTTTCCCTATTTCGTCTTATTACTAACTTCTTCTACCGATCTCAGAAACGACTCCATGTATAGCTCAATTCAGGATAAAAATCCACTCATCAATATTATATTTTGACTTTAGAAATCCCGTTCCTGGTTCTCTAGGTAGGATCCGATTCCTAAAGGTATTTATTTTCTTTTTACTATTCTATTTAATTAATATTTAATTAAAGAGTTTTTATTTTACACTCCTTCTATTTCCTTTTTATTTTTTTTCTTTTTTCCTCCCCCCTTATGTCGGCAGCCCCATATATATATTATATATATTTTTATTTTATTTTTTAATTAATTATTTAATGATTATTTTAATTATTTTTACATAATTTTTCATAACTTTTTCCTGTTGGTCCATACTTGTTTTTAAGCTCAAAAATACTTAATCTCATTTATTTTTCTCAATATTTTCCATTTAATTAGCCAATATATTTATGCTAATTTCTAGCCATTAACCACTAATTATGGAGTTTTACATAATTATCCTTGAATTTTCCTTTGTTTATGCTTAAGTAATTAGCCAATAATTACTTTATTACTTTCTTACCAACCGTTGATAATTTTATTAATTAGAATAACTCATTACCTCATTACTCTTGCACTAACATTTGTGTTTCATGTTCCGTGCATTATATTAGGATTTACGGGGGCATTTTGGTCATTTCTATACTTTTTGAACATTCCTCTTTAATTTTTCCAAGTTTATAATTTATTAAATTATCAAAATTAGAGGCAATATACTCTCTCACTTTTAATAATTGTTTTACTTTCTTTTAGGATTTTCATAATTTCCCTAAGTCATTTTTATGCTCCATAAGGGCATTTTGGTAATTTTGGCACATTATCATTTTTTCCCCCTAATTTCATTAGAAATTTCCCTAGAAAATATAATAAGTATTTTACAATGTTTTGACAATACATATTTTCACCTATCTCCAATAGGTATTTTTCACTAAACTATGATACTCATAATATGTCAGATTTTAGGGTATTACAGTAAATCATACTTAAGAAATGTTTACGGCCAATTCAATTTGTCTAAAATCTCCTAGCGGTAGGATTTTTTAGTCAAATAACTGAATAAGCCCATAAAGATATTTTTCTCTTCCAGTCCCATACTCATTCCTATTTACAGGAGACATAAATAGCTTATTTGAAATTTTTAGTTCTCCTTCCGCTCCTTTTTATATGGAACAGTTTCTCTAGGGGTATTAATATAATGAATAAATCATTTTTCTTTAAAATTTTAAATCATAATTTTCATTTTTACCATTATAAAATATATTTCACTCATTATTTTTATGTAATAAATTTTTACTTATTATTTCTCATGTATTCTCTTTATAATAAGAGTATAATTAAAAAAAAAAAAAATACATGTCTCCACATTTATAACCGTGTGATTTTTATAGTTGTTGCTTATAATTTTATTATTATTATTATTATCATTTTTCACTTTTCTCTCATAAATTGTTAGTTAATAACACCATACACATTTTCCATACTCTCCTACATTTACTTTCTTTCACCAAAAATAACAGTGCCGTAAATCCTTATTTAATCTAACTAAAATACTAAAATTTAAATTAAGGTCTATACTTTCATGAAATTCTTAATCAAGATAAGGAGCTCAACTAAGGCCCTGTTTGGATCGAAGAAAATCAGGAGAGGGAAAAGAAAAATTAGAATTTTCCAGTGGCGACGGCCGTTTGGATCGCATTTTCTCGCCCTGCGCCATTTTCCAACGTTTGAATGAAAATTGGTTCCCACCAAAAATGGTGGGAAGCCATTTTCCGGTGCATATGAAAATGGGCAAAAGTCCACTGTGCCTTGATCGAGAGCGAAGAGAGTGATGACGGGGAGAGGAAGAGAGACAAGAAATTGATGCCAGGGAGAAGAAGAGAGGGAAGAGAGTGACGCCAGGGAGAGGAAGAGAGTGACGTAGGGGAGAGGAAGAGCGAGAAGAAAGTGACGTCGGAAAACATTGTGGAAGGAGGAAGAAGAAGACGCATAGCAAAGAACAAAGAGAGTGACGACAGAGAGGAAGAGAGAGAAGAAAGTGATGCTGGGGAGAAGAGGAGAGAGTGACGTCGGGAGAGGAAGAGAGTGACGCTGGAAAACGGAAGGAGGAAGAAGAAGCCTCCGACGGTGGCCTCTTTGATACTCCTCAGACCGGAGACGACGGAAATGGAAGAGAATCACGACGAAAGAAGGAGAAAGAGAAGTACCAGGCAGGAAGGAGGAAGAGAAGTGTCGTAGTGCACACACACTTGAGTGCACACTCGAGTGTGCACTTGAGTGTGCATCATGCACACTCAAGTGTGCACGAGAGAGCACACTCAATATGAGTGTGCACTCTCGTGTACACTTGAGTGTGCATCAGGCACACTCGAGTGCTCACTCGAGTGTGCATCAGAAAGTTCCGAAGTACATGAATTATGCAGTAGTATCTGAAACATGAATTATGCCATTAAAATGTTCAACAATGGACCGTTTTTTGTTTACATACCGAAGTACAACCGCCATTTGTTCTTTAATTGCAACATCACGAGCTTTATCAACTACCAAGGAAAAGTAATCATCACCGAGATCACTAATTATTGCTTTAACAGTCAAATCAGCACAAGCTTGATAAAGATCTTTCTGAATCATTGGTGAAGTTAATTTGTGATTATCGGGGCATTTTGGAAGACCACATCACTCATCTCTTTATTTGGCTTAGAATAAAACTTTAGAATTTCAAGGAATAAACATTGTTGATTTGAACTTGTAGATTCATCATGTCCTCGAAAAGGCTGACCATTGCGTAGTAGGAATCTAACACAATCTAAAGAAGTTTTCAGCCGAATACGATAATCAATTTTTTGTTGTTCAAAAATATTTGAAAAAGTAATATCAATATGTTGATTTTGCTTATCAAAGCTTGATAACATCTATTGTGAGCACTCTTATGATCTCCAATATGAACTTTGATTCTATCCTTCTTATGCCAATTTTTGAACCCCACACTGACAAATGCTTCCTACGTCGAACCACTACCTCCAACCTCCATATCAAATAGATAACAATACAAGCAAAAACATGCATCTTTTAATACACTATACTCCAACCAGGAACCAAATTCTTCAGACCACTTAGGATTGAATCTACGCATTTTTCCATACAATTCCGTTTGAAGGAATGGTTTAAGAATTGGTTGAGTTGGCCCCTTGAGAAAATAAGCTCTCCGAATATCCTCTCTTTCTATAGGATTTGATGTCATTGAATAAATTGAAGGTCTTTTTCCTGGATCTGCTTCAAGATTTTCTATATTAACTTTTGCTAAAGGTGGTGGTTGAAAACTTTGAAATTGAGATGCTTGTGGTGGTTGGGAGGATTCTTGGAATTGAAATACTGTTTGAAATTTGCTCACTTTGAGATTTGGGTTCTGTATTTATGAGTTTTAGACGTTTGAAATAAGATTGTATCGTTGATATTTTTTGGAAGAAAAAAAGTTTGACAAGATTAGGGAACATGTTGCAACCTATAAGCTAGCTCATCTTAATGCTTCCTCTATCGAAACCTATAAGATTGTATCTTTTTTCATACAGGGATACTAAGCAACTGAAGCTATGATTTTCAATTCCAAAGCAACTAAACAATTCACACTCTAAAGCAACTAAACAGTTCAGAAACAAAAAAATATGTAAATTACTAAACAAAATAAAAATAAAAATAAGTAAGCTTCAAATATTGCACTAAAAACTTCTTTTAATGCTATAAAATGAAGATGGTAGGATAAATCACATGTTCCCTTCTTTTCAATTCACCCTCTTTAGCTTGAAGCTTCTTCTCCCTTCCTTTTACATCCTGAAGAAGATAAGAAAATAAGTAAATCTGTGCCATCAAGAACTTTTAAATAGAATAATTTTAACATTCAGCTCAATGTATTGAAAACTTATTTCACCTTGGAGGAATCAAGAGGAATATCAATAGTTTCCCCACGATCATATGGCTCAGGAGGAAGGGGTGAGAGCTTAGATGTTTAAATAACTACTTTCTTCGGCCGAAGTAGAACCTGTATATTTAAAACAGTAAGTTTTTTTCCCTAGATAGCAAAGCAAAACCAAATTTGATTACCTCATGTTTAAGACATAACTTAATCTAGATCCTAAAATCAAGGGATATGATCTAGATCTTAGAATCAAGAGATTTTCTAACAGAAAGTATAGCCATCTTAGCAAAAATTAGAATTATATTATTCCAACATCTGCAACTCTATTTCAATAACTAGCATGAACTCCCATGTGCAATGAATGGGAGAATTCAATACCAATGTAATCAATTAAAGAGTTCTTTCAAAAAACAACATTTCCTTTACATTACAATAATCATCACTAGGAAACATCAAAAGCATATCATTACATTTAAAGTTTGGCAATACGCATTTGTAAACAACAATGGTGCCCTTTCAGCAATGTCAGCCAAACTCTATGACAAAAGAGTAATGAAGATTCCAGTAGTTGACCAAGTTCATAGGCGAATCTCTGCTAGGAATTGTTGGTAGATTTCCTTGATGACAAGTGAACTAGTCGAACAAGTAATAAAGAGTAAGTAGAGTATCGTCCCATAGAGTCTGGGATATCGAATGATGACACTTGTATCACGAAATTGGTTGTGTTTAAAAAGATAAATAAGTCTGATTGGTTTGGGAGTTCTTATGATTATACTAATAAGGAAGTAAATAGACAAATGATTGTAGTTAAAAAAGATATCAGTAAAAAAATAGGCTGAGCTTAGAGTCCTTCCTAAGCATATCAATCCCCCAATTGTCTTCGCACAATGCTATAGCATCCATGCTGCACAGCTCTCGCAAATGCTACAGCATAAACACTACTTACAAAGCTATTCAGTTAATCCACCACTCTAATCTACCGAAGCTCTCGCGTCCGATACGTACAATCCTAACTTACTTCTTCCATATATCTATGGCGATTTTCTAGTTAAGTTGTTCATTACAATTTAAGGTGTTATGGTTATGAGCGGTAGACTCATTCCTGAAGCCTAAAATAATAGGTCAAGCCTTGCACAAGCTTGCCTAGCAATCATTGTTTCTCAGATGTCTAGCCCCGACTCCCTCTCAATAAACCGAGACGACTGATCTTGTCCTTAGCTCTCGCTAATCGACAGGTAATTAAATCATTGATAAGAAAACTGAATGTATTGAATTAAAGACTAGCAACTGGGTTCATTCTACACTTAGGAAATCATCCTCGCTTAGCCACAGAAAGTTTAGTTCATGACTGATGAGGGAATCACTAAACAGAGTACAACATAATAGCCCATGATCAAAAGATTAAAATAAATCAAAAACAGAAAGCTTGATAGAGGTTTGACGACGTGGAAGAAGCCCTGTCACGTCACAGCTCCACATCTTCTTATCTCCGTCTCACTATAAGGAAGGTTGCTGGGTTCCCCTGAAGTTCTCGTGCCTTGTAACTTCTCTCCCTCTTCTTTTTGAGTCTGGTCGTAAGGGATGGATTTTGACTCCTGATGAATCCGACTCTATTAGGGTTGGCTCTTATTTCCTTATATAGTCTGGTTTACTTGCTGTGTACGTTCAAAGAACCAGGTCTTTCCTATTCTGTTGTAATACCCCAAAAATACGTATCATAATTTGGTAAAATTATACCTATAGAAAGTAGGTGAATATGGGATATCAAATATTAAGTTATAATTATTTTATTTTCTAAATGAAAATCTCTTGGAAATTAGAGAATCTAAGGGCCAAAGTGACAAATGACGGAAATGCCCCTAAGGGACATAAATACTTAGGAAAATTGTGAAAGCTATAAAAGAAGCAAGTAAAAATCTATTTGAAATAGGGAAGGATATTGTCCCTAATTTAGGTAATTTAATAAGTTACAAACTTGGAGAAAATGTAGAAGAATACTCAAAAGTAAGGAAATGACCGTAATACCCCGTAGGTGCTAAGATAATGCAAGAGACATGAAAGCAAAAATGTCAATACGAAGTTATGAGGTAATGAAGCATCCTAAGTAAGAAAATTATCAACTATTGATAAGAAAGTAATTAGGAAATTATTGGCTAATTACTTAAGCTTAAGTAAAGGAAATTCACGAGTAATTATGTAAAACCCTAAAATTAGTGGTTTTTGTTTTAAAATTAGTAAAAATATGTTTACTAATTAATTGGAAAATTTGGAGAAAAATAGTTGATTTTAGGTATTTTTTTAAGCCTAAATCAAAGTATTGACCAATGGGAAAATTTTGTAAAAATTATGTAAAAATAATTATTTAATTAATTAAATAATTAATTAAATAAAAAAACGAAATAAAAAAAAGAGGGCAGAAAAAAAAAAATGAAATGAAAAAAAAGAAGTTAATGATTTCAGAAATGCGTTCTGAAACCGGACGCGTTCGGACACGTTGTTCGAGAAAACTTCAACTGGACTGTTGGAGCCCTATATGGAATCAAAATTTAGGTTAACTTGGACATTTCTAGTAAGTGAGAACATGTTTTCAAAGTTGTAAATCCAGAAGTTTGAGATTTCTCCGAAATCACGCGAATCGGGTACCGATCGGGGAAATTCTATTAGACCGGGTTTTAAAGCAACCCAAGTCACCATTTTTGGACCACTCCAAAGCAGCCACATCACTCTCCAATTCGTCCAAGAGGCATCCATGGTCAAGAATTTTACACCATTTTGTGTTTGAATTTCCAAGGTTGAAAACAAAGTGAAAAATTCCAAACATATCCCTTAGAAATTCTATAAATAGGCATGTCCTCCTTGAGTTTTCTTCACACCATTTCCCACTCCTCCTAGCCGAAAACTAGAGGGAGAAAGTAGAGAGAGAAGCTCTGGGAAAATTTCTGCAGAAGTCTTCAACGGGTAAGTCTTTCGGGCTTTAGCTTTCAAGTTCGAGTTTTAGTTCGGTAGTTAGTAGAATTGTTAGTTAGATCTAGGAAGTAGGGGATGAAATTCCTATACTTGTTTTTAGGCCTCATTGCATTGAAAAATATGCGAAGAGGTAAAAACATAGTAGGGATCGAGTCTCAGAAAAGTTGAAGCTTTTGAAGTTCTTTCAAAAATAGGGGTTGTAATCTTTGGAATAGCCTTTAATTTTTCAAGTATGATTGGATATCATATGGGAGGGCTATTTTAGTCTTTATTTTTAAAATCAAAATGGCGTCGAAGTTCTGGCGAAATTTTGGGAAGAAAAGTAGTCAAAGTAACGAAGTGCTGGCGAAATTCCGCCAATTAGGGGTATAGGGGCAAAATGGTAATTTTTACCTAAAATGCCAGTTATGATGTCAAATCACTAACGAAAGTGATATTACTCTTATAGGACATCAGAAACTTTGATCTGCTGCCGTTCTGTTGTCCGACGTGCGGCTGTTGGACGTTTATTTTTTTAAGTAAACGTGCCGTTTCCGCCAGAATTGCGACATTCGTCAACGGAGGTACGTTCGCGTACTGTAACACTAACGCTGATGATTATTGAATGTATATATGTGTTGATATGTTGTGTAAATAGTTTGATGCCGAAGGCAAGGCTAGTCTATGTGGGTAAGCCAAATAGTCGCCGTAAAGTCGGTGAGGCCCCCATGATAGACACTTACCTGGTCATGCTATTCAGTGCTATACGTACCGTGTCTATGGAACCATACTTAGACGCACCGTGTCTATGGAACCGTACTTAGATGCATCGTGTCTATGGAACCGAACTTAGATGCACCATGTCTATGGAACCGTACTTAGACACACTGTGATTAAGGTATCGTACTTAGATCACTATTACAGTTTTTATGTTGTTATTAAATGATCATGTACCGGCTTGATCGATGTTGTAAAATTTGCAATACCTGTTGGACATATACTGTTTATAAGCATGAGGTTAACCGTTACCTGAGATCCAATGCGCTAAATTGGATCTCAGCTATAGCTTCGGGGTTCGGAGGACCGAGAGCCGAGAAGAGGAGCAAGCGAGTCACGTAGAAGATCCGGTTCAAGATTTCTTCTGTTGTATATTACCTTTGAACCACATGGGTTTTGTATTGTTGTATCCAGCCAGACTTACGGCATTTTATATGTACATATCAGTTACTCAATGCTCCGATGCTCTACTCTGATTATTTAAAATGATGTCTTAATGAAAAAAAAAAAATTATACTGCTTTTGGAAATTGGGTTGTTACATCTGTCGAGGTCCAATCGTGTCTTCGTCATTTAATCTTGGTAGATTGATTCTGTTGATATTGCGAGATTCTTCAAATCTTTAGTTTCGATACTCCACATCTTCTATTCCCATATGTCAGCAATCTACCTGTTACAATCTCCACTATATTTCCTAAAATAACATTGACAAAAGATTAGAACAAATGCTGCATAGCCTTGCTTCACTTACTCTGCTATAACATCAAGGAAGCATTGTATTGCGTTTCAAGGAGGCTGTCCCAATGCTATAGCATTGTATTGGCCATGCTATGCACATTTCACACAAAATCTTAAAAATCGATATTTTCTTAGCACATGTTTAGGATGCGTATGCAATTTATTTAGGTTTGTAAACTTCATCCTTAAGTTCCCTACATACTGAATCAATGCCTTTTTGCTTAGATTTAATGCAATTAAGCTTATGTTAACCATACAATTCAATCATAGAATACAGGGAAAACATTACATAAATAACGCTCATTAGGAATCAAGTATTGAAGCTAAATTAAGTCACAATGCACATAAATTTGGCCAGTAAGTCAAAAGCTAAGTGTCATCATGTAAAAGCAGCACAATTATCCTAGGTCAGAGTCGTATTTCACATCGAGCTAAAAAAGTCAAAATTTTGCAGAATTTGTGTGTTGTGCAATGTTAAACCAAGGTGCAGAGTTTTTTTTAGCAAATGCGCAAGATTTAGGAAAAAAAATTACAGCACCAGTGCAGCAGACAATGAAGTGTATGAAATAATTGGTTGTAAGTGTACCCCCTAACTTAAGACACCCAAATCCAAGGTCAAAATTTTCAATAAAGCAAAATCCTCTTCAAAAAAAATACTGAAATGAAGTGAGGTGATTTTCTCAGTTAAGATGCATATATTTACTCAGTCACAGAATCAACTAAGAACACACAAGATTTCTCTCAGGATCCTTCTGTCAGATCGCTCACTTGCACAAGATGCAAGACTAAATCAGAATTGAATTAGAATCAGAATCGAATTGAATCAGAATGCAAGCAACTCAAGAGGCAGCAAATTCAGCAGAATTGAATCAGAATCAGAATGGAAAATAGAGAACCCAAATACGCCTAAATTAGCAAAATATACAGGACAAGGGACAACGATGCCTAAGAAAGAATCGAAAATTACCTCAGAAAGAATCGAGAAGCAAGGACGGAGGATATGGAAGACAGAATCGAGAAGCAACGACGGAGGAGCTGGAAGCACTTAACGGTGGATCTGGAAAGGAAAATGACGCCCATGACGGAGGGAAAGTTTGGGAGTCGAGAGCAACGTGGGTGAGAGATTTGGAGAGCAGCGGCAACGAAATGAGATGAGAGTGGCGTGGCTGAACGATTTGGAGGACAGATCGATTTGGAGTCTCGTGGTTGCACGGAGGACGGATCGGTGAGTGAGAACTGAGAACAATGAAATCGGTGAGTGAGAACTGAGAACAATGAAATTGAAAAAAAAAAAACAAAAGGATAAATGAGGACGTTCGAACCCAGGACCTTGTAGATGGATGTGAAAAGTTATAACCAATTACTCCAACTAGATAAGTTGTAATAAAAGTCTTTCACAATATATATATATATTTGTAAAAAAAAATTTATGTCTGCACTTGCCCACATAGGCACTAGTGTGCCTCCGCGCCTGGGGCCTGGGGGTAAGTGAAAATAAATGATGGCAAACTGCAACTCCGCCATTAAAAGAAATTAAAGCTCAACTTGAATTTGTCCATTTTTTATCCAGAGAGATCAAGGGAGCCAAAAGAGTGCTCTTTTTGGAAAATAAGCTATATATATATATATATATATATATATATATATATATATATATATATATATATATATATATTTTATTTATTTATTACTTCTAAATATTTTTTATTTATTTATGTGATTCAAAATATGGAAGTGGTTCACATACAAAAAGATGAAAAGCTTTTTATGGAAAGTTTGCTTGGTATTGACGCCAAATTAATATTCCTTCCAGTTCTTTTTTTTTTTTTTTTTTATAAAAGCTCGATGAATGAACTCGATATTTAAGAAAATAGTTAAAATTGATTAAAAGTAATAAATATGTAGGAAATGAACAATTATTTTTAAAACATGCCCTTATTTATAAGAGGGTAAGTAAGAGAGAGAAATAAATTAGTAATAATGAGAGAAAATACAAAAAAAGAATATGGCATGAAAAAATGAGGAGACATAATAGAATTAATTGAGGGGAAAATGATAAAAACACATTAAATTTTCAGATAACCCCAAATATAATCTTATACTACCTCCGGTTCTAAAATATAGGACAAGGGTTTGTAGTTCAATTTGCACTACGAACTTTGTTCTATATTTAGGACCGGAGAGAGTAAAAAGGATCAATCCATATTCAAATTCTGGGCTCTTATAAAAAAAGATTGGAGGGAGTTACAAACGAACAAGGTACTATGGAGAATATAACGCACACCACTTCATTTTCTCCTTTGCATGAGTGGATTCTCTATAATGTTAGAAATGAGGTATATCCATGGTTATTAAAATCCAATCAGATCGGACCGGCTGATTTGACCAAGAAACTGGAGAACCGGTGTCCTAACCAGTCTGGTCTGGCTAGTTTGATCAATTCAATGTATATTCATAATTTTATGACTTCAAAAATTCATATATAATTTTACATGTTTTCAAAAATTACATATGAAGACTTTATGAAAAGATTGAAATGTATTTTCTAATACAAAAAAGAATCACTCAAAAAATTATCATTTGATCCTTGACTACCTCATTTTGGCGTCATTCAAGTTCACTTCCTCACCGGTTTAGCCTTGGATTAATTCCGGCTTAACTCCAATCTAGCACACTAACTTTTGACTCACTACTCCAACCAATTCAATAGCCAACTCGGGTTTAATAACTTTGGGTACTGTTATGGACTTATACAAGAGGCCCATTGGCTGTGTGGCTCAATAAGGGTAACTTGTACCAGAATCCCTCCATAATCAGGCAAAATACTAATTGGTCTATAATTAAGGCTATAATCATGGAATGTGCAGGTTAAGTAGCTGAGCATAGGTCAGGAGGCGCATAAAGCCCAAAGTCCAAACCCTAAAGGTAATTCCTATAAATAGGAGGTTAACCTAAAAAGGTATGGGGTCTTTATTCACACTATTTACTATTCAGCCTCACTGTGCACACACCCCACCCCTTTTTGGCTAAATGCTATACTCGTGTTGCACATTGATCTTCTTGATATGCTTCGGTATCTTCTTTATAGACATCTTAAAACAATTATCCTCTCTTTAGTATCTACTTATAGATATCTCGGAGAGAGTAATTGATCCAATATCAATATCATAATCCATTGAGGTTAGACATCTGTGTTCTACACCAGAACAGGTATCTCAAAGACTTCTCTTTAGCAAAGAGTACTGTTTGCTCTTGCTTACAGGACTTATGATAATCACGATGCAGCAAACTATACTCCACACTCTGGATCACTTATTAAAAGATTGAATATTGACCAACTCGCTTGCGGTTCAGATTGGATCAAAAAATTGTTTTTATAACTCTGTCAGGTTAGAACAAAATTGAGCTGTCGATCGTTAAGTCAAAACTTAAAATTAGACTCGGATTCTTATGTGTTTTGGACAATTTGTAGTCATATAATATCATATTATTTTATTTTTATTTTATTGAAAAATTCACATATTTTAGTGTTATGATGTTGACAAATAGACTAACTATGAATTAATATTTCTTATATATAAAAAAGTACAATTATTTTTTGTTAAATTTATATCTAATTATTATGTCATTGTTTCAATAATCAGTCTAACCAGTTCCATCATTAAAGTTAACTCTTTTTATTTAACATTGGGTTTGACTCTTAAAATATTGGTAGGGACGCTGACATCACTTTTATAAGTACTCTAGGAGTCATTGACTCTTAAATTAGTAGAATTGATGAAAAGATCTCTACATTATGAAAAATTGTCACCAACGGATGGTTAGGATCCAGGACACCAACAATTCAGTCTATCTCTAGATTTAATATTTATTTTATTTTTTTCTTCAATTATTTTAAAGGATATAGAATTTAAAATAAAATTAATCTCGTAACTTTTTTTTTTTCAAAAAATATTTTCTTTATTTTAAATTCATATTTTAGAAAATATCAAATCTGAACCATCCAAATCCTATCAGGACGGTCTAGATGGGCTAAGTTGGTTCTGGATATTTATGAAGAGCCTAAATACTAGGACTCATTATACTTTATTTGTACTTTGGCCAAAAAAAACTTATTTTCTTTGGACAACTTATTGTTGTAGGCTTGTAGCCTGTAGCCTCCTTAGTCTCATCAAATTAAAAAAGGGTTAAGGTGTAGGTTGATCAATAATTTTTTATTCTAGGAGCGCCCAACACAAATTTTTTTTAAGTAGACCTTAAATACCAAAAAACTTTTAAAAATGTAAGGGTAAAGGTACATATTGGTCAACAAAGTTTTACTCCAGGAGCGCCAAGCACAAAAAAGTTTTAAGTGGACCTTAAATACCACAAAACTTTCAAAAATGTAAGGATTAAGGTGCAGATTGGCCAACAAAGTTTTACTCCAGGAGCGCTGTTGGTCGATTTCCTTGATGGCAAGTAAACTAGTGGATAGGGATGGAAATAGGTTAGGCCATGCTAGGCTTTGGCTAAATAGGCCTGAGCCTTAATGGGGGTAGAAGGCCTGAGCCTAGGTCTGAGCCTTAATGCAGGCTTTTTTTTTAGGCTTAGGCCTGAGCCTTCATAAGGCCTGGTCGAGCCTGAAGCCTTTTTAAAGGCCTACTTATAATGTAGGCCTTAAAGGCCATAAATAGGCTTTTGTATACTTTGAGCCTATCAAAACTATATAAATATAAGCTTTTAGTAGAACACAAGAATGAAAAATAATAAATATTATATTATTTATATGATATAAATATAAATATATTTATTTAATGTGTAAACAGGCCAGACCTGAAGGCTTACAGACCAAGCCTTAATAAAATAGGTCTGGCCTATTTATACATTTAGGACTTAAATAGGCCTCGGCTTGACCTTTTTAACAAACAGGCCAGACCTAACTCAGGAATTCATCCTCGCTCAGCCAAGGGAAATTTAGTTCATAACTGACAAGGGAATCATAAAACAAATCATAGCAGAATAGCCCATGACAAAAAATAAACAAAAATAATAAAGAAAAACAGAAAGTTCGGCGGAGGGTTTGATGGCGCAAAAGAAGTCTGTCACGTGACAACTCCACATCTTCTTGTCTCCGTCTCACTACAAGGAAGGGTTCTGGGTTCTTCTGAAGCTCTCGTGCTTCGTAGATTCTCTCTTTCTTCTTTTGAGTCTAGTTGAATAAGGATTCTCTTGACTCTCCAACGAATCAATCCCCTTTAGGGTTGGCCGTCTTTTCCTTTTATAGTTAGGGTTCTTTGCGGCGTACGTTTAGTGAGCTGGGCCTTTCCAAATTTGTCACGTCCAACTGGTTCACTTTCCAAATTCGGTTGAGTAATTCTGCTGATATTGCGGGATTCTCCAAATCTTAGCCTCGATCTTCTGTATCTTCTAATTCCGTGCGTCAGCAATCAACCATTGTCTAATGTCCGTCCAACAACCTGTACCAATTTCCTGAAACAACCTTGAAGAAAAGTCAGAGTACCTAACGCATAGCATTGCCTCTCTTACGCTGCTATAGCATTCAGGATGCATTGTATTGCAGTTTGCTATGGATGGCCCAATGCTATAGCATTGTATTGGCTATTCTATAGCATTGTATCAGCTATGCTATGCGCTTTTCACATAAAACCTTAAACTTGTTCCTTTCTTATGCACATGTATGGGATGCTTGTACAATTACCATAATTTGTGAGATTCATCTTACATTTCCCTATATGCGTGAATTATGACATATTTTCTCAGATTAGATGCATTTAAGCTCATATTTACTATACAAAACATGCACACATCATAGGAAAAACATGGCATAAATTGTGCTCATCAAGTTCCCAACACAAAAAAGTTTTAAGTGGACTTTAAATACCAAAAAACTTTTAAAAATGTAAAGTTAGCACAACGCTGTCAGAAAAAATTAAAAGTGACGATGTACAGGTGGCTGGTGACAGGGTTGGAGGATAAAATGTGGGTATTAAAGAGATACATCCAAAGGTTAATAATCAGAGGTATACCTCAGCTGCAACAGTCAAAAACGCGATTGAGGAAGTAGACAATGTGATTCGATTTGGAAAGGAGGTATTGTATGGTGATATCTTCGTCATCATCGACGAGAAGATACAGGCAGAGGGTGATGCTTCTTCAACAACCGAGTTTCCAGGACAAGTATGAACCTCCGAAGATGTACTGTCATCACATAATGGTGGCATCGAGATGGACGGTGTGGATTGACGGCAACCCAGGTCGGAGGCTCTACAACTTCCCATTCTACTACTAGGTAAGTAAGCTTAATCAAATTGGAAAGGGTATGGGTGGGTTGTGGGTGACATTTTCATCTGATCGAACTTATGAACACATGGTGGTGGGTGTGGATTCTTCACTTGGCATGATAACGAGTTCGGTGAGAGGGAAAATACCGTAATTAAGGAGCTTTTAGACGACATTGACAAATTATATGATGAAAATTTCAATCTTTGAAGAGCAGAGCATGGGCAAAGACTAAGTGAAGAGCTTGCTGCAATACTTGGTGAATTGAAGAAGCTTAAACGCAGACATGAGCTATATGATAGGGAACTTAGGAAGGGTAAAACAAGTTTAAAGTAGCAATATCATTGTTGTTTGTTACATGTGTTTGGTTGTGTGTATTGTATCTGAAGATGTAATAGGAATATGTAAGAACTTTGTGGTGTGAATTTGGTACTTATGTAGGTGTAGTATGCAATAGATGTTATATCTGCTTGACTGAAGAAAAAGTGTCTCCCTTTATTAGTAAAGACACTCTATTTGGATGTGTGTGAAATTTTTTGTGTATTGTCATTCGTTTATCAGAAAATTTGTCTCCCTTTATGAGAAAAATTGTCATTCTTATGGCTCAAAAGATTTGGGATCTAGTTACACAATGAAATGAGAAATAAAGAGTAAGAGTCCTAATGGTGTAATACCACCACCAAATAGCAATAAAATAATCTCTATTGGTGATTCCAAAATATACAAGATTGGTGAAACCAAAATATTTGAGATAATCTCCATTATAGGTATTACTGATTCTTGGTGCCGTTGGCTTTGCCTATAGTTGTGGTTGTTGTATACTTTCATTGGCTTAGTATGACGATTCGCTAATACGGGCAGAACCTGGTTATGTTTATCTTTGGCAAAAATCATAACAAAATCTTATTATTGCAAATATGAAGAAAAAGATGCTTGACTATCCAAACAACATCTTACTCACATGCAACACAAAAATAGAAAATAAGGCTGCATCAATGGAAGCCTTTATACAAAGCTGTTGGAAAAACCAAACACACTTGGCAAAAATCAAATAGACAACTGCCAAATGCAAAACCCTTTGCTTTTATATTTGTATACTTGTTGTGTACTGCCAAATGCTTTCACCAAAGCACCATTCTTCACACCTGGAAACTATAATTCATTACAGTGGATAGAGGCAATATATTTCATTACACCTAGCAAAATATACCAGCAACTTCTAGGTTACATACGGAGTTCCAAGTTCTAGGTTACTTGGCAAAATATACAAGAAAATTCCCTATATTTCCTACATTGATTGCAAGTTCCAAGGATCAACATAAATACAATAGGATCCTAAACAAGTGTTTCTTGCTAGAGTTAGCCCAAAATATACAAAAAGTACAGTTTTGTTGCTTCTAGGTCTACTTGCGAGAGTTAGCCTAAACAAGTCTACTTGCTAGAGTTAGTCATCCTTGTTAGTTCTCTATGTTTTTGATATTTTGATAATAACAATTATAATGTAATTAAATTAATAGATTCAAGGATAAATCACGTTTTATATGGTTAACTTGAATCTATAATGGTTTGAAAGTTTTCCCGTGGATGCCTCTAGTTGAAGTCGCATGCCTGGAGTCATGAGATGTTATTATTTAAAAGAAAATTGTTTTGATCTCATGTGCCTCGGGTTAAAAACGTTCTCAACTTGGAGTTAATAAGTTGAATTTTTACATGCCTCGAATTAAATCCGTGGATACCTCGAGTTAAATGATGAAAATGTTTTTAAATAAACATTGATTAACTCCAGTCAAATATTTATCTGCCTTGAGTCATCTGTTTGATATTCAAATTTTGAACTCAACGTTTTGACTCTTGGATATCTAGTTAATGCCTCAAGTCAATAACTCAAGGCAATTAACTTTTTACCTTGAGTTAAAATATTCAAACCTACATTTTTCAAGAGATATCATTTTTGACTTGTGAATATCAAGTTAATGACTCTAGTCATTAACTCAAGGCAAATACTTATTGACTCAAGTTAAGCTTTCAATTGGTCTATTCCTTTAGAAAGCATCGACTTTGACTCTTGAATATCAAGGCAATATCTTTCTAACTTCAAGTCAAGAATCAAACTTGCATCGACTTTGACTCTTGAATATCAAGGCAATAACTTTCTAACTTCAAGTCAAGAATCAAACTTGCATCGACTTGACTCTTAAATATCAAGGCAATAACTTTCTAACTTCAAGTCAAGAATCAAACTTGTCTATTTTCTTTCGAAAATAATTGCTTTTAACTTTTGCATATCAAGTTAATGACTCTAGTCATTAACTCAAGGCATGACTTTCAGACTTCAAGTTAAAAGATTAAACTTGTGGATTTCGAAACGAATTGCTCTTGACTTTTGCTTATCAAGTCATTGCCTCTAGTCACCAACTCAAGGCAATTATTTTTACCTCAAGTCAAGTTGTGATTTCCTTCTACTTGCGTTTTTGACCTGTGGAGAATGAAATTTCCTCCAGTCATTTATTTTCTTGCCTCGAGTCACTACCTCAAGGCATCAACTCTTTAACTGAAAGTTAAACTTCATTGTTATCAAAATCACCGTCTTCGTAAATCCAAACTTCGTGATTATGATTTCATCACTTCATATCTATACTCATTACCATTCCTAAATGTTTTTGATCAGTTTGCTAATGAGTTTCAGATGATTATATCATGGATTAACAACAAATTACTATAAAGCAATTTGTGTGTCAGAACGCATTAAATGCACTTACCATATCGAGACACAATCTCAGCAACCATACCTCTGATCATTCGAAAGACATTCCTACTATTCCTATCTCGCAATAAATGCTATTTCACAACGGGTAAATTAGAAGGAATAAAAGAATGTCGTGACAACAAAATTACAGCTGAACTGTTAAACGACGAATGTGATTATGAACGCTTCATATCTAACAGCTAGTTTTTGAAGAGTCACAATGGCTAATCTTCAAGCTCCACCAACGGTCATTAATTGCAACAACTATAAATACCAGAAGCATTGAATTCTCCAACAACCGAAACGCTGTGCATTAAATTCGAAATTACAATCTATTGTTTCATTAGTTTCATTTAATATCTTTGGATATTCTTGTACTTCAGTGTTTATCATTTATCTACTCAGTGAGGAGTTAAACACTATTCGATTATTTTAGTTGTTAAATCTTAAGGTTGTGGAACCTTAAGTGTGGGTGTACAATTACAACTTGTAAGGGGGAGTGAGTCCTAGTGAAAGGATCATCTCGAGTACAGAGTGTGTAATTGTGTCTGTGTTTATTTGATTACAACTTGTAAAGAGGAGTAAGTCCTAGTGAGAGGATTACTCGAGAGTTACAGAGTGTGTAATCAAGTTTCGAGATAGTGAAATCCCAAAGTGTTTCTGGGGACTGGACATAGGTCAAGAGTTGGATCGAACCAGTATAATCTCTTGTGTTCATTGTTCTTCTCTTTGTCTCTGTCTTATGTTCTTGAGCTTTAGCGAAAGATTTTTTATAATCACCTATTCACCCCCTCTAGGTGATATTCCACCTTCAATCCTCCTGGTCATAGTCTTCTCGCTCTGTAGTTGCAGTTGTGATCTTCGTCTTGTCAAAATCTGTTGGCTCTGTATACGGAGTTGTGAGCTATTAATATTTGGTTGCGCCTTCCATCGCAATCCAGGTGGTTTCACTGCCAGTGGCGAATCATTAGGAGATGTGAAGTCAATCTTACTAGAAGCATCTTGTGAGGATGATGTTACAACTATTGACCTTCTTATTTCTTTCTCATTCGGGATTGGAAATTTTGTTTGAGGGTTAGCATTATGCATGAACTCAGCGGGTGTATCTTCCTCAATCACCTTTTCATTACTTAATCCAGGCTACAACCAAAAAATGCACATGGTCAAAGACATAGAACTTTATCACATCAATAATGAAATGAGTAACTATAGCTTACATTGTAAATAGTTTTACCACTATCCTCATCAACCATGATTCTAAACCCTTATTTCCTTATTGGTTTGTAAAAACGTGTCTTTCCCTGTGACTGGTTCCCAGATTGACAAGGCGTTGAAGTTTGTTGAGTACTTGCAGATGGAGTACATGGGACCTATAGTAAAGTTTCTTGACTACTTGCAGAAGGAATTGGTGTGTGTCTCTTCCTTCCAAGACGAGGATTTCTTGAGGGGTGCCTAAAACAAGGAATGAAATCATGTTGGTCATTTTTCAAAGTTAACAACATAAACTAACATAGAAATTTAAATTACCTCTTTGCACGTGCTTTTGTTGTGTCCCTAAGTTCTACAGAAGCTGCATTTGTTAACAATGCCTTTTCACTGAATTGTTCAACACGGGGTACTGTTGAAGCTGAAGCATTGTTCTCATCAGCTTGACTACTCATGTTCCTAGACTTGACCGCACATCTATTCAACCTTCTTTGTGGTTCTTCAATCCTCTTTCTTTTCTTTGGAGGTATGCCTAGTAATTTGCATTTGGGTGGGGGTATCATGGGGAGGAACTTGTGTGTTTCCCAAAATTGTTGTCCCTTAACAAGTTGGAATTTTGTTCTATAGCTCGGTAGAAATGTATCCCTATGGTAATATTAAGAAATTTAAGTGGTGGGATCTAGCTTGGCATGATACATCGCACAAATAACATGTTGACATAGGATTCCAATTAAATCTCAAGCTCTACAAGTACATATGTTTCTACTAAGCTCCACTAAGTGCCTATCCTTCCCCTCAGTTACCTCATATCCATCATTACCATATAAAAAAAACCCTACAATTATAGCCAAGTACCTATTTGTCTCAAAAAAAATCAATACATTTTGGGATGTAGTTGGCCTTCCAATTGGTAACAAATTGCTCACTAGCAGCCCATTTTTCATCAACTTAATTCTAATGCCGTAAAACATTTTAATTACAGGAAAACAAATCCAGGAATTAAACTCTTGGGTTAAGTAGCAATTTTGTTTTGGAAGTTTTTTTTGGAGAAATGTTTCCCCGGAAGTCTAAAAACGTAGCAATGTTGCCCCTTTTTTAACAACTCTAACGGTCAAATGTTAGTTGACCCCATTATGCTTACGTGGATTGTCTACATGGCATCTTTGTCACTTTTTTAAGTAGCAATTTTGCCTCAGAAGTACACGCTTAAGAACAATTTTGCCCTGGATTTTTTGTGTGGTCTCAATGTTGCCCTGGAAGTCTAAAAACAAATGATATGATTAAATAATTTATTTAGCTTCCTCAATCTCTCCAAAAAATGTCAATCTAGTCTTAAAATTAGGATCAGAGGTAGTATGATTAAGTAACTTATTTAGTTTTCTTAATTTCTTCAAAAAAAAGTCAAACTGATCTTATAATTATAATCATGACAAGAGGGAGTAGGGGTGGTTTTTTTTTTAGAAAAGTAAGCATAGCCTACTCCTTCTTCCCCCATTGCGTCTTCCATCGTAGGCATTCCCCAATCAAACAATAATCACTCGCCTGCGGAATTTGTCCAGAAAAAATGTTTCAAACAAATCAAACAAAAGAATAAGAATGAATTTGTCCTAACAAAAGATCAAACAATAATCACTTGCCTGCGGAATTATCTACAAGAACGATTAATGAACCTTTGGTGCATTGTATGCAGAGATGACTGAGAGAATAAAGCTTACAAAAAGTGTCAAATACAATTAATTAGGGCTATTAGCGGAGGGGCAACATTACTATGTTTTTAGACTTCAGGGGCAACATTGAGACAAAAAAAAACTTCCACGGCAAAATTTCTCCTAGTCGTGTACTTCTGGGGAAAAATTGCTACTTAACCCAAAAACAAAAGTAAGAAAGATGCCATGTAGACAATCCACATCAGTATAATGGGGTCAACTAACGTTTGACCGTTAGGGCTGTTAACAGAGGGGCAACATTGCTACGTTTTTAGACTTTTGGGGGAACATTACTTCAAAAAAAACTTCTAGGGTAAAATTGCTCTTGGGAGTGTACTTCCAAGGCAAAATTGCTATTTAACCCAAAACTCCCACTAACATTATTGTCTACAACCATAGACAAGCATCTATTGGTAAAAAAGGATCTTACCCATCCATTAACATTGTAAGTCACTGCTCCAACAACTGCTGCCTTGTTAACTTTCTCCAATGCCTTTAGGTTGTCATTAAATTGTTCCTTGTAGGTGCTCCATGCGCAAGTAAATTTTTTTTTCTTCAGCTCATGTCCCCTCCACCTTTTGCTCTAGTTGGCATAAATATGTCTGCACAAAACCTATGTTTAGCCAACGGAAGGATGTCACTGATAGCTTGTGCCAACCCCTACATGTATGACGAAGTCAGTGATAAAATGTATGATTTCAATTACAAAAGCACACATAAATGGCAAAAATTGAACCTTCTGCATATCAGACATAATTGTAACTTTACCACCTTCATAAAGGTCAAGTGAGGATCTAAGCCATTGTAGGAACCAACTCCAATTAACAGTTGTCTCCTTCTCAATCAAAGCAAAAGTTATTGGGAACATAATGTTATTTGCATCTAAACCCACAACAGTTAACAAAATGCCATTAGCTTTTCATAAAAGTGTCATCTAGCCCAATGAATGGCCTATAACCCACTTTCCACCCGACCTAATAATTTAATGACATAATAATATATCAGCCAAACATAAAGAACATAACATAATAGTTTAATGACATAATAATATATCAACCAAATATACTTTACTTAACTACTATTGCAGTGTAAAAATAGTTTAACAAAGTAAAACAAAATAATAGTATAACAGCCAAACATAAATACCATACTTCAAGAAAAAAAATAGTATGACAGCCAAACATACACACCTTAGATGCGTTAAAATACACGTACATTCTTCTAAATACTCTCCTGCCTTGATCTAAAGCTTTGCCACTTAACTCCACATTAACATCGGATTCTAGATTTGACACTTTGAACTTATTGTAGTAAGCTTCTAATTTGGAAAACTCATTTGGAAAACCCCCATCCATGACCTCCATTATTATCCTTTTTTCCCTCTTACACTTATATCTGCTGACAAATAGTTTGAACTCACACTCAACCTCCTCCTTCATCTCAGTTACACTATATTAAGTATTATCTTAGACTTTATCCTTGAAGTGTTTAGCTAGCCACCTCGCACTTGCCCTTTGATTCTTATAAACCCTATCACACATATGCTCGTGTGCTTTTCAACATGTACCTAGCACCTACGCTATCTCTAGCTGCATACAACCTAAATGGGCAACCCTCTTCACAAGTGGCAATGACCATCTTCTTGTCACTTCTAACTATTTTCACATTTTCCTCATTCTCAATAACATACTTATCAATAGCCCTCCTCAACTCACCTTTATCCAAGAAATTCATACCCAACATGAAGGAGGCCCTTATTTCAGGGCCCTAATCTCACTCCCCTAATCTGATTTAAGGAGGCCCTAATCTGATTTAAACGCTGTTGATAGATCCTCTCAATGGGATTCTTAATATTTTAATGGATAAAATCCTTCTGTTGTGTGTACGAATCCCAACAGTGGCATCAGAGCCAGATCAATTGAGCGTTTAAATTGGATTTATGTGTTATACATGCGACTATATATATGAGATATATATGTGTTTGACCGAACTATGTATGCATTTAAATCGATATATGATTAACTGAATCTTGTTTGCATTTAAAACGTAAGTTCGTGTTAGGGTTACATACGGATAGCTAGTCAAGTCATGTGACCCTTTAGTGTAGTTCTGAATTGTTTAGATCAGACTACTTTTGATAACATTCTGAAACGTCTGGACGTCGCTCACGCTTTGACAACAGTCACGCTAGGGTCGATCACGTTCAAAGACGTCAGTCATGTTCTGACACGTTGATCACGTTCTGAAATGTTCGGATATTGATCTCGCTCGGACACCGGTGACGCTCAGACGTTGGTCATGACCAAACGACGCTGTTTTGTTCTTGATCGCGGGACTCAAACGTTGATCACGTTCGGTAATTGTTCATAGCGCGACGATTTAATCATGACACTTTCTTTCATATTCTATGAATTAATAACATGTTATGATTTACTTTGAAAGTTGTTTGGGTATGGTGAACAACATGGCTCTAGACTTTACAAGGGTTGTAATATTTAAATGTGGCCTGTGTGCCATGCCTTTTCTCTAAATATTCTCTATGTAAATTCTCTTCTCATCTCACTCCCCTCGTATGTTTAAACGAGGTTTCTCTTAATGTATTTTCCCCTTTCTTTTTAGAGAAGTCTTCTCATTGGCTTGAGAGGATTTTAGGTTAGGTGAGCCATGTTGTGTCACATTTTAATTATGTTTTTGATTAGATCATTGCATGATTACTTTTGAGTTTATATGAGATACAATTGTCATTGCATTCATATAAATGGAATTAATAGGATTAAACCCTCTAAATAAAATCTTAAGTCGTAATGTTGTCAATCAATGAATACTTATCAAAACCTAGATCGCTCATTTGCAAGTTCCACCAAAGTTGATGCACTTGAGTTATCTTGGTAAGGCAAGCGTGGGTAATGGTGATACTCACAACATTCATTATTGTCTTCACTTAATTGAGATTATCAAAACGGTTTTGGATCTCAAGGCATTAGATGTGATTAAACGTACCGGGTCATGTGATGATCGAATCCCATAAAGATCTAAGAGTTACATGTGATGTAATTGGCAAAGAGGTTGCCTACCTAAATAACTTGATTTTAAGCATCCTGCCAAAGTGAACTTAAATTTAAGCCAAATATGGATCTTAGCCCACTAATTATATTGAGGGTTCTTAATTCAGTGGAGATTGCTAACTATCTTTGCATATTTTTTTTCTTTTTTCGGTTGCCCATCCGGTATCCAGAGCATCGCCCTAACTAATCCAGATCCGACCCGGTTCGCACACCTGGCTATGGTGGGTGAGTCTCCCAGCGGGGCTTTTCTACATTCACAAGGCTCGAACTCGTTTAATTGTAAAATCATGTTGACTAGTGATACTGCAACACTATCACTGCGATCAGTCCTTGAGAATGACAAACTCAATGGGACAAACTTTCTTGACTGGTTTAGGAACTTGAGAATTGTTCTCAAGTAGGAAAGAAAGGAGTATCTCCTTGATCAACCCATTCTTGGCGAGCCTGCAGCCAGTACTCCAAGAGCTCAGAGAGATGCTTACTTGAAGCATAAGGATGACTTTGTGGATGTAGGATGGCTGATGCATGCCACTATGGTTCTAGAACTCCAAAGAGATCTGGAACAAGTGGAGGCTTATAAGATGATTGTCCATCCCAAGGAAATGTTCCAACAACAGGAAAGGCAAGAGAGGCCCAACACTGTTTTGATGGTTTAGAAAGGAAGGGGTATGAAAAGGAAAGCCAAGAAGGCAAAGCCTCTGAAGGATGGGGTTTGCTTCTTCTGCAATGAATCTGGTCATTGGAAGAGGAACTGCAAACTCTACCTCAAAGATCTGAAAAAAGAACAAGAAGGATAGCAAGGCTATCGCTTCAGGTATCTATGTCATAGACATTCACTTTTCTACTTCCTCTACATGGGCGTTAGATACTGCTTGTGGTTCTCACATTTGTATAAATATCCAGGGTCTCAAGGATAGTAGAAAGTTGAAGAAGGGCGAAGTGGACCTACGAGTTGGAAACCGAGCAAGAGTTGCTGCTTTAGCCGTAGGCACTTATGAATTAGTTCTGCCCAGTGGGCTTTTGTTAATTTTGAACAATTGCTTTTATGTTCCTGCTTTGAGTAGTAACATTGTTTCTCTTTCTTATTTGGATAAAGAAGGTTATACTTCCATTACTAGGAATGGTAAATGTTCTATTTTCCGTAATGAGATTTTTTTTGTCGATGGTGATTTTGCATGTTGGTCATTATTTACTTAATTTAGAACATCATAATAATGGACAGATCTATGACATAACTACCAAAAGGATCAAGTCAAATGATTTGAATCCGACCTACCTATGGCATTGTCGTCTAAGCCATATAAATGAGAAACGCATTTCAAAACTCCATCAAGATGGATTTCTTAACTCATTTGATTTTGAATCATTTGATACATGTGAGTCTTGTTTATTGGGAAAGATGACAAAGGCACTTTTACTGGGCATAGTGAGAAGGCCACTGATTTATTGGGCCTCATACGTACTGAAGTGTGTGGACCAATAAATACATCTGTCAGAAGAGGTTATATGTACTTCATTACATTTATATATGATTTTAGTAGGTATGGCTATATCTATTTAATGAAACATAAGTCTGAATCTTTTGAAATGTTCAAAACATTTCATAATGAAGTGCAAAACCAACTTGGCAAAAAAATTAAAGCACTTCGATCTGATCGAGGTGGTGAATATTTGAGCCAAGAGTTCATTGACCATCTTAGGAGTTGTGGGATCATCTCACAACTAACTCCTCTAGGAACACCACAATGAAATGGTGTTTCTGAGCAGAGGAATCGAACTCTATTAGATATGGTTCGATCTATGATGAGCCAAACAGATCTTCCACCTTCCTTTTGTGGCTATGCCCTAGAAACAGCTGCGTTCACACTAAATCGTGTTCCATCAAAGTCAGTTGAAAAGACACCATATGAGATATGGATTGGGAAGAAACCCAGTTTGTCCTTTCTCAAAATTTGGGGATGTGGTTTACGTTAAACGGAAAGCCTTTGATAAATTATCATCTAGATCCTTAAAATGCCTTTTCGTGGGGTATCGTAAGGAAACTAAAGGATACTATGTCTACAATCCTACCAATCACAAAGTATTTGTTATCTGAAATGGTATCTTTCTGAAAATAGAGTTTATCTCTAAAAGAACCAGTGGGAGTAAGGTGTATCTCGAAGAAGTTGGAGAGCCACAAGACAACATAGAACCACAGATGGAAAATGGAAAAGACTCACAATAAGTTGTTGAGCCTACTCAAGTAACACAAGACCCACGAAGGTCCGATAGAACACGACAACAACCTTAGAGATATGGATTTCTGATTACTAGAAGTCGTGATGTTTTGCTCATTGAGCAGAATGAGCTAACTACCTATTGGGAAGTCGCAGTGGGACCAAACTTCGAAAGATGGCTAAATGCCATGAAGTCTGAAATGCAATCCATGTACGTCAATAAGGTATAGACCTTAGTCGGTCCACCTGAAGGTGTAAAAACTATTGGGTGCAAGTGGGTTTTCAAGGAGAAACTGACATGGATGGCAAAGTACATATCTTTAAGGCACGACTGGTTGCAAAAGGATTCACTCAAACTCATGGTGTGGACTATGATGAAACCTTTTCCCCAGTTGCAATGGCCAAACCAATCAGAATCCTTCTCTCCTTTGCAGCATATTATGACTATGAAATATGGCAGATGGATGTCAAAATAGCATTCCTTAATGGAAAGCTCCTTGAGGATGTGTACATGACACAACCTGAAAGCTCCAATGGTAAAGTATGCAAGCTTCAAAGATCCATTTATGGATTGAAGCAAGCATCTCGGAGCTGGAATCATCGTTTTGATGAAGTAGTCAAAGAGTTTGGATTCATTCAAAACATTGATGAACCTTGTGTTTACAAGAAGGTTAGTGGGAGCACAGTTGTATTTCTAGTGCTTTATGTAGATGACATTTTACTTATTGGGAATGACATTCCTACCTTGTAGAGTGTCAAGTCTTGGTTAGGAAAGTTTTTCTCAATGAAAGATTTAAGCGAAGCCACTTACATCTTAGGGATTAGGATTTATAGAGATAGATCCAAGAGGCTAATAGGCCTAAGTCAGAGCACATACATAGACATGATACTGCATAGATTCAGTATGCAGGATTCAAAAAGGTCTAACTCAGTAAGGATCTGTATCCTAGCACACTTGATCAAAGAGACCGCATGAGTAAGATTCCATATGCCTCTGCCATTGAATCTATCATGTATGCCATGTTATGTTATCGACCGGATGTCTCATTTGCCTTAAGTATGACCAGCAGATATAAACAAGATCCCGGTGGAGGGTCATTGGACTGTTGTCAAGAATATCTTGAAGTACTTAAGAAGGACAAATGACTTATTCTTGGTATATGGTGGATTGGGTGATGAGCTTTGTGTGACTGGTTACACAGATGTGATTTTCCGAACTGACAAGATGATCTAAGATCGCAATCTGGATATGTATTCCTTTTGAATGGTGGTGTGGTAAGTTGGAAGAGCTTTAAGCAGAGCACTATAGCTGATTCTGCAACAGAAGCTGAGTATATAGCAGCATCGGATGCCGCTAAGGAAGCCGTTTGGATCAGAAAGTTTATTACTGAATTAGGGGTGGTTCCTACTATCTCAAATTCAATAGATTTGTTCTGTGACAATAGCGGCACTATTGCACAGATCAATGAGCCTAGGTTACATCAAAGGACCAAGCATATACTCAGGCGATTTCATCTTATCATAGAAATCAATGATAGAGGTGATATAAAAATATGCAATGTACCAAGAGAAGACAATGTTGCTGATCCTCTTACTAAGCCGCTTGCACAAGTAAAACATGAGCGTCATGTTAGAACAATGAGAATTAGGCAAATTAATGATTGCACCTAGTACAAGTGGGAGTCTGTTGGAAATTATGCCCTAAGGGGAAATCATTGTACTTTAAACACTGTTGTTATTTAAAGTATTTCTCCATTTTGTTATCATATTATATGCATGTTTATTATGATTACTGTATCCTTGGATGTATCATAAAGATTATCCTAAACGTCTCTGGTTGATCATCTATGCGGGAGCAAAGATGAAATAAGACCAGTATGACTTTGATGAGGTATGGAGATACGAATCAAAGTCTTAGGCACTTGTAAGAGTACAAGGTGCTGGATCGACCCACTATGAGAAAGCTGCATGGATTAAGTCATAAGTTTATCTCGTGTATAATTGTGTCAAAATGCCCTTTGACCTGAGATCATCATGGATTCCTACATGAGAGTCGCTGATATTTGACCTAGTCAAAAGTCACATTTGACCGAGTAATGATAAAGGCTTCGATCAGGATTAGTGGTTTTCATGTAGAGGAATGTGAATGGTCAAGATGGAATTTGTCCTTCACATTTGTAGAGAGATAATACTGGGCCTCTCGATGAGTAAGTCTGAGAAATGTATGGCCATACTACGGTGGAAAGGAGTTTCCATTTCAATGGTTAGACTACTCAAGAATCGAGGAAGTAATGGTCAAGAACAGGACGATGACACTATCCATGCTTTATCCTTGACCAAATTATCACGTGACAAAAGGGACGTGGCATGATTGTATAATAGGTAGTATCGTATTATTGATCCCTATATGAGTTAGGTAGTCACAATGTCTTGCTAGAGGCCGCTTGCGACTTGTGGGTTGGTACAGTATTGGCCTGTTGCCAATCTCATGTGGGCCTACAGGATCGCACACAAGAATAGTTCAACACGAGTAATAATGTTCAGATTCATTATTATGTATTATTTGTTTTGTATTTAATTTATTTGATAAATTAAATAACTAAAACAAATTGAGATATCGTATTTCAGATTTAATTTAAATTGAGATATTGTATCTTAGATTTAATTAAATAGATGGATATCATATCTTAGATTTAATTTATAAAGATAAATTAAATCAGCAGGCTTTTAATTTGGATTAAATAAAATAGATTAGATTAGATCTGTTGGACAGATTTAATTAATATTATTTTAATCCAAATTCAAATTTCAAAATTAATAAGGATTAATTTTGAATATATAATACGCCTATTAGGGTTTGAAAAACTTAAGAGACAATTCACAAGACGTATTAGAAAGCCGCGAAAAAGTAAAACCCTAGAGAAGAGAAGAGATGCTGAGACGTTGAAGGCGCTAGCATGCTGACATCGGTGTTGAAGTGCTGTTCGGTGTGGATACCGGTAAAGGGAGTAGATTCGCTGAGTCGGCTCTTGTTGATCAAACAAGACGCACACGAGTAACCAAGGTACGATTCTGACTAATCTAATTTAAACGCCGTTGATATATAGATCCTCTCAATGGGATTCGTAAAATTTTAATGGATGAAATCCTTCCACCGCGTGTACGAATCCCAACATTATCATCATCACTATGAGACTCATCTTCATCACCCTTACCAACGCCATCACAATCAGCTTCCCCTATCTCTCCAACATTTAGGTTGAACATAATATCCCCTGATCTCCAACATTATGGTTCAACCGAATGTGTTCCCCTATCTCTCCATCATTATGGTTCAACTGAATGTCTTCTATCCCACCTATGTCATCTAATTGACCTATATCATCTAACTCGCATGATTCTTATATATAATCATCAGATCTTGGATTTTTTCAAGTTCACCAGACCTAATTTATCCTTCATTATCACTCTCGATCACCGACATGATCAAGCTTTTCACACTTTCTTTTGCAATAGAAACCATTTCACTTACCTTCTTTAGCTGAGTCAAGTATCTCTTTTTCACTCCCTCATCGTTTTCTCTCTCCACAGATTCCGTCCCCTTTTGCACACGACCTTCATCTTTCCCTTTTTCCGCCATTACACTTGTAGCAACTCAAGCATGAAATTAATTCCTCAACCACAATCACAATCACTTGCAAACCAAGTTTGAGAGTCTCTCAAACTTTTGCTTCCATTACTTCAATCTCACCACTTTCTCTTAAACCAGGTCTGATGGGTTTCACTCACACTATCTCTTCTCTATTTCACATTTTTTTCTTCTTCTTTTAGACTCTGCCCTTCATTTTAACTCTCAGCCTCCACTTGTTAAATAATCAACTCTCACCCTTGTTTCCTTTGCATCACGTATACATTTTAGGTCAACATATTTCCCCCTATTTTCTTTCCAACAAATGTTGATCTTGTTCTAACGGCGTTGTGCTAACTTTACATTTTTTAAAGTTTCTTGGTATTTAAGGCCCAGAGTTCCTTATCACTCCTCCGCAAGCTGCTTGATGCTGGTGACGCATTGAGCCATCCACATCTATGCGAATCGCGTTTATAGGAGAGGGTGTCCAAGTCTTTTCCTCATTCCTGCCAAGTTGGAAAATTTGGTGTGTTAGGGTTTGGTTAGTTGTATTTTCCATGAGGAGATAGTTACAAGTGTGAAGAATCTCCCTAGTATCTATGTTTTCGCCTTGGAAAAGGAATTTGCATCTGGTTGTCCAAAGGATCCAGTACCCCAAGCTAAAGACTCTTGGCCAAGAGAATTTCTGAAATCGTCCTTTTCCAGGATTGTGATTGGTGTTCTAGTTGAGCCAAACATGCAAATTACCTGTGAAAAACTGAGAAAAATAGTTAGGCTTTAAAATTTGTTTCCACAAGTTTTTTTTTTTTTTTTGGCTCTCTCATAGACTCTGATTATATGAATCACACTTTCCTCATTATTGCAATAGAAAGGACAGTGGTCCTCATTTGTGAGGCCTCTTCTGGCTCTAAGGGAGTTAGTGACAAGTCTTTCATGACCAACTTGCCACATGAAAAATTTTACTTTCTTAGGAAGCTGCCATTTCCACATTAGGGTCCAGAAGCTATTAGAACCTGCCCTGCCTCAATCAGAGAGGTAGAGATAACCAGATAAATTAGAAATAAATATTATCAACTATTAATTACAAAGATATACTAAATATTATATAAAGATGACAAATATAAGTTTCCAAACTGAAGTAAATTGTTTTCATATTCACATAACAGTTTTTTATTTCAAAATTTTATTGTTAAAAACGATTTTAGAAATATCTTTCCGCACTTGATGTCAATTATCTGCGCAGATTTATATAACTGAAATTATTTTATTATTTGAAAATATTAATTTTAAAAATATTTAAAAAATATTTCAACTTTCAACTTAATGATAAAATTAAAAATTAAAAATATAAATCATGTCCAACTAGGAACGTATAAGAGTGCTGCTAGTGGTATTTTTATACTTCCTCAGGTCTTAATTATAAGACATGTTTACCAAACTTTTGAGAGATTAAAGATTGTAATTAAATTAGTTAATTTTTTTCCCTAAAATGCCCTTATTTAAAATTTAAAATGACTTCAATAAAATATTGTTGAATCAATAGCCCCATGCAAGTACCTCTCCGACCTCACACGACTTCTTCGAGTCTGGCATCGTCGACTTCTTCAAGCTCTCAAACAGTCTGGAAAATATTTGTAAATTCATGAGGTCTAAGTCTCTTTTTTTTTCCTAATAAAAACATTTGTTGTGTGAGTGTGTTTATCATACACATACACACCCACACATACATGTACACACACATGTCTATATGTATATATACACATACGTACACACACACATCGTAGACTTCTTCAAGTTATCACAAAAAATAGTAGAATTGAGGTGTATGTGGCATTAATGAGTTGTAAGCATTATTTACTTTATAGAATTTATAGGTGCATTATTAAATTATTATTGTGTTTAATTATTATTGATAAAGTATCAATAGGGGTATTTTAGGATGAAATTGATAAAAATTATAAAATTGTTCTATAATTAGGACCAAAATCAACTCTCAAACGTTATCCTATAATTAGGACCAAAGGAAGTAGCATATAAATTAAATACTTGCTCTTGAATTGTAATTTTTTAAATTAAAAAGGAGATCAGAAGGGAAGAAATTTGGGACGTGGATTTTTAAAAAACGAAACTTTCCATATGGAAATATGGGAGCCAGAAAATATGTATTTCGATACGTGAAAATTAAGACACAATTCGATTTCAAGATAATTTTAAAGATTCGTGGAATAGGGGAATAGGTCGTTCCATAGATATGCTTATAAAAGCAATTGATTCTAATCGCCACGAAACAATCAATTCAAATGCTGCAGCTTGCCTAATTTTAAATTAATCCAATTCAATGGAGTGCATAATGCAATGTAATCATACCTAATCTTATAACTTTATCAATTACAGTATTATTTTTCCAATATTGACTGATTATATCCTACGACAACTATGTCTACCATTCTACCTACATTTTTGTTATATATATCTATATATATATATATACACACACACACATATATATATTGCTCGTGGGGCTGCATGTCTTTATTTAGAGAGAAGTGAAAGAATAGTGTATAGGTTTGGGTTTGTTGAAGCGAACAAGTAAGAGAATTAGGTTAACCATGTTGGCCAAGGCACTTCACTTTTCACTATCACTCTCACATATATAATATTTTCACATATTAATTCCTGCCGACATTTATAGGGACCCGAAATTCTGAATTGACTATTGACTACCCCATCAATTTGGTTTCTAGGTTGCCGTAGAGAAAGAGATTAATTATGACAATCAATATATATGTGTGTATATAATATATATATCTCTCTCTCTCTCTATGTATATGTGTGTGTATGCATGTATGTATGTATTAAATAGATACATACACACACATATTTTTCAACTCTTTCTTCTCTCTCTATTTTCATTGGTACAATTAATATAGGCAAAATTATCACAGTCTTATTTACAAATATGAAATTGAACTTTAAAATAAGAGCACATTTTTTTGATAAAAATGATTTATAAATAAGACCAGAGTGGTATCTGTGTGTAGTGATTCTATATATGAAGGCAATTAGTTTTTCTTTTGGGTAGAATCAAAGCAGTATCCGGCAATTGATAGCTAGAAAGTAATCCTCCAGAAAGGTAGATACCACCGAAGTGAGCTTTGCCTCTCCCAACAAAGACTTTTCATGCACACGGCATAATTAAAACTCAAGACATCATATTTAAGGGACCCAACCATCTACTAATTGTACCAGGCTCTTGTTGGTGAAAGCAATTAATTTTGTGTTTAGGGTTAAAGTGGCAGAATGGCTTTGGAGATGACGTATGATGGAAGAAATAACACCAATTCTAGTCAAATTCACACTAGGTGCACATATCTTGTGTGCAGCTTATGTTAGAGGGACGAGCACATTTTTTGTACCTTTTATATATTTTATTTATTTATATTAAATTATATGCTACATTCTAAAATATTTTTTATACCTAGTATTTCAAATTAATTAATTTTCAATCCTACATTTAAAAATGTTTTTCATGTAACACCAGTATCCTAAAAACTAATTAATTTAAGATATTGGGTGCAAAAAAGATTTCAGGATGTAACATATAATTTAATCTAAATATATAAAATATATAAATAAAAAAAAGAATAAAAAAATGTGATCATTCCTCTATTAGAGGCATGAGCATATAATAAAGTGCACATAAAAAATGTGCACCTAATGTGAACCCAATTCTAATAACGTAATGGAATATCACTTTTTCCCACAAAAGGCAAAATGATATTCAGATAAAAGATCAGTTTATAATACAAAATAAGTAAAAGAACCGAAAAATAGATGCAAATAACAATTATTAATATTATGATCATCATCATCACTAGTCCTAATTAACAAAAACCATGGCAAAAGCTTTTGTCATTTTAGGAATGTCCTGCCAAACTATTTGCTGGGGATCAAAGAGATCAACTTGATGCATTTTTTTGACACAAATGATGGGCTGCTTATTTAATTCTGATAAAACACACGAGCGATAGATCCAACCTAAATTAGCTGCTCCTAAACAATAAATATTGTTTAATATAAGAGTTAGTTGCTTTATTAAAAATTATTAAGGAAACTAAATATATTACTTAATCATATCATATATTATTTATCATTATATTATATATCAGTTTAAAGCCAAGCAAATTATTTTACAGAAAAATGATAAATATAAATATTTTAACATAATTTCTCAAAAAAAAAATCAATTGACTCTTATATTAAAGACGAGATGTAGTATGTGAAAGATATTTGGATTTGTCATAAGACGGGGCCATCTAAATTGATGCATGGGGCTCCTTTTAGGTAATATGATACCATGAAAAAATGAATTCCTCTAAGCATCTATTTCGCCAATAAGATGATAATCCAACCGGAATGATGGAATGAGACTTTTGAATATATTTGTCATAACAAGGCCTATAATTAGGTTTTTGACTTAGTTATTAGTTAGTAGTTAGACAAGCACACAATCTTCATATTACTTATCTAAATATATGATAGAGTAAATATCCTTTTTAGTCCCTGAAATAACACGTGCTACCCATTTTGGTCCCTGAGTAAAAAAAAATGTCATTGTTCGTCCTTAAACAGTAAAAAAAAATGTCCATTTTAGTCATTTTTTGTGGCCATTTTAATCCCTCACAAATTTCCGAAAAATCGTTTTTAGTCCCTAAAAATGACCAAAAATGACATTTTTTTTACTCAGGGACCAAAATGGGTAGCGCGTGTTATTCCAGGGATCCAAAAGGGTATTTACTCTATATGATAAAATTTGTAGTGCAATTTGCACTATAAATTTTGTTCTATATTTAGGACCGGGAGTATTATTTTTCGGTTATTTAATGATCATTCCCAAGGATGTATATGAATTTTAAAGCTAATGTCCTATATTCTCCTCTCTTTAAAGTCAAAAGATATATCAACTGTATGCATGATTTTTCATATATTTTAAATTGTACGGAATTTGAGATTAGTTAGATTGTTCATAACTTTATAAATAGTGTGATGACTTGCTAAAATTTTGATATTTTATTTAATATTTGTGCATTTACAATGTATTTTCATCAACTTGTGGATAGATACAGAAATTTACCTTTGGTCTTGGCAAGAATTGAAAGACCCTAGAAAAGACGTAAAGGTTGATGATTCCCCAAAGCATGGTTAACTAAGTTTGTTTAAAGGGTGGATGGCTCAAAAATAATGACTTGGTATTATTTGTTTGCACATTAACAAAAATGACGTGAATGATACGTCGATTGTCTTGCTCAGCATATTGGGTCAACTAATAGTCAAAATTAATTGGGATAATGAGTAATGATCAAAGCAAAATTACTCCCTTTTTTATAATTCTTGGGCAAAATTGCCCCCCAAAGAACTTTTAGAGCAAACTTACCCCTCGGTGACAACTTTCGAAGTAAAATTTCCCCAAAACCCTATATTTATATCATGTGAAATGTCTTTAAATGAGATGATGATAATGAATGAGCACCGCATCGGTTGTGCTGTCCTTATTATAAGGCACCAACTAAGAAGTTTATTTGGTCCTTTTTATAAGGCACTTGCTTATTTTCAAGAAGCATTAATTATCTTTTTCCATGTACTGGAATTAGTAGGGGTAATATTGGAAGTTACTTAAATTGTAGGGTAACTTTATTGACTTTGACTACTTTTATTGGTTTGTGAGAATTGTTAGTTGGTATATTTTAATAAGGACCATATGAAGTATAAATGTGTGCTCGACCACTGAGGAATATATACTTCACTACTCGTGCGCTTTGGGATCACGTTAGAGGGCCTTAAAAGTGTTTATTCACATAAATCGAGATAAAACTCTTCTTATATACTTGTCTCGTATACCGTAAGTCACGATTGAAAAGCTTCGTTTGAAGGCTCCAATCGTTATTCCAGACAAATATTGACTTTTTTCTATTTTGTGTGTTAGCATGAATAGCTCACAGGTGTTTTGCTTGGTATACATGCAACATTAGTTGAATGACATGTTTATACGTGCCTCGCACGTGTTTGATTTAACCCATGATATACTCCTTCTATCCTAAATGTTGGACTTAGTTTGAGGGTAAATTTTGATCCTACATGTAATACTTTTTTTTCTATTTTGTTATGTATATTTATTATTTTTCTCTAAACTAATGTGTTTAATTTTTAAATTGATATATAATCTAATATTGTATGGAAGTATTTTCAAGAAATTATATCACATATGTCATAATTAAAAAAATTATTAACTTTTCTAATCTCTTCAAATTTGATAAACAGACCAGAGGAGTAGGTAAGGATAGTTTATTTTTTTATTTTTTTTATAATAGTAAGGATAGTTTATTTATTTTTTTGATAAATAGTAAGGATAGTTTATGAATATGTTGAAGTAGGAGAAGTGCTAGTTTTGATCTCCCTGTCTCATCTTGATTTTCTTCTTTTGTATATGTGCTTTGGGCTTGGGCCTAATATTTTGGGTTCCTATGCTTCTAACATGCTTCGCTTGTGTTGTAGTTGTATTCACCCGGACGACAATATTCATATATTGGGCATTGGGAGCACAATTGGCCCTGCAGAACTATTTATAGATATTTTGAAGAAAAAGTCATAAGCTCAATTGGAATAGTACATAAGCTTCAAAAACTCATCAAATAAGCTGTACCAAACAAGCCTGGCGCAAGCTTCCTTTTTTTTGGGGTGTTATTATTTATTTTTTTATATATAGTTAGGACTTAGAGAAAATGACAAAAAAATATCACTTAAACTTCAAATTCCTATTAACAACAACATTAATGAGATTAACAAGAACAATAAAACAATTGACAACTCGTTTTATTGGGAAATCACCTATTTGGGATTTTGAAATTCAAGTGATATTTTATTAAGTTTTTCTCTAGTACTTAAGAGAAAATGGAAAGTGGGGCCCATCATAAATGTAATGTGAATGTGGGATCTACAATACAAAAACAAAAGGTGGCGTGTATTATCCATAATGTACAGCTTAAGTAAGCAATTTTTGTTGTTTGGAATTTTTAATTTACACATTTTAAATAAAAGATTTTGTTGCTAGTATAAAATATATCCCACTAAACCTCCTAATTGTCTAACTATTGGTCCACATAAACATCCCACATGGCAATTTCAGCAACAACTAATGGTTATTAGATGTACTTCGATGAATGGAGCCACGTGTAAATCATTCCCCACTATAAATTATCCTTAATTCAAGCTCATTTATCATTAATTACCACTACAGGTCAGACGTCTTTCATTTCACTATTGGCTAAAAAAAACTTATCCAACATATTACTCCTCCGGTCCTAATTATAAGACAACATTTGAGAGTTGATTTTGATCCTAATTATAAGACAACATTCTAATAATTGTCAATTTTTTCCTAAAACGCCCCTATTTTATTCTCTCAAGTGTGTTTGATTTTTTGTGAGTAGATATATGTGGACGTGTATACTCTTTCAATCAACGAAACTTTTAGATATATATGTGTGTGTATCTATGTACAGGGGCGGATCCAGGAATTTATAGAAGATGGGGCATTATTGGTGTGGAGGGAGGTGCGGGGGTTCGGGGGGCGCCCATTTTTTTTTCACTTGTCATCAAAAGCACAAAAAATAATACAAGATTCAGAAGGTTTTCACTTGTCATCAGTTGCATGTTTGATCATTATCAATAAGAAAAAGAGTAAGTGTTGGCCATAAAATGCCCATGGCAGAAAATTAGTAACCTACATGCTCCAAACAATTTTTTGTGCTGGAAATATCCACCTAAAATACAGAGAAAATGCAACAAAAAAATGCTAGGAAGGTATCTCAAAAAATGAAGTAGATCTTTCACAGTTGAGGTCACAATGCTAAAATATGTCCCGTAAGTATTTTTACAGGGGAAAGAAGAACTATGTGCAGCAAGACACTGATTACTGACCATATCAAGATAATTTAATTGCACAATGATGCAGGTAATAGCGACCATTGCAAAAATCCTTGTCTGACATGTTGAGGAAGACATAAAAGAGGAAAAAAAAATATTAATAAAAAAAAAGCTCAAAAATCAAGGGGGGGCACGTGCCCCCCTTCTCACATATGTGGATCCGCCTTTGTCTATGTATGTATATATGTGTGTGGCTACACATAAATATATATAGACACTATAACACACACACATATATGTGTGTGTCTACATATATATATGTATGTATATATGTGTGTGTCTACACACATATTTTTTTTGTGTGTGCGCACGCACATATATGTGTGTATCTACATATATGTATGTATGTATATATGTGTGTGTCTACACACATATATTTTGTGTGTGTGTCTATATACAAATATATATGTGTGTGTGTGCGCACACAAATATATATAGACACACACCCACACACACATATATATATGTGGGTGTGTAATACCCTAAAATCTGACTTAGGGAAAATATCATAAATGAGTAAATATACCTATTGAAAATAGGTGAATATGAGGTTTCAAACACCTTGTATTGGGTTTACCATGTTGTTAGGGTAATTTCCCTTGAAATTAGATAATTTGCAAATAGATCCCTAAGCACATTGTGGGTTATAAATACCCTGTGAAAGCTATAAAAGAGGCAAGTAAAAATCTATTTAAAATAGGGAAGGATATTGTCCCTAATTTAGGTAATTTATTAAGTTACAAACTTGGAGAAATTGTAGAAGAATACTCAAAAAGTAAGGAAATGACCATAATACCCTTGTAATTTCTAAGATAAGGTAGAACACATGGAAACAAATGTGTCATTGTAAAAGTGATGAGGTAATGAGGCATTCTAATTAAGAAAATTATCAACTATTGATAAGAAAGTAATTAGGTAATTATTGGCTAATTACTTAAGCTTAAGCAAAGGAAATTATGAAGTAATTATGTAAAACCTTAAAATTAGTGGTTTTTGTTTTAATATTAGTAAAAACATGTTTACTAATTAATTGGAAAATTTTGGAGAAAAATAGTTGAGTTTAGGTATTTTTAAGCCTAAAAACAAGTATGGACCAATAGGGAAATTTTGTAAAAAAATTATATAAAAATAATTATTAAATAATTATTTTATATAATATTAATTAATTAAATAATTAATAAAAACGAAAATTAATTAAAAAAGGACCAGATATATTTGACCGAAAAATTGGAAAAGAATGGATAGAATTTTGAAAAAAAATATCATGATATTTGATCAAGTTGTAGTATTTTAATATTATAATTAAATATGATGAATAGTGATTTAATAAATAGGAAACGGATCCTATCTAGAGATCCAGGAATGGGATTTCCAAAGTCAGGGTAGCATATTGATCAATGGAATTTTATCTTCCGTTAGACTCTTCCGGAAGTTAATTAGAGTCTATCTAGCGTTTTGCATATAAGGCGAAATAGAGAAAAATGCGAGATAGGCATATTTTGGATATGAAGAAAATAAATTCTAACTCAACATCTAGGAATGAGTTTGAATTTATCTGGACATATTTGGAATCGGTGAATTTTTACGAAGAAGTTGATGATTCCGAAATGCGTTCAAAGCAGGACACGTTTTAGAAAACTTCAAGCTGGATTGTTGGAACCACTGTAAGAGACCGAAATCTAAGTTAAATTAGATATTATTGATGAGGAAGAGAAGATCTTCAAAGTTATGAATTCAGAATTTTGAGATTTCGCGAAACGGACACCGATCGGGGAACTTTATCGGTCTAAAGCTTCTAGAATATGCAAGTTGTCACAAGTTGGTGACTCATGGAGGGAGCTGAACGAAAATGGTGTGTTCCATGGCTGAAAATCATCCACCAAAACCCCTAATTTCCATGGTTTAAAATGAAGGTTGAAATATCGAGCTTTAAGCTTTCGTAGTTCTTTCAATAGTTAGAGTAGTACTGCTAGTATAGCCTTTAATTTTTCAAGCATGATAGGATATCATATGATAGGGCTATATTAGTCTATAATTTCGAAAATTATCATTAGGTCGAAGTTCTAGCAAAATTTTGGGAAAATCGGAGCCAAAGTAACGAAGTGCTGGCGAAATTCCGCCAATTAGGGGTATAGGGGCAAAATGGTAATTTTTACCTAAAATGCCGGTCGTAATGTCAAATCACTAATGAAAGTGATATTACCCTTATAGGATATCGAAACTACGATCTGCTGCCATTCTGTTGTCAGAGCGTGCATTGCTGGGAGCAATATGTCTTTATGCTGGAAGCAATATGTCTGCATGCTGGAAACAATACATATACATTGATTGTGATAGAGTGATGTTAGTAATGTTAATGTCTGCTGTCTGTACATAAACATGAGGTTAACCGTTACCTGAGATCCGGTGCGCTGGATCTCAGCTCTTAACATAGCGTTAGGTTTCGGAGGACCGAGGACCGAGGAGAGAGGCAAGCAGCCCGAGTAGAAGACCCCCGGCTGAAGACTTCCTTTTTGTTGTTCCAGCGGAAGCCTTTCTTCTGTTATATACTTCTAAACCACGCGGTTTACATCTGCATTGTTGTAACCAGCCAGACTTGCGGCGTTTTATATATACATATCAGTTACTCAATCGCTCTGTTACTCTACTCTGACGATTTTGAAATGATGTTTGACCAAAAAAAAAAAATTATACTGCTTGTGAAAAGTTGGGATGTTACAGGGTGTGTGTACTGTGTGTGTACATATATGTATATTTGAGTGTGTCTGTCAATATGTGTGTACAAATATAAACACACACACATATATACATGTATATCTTTGTGTGTGTGTGTGTGTGTGTTTATATGTGTGTGGGGTGTGTGTGCCTATATGTGTCTATATGTACACACACAAACACACACACACATATATATATGTGTGTGTGTGTGTATATGTATACACATATATATGTATATATAGTTAGACCATTCTTTCAATTAGATAGCATGTGAAAAAAAAATTAGGTTGGAGAGGCATGTGGTAGGAGTTATTTATTTACTATTACTTAGGTCATTTTAAATTTATATAAGGACATTTTAGGAAAATGAGTAAAATTAACTAATTTAACTTCTTTCCTTAATCTCCCCAAAATCGGTTAAATATGTCTTATAATTAGAACCGGAGGGAGTACCATTTAATATACGTTGAGTTCCAACGTTGTTAGTTTATTCCCCATGCATCACTAATTCTTTCCCAACAGTTTATATGTAGAGAAAGGCCCTTATTTGGCTAAACTATTCGATTTAAGGCCTTTAATCATTTCCAACGCTTGAGGCAAATTAGTAGTTCTATTTAAGCCATTTTGATAAACATCACATAAGTCAGTTCAAAAACTCCAAACAATATCAACTTTGATCTTCATATTTGGCATTCCAAATGTCTACGTCAAATGTTATATCCTTCATTGAAGTTGATTGTAGCAACAACAACGGGTGTATCTCTGTGTAGGTTGTTTCAAATTTCTGAGACATTCCTCATGTAAAGATGCATCGCTAAATTACTTACAATGCAGTGATGTCAAATTCTAAGGTTTTTTTTCCTAATATTTTAATTGTTGTATATATACCATCAGTAAGCATTTATGTTTTCTCATCCGCTATAGGGTTACACGGCTTTGGTTGTCATGCATTGTCGTGACATCATTTGTAGGCTCTGTGGTGTCATTGTTCCTAGTTTTTACTTTGTTCTTAGAAGGTTTACTGTAAAATGTAGCCCTAACATAATTAAGCCGAATTTGAGGATAGCCATCGAACCTTTAACTGAAGTCAAGTTTGTTAGTGATATCATTAAGACCCTCTGACCATTTTTCAGCCCCTTCTTCCGTTAGCTGCAATTACACTCGTGGAAACAACTCTAATAAGTATTATGTTTTTTTTTTTCATTGTCATTTGTTTGTATTTATTGATTTTATTAAATGTCTAAATTTTACTTTTAACTTTTTCCTATATCTTTCTTCTCTTGCAGATGTCGTAGGACTTGTGACTAGTGTTTATGAACCAACCGATGTCATAGATGACGAAGAGACCTTATACCAGTTCAACTTTGAGATGATGGATGAATGGTTTGAACTAAGCTTATAACTTGTAAATGTTATTGTTTTGTTTATGTAATTTTTAATTATCATGACATGTTATTGTAGTGGCAATTCATTCCACTCTTGCTTTAGGGGAACTCTAGCATGCTGGGCTTCCATAAGCTATTCTAAGGTGTTAGACAAGGACAATGTGGTTGTTGCATTGCTATGGGTTAAAATGAAAAGGATACGTGGTTAGTTATCTGATATTTCTTTGAACATTAATTTCTTTAAACATTAATACTTCTTAAATATTGGGTGACTAACACGTTTTAGTTTACATACAGATGGGGAAATCCTGTTTGTCAGCCACTGTGATATGTCTGAAGCAATTTTCAACTAAAACCACCTTGCTGATGTTGATTTCCGTGTTAAACTGTACCGTATGTGTTCTGCTCAGCTTAGTGATAATGATTATCCAAAAACTTGGCATCATATGTTCTATGTTTTGCTCAGCGGCGTTTTATTATTTTTTTTTTGTATTTCAAGCATGTAGGGTTTAGCAACTTTATTTTCAGTTCTCAGAACCACTTTTCTCTATTTTCCAATTTGTAGTTGGTAATATCCTTGATCATATTAGAACTTAATTTCTCTTGATGTATTGTACTTCGAGGTCAATTAGCATTAATTCTGACAACTCACTACATTATTAAACGCATGACTTGAAGGTCATTTACTTTTTCTAAATTAATATATGTTTAATGGCCTTTTTTAAACTCTTATGTTACCATTTATTGCATACGCAATATATATATTATAAAATCCAAATAGACTTTTCGGATAACCCAGAAGAAGTTGATTCGTGTGATCTAAGGTGGCGGTTCAGTAGATATCTTTCCATTCCAGCGTACATGCATGCTGATTCAACTGCGTTTTTTAACTGATTAACTATCATAAATCTTTTAAAAAAACACTTAATTGCTTATAACGGCATGTGTATTTTTGTTTAGTGTATAAAATAATTTTCATTAATTAATAAAATAGTTAATTTACTCAAGAAAATGTCTCCTCGATACAGATGCAGTGTTTCCACACGTTCAACCCCTTTAATGCCTTTTCACCATCCTATTTAATGTAGTTGGTACAAGTTTACTATTTCTCACAAGAAATAATTCATCTGATACTCCCCTGAGACTCTTACCATCCCGATATGGCAATCAACATGAAAACTAGTTTGTAAAGTTTATCTCAAGGACCTTACGAAACGATCTTGAAGGTGAAAGTTGATCACATCATACACAGATATTTGGAACATTGTTGCAGCAAGTACAAGCGGCCTTATTGGAAGTTGAGTCCGTTGATGTTATCGTTTTTGATAACACGGTGATGTTTTGAACTATAGTGTTTGTACTTATTTCAATTTCCCCCTCTTTTTAAGTTTGATGATTCTTAACGTTTTCCCATCTTCACCTAGAAATTAAGATACACGCATGATGGTCAGACTAATGTCTGTTGATCTCATGGACAAGCATTGGTGGAAGTTAACTGAGGGTACCTGTGAAGGAGTCCACCAATCTATATATCCACATTGTAATTACTAACCATTCCACAATAGCTCTTGCATTCAACGATTGAATACAAAATCGTTGCTTTATCCTTAATTTTGTTGACGATACCAACTGGCCGGTGGGGGCTTCCTAGTAACAATCTTTTGATTGGTAATGTTGTCATGTCGTTATACATTCCCATATCGTTTTATCTGTTACAATATATTGGAATCTATTATTATTTAAGTTGATATATATGGACCATGATTCAAATGTATGTGGCATTCTGTTACAATATATTGGAAACTATACACATTGTAATTACTAATTTTCCAAACGCTTTTATGTTTTTACGATTTTTTTACGTTACAATTTTACGTTTTACGATTTTTTATCCCTCTTCCGAGTTAAGTAAAATCTCGATTTTAACTACTTTGATCCAGAGTTTCCTGAAGTTGCTCTGGCAAAGCGTATAATGTTGGAGCAGTGAATGGATTTTTTTTTGGACAATTTTATTTCTGCTTTAATCAGTTTAGTTTTACCCGGACTTTATTTGAAGTTTCTATAAAGTACAAGCATAGTTTAGTTTTTGAATATGCTTTTGATGACTTTTTATTTTGATATGTCTATCAGGCGAAGAATATAGCATCTTTTGTGAATGGTTGTGTATTAAGCAACACTCTTATTAACGTGCATTAATAGCCGTGAACACTCTTATTCTTTATGCTCAGAACTTGATAAATATGTGATCAATCTGCTACTGTGACCTGGACTATGTTTTGTATCATATGCTGCTAATACTTTTTAGGGACGTCTGTCACACATATCATCAAATCGTGAATAATTGTATAACTGAGATGTTTCAACATTCCAATGCATTTCTTGCCCATTCTATAGGAAGGATGAGAAATGAAGGGGAGAGAAGTTCAATTGATGGGCTCTACTTTGAGGAATAAAATCACGCCACTAAAGGTATAGAAAGAACAAATAGCAACCACAAAAATAAAAGCATACTCCTTTGCGGGAGTGGCTACGGTTCACTGCAATAGACCGTCCACTCCCCTACTCTAACTCATGATTAAATAATTTACCACATGCGGTACACGCTACCGCATGCGGTAAAAATTTAATTATAGACAAAGTAGGGAAGTGGACGGTCCACTGCAGTGGACCGTAGCCGGATCCCTCCTTTGCCGTAGCAGCAGTGTTGTAAAAATGTAGTGTCAAAACGTAGAAACGGACATTTCTACGTTTTTTGGTTGAAAAACGAGTCAAAACGGAGGTAAGAACGGAATTGGAGTAGAAACGGTTGAAACGCCGTGTTAACTCGATAAACTCGTAAAAACGTAGTGTCAAAACGTATAATTTTATTAGAGATGTTCTTTGACTCCAATGACTTAAATTAGAGATGTTGATCTCTTTTATAATTTTATTGCCTTGGTGTTTTGATTTTAATATGTATTATGATGACTGAGTTTGAACTTAATTATTTCCTTAAGTGTTTGGACTTAAATTTGTGTTAACTTTAATGTATTGGTGTGTTTTGGTTTTACATATGTTGGATTTTATTTTTTTTGTAGTACGTAGTAAACTCTTACGTTTCATTTACGTTTTTGCTCACCCTTACTGTTTCTACGTAGACTCTACGTCTTAACAACACTGCATAGCAGCAACTTTAAAAAAAAAAAAACACTTTGAGTTAAGAATTCATATAAGATATAAGAAACTTCCAAAAACATCTGATAAAAGGGTAACATTTGGATATTACTTACAGTTTCAGAGAGGAGCAAAAAAAAAAATTTATTTTATTTTCTTCCTTTACATCTTTCCTGAAGCTCTATTAGCTTTGGTGCTAGCAACTAATATCTGATTAACCCAAACCAAAAGCAACACAGTTCATAATTCTTTATTTTCCGAAGTGTGTGTTCTCCAGCTAATCAACCCATTCATGCATCCCACTGAACTCACAAGTCACAAAATAGAAAATACATGAATTCCGAGCTGAAATTGTCAGCAGCCACTAATATTTCAAGCAAAATCAGGAGAACAAATGAAAAATAAAAAGATACTGAATTTAGTGATAACCTCGGTATAGTGAGGAATGAAGAAGAAGACAAAGAAATTTATCATCTGGAAATTTACTCAGTAAAGAGAGAAGAGCAAGAAACCATTGAATTTAATTAAATTTATCGTCTGACGTCTGGATCATTACCCAAAAAAATGACGAGTGAAAGCTTTTTCATCCTACCGATCTGAGATAACATATTGGCCGTGACCTGGACAGGACGGGACGTAAGCAGAATCAGAAAGACGAGCAGCATAAGGGTGGAGGTTAATATCTCTGAAGGCTTGTTAGAATTCAGAGAGCAACATTCTGAGGAATTGCAAGATTTCTAGTAAGGAATAAGAAAATTTCAGGGGCGTTTGGATGATCGGAGAAGGAGGCGAAGCCGAAATCGCGTGGGAATCGTGAGTCGCGAGTAGATGGTTGGGTGAGAGGCTCCATAGTCAACTCGACCCGGACGGGTTAGAGTACACATTAGGTGCCCAATAATTAAGTGTCTCTTATCTGCTCATACCTCTATTAGAGGGATGGACATTTTTTTTTAATTTTTTTATACATTATATTTATTTAGATTTAAATTATATACTGCTTTCTGAAATATTTTTTGCATCCAGTATCTCAAATTAATTAGTTTCCAGTCTACTGGTGTTACAGACATATATTTCTGAATGCAGAATTGGAAATTAATTAATTTGAGATACTGGGTGCAAAAAATATTTCAGAAACCAGCATATAATTTAAATCTAAATAAATACAATATATAAAAAAATAAAAAAATAAATGTTCATCCCTCCAATAGAGGTATGAGCACATAAGGGGTATCTAATTATTGGGCACCTAATGTGGACTCGATGGATTATCTCATTTTCTCATTATAAGTTTTATTTTTTTACAAGATTGAGCATTTTTTATGAGAATTAATTAACATCATTTTCTTTATTAAATTTATCATTAAAATAACGAACCCGATACGCTCCGTCTCGCTGCGTCTGCTAGGGTTTCTTCACGACGATGCTCGAACTGCTCCGCCATTGCTTGGCGGCTAGGGCCGTGGTTTTCTCCTTCGCCTACTGCGACGGAGTTGAAAAGAGGGACCTGAATCGTTACTTGCGATAGGGCGGTGAGGTATATGACAGTGAATGGAAACAGAGAGGGGGAACCCGACAATGGAGGTAATGGAGGCGGGGAAACGCTGGAAGAGGAGGATTGGGAGCGGCGGCGCTGTGTTTACTGGAGAAGTGTTGAACCCACCCCACCTTGAAGGATGGATGCGTGACATGGAAGACGGTATGATGCGAGACATGAACGGAGGCAAGGAGGAAGGGGGAAGCAGTGATCTTACAAAGATTCTTTGATGGCTAAATCCAAGTGGGGCAATACCTGGTTTGCAACGAGGGAGGAGAACGGTGATGAAGCGATGACTGGAGAAGGAAGTGGTTCTAGTTCAAATGTTGGATTTGAGGATGTATTGGATTTTCATTCAGGAATTTCTGTTGATCTATCTAACCCTTTGTGCCCTAAATTTATGATTGATGATAAAGAAAGGGAGCATCTCTGCAAGCCATTTGTGAAGTCTATGTTTGTTAAATTGCTAGGAGGTTCAATGAGTCTGTACTTTTTGGAATCTAAGCTCAACCAAATCTGGGCTAGAAAGGATGCAATTAAATTGGGCGATTTAGAGAATGATTTTTTTGTAGTCTCTTTTTAGGAGTGGGAAGATTATGAGAGAGCACTCACAGATGGCCCTTGGGTGATCTCAAATAAGTATCTAAGTGTTATGCAGTGGAGACCGAGGTTTAATCCTAGAAAGGAAAAAATTGATAAGATCACAGCTTGGGTACGCTTCCCTGAAATTGAAGTTGAGTTATTTGATAAAAAAAATTATATATAACTTGTCTAACTGAATAGGGAATGTGTTGAAATTGGATGTGCATACTACTAGTAGGGGGCGTAACAAATTTGCTAGAGTGTGCGTCGAATTGGATCTAACGAAGCCATTAGTCCCTCATTATATGGTCGATGGAGTCCTTAAACATGTGGAGTACAAGAGTTTGCATGCTTTATGCCTGAACTATGGACTATTTGGCCACTTTAAGGAAAGCTATGTGCATGGCAAGAAAGGTCCCAGTGAGGTGGAGAAGGTGGTGTTGGAGGGCTCAGACAGGATAGAAGAAGGTGAGATTGCAGAGAATTCTAAGTAGGCTACTGGTCCGTGGAAGGTTGTTCAAAGACTTCGTAGGTAGAGGAGGGATAGGCCAATGAATGAGGAAGTCAAAACTTCTTCTAGGTATGATGTGTTGAATACAGGAGAGGAACGAGGGCAGGGGGATATCTCTGTGGGTAAAGGGGCTGCGATGGAAGAAAATAATGGGAGACAATTTATAAAACAAAGGGATAGGGGGTTGAAGAAACCTGTGAGCATAGTTAAAGAAAATGGGCCACGTACGGAGGCAGTGATTGTTCCCAAAGGGTCACAATAGAGGTTGATTCAAGGGGAGAGGAGCAAACAAGAAGGAAGAATGGGGCCTGATAAGGGAAATCTGATTGTCCCTGTGTCGGAGTATAGGGGTGAAGGGAATGGTCAGGTGATGTTGCATGACACAGGTGTATCTGATTGCAGCAAAAAACAAGGGTTGGATTCAGTAGAGGATGTAGGACAATACTATGGTGATGATATGGAAGATAACGGGGGTGATAAGAACTCGTTGGTTGCTGCTAATGCAGAACAAGTTCAAATTGAAGGGTCAATGGATGTGTGTGAGGGACGAGAGGTAACACCATTTTAATTATCTTTTAATGTTTAAAATCTTAATTTGGAATTGTAGAGGGGCAGCTAGTAAAGGATTTGCTGCTTCCTTGAAAAACCTAATTTTTGTCCATAAAGAGGATATGGTTGTTTTGCTTGAAACTCGAATCAGTGGCAATAAGGCTAAGAAAGCAATTCGGTCTTTTGGTTTTAAGTATTCAGAAATAGTATAAGCATTGGGTTTTGTAGGAGGTATATGGTTAATGTAGAACGACTCAAACTTGGTGGTTAATGTAGTGGAGAAACATTTACAGTTTTTACATTGTCAATTGATGATTGATGGGCAAATAACATGGTACTTCACTGCTGTCTATGCTAGTCCGCATGAGAATGTGAGAGGGGAGCTATGAGAGAAATTGGATGGTATAGCTACTACCATGACTGATCTGTGGCTGCTAACTGGGGATTGGAATGAAATAAGCACTTGCATGGAGCAAAAAGGGGGAGGTAGGGTTAATGAGGGAAGATGTAGACGGTTTCGTGATTGGATTGAAGGAATCAGACTCATTGATTTGGGTGCACAAGGACCTTTTTTCACATGGAGAGTACCTAAATTGAGTAGACATGATCGTGTATTTAAGAGGTTAGACTGTTGCTTATGTAATATGGGGTGGCAGGAATTGTTTCAGAATTCCATGCTAAAGGCAGGCGTAAGGGTAAGTTCAGATCACCATCCCTTAATCATTAATACTTTTCTCGAATCTGATATGAGACGTGATAAACCTTTCCGCTTTGAGGCAACATGGCTTAATCATAGCAAATTCAGGAATTTTCTTTTGAAAAAATGGGTGAGAGGAGGAGATGTGTGTGGGAACATACGAGTATTGAAGGAGCAACTTGGGGTGTGGAGTAAAGAAGTGTTTGGTCACATACAGTACAAAATAAGAGGCTCATGCAGGAGGCTAGAAGGGATTCAACGATGTGCGGACCACTTTAGTAATCCCTTCCTCATGAATCTTGAGAAAGGACTGGAGGAAGAATTGGTGAATGTGTTCAAACAGGAAGAGCTACTGTGGCTCCAAAAGTCAAGAGGATTATGGATTAGTCAAGGGGACAGAAATATGAGGTTCTACCATAATAAGACAATGATTCGCAGAAGGAGGAATAAGGTGAAAAGCCTTAAAAATAATGAAGGTGGTTGGGTAGTGGACGAGAATCTAATTTGTAACATGTTCCAAACTTTTTATAATTCTTTGTTCTTGGAGGAAAATATGAATAGAGGATGGCATTTGACCAAACAAGGTTGGGGAGTAGTGAGAAGGGAGGACATGAGAAGAATAGGAAGGAGGTTAGAGAATGAGGAAATTAGAAGTGCATTCTTTGATATTGGAGGATTCAAGGTGCCAGGGGAAGATGAGTTTCGGGCGGTATTTTATCAAAGAAACTGGGATGTGGTAGGACAAGAAGTGTATGAGTTGATTAGAAGACTATGGGATAAACCAGAAGAGATTGTAGATCTGAACAAAACTCTACTAGTCATGGTACCAAAGGTGGAGAGCCCAGAGCAAGTTACTCAATTCAGACCAATTGCTCTTTGTAATGTACTATACAAAGGATTGACAAAGATACTAGTGCGTAGATTAAAAGATGTTATGGATAGGCTTGTGTCACCTTTTCAGGCTAGCTTTGTACCAGGACGTAACATCCAAGGGAACATCATCATCACCAAGGAGATTGCCCATATAATGCAAAGGATGAGTGGTAGGAAAGGTTATATGGTTATTAAGATTTATCTTGAGAAAGCCTACGATAGGCTAAGTTTGGGGTTCATAATGAAAGTATTGGAAGAGATTGACTTACCGGAGAATATAGTCAATATCATTAAACACTGCTTGTATTCAGTCAGAATGTGTTTATTGTGGAATGGGAGCAGAAAAAAGGAGTTTAAGCCAACTAGAGGGATTAGACAAGGTGATCCCCTGTCGCCTTATCTATTTGTTCTTTCTATAGAGAAATTATCTCATATTATTACGAATTCAGTTAAAGATAGAAGATGGAAACTGGTTAGGATTGGAAGATCTAATGTATACATATCACATCTATTTGCGGATGACCTATTGTTGTTCTGTGAAGCTAGTGAGGAACAGATAGGGAATGCGCTAGAATGTTTGGATCTATTTGGGGAGATTTCTAGGCAAAAATCAATCTAGGTAAGACTTCTATTTTCTTCTCGAAGAATGTTCCTAGAGACAAACAAAGCATCATTTGTGGGATGGGAGGGTTTCAACGCTAGAAGGAGTTGGGAAGGTACTTAGGGGAACATATCACTCAAGGCCATAAATCTAGAGCTAAATTTCAGTTTTTGATTGACAAAATACAAAGGAAACTCAGTGGTTGGAAAACCCAATCCCTAGCCCTAGCAGGAAGGATCACTTTAGTCCAATCAGTAACATCACAGGTTATAAACTTCCAAATGCAACATGAAAACATTCCAAGTGAAGTTTGTGACGAGATTGAAAAACTTCACAGGAATTTCATTTGGGGTTCAAATGGGGAGAAGAAGAAATTACATGCCATTAGCTGGGAAGGAGTGTGTAGGCCTAAGGAGGAGGGAGGTGTAGGTATAAGGAGATTGAAGGGGATGAATGATGCTCTAGTAAGGAAGATTGTATGGAACTTATTAACAAAATCTAAAAGATTGTACTCTAAAATCCTGAAAGCTAAATATGGAAGGGGTGCTAATTGGCTAGCTGAGTGCACTGTGAAGCAACATGATTCACGCTTATGGAAAAATGTGGCTAGATTATGACCTGAAGTTATTAAGGGTATTGGATGGGAGGTAAAGGATGGTAGGAGTGTGAAATTTTGGGAGGATAGATGGTTGAATGGGGTGGATAAATTGGGGAACTATTTTGTAGGAGAGTTGGGAATGTTAAATCCAACTCTCACTGTGAGTCAAACCTTAAACATAGAAAGGAATTGGAATTGGGCATGGCTTGAGGGGGTTCTACCGCATGAGGTTACTCAACTGTTAAAAGTCATTCCCCCACCGTGTCTTGAGGATGGTGACGACATAGTTGTGTGGAGAGGGGGACAGGGAAACAGGTTTTTGGTATCTCAAATGTATCAGCAGTTGAGAGGAGATGTGAATATGTGATAGGGCAAAACTTTAAGCCTAAAACTCCGCAAGTATACGGGCCGTATCAAGTAATAAAGTGATGATAAAATTATCGTTCCCACGAGGACTTAGTACCCACAACTTCATTTAAGCATTAATTTTACACTTTTGTTTAAGTTGAGCAAACCAGATTAAATTTAATTAATAGAAAAGAAAATCAAAATAAACTAACTACTAGAAATAATAAACGAGCAACCTAGAGTCACTAATCCCTTGTTTGTTCCATAAACCTTGTTTTCATTAATTTAATTAGCCTTAATATTATTTTGTTAATCTCGAGTATAATTAGCTATAAGTGCCTGTCGGTCCACTTACAACCCTCTCTTAAGTATAATTTGTTATGTCTAACCGAATTACTCAAGAGGAAAATAAACAAACACACTCTTCAACAATTATATGGGGCCATTAGGTATATGTCTATCCTAACTGCAAATTAGATCGTAATCTAATCCCATATTACTTAATCTAAGAGCTTAATTAAAATTCCCTTGGTCAAGGTAAATCCTAATTCTCAATTTCATATTCAATGATGGTCAATCACTAAATAGATAAATCTAAACAAGATTAAATAACCAAAATTAATTTTAATTTTAATTAAACAATAAAAATAAAATCTAATCTACTCATAAGTTCATAGCTACTCTAGGTTGAAAAGGAAATTAGCCACACTTGGCTAGACTAAAATCCATCAAATCAAAATAGCAATTCAGGTTCAAAGGATAAAAAAGAGAGGAAAGAAAGCTTCTCCGTCGTCTCCACAGTCCTCTCGTCCTTCTGTGGAGATGATAAAGATAACCACCACTGCTCCTCTCACTGCTCCTCCGATTTGCTCTTCTTGAACTTCTCGTTCAGTTTCGTGCGTCTTCCGTCGTTCCTTCCTACCTCCTTCCTGAACTCCCCTCCATTCATATATATATATATTACTTCGGCATGGGCTAGGCTTGCGTGTCACTCTGCATCTGTTTGTTTTGATTATATCATATCACAATATCCATTATAGCAAAATATCACAATATCCTTTCAAGAATTAAACATTTGTGATAATTGATTCGTGTGGGGTCCACGTCTTCTTTTCTCCTTCGTGCAGGTATGTCTTTCCTCTTCTAATCTTTGGCCAATTAATATGCTCTAATAATATATTATACCATATCTTTTTCAATTTAATATATTGCCTCTTCTAGATCACATAATATCTCCTGTATAATAAAATAGGATATCAATAGATTTTCTGTTATAATATTCTTTTATCCTATATTTAATTAAAAGATGGATAAATATAGAAAATATAATTAAATAGGTATAAAATATTAATAAATTCAACTCTTATACCATAAAATATACACCTATTTAATTATAAAATCTACATTTATCAAACTCCCCCACACTTAAACATTTGCTTGTCCTTAAGCAAAAGAAAGAGAATTCATTATCTGATATGAAATTCCTAAACAGAGAGCAATTTTACCACCACACTTAGATCATATCATCAAATCTTATTTAAGTTAATGTTTTATAAGAATAGGTCACTAAGTCAATAGCCTTAAACAATTGTAACAATCTTTTAACGTCCCATAATCAAAGGATCGGCACGCAACAAGTTCAACCATAAGATTAGTAAAGGAATATTAAGCTACTCAATTTCTCCAGAAAAATTCAAATGCCCCAACTAAACCAAGTTTTTTTTTTTTTTTTGAACTTAATAGGGATCCTCATGTGGAACATAATTTTTCTTTTCTTCTTTTTTTTTTTTTTGTCTTGAGCCATTGTAGGTCCCCTTTTGACACGACCCTGCATATGGGTGATGCAGCACCGGTTACTCAGTTACTCCAACAGGCACCTCAAGAGGCGTTTAGCCCAACTCATAACTCTCTTGGACTTTACTGTTTGACGCGACCCTGCACATGGGTGATGCAGCACCGGTTATTAAGTCAAGTCTAGAGATGTCAGCGGAGTTTTTTTTTTATTTATTACCTGAGTCATTTCCCTAAACAAAAGTTTATACTTAACTAGCAAAGGTCATCATCTAATTTTCTAAAAAAAATCATGTAGCAAAATATTCAGAAACTAATAATCTGTTGATCCTATTACAAACTATTCCCTATTCTCATAGTCCATCTCAAGATTGCTACAAAAATTCAAGGCTTAGAGACTTAATTGAAACATTCTTTTTTATTCTAATTTTTTGACTTGATAATATTTTCTAAGATGAGGAAAGCTCAAAGTTAAGGTCAATCCTCAACAATAAAAAAAATATTTTCAATTGTATAAGGACAAGCATAACCAAGGAAATCATATCCCTCCCCCACACTTAAATCAAACATTATCCTCAATGTTGCAAAAATTAATAAAGAGGGAAAGGAACTAGTACTCCCCTGATTTAGGTTTCTAACTCTGAAGTGGAGTTCTTTCTCTAATACCATCCATGACGTTTCAAATTTTGAGGGATGAAATAGTGCACAAGCAAGACTTTGCAGGAACAAGAGGAGTGATCATCTTCAGACCTGAATAAAACTAAGAAAAACAAAAGAAAAAACATAATAATAATAATAATAATAATAATAATAATAATAATAATAATAATAATAATAATAATAATAATAATAATAATAATAATAATAATAATAATAATAATAATAATAATAATAATAATAATAATAATAATAATAATAATAATAATAATAATAATAATAATAATAATAATGAATCATGCAAGCAAAATCCTTGGGTTGCCTCCCAAGAAGCGCTTGGTTTATAGTCTTCAGCCAGACTTCTCAAAACAAACCACTAATCATAAGTATCAAACACCTTAATTACCTTATCTTCATTTCTTTTCAAGCAACAAGAGGTCACACACAAAATTTGATCATTCCAGTTAATTACATGTATTTCCTCAATCATAGACAATTGTGGATTACAAGCATTCCCTGAATTTAAATAAAGAACAACATGCACATCCTTACAAATAGATATAGGCACTCTCAAGAATTTAGAGCATCCCACAAAATCCATTTGACTCTCATCAGTAAGAGTCGACATCTCCATAGGAGAGTTATGAACAACAACTCTTGAGATATCCACATCAAATTGATCATCAAAAATACAAACCTTAGGCTCCACAACCGAAACCTCACCTAAATCAATTTCAAGCTCACAATCACTTTCTACATCATCCACAGTCTCATGTAATTCTACATTATGTTGCTCAAAACCTTCACTAGGACAAAATGAATTATCAAAACAAGTTTGGTTCCTAGTGAAATCATCTCTCACAAAATGATTAGTTGTATTATATGGACAATATTCATATAAATGATTCCCTCCACAATAAACACAAGACATGCAAACATATTGAGAAGAATCAACATATGGAATACAACTATCATTTATGCTTCTTTTATGTTGTCTAGATTCCTTCAAAGAATTTAAAATAGCAATCAATCCATCTTGTATAGAAGACAAAGAATTCATCTCCTTCTCAATATTAAGACCAGTTGGTTGCCAATTGAAATCCTTTTTTTTTATGTTTTTTAAAATAATAATAATAATAATAATAATAATAATAATAATAATAATAATAATAATTACGAACTCAAACTTAAACTACTAATGCTCAATCAATTCTAACCAAGACAGTTGTGGCACACAAGTCCCCGGCAACGGCGCCAAAAACTTGATAGGGCAAAACTTTAAGCCTAAAACTCCGCAAGTATACGGGCCGTATCAAGTAATAAAGTGATGATAAAATTATCGTTCCCACGAGGATTTAGTACCCACAACTTCAGTTAAGCATTAATTTTACACTTTTGTTTAAGTTGAGCAAACCAGATTAAATTTAATTAATAGAAAAGAAAATCAAAATAAACTAACTACTAGAAATATTAAACGAGCAACCTAGAGTCACTAATCCCTTGTTTGTTCCATAAACCTTGTTTTCATTAATTTAATTAGCCTTAATATTATTTTGTTAATCTCGAGTATAATTAGCTATAAGTGCTCATCGGTCCACTTACGACCCTCTCTTAAGTATAATTTGTTATGTCTAACCGAATTACTCAAGAGGAAAATAAACAAACACACTCTTCAACAATTATATGGGGCCATTAGGTATATGTCTATCCTAACTGCAAATTAGATCGTAATCTAATCCCATATTACTTAATCTAAGAGCTTAATTAAAATTCCCTTGGTCACGGTAAATCCTAATTCTCAATTTCATATTCAATGATGGTCAATCACTAAATAGATAAATCTAAACAAGATTAAATAACCAAAATTAATTTTAATTTTAATTAAACAATAAAAATAAAATCTAATCTAATCTACTCATAAGTTCATAGTTACTCTAGGTTGAAAAGGAAATTAGCCACACTTGACTAGACTAAAATCCATCAAATCAAAATAGCAATTCAGGTTCAAAGGATAAAAAAGAGAGGAAAGAAAGCTTCTCCGTTGTCTCCACAGTACTCTTGTCCTTCTGTGGAGATGATAAAGATAACCACCACTGCTCCTCTCACTGCTCCTCCGATTTTCTCTTCTTGAACTTCTCGTTCAGTTTCGTGCGTCTTCCGTCGTTCCTTCCTACCTCCTTCCTGAACTCCCCTCCATTCATATATATATATATATTACTTCGGCATGGGCTGGGCTTGCGTGTCACTCTGCATCTGTTTGTTTTGATTATATCATATCACAATATCGTTTCAAGAATTAAACATTTGTGATAATTGATTCGTGTGGGGTCCACGTCTTCTTTTCTCCTTCGTGCAGGTACGTCTTTCCTCTTCTAATCTTTGGCCAATTAATATGCTCTAATAATATATTATACCATATCTTTTTCAATTTAATATATTGCCTCTTCTAGATCACATAATATCTCCTATATAATAAAATAGGATATCAATAGATTTTCTGTTATAATATTCTTTTATCCTATATTTAATTAAAAGATGGATAAATATAGAAAATATAATTAAATAGGTATAAAATATTAATAAATTCAACTCTTATACCATAAAATATACACCTATTTAATTATAAAATCTACACTTATCAATATGGAGCTGGGGGCCATTTGGAAGGTGAAAACCGCAAGAAGGATCCAGGTATTTTTATGGTTGGCAGCACATGATCGACTTCTCACGGCCGCTAGAAGAGCACATATCCTGGGAGGTGTACCTACTTGTAGCAGGTGTGGTGGAGGAGTTAAGGACCTTGACCATGTATTGAGAAGCTGTCTTGAATCTCGTCGGATATGGCTAGCCTTAAAGGTGTTAAAGGTATGTCTACAATTTTTTACAGAACACAAGAATTGTTGGCTTCTAAATAATGTGCAAACTGGAGAAGAATTGAGTATGGTATTTTCGGTGTGCAGCTGGATGATTTGGGGATGGAGGAACAAGTTATTATTTGAAGAAGGGTTTAATATGCCTGATCGTCCTGAGTTTTTTATCCAGAATTATGTTAGAGAGTGTATTACCTTGTTAAATAGATTTGATGACCTTGGGTTGTTAAAGAAGCCAAGGGAAATTAAATGGAATTTCCTGAAAGAGGGGTGGGTGAAACTAAATTTTGATGGTGCTGCTAGAAGATGTCCAGGCTTGGCAAGTTGTGGAGGGGTATTGAGGAGGAGTGATGGTAGTTGGATTTGTGGGTTCGGTAGGAAGTTAAGACGATGTCAGGCTTTGGCTGTTGAGATTTGGGGGTTCGTACAAGGCCTTAGATTGGCACAGGGTTTGGGTTTCAACAAGATCATTGCAGAAGGAGACTCAACGATGGCTTTACACATGATTCAGGATGCTTGGATCCAAGGAAGGGCCGAGACAGAACCCTGAATGCATGGCTACGAGACAATAACAATGAGCTACAAATTTGCTTTTCTCACATTCTAAAAGAAGGCAACGCTGTGGCAGATTGGTTAGCCAAGCATAGCTTTATTTGTAATGATGATTTTACTGTTTTACATTCTCCTCCAGCAGGGGTGGTAGATTTTCTGTTCAGGGATACTATGGGAGTTGTTTACCCACGGCTAAATCTTGGTTAATTTCTTTTTTAGTGAAGTAATGGGCAATTAAGTCTCAATTTTTACCCAAAATTTTTTTTATCATTACTTAGTTTTTTAAAAATATATATTTCTGATTTATTTAGTACTAATATAAATATGCAAAATAAATGAAACCAGAATTCCATAAACCATGGTTTATGTTATTCCATATTTTTTTTATAAACAAAAGGCACAATTTTTCAGCATTAGCTAAATAATAAAAAGCTTCATTATGTTGATGACACAATTTTTTTCTTTTAGAACGCATATTGATATGAGGTTGTTACAGATTAGTCATGGATTTACTTAATTGGAAAATTTGGTTGAGTTGACTCAACGAGTCTATTGGAAATTTCATTAACTTTTTTGTTTTTTTTTTCCCAATGGAAATTTCATTTACTAACTCAATGGGCCATTTATTTTTTTTGTAAGAAGTATAACCTTTTTTTTTAATATAAAAAACAAAATATTGCTTAGAAAGAAAAGAATCCATGTAAATGGTGTTGGGATCCATACACACAGCGGAAGGAATTTCATCCATTAAATTTTACGAACCCCATAGAAAGGATCTATCAATGGCGTTTAAATCGAGTTAGTTAAGAACCGTATTTATACGAACTCGTGTGCGTGCTTTGCGAACTCGTGGGCTAACGCCTTCTTACTAGATCAATCTCTAGGAGCCTACTCTACGAATCCACTCCCTCTACTGGTATCCACACCGAACAACACTCCAACACGGACAGTAGTGTGCTAACGCCTTCTTGCTTTGCGTCTCACGTCTTTTCTCTAGGATTTCTTTCGCGGCGTGTCTCACTAATTTCAATACGACTAAAGCTTCATTTTATAGAGTTTCTCAAACCCTAATTGAGCCATATTAAAATATTCAAAATTAATCTAAATCAATCTTCAAAATCAAATTTGGATTAATATATTAATTAAATCTGTCCAACAGATCTAATATAATCTATTTAGTTAATCCAAAAAAAAAACCTGCTGATTTAATTTATCTTAATAAATTAAATCTGAGATATTATATCTCAATTCAAATTAAATCAGATATACGATATCTCTATTTATTTTAGTTATTTAATTTATCAAATAAATTATATACTATATAATAATATTATTATCTATAAATAATAATATCATTATTTTCGAATTTAATACACACACACACATATATCCATATCCATCTTAGATTAAATGATGTATTCATTAAATCTTAGACATATCTAAGATTGGCAGCGGGTCAATACTGTACTAGCCCACAAGTCGCAAGCGGCCTCTAGCAAGACATTGCGACTACCCAATTCATATGGGGATCGTTGATACGATACAACCTATCATATGACCATGTTACGTCCCTTTTGTCACGCGATAATTTGGTCAAGGATGAAGCATCGATAATGTCAACCTCTTGTTCTTGACCATTACTTTCTCGATTCTTGAGTAGTCTAATAACTGAAATGGAAACTCCTTTCCATCGTAGTATGGCCATACATTTCTAAAACTCACTCATCAAGGGGCCCAGTATTATCTGTCTACAAATGTGAGGGACAAATTCCATCTTGACCATTCACATTCCTCTGCATGAAAATCACTGATCTCGATCAAAGCCTTTATCATCACCCAGTCAAAGGTGACTTTTGACTAGGTCAAAGATCAATGACTCTCATGTAAGAATCCATGATGATCTCAGGCAAAGGACGTTGTGACGCGGTTATACATGAGATAAGCTTATGACTAAATCCATGCAGCTTTCTCATAGTGGGTCAGTTTAGCACCTTGTACTCTTATAAGTGCCTATGACTTTGATTCGTATCTCCATGCTCATCAAAGTCATACTGGTCTTATTTCATCTTCGCTCCCGCGTAGATGACTGACCCGGGACATTTAGGATAATCTATAAGATACATCCAAGGATACAGTTATCACTATAAACATGCAAATGATATGATAACTAAATGGAGAAATACTTTAAATAATATAAACGTTTAAAGTACAATGACTTGCCCCTAGGGCATAATTTCCAACAAATGGCCCATTGAGTTACAAGCAACAATTTTTCACAGATGAGTATACTTAACTTCATACATAGCACGCATGAGAATATGATATTATCTGATTGGCTATGGGAAAAGTATACTCTATGGCTTTAGTTCTCTCTAGTAAACCTTCCATGCAAGCTCCTCCTTCTAGTGAGGAAGAAGACCTCCTGCATTGCAGCTCCAAGAAAATAAAAAATGGAGGGGCTGGCTCGTCTGCTGCTGAGGAGTGGCCATCTCTTGGGGTAATGAATAATAAACCTTGGACTTCTGGCCAGAGTTATACAAAGAAGCTGCAAGGCATTAAGAAGAGTGAAATGAATGAGGAAAACTCTGGAAAAAAAGATGAGATGTCTGTTGATGCTTTTTCTGATAGTGATTCTTTGAGCTCAAATAGAAAAGATTATGGCCTGCTATGTAACATACAAAAAGATCCAAAGCGTAACTTCCCCACCTTTTCCTTCTCTGAGAAGATGAAAAAGAGATTGTATAAGGCGTGGAATAGAGCTCTTATAGTAAAACTTCTGGGCAGAAATATTGGCTACAAACTACTCCTATCTATCTTCAATCCTTATGGGCTAAAAGAGGTCTTATAAGTCTGATTAATATAGGTAATGGCTTCTTTGTGGTCAAGTTTATCGATAAAGAAGATTACCTAAATGCGCTGACCGGAGTCCTTGGATGATCTTTGATCATTATCTTACAGTTAAGCCATGGGAACCTCAGTTCCATTCTAGAAGGGCCACTATTGATAAAGTTGCTATATGGGTTAGCTTGCCAAATGTTTCGCTGGAGTACTATGACAGGGACGCTTTAACTTGGATAGGCAATATGATTGGTGAGACCATTAAAATTGATCTCAGTACCTCTGGTTAAGTAAGAGGCCACTATGCTAGGATCTGTGTCCTTGTGGATTTAAGCAAACAGTTGATGTCAGGGTTTACTCTGGATGGAGAGGAGTATTTTCTTGAATATGAAGGTCTTTATTCTCTGTGCCTTAATTGTGGTTTGTATGGGCACAATCAAGAGGAATGCAAAACTAGGGCCAATCTGACTAAAACAGGTGATAAGGGGAAAGTGGTGGTTGGACAGGAGAGGAGTGATTCTATGGTCGTCGATTAGGGGGCGGGGGAAACTGAAGTTACAAAGATGCAATCTGCTGATGTGTGGAAATTGGTTTAGAAGCCATGAAAGAAGTGTTGGAAATTATGCCCTAGGGGCAGATCATTGTACTTTGACGTTATTATTAATTAAAGTATTTCTCCTTTTGTTATCATATTATTTGCATGTTTGTTATGATAACTGTATCCTTGGACATATCATATAGATTGTCCTAAATGTCCCTGGTCGGTCATCTATGCGGGAGCAAAGATGAAATAAGACTGGTATGACTTTGATGAGTATGGAGATACGAATCAAAGTCATAGGCACTTGTAAGAGTACAAGGTGCTGGATTGACCCACTATGAGAAAGCTGCATGGATTTATTCATAAGCTTATCTCATGTATAACCGCGTCACAACGCCCTTTGACCTGAGATCATCATGGATTCCTACATGAGAGTCAATGATCTTTGACCTAGTCAAAAGTCACCTTTGACCAGGTGATGATAAAGGCTTGGATTGGGATCAGTGGTTTTCATGCAGAGGAATGTGAATGGTCAAGATGGAATTTGTCCCTCACATTTGTAGAGAGATAATACTGGGCCCTCAATGAGTGAGTCGGAGAAATGTATGGCCATACTACGATGGAAATGAGTTTCCATTTCAATTGTTAGACTACTCAAGAATCGAGAAAGTAATGATCAAGAACAGGAAGTTGACATTATCCATGCCTCATCCTTGACCAAGTTATCGCGTGACAAAAGGGACGTGACATGGTTGTATGATAGGTTGTATCGTATCATCGATCCCCATATGAATTTGGTAGTCGCAATGTCTTGCTAGAGGCCGCTTGCGACTTGTGGGCTGGTACAATATTGGCCCGCTGTCAACCTCATGTGGGCCTACGGGGTCGGACACAAGGATAGCCCAACACGAGCAATAGTGTCCAAATTCATTGAATCTTAGATATGTCTAAGATTTAATGAATACAACATTTAATCTAGGATGGATATATGTGTGTGTGTGTGTGTATACATAACTTCGAAATTAAATAATAATATTATTATTTAATAATGATATTATTATATAATATTTGTTTTACATTTAATTTATTTGATAAATTAAATATTTAAAACAAATAGAGATATTGTATCTCAGATTTGATTTTGAATAAAGATGTGGTATCTCATATTTAATTGAGTTGAGATATAGTATCTCGATTTAATTAAATAGATATATATCATATCTCGATTTGATTTTCGAATAAAGATGTGGTGTCTCATATTTAATTGAGTTGAGATATAGTATCTCGATTTAATTAAATAGATATATATCATATCGATTTGATTTTCGAATAAAGATGTGGTATCTCATATTTAATTGAGTTGAGATATAGTATCTCGATTTAATTAAATAGATATATATATATATATATATATATATATATATATATATATATATATATATATATATATATATATATATATCATATCTCAGATTTGATTTATAGAAATAAATTAAATCAGCAGGCTTTTAATATGGATTAATTAAATAGATTAGATTAGATGCATTGGATGATTTAATTAAATTATTTAATCATAATTCAAAATTCAAGGACTAATTGATATTAGTCTTGAATATTTTAATACGGTCCAATTAGGGTTTTAGAAACTCTATAAATAGATATTGATCTAAGTCGTATTATAAGGATGAACTAACAAGCCTCAAAAGAAATCCTAGAGAGAAAAACGAGAGACACAAAGTAAGAAGGCGCTAGCACGCTGACGTGCGTGTTGGAGAGCTGTTCGGTGTGGATACCAGTAGAGGGAGTGGATTCATAGAGTCGGCTCCTAGAGATTGATCGAACAAGAAGGTGTTAGCCCACGTGTTTGCAAAGGTCGAACAAGAAGGTGTTAGCCCACGTGTTTGCAAAGGTCGAACAAGAAGGTTCTGGCCCACGTGTTTGCAAAGGTCGAACAAGAAGGTGTTAGCCCACGTGTTTGCAAAGGTCGCTCACGAGTTCGCATAGGTACGGTTTTTCCTAATGAACCTTGATTTAAACGCCGTTGATAGATCCTCACTTTGGGATTCGTAAAATTTTAAATGGATGAGATTCCTTCCGCTGCGTGTACGGATCCCAACAGTGGTATCAGAGCCATGTCAACCGTGCGTTTAGATTGGGTTTTCTATGTGCGAATATATGTGATATATATGCAATAACCGAATCCTATATGCGTTGAGATCGATATATGTTTAAAACCAAATCTGTTGATGCGTTTAAATTGATATATGTTTACCGAATCATGTATGATTTAAAACGTATTCTCCCTACGGGTACGCGTGGTTCTGAATCGTTCAGGATCACACTAAGGTCGGACGTTCTGAATCGTTCAGGATCTTTGGGGTTTGAAATTTTAGAAATTATTTTCGAAAATCACGTTTTTTCCTAGAAACAAATTTCGAAAACAACATGTTATTTTGAAATTAATTTTAGAAATTAATTTCGAAAATCACATTTTTTCCTTGACCCCGCCCGCTAACCGGCTAGCGGGACCGCTGTAGGGACCCCGGCTGATTGTTCATAGATATGAATTTAATATAACTTGGTTGAGAAGTAGTCAACTCCAATCAATCAAGATATGAATGTGATTCATCATATTAAATTCAATCAATCAATCAAGATATGAATATGATTCATGATATTAAATTCAATTAATCAATTAAGATGTGAATTTAATTAACTCGATAATTTAATCATGATATTTTCTTTCATATTGTATGAATTAATATTTGTTGTGATTAATTATTCAAAGTTGTTTGGGTATGGTGGACAACATGGCTCTAGAATTTACAATTGTTGTATTATTTAAATATGGCATGCGAGCCATGCCTCTCTAAATATTCTTGATGTACATTCTCTTCTCATCTCACTCCCCTCAATGTTAAATGAGGTTTCTCTTGATGTATTTCTCCTTTTATTATTTAGAGAAGTCCCCTCATTGGCTTGAGAGGATTATAGGTTAGATGAGCCATGTTGTGTCACGGTTTGTTAATTATGTTTTGATTTGATCACTGCATGATTAATTTAGAGTTTATATGAGATACAATCGTTATTGCATTCATATAAGTAAAATTAATAGGATTAATTAGATTATATCAAATATACCCTCTAAATAAAATCTTAAGTCGTAATGCCGCCAATTAATGAATACTTGTCAAAACCTAGATCACCCATTTGTATGTTCCACCAAAGTGGATGCACTTGAGTTATCTTGGTGAGACAAGAGTGGGTAATGGTGATACTCAACATTCATTATTGTCTTGACTTAATTGAGATTATCAAAACGGTTTTGGATCTCAAGGCATTAGATGGGATTAAACGTGCCGGGTCATATGATGATAGAATCCCATAAAGATCTAAGAGTTACATGTGATGTAATTGGCAAAGAGGTTGCCTACCTAAATAACTTGATTTTTAAGCGTCCTGCCAAAGCGGACTTAAATTTAAGCCAAATATGGATCTTAGCCCACTAATTATAATGAGGGTTGTTAATTCAGTGGGAGATTATTAATCAACTTTGCATATCTTTTAGTTGTAGAATCATATCGTCTAGTAATACTGCAACACCATCAATGCGATCAGTCCTTAAGAAGGACGAACTCGATGAGACAAACTTTCTTGACATGTTTGGGAACTTGAGTGTTGATCCTAAACACGAAAGAAAGGAGTATCTCATAAATCAACCCATTCCTTACGAGCCTGCAGCCAATACTCCAAGAGTTCACAAAGATGCTTACTTGAAGCATCACAATGACTCTATGGATGTAGGATGCCTGATGCCTGCCACTATGGTTCCATATCTACATAGAGATCTAGAACTTGTGGAAACCTCTGAGATGATTTTTCATCCTATGGAAATGTTCCAGCAACAGGCAAGGCAAGAGGCTTAGATTCCCCATGTCCCAATAGTTAGCTACAGATGTGATCTTGAACTCACTCCTAGGAAGTTATGATAACTTTGTCATGGATTACAATATGAACAACATGGAGGAATCAATTTCTGAATTGCATGGGATGCTCAAAACAGTTGAGCAGAGCATTAAGGAGAAGCCCATCCTTTGTTTTGTTGGTTCATAAAGGAAGGGGTAAGAAACCGAAAGCCAAGAAGGCAAAACCTCCGAAGGATGGGGTCTGCTCCTTCTACAATGAACTTGGTCATTGGAAGAGGAATTGCAAACTCTACATCGAAGATCTCGAAAGAACAAGAAGGATAGCGGGGCTATCACTTCACGTATCTATGTCATAGATATTCACTTTTCTACTTCCTCAACATAGGTATTAGATATTGCATGTGGTTCTCACATTTGTATAAATGTGCAGGATCTCAAGGACAGTTGAAAATTGAATGGACATATCTATGACAAAAACTACCAAAAGGATCAAGTCAAATGATTTGAATCCGACCTACCTATGGCATTGTCGTCTAGGCCATATAAATGAGAAACGCATTTCGAAACTCCATCAAGATGGATTTCTTAACTCATTTGATTTTGAATCATTTGATACATGTGAGTCTTGTTTATTGGGAAAGATGACAAAGACACCTTTTACTGGGCATAGTGAGAGGGCCACTGATTTATTGGGCCTCATACATACTGATGTGTGTGGACCAATGAATACATATGTCAGAGGAGGTTATATGTACTTCATTACATTTATAGATGATTTTAGTAGATATGGATATATCTATCTAATGAAACATAAGTTTGAATCTTTTGAAATGTTCAAAACATTCTAGAATGAAGTGCAAAACCAACTTGGTAAAACAATTAAAGCAGTTCGATCTGATCGGGGTGGCGAATATTTGAGCCAAGAGTTCATTGACCATCTTAGGAGTTGTGGGATCATCTCACAACTAACTCCTCCTGGAACACCACAATGGAATGATGTTTCTGAGCAGAGGAATCGAACTCTATTAGATATGGTTCGATCTATGATAAGTCAAACAGATCTTCCACCTTCCTTTTGGGGTTGTGCCCTAGAAACAGCTGCGTTCACACTAAATCGTGTTCCATCAAAGACAGTTGAAAAGACACCATATGAGATATGGACTGGGAAGAAACTCAATTTGTCATTTCTCAAAATTTGGGGATGTGAGGTTTACGTTAAACAACAAGCCTCTGATAAATTATCATCCAGATCCTCAAAATGCCTTTTTGTGGGATATCCTAAGGAAACTAAAGGATACTATGTCTACATCCCTACTGATAATAAAGTGTTTGTTATCGGAAATGGTATCTTTTTGAAAAAAGAGTTTATCTCTAAAAGAACCAGTGGGAGTAAGGTGTACCTCGAAGAAGTTTAAGAGCCACAAGACAACGTAGAACCACAAATGGAAAACAGAGAAGACTCACAACAAGTTGCTGAGCCTGCTCAAGTAACACAAGGCCTACGAAGGTCTGATAGATCACGGCTACAGCCTCAGAGATATGGATTTCTAATTACTGGAAGTCGTGATGTTTTGCTCATCGAGAAGAATGAGCCAACTACTTATCGAGAAGCCGTGGTGGGACCAAACTCCGAAAAATGGCTAAATGCCATGAAGTCTGAAATGCAATCCATGTACGACAATGAGGTATGGACCTTAGTTGATCCACCTGAAAGTATAAAATCTATTGGGTGCAAGTGGGTTTTCAAGGAGAAAACTGACATGGATGGCAAAGTAAATGTCTTCAAGGCTCGACTGGTTGCAAAAGGGTTCACTCAAACTCATGGTGTGGACTATGATGAAACCTTTTCCCCAGTTGTAATGGCCAAATCAATCAGAATCCTTCTTTCCATTGCAGCATATTATGACTATGAAATATGGCAGATGGACGTCAAAACAACCTTCCTTAACGGAAAGCTGCTTGAGGATGTGTACATGACACAACCTGAAGGCTTTGTGTGTCCAGAGGATTCTGGTAAAGTATGCAAGCTTCAAAGGTCCATTTATGGATTGAAGCAAGCATCTCGGAGCTGAAATCATCGTTTTGATGAAGTAGTCAAAGAGTTTGAATTCATTCAAAACATTGATGAACCTTGTGTTTACAAGAAGGTTAGTGGGAGCATAGTTGTATTTCTAGTGCTTTATGTAGATGACATCCTACTTATAGGGAATGACATTCCTACCTTGCAGAGTGTCAAGTCTTGGTTAGGAAAGTCTTTCTCAATGAAAGATTTAGGCGAAGCCACTTACATCCTAGGGATCAGGATCTATAAAGATAGATCCAAGAGGCTGATAGGCTTAAGTCAAAGTACATACTTAGACAACATACTGCATAGGTTCAGTATGCAGGATTCTAAAAGGGGTTACATGCCCATGTCTCATGGCACCCATCTCAGTAAGGACCAGTGTCCTCGTACACCTAATCAAAGAGACCGCATGAGTAAGATTCCATATGCCTCCGCTATTGGATCTATCATGTATGCCATGTTATTTACTCGACCGGATGTCTCATTTGCCTTAAGTATGACCAGCAGATATCAACAAGATCCCAGTGAGGATCACTGGATAACATCAAGAATATCCTAAAGTACTTAAGAAGGACTAAGGACTTATTCTTGGTATATGGTGGATTGGAAGATGAGCTCGTGTGACGGAGTTACACAGATGCGAGTTTCCAAACTGACCAAGATGATCAGAGATCGCAATCTGGATATGTGTTCATTTTGAATGGTGGTGTGGTAAGTTGGAAGAGCTCTAAGCAGAGCACTGTAGCTGATTCTGTAACAGAAGCTGAGTATATAGCAGCATCGGAGGCAGCTAAGGAAGCCGTTTGGATCAGAAAGTTCATTAATGAACTAGGGGTGGTTCCTACCATCTCAAATCCAATAGACTTGCTCTATGACAATAGCGGCGCTATTGCGCAAACCAAGGAGCCTAGGTCACATCAAAGGACCAAGCACATACTCAGGTGATTTCATCTTATCAGAGAAATTAATGATAGAGGTGATATAAAAATATGCAAAGTACCAGGAGAAGACAATGTTGCTGATCCTCTTACTAAGCCGCTTGCACAAGTAAACCATGAGCGTCATGTTAGGACAATGGGAATTAGAGTAATTAATGATTGCACCTAGTGCAAGTGGGAGTCTGTTGGAAATTATGCCCCTAGGGGCAGATCATTGTACTTTGACGTTATTATTAATTAAAGTATTTCTCCTTTTGTTATCATATTATTTGCATGTTTGTTATGATAACTGTGTCCTTGAACATATCATATAGATTGTCCTAAATGTCCCTGGTCGGTCATCTATGCGGGAGCAAAGATGAAATAAGACTGGTATGACTTTGATGAGTATGGAGATACGAATCAAAGTCATAGGCACTTGTAAGAGTACAAGGTGCTGGATTGACCCACTATGAGAAAGCTTCATGGATTTAGTCATAAGCTTATCTCATGTATAACCGCGTCACAACAGAAAGTAATGATCAAGAACAGGAAGTTGACATTATCCATGCCTCATCCTTGACCAAGTTATCGCGTGACAAAAGGGACATGACATGGTTGTATGATAGGTTGTATCGTATCATCGATCCCCATATGAATTGGGTAGTCGCAATGTCTTGCTAGAGGCCGCTTGCGACTTGTGGGCTGGTACAATATTGGCCCTTGCCAATCTCATGTGGGCCTACAGGGTCACACACAAGAATAGCCCAACACGAGCAATAGTATCCAGATTCATTGAATCTTAGATATGTCTAAGATTTAATGAATACAACATTTAATCTAGGATGGATATATGTGTGTGTGTGTACATAACTTCGAAATTAAATAATAATAATATTATTTAATAATGATATTATTATATAATATTTGTTTTACATTTAATTTATTTGATAAATTAAATATTTAAAACAAATAGAGATATTGTATCTCAGATTTGATTTTCGAATAAAGATGTGGTATCTCATATTTAATTGAGTTGAGATATAGTATCTCGATTTAATTAAATAGATATATATCATATCTCGATTTGATTTTCGAATAAAGATGTGGTGTCTCATATTTAATTGAGTTGAGATATAGTATCTCAGATTTAATTAAATAGATATATATCATATCCCAGATTTGATTTTCGAATAAAGATGTGGTATCTCATATTTAATTAAGTTGAGATATAGTATCTCAGATTTAATTAAATAGATATATATATATATATCATATCTCAGATTTGATTTATAGAAATAAATTAAATCAGCAGGCTTTTAATATGGATTAATTAAATAGATTAGATTAGATCTGTTGGACAGATTTAATTAAATTATTTAATCAAAATTCGAAATTCAAGGACTAATTGATATTAGTCTTGAATATTTTAATACGGCCCAATTAGGGTTTTAGAAACTCTATAAATAGATATTGATCTAAGTCGTATTATAAGGATGAACTAACAAGCCTCAAAAGAAATCCTAGAGAGAAAAACGAGAGACACAAAGTAAGAAGGCGCTAGCACGCTGACGTACGTGTTAGAGAGCTGTTCGGTGTGGATACCAGTAGAGGGAGTGGATTCATAGAGTCGGCTCCTAGAGATTGATCGAACAAGAAGGTGTTAGCCCACGTGTTTGCAAAGGTCGCTCACGAGTTCGCATAGGTACGGTTTTTCCTAATGAACCTTGATTTAAACGCCGTTGATAGATCCTCTCTTTGGGATTCGTAAAATTTTAAATGGATGAGATTCCTTCCGCTGCGTGTACGGATCCCAACAGGAAGAAGGGACCAGAAAAGGAAAAACCTAAAGAATATCTCCGGCAGTCGGACGACGAATCTCGATTTGATGTGATTGCCAAAGATGGGGTTGATTATGATGGAGTTGATTATGATGGAGTTTCTACAAAGTCAAAGCTTCCTGTTGTTTTGATGAGCACAGAGGGCAAAGTGGAGTTGCAGGGTCTAACCGTGGTGAGTGGTTCTTGGGAGAAAAAGGGTGCAGAAAAAAAGAAGAAGGTGATGAAATTGTCAGGGGATGGCAGTGTTAAGGGTCTGGTGTTGAGGAAGGAGAAGAGATCACGAGACGCTATTCATAGTGAGTCAAATAGAGTAGAGATTCCGAGGTCGAAATACGAGGAACTGAAGGGAGCTGTGTATTATCTGGAGGGTTTAAAGAAAAAGGTAATTTGTAGTGAGATGGAGGTGGGCCCAGGTTTTGATGTATTGCCAGTAGATGTTGAGTTTGAGCCTTCTGTACTTGACCCTGGCAATAAAGGTATGCTAATGGGCTTGGAGGGTAAGTTTTGGGTCGAGGCTGATGCGTTGGACCAAGATTCTTTAATGGGCGATGATGGGCTGAGGGATGAGGAGGTTGGAACTGTGGTTCTTGAATCACAATTATTTTAGTTTATCTAGGCCGCTGGTTTTTTTTCGAATCTCCAGCCCATTTAGGGATTTTGAGCCTTTTTGTTCTTGATGGCCAAGGTCTTTTTCTAGAGTACTCGTGGTGCTTGCGACAGGCGTCTGATTCAAAGTCTCCGTTCGGTTTAGGGGAACTCCTTTCCTGATCTGCTAATTCTTTCTAAAACCAAATGTGAGCAGGAGTCTAGATTCTTGTGTCTACAAAAGCTTGGTTTTGATGGACTATCCTTCGTTCCTAGCGTCAAGCGGTCGAGTGGTCTTGTGGCGGCTTGGAGGTCACCATCTCTGTGCTCGTATTGAATAGGCAATATCTCCATTTGAGGTGCGATATGGTGGGGAGGCAACCACTTCTGCTGACAACGGTGTATGATGTCCCGTCGCCAACATTGAAACAAGTTTTGTGGTATGATTTGGCTAGTCTTGCTTCTAACATTTCGTTGCCTTAGGTTGTCATTGGAGATTTCAATGACATCCTTTTGGCAAATGAGAGATTGGGAGGCTCTTGTATTCAATTCTTCAGACTGGGGAAATTTAGGGAGCGGATTCATGACTGTGGACTCTCTGATTTAGGCTTTCACGGCCCCAGGTTCACGTGGCGTGGCCCCAAATTAGTGAACTGTGCTTGTCTTTTCGAAAGGCTCGACGGGGCTTTGGCCAATTCTTCTTTCTTGTTGACGTTTGCAAACAGCTTCATTCAGGTTCTTCCTCGCACTAATTTCTCTGATCATAATCCTCTCTTGTTGAGTTTTGGTGATTGTAATGAATTGTGTCGGGGGGCTCGGCCTTTTCGATTTGAGGCTATGTGGATGTCCCATGATCAGTTTGAGGATTTTTTATCTGGAAAATGGAATTGGGGAGTTAATATTGATACTTCTCTTCTTAAGTTCCAAGAGGCTATCGGGCCTTAGAATAGAGAGGTTTTTGGTCTTGTAGAAGAAAAAAAAATTCTATTCTGGCTAGACTGAATGGTATCCAAAGGTCGGCTTCCTATCCTCACTCCCAATTCTATGTGATTTGGAATTGGAGCTTCAGGAAGAGCTAGAAAGAATTATGAGGCTTGAAGAGATAAAATGGTTCCAAAAATCTCGAACACAATGGATTTTGGAAGGTGATCGGAATACTCGCTATTACCACCTAAAGACCAAAATAAGGAGGCGACAAAATAGAATTGTTTCTCTCAAAAATGAAGAAGGCATCTAGATTGATAATGAAGTGGAATTGTGATCACTGGCTGTCAAGTATTTTAAATCTCTTTATGATGATGATAGTGTTGCTTCGCCCTGTTTGGTTACTAAGTCAAAGTTTCCTGCTGTTGATGATTCCATTATAAGTGGTTTTACTAGAATTCCCTTAGAGGATGAAATTAAGACTGTTGTTTTCTCTATGGGTAATTTTAAGGCCCCAGGCTTTGATGGCTTCCCCCTAATCTTTTATAAGAAGAATTGGATTAAGGTCAGCCCATCTTTATGTGCTTTTATACAGGGTATTTTCTAAGGGTCTTCCCTTCCTGAAGAGGCTAATAATTCTTATATCCCTGATCCCTGAATGGGATAACCTGGAATTGGTCTCTCATTTTAGACCTATTTCTCTTTGTACGGTCCATTATAAATGTGTTACCAAAATAGTTACTCAAAGGCTTAGAGGTGTTATGAATGATATTATCTCTCCCTTTCAATCTAGCTTTATTAAAGGAAGACACATACAAGATAATATTGTTGTTGGGCAGGAACTTCTTCATATTATGAATAAGAATAGAAGCAAACAAGGGCTTATGGCTATGAAGATTGACCTTGAAAAGGCCTATGATAGGGTAAGGTGGGATTTTCTGAAACTAGTCCTCATTGATGTAGGATTTGATTTGGGGTTCATAAATCTTGTTATGTCTTGCATGACCTCAGTCTCTTACAATGTACTTTGGAATGGAACCCAATCTGAATTTTTCTTTCATCCCAAGGAGGGGTCTTCGTCAAGGGATCCTATTTCGCCTTTACATTTTGTCTTATGTATAGACAAACTTTCGCATTTGATTTGTGATGAAGTTGAGGTTGGGAGTTGGAAGCCGATTATCACTTCTAGGTTTGGACCTAAAGTTTCGCATCTTATATTTGCATATGATCTCTTGTTGTTTGGGGTAGCTACCATCAAACAAGCTAATATTACGATGAAGTGTTTGGATACTTTTTATGAAGTTTCAGGGGCGAAAGTCAATCGGGCTAAGTCATCTTTGTTTTTTTCTCCTAAGGTCTCGATTCAATCGAGGAACTCCATTAAGGACTTGACTCGGATGTGTATCTTATGTGAAATTGATAAGTATCTTGGTTTTCCCCTTACCCGCAATAGGAAAACTAAAGAGACTTATAGCTATATTATTGAGAGGGTTCATTCTAAATTAGCAGCCCGGAAAGCTAAATCTTTGTCTACAGTGGGTCGTATAACTCTTGCTAAATTTGTTTTGAGTTCTATCCCCTTGTACCCTATGCAAGTTGCTAGAATTCCGAGAAGTATTTTCCTGGAGGTTGAAAAGCTTCAAAGGAATTTTATTTGGGGTCATGATGAAACCCACAATCACTTTCACCCGATAGGTTGGGATCACATCACTCTCCCAAAGGACTATGGGGGGCTTGGTTTTAGACGTCTTTCCTCTTTTAACAAAGCTTGTGGAGCAAAGCTTGCCTGGAATTTGATTGCGAGATCAAGTGGTTTATGGGCTGAAGTGCTTTGGGGTAGATACATGAGGCGGGATGATGATTCGCTTCTTACTTTTCGTTCGGGAGACTCAAAGTTATGAAAGTTTGTTACTTCTCAGAAACATCTTGTTGATCTAGGCACTAAGTTGCAGGTAAGAAATGGTGCCACGGTTAGTTTCTTCTCGGATCCCTGGCTATTTGAAGGTAAAATAAGGGACCTTACTATTAGAAAACTCTCGGAGGTGGAGGAATCGTCTTTGGTTGTCGATTGGGTTGTGGATGGCTTTTGGGACATTAATAGACTTGCTGGTTGTGTTGATTCAACTGTTATTCAGCGGCTGATTTGTCACTTACCACCGCGAGTGGACGCTAGTCATGATGTTATGACATGGGGTGCGGCTAGAGATGGTAATTTTTCTATTAAAAGTGCTTACTTTTTTATTGAAAAAAAACCCTGTGCATCTTCAATGTAAACTTTTAAAATGTGTTTGGAATTGGCAAGGAGTAGAGCGTATTAGAGTTTTTATATGGATGGTTTTATTAAATAACCTTCCTACAAAGGCGTGGCGGAGTTCCTGATCAGCAACCTTTGCATCTTGTGGTTTCTGTAATGGTGCAACGGAGGATACCTTACATATCTTAAGAGATTGCCATTATGCCAAGCGGCTATGGTTGAAACTGATCAGTCCAAGGTATTTTGCTCAATTCTTTTCCATAAACCTTAGGGACTGGATGGCTATGAATTTATGTGGTAATATTTGCTCTACTTTGGGACCTTTTTGGGGTCTTATTTTTGGGGTGTCCATATGGAAATTGTGGGGTTGGAGAAATTCATTAATTTTTGAACAGGATTTTATGAAACCCTGAGACTATTAGCTTGCAAATATGGAGGAAGTTTGCTTGTGTTCAGATTTCACCTCTGTCTGCAACGGAGATAACAGCCTTGCACATCCCCCTGCTCGGTTTTAGCAGCCTCCTTTGGAGGGATGCGTCAAGCTAAATGTGGATGGGGCCATGATCTTGAGCTCTTCTAAGGCAGGGTGTGGTGGTGTTTTGAGAGACAATAAAGGCTTATGATTGGCTGGTTTTACTAAGTTATTAGGAATATGCAGCGCTAGCATCGCAGAGGAGTAGGTGGTTTATGAGGGTTTGAATTTAGCTTGGGACTTGGGCTTAAAGAAAATTATTATTGAATCTAACACCCTTGACCTGATTAATAATTTGGCTCAACCAGTTGCTCCTAATGATAGTCTACTTAGTCAGCGGATCAAGATGTTTGTGGCTAGGAATTGGTTCATCTCCTTTTGCTTTGTTCCTAGAGAATTAAATCGAGTAGCAAACACTTTGGCTAAATGGGGTCTCTCTAAATCTAGGATCCTCAATGAATGTCCTTCGACCTTAAGGGCCTTAGGAGTGTTTGAGATTTTTTTCCCCTTTCTATGTAATTTTTTCTCTATACTTGGGCTTCTAGCCTTCTTTCATATCAAAAAACAAAATATGATTGGCTATGGAACTAATTCACTATTTTGACTTGTTGAACAACCAGGTTGGGTTGTCATACCATAAAATCAAATCCAAAATCATTTGGGTGTTAAATTTGTTATCTTCTATTATAAGGTAGGTTCTCCATTAGGCGTGGAATTAGGTCAGACTTTGTCTAAACAGGCTTGAGCTTGTAATGAGGGCAGAAGGCCTGAGCCTAAATACATGCTTTTTTTTAGGCTTAAGCCTGAGCCTTCATAACGCCTGGTCAAGCTTAAAGCCTTTTTAAAAACCTAGTTACAATGTAGGTCTTTAAAAATGCCTTATATTGCAGGCCTTGGAGGCTATAAATAGGCTTTGTGCACTTTTAGCTTATCAAAACCTATATAAATATAAGATTTTAGTATGCTTCAAAGCATAATATTTACAAATTGTACCATTTAAATAAGCTTTTAGCCAACATATTATTAAAATAAAATCTTATTATTATTATTAAAAAATGATTTCATCACCAACATTCAAAGCTAATAATATAATCATCCAAAATAAAACAATATTGTTATTAAAGAGAATAGTTAGGATGGAGCCATGAATAGTTAAGGGGATGTTCCAATTTTTTTTTCCAAAGAATAGTAGGGGTAGTACTGTAATTAGCTAAATATAACTTGAAATTAGAATGTAAGAATAAAAAGAAATTATGTTATTTATATGATATAAATAAAATTATATTTATTTAATAGGTAAACAGGTCAAGTCTGAAGGCTTACAGATCATGCCTTAACAAAATAGGCATGGTCTATTTACACATTTAGGCCTTTAAATAGGCATTGGCCTAACCTTTTTAACAAATAAGCTAGGTCAGGCTGTAGGCCGTCTGATAGGGGCCTGATCTATTCACACTCCCTATTCTCCATAGGAATTGGAAATATATTTTAGGAAGAATTACTATGAGGCTCCAAGGATTTAACTGCCAATAAATCTCAATAACAAGTAACATGTTGTCATGTTTTACACTAAAAATTGTTATTGCATGCTCCTCTCCTCAATTGTCATTAAGTTTCTTTCTTGCTTGAGATCCTGTTGTAATTTCACATGTTATATAGTACTCCCTCCGGTCCTAATTATAGGACAACATTTAGAAGTTAGTTTTGGTCCTAATTATAGGACAACATTCTACTTTTTGTCAATTTCTTCCTAAAATACCCCTATTTTATTCTCTCAAGTGTGTTTGGTTTTTGATGAGTATATATATGTTGGTACGTAGACTCTTCCAATCAATGTAACTTTTAGATATATATATATATAAGTGTGTGTGTATCTATGTATGTATATATGTGTATGTCTACACACAAATATATATAGACACACACAATGTATGTATGTATTAATGTGTGTGTCTTGTATATATGTATGTATATGTGTGTGTGTGTAAACATATATGTATGTGTATGTGTACGTGTACAAATATAACACACACACATGTGTGTGTATGCATGCGCGCACAGACATATATGTTTGTATGTATGTATGTATATATATATATATACACATATATGTATATAAAGCAAGACCATTATTTTAATTAGATAGTGTGTGAAAATAAAAATTCTAGGTGAGAGAGGTATGTGGCAGGAGTTGTTGATTTACTTTTACTCATGTCATTTTAAATTTATATAAGGGCAATTTAAGAAAATGAGTAAATTTAACTAATTTAACTTCTTTCCTTAATCTCCCCAAAATCGGTTAAATATGTCCTATAATTAGGACCGGAGGGAGTAATTCGTGGTTGTTCATATTGTCACTCCAATTCCAGTTAGTTAATGCTTCTTAAGACACCACACGGACATGAAGGGCACACAAGCGTTATAATCGTATGGCACACTTCAATTCCCATGTGGGAGGGTGGCATTTACAAGCTGTATCAATCATATCATGCAATCAAACTCGTTCTTCCCCAACAGAATATACATTCAAATAATAATAATAATAATAGCTGTGCTTTCCACACAAGCAAATTTGCACCTTCAAGGAAAAGAATTCTATATTATACATACATGCGCACGTACATACACGAAACCAATAAATATTGAACACAGCCTAGCTAAATGGGTAATGGTGTTTAACCATAATAAATTAAATAGAACCACGGACCTGAGATTGAGTGAGAGATAATTACAGGGAGAATAAGACCACTTCCACTTTAACCTCATACCCTTCAAAGAGACAATCAGAATGAACATGAAGATTATATTGGACAAAGACAAGCAAGAATTGTCCAGAGGAGGGAAGAGGATCCAGTGGCCATTATAGATCTTAGGTGTTCGTTGCTGGAGCCTCGTTCACGGCACCGAGTTTGTTAGCGCGTTTGGGCCTCCACTCGGTCATCCCTCTCACAATCTCGGCACCGTCCTCGAGAAGAAGACAATGCTTGCTCTCGATGTTACCACCGTGAGCTGAATCACCAGCATCTGCTTCAGAGACAGAAGTGAGGGACTTGAGGACACTGTCTCTACCGCACTCCCTTCGGTACTCCATAGTCATGGCAGAAAGCTCATGAGTCTCCAGGATCGGCTGCGGAGCACTCTGCAGGAACCAAAACATCATCCTCAGGTTACAAGTGCTCACAAGGTTGATCCCCAAGAATACAAGCAACTTGAACTAATGAACAAGTTCTATGAGGGATCAAATTGCTACCAAGAGGCATCAAATACGCACACTAATTGATTGCCTTGTCAGAATGTATTATATGCATAAAGTATCAACAAACAAGCTGATTAGTCACTCAATTGGATAGTAACTTAAAGTTTGCTACCTGATATGTGGGATTAGGAAGTTATATCTTCAAAATGCCTTGTTCAAGCCAAAGAAACCCAACTAATAAGTTTTTAATTGGGCCTAACACATTTATGATCACTAAAACTCATAGTCAACATATGCCACGAGATACACTATAAGAAACAAAAAAACAATTACAAAGCCTTATCCCATTAGGTGGGATCAACTACAAGAAACAAAAGATAAAACGATATACTAGGATGAGAACTGGAAAGAACAGGAGTACATAAAATTACCTCCAGGATCCAGCCAATGTACTTCACATTGTTAACATGCTGATTGACATCTAGATCACTCCATCGAGGCTGATGAAAAGGACAATCAGCATATTACATTAGTGTAAAATAGAAAATGGATTATTTTTTTGAAAATAATCTCAAGTAACAAAAAAGTTTAAAGAAACTTGACTTACAGTTAAACCAGTTCGAATATAATCAGCTGTGTTTTCATCAAGCTTAGGTAGCTTTCTGTTATTCTCTTTCAAAACTGGATCAGAATTCAATAAATAACCCTCCATCTCCCCTTTGACCTCATCTGGAAGTTTAGATAGCCTCCTTGTCAATTTATTCATCATAACCCAAACACTGTATTGTCAAAGCCAAAACCAACATATCAGAAACATTTAGTTACTGTCTTATCTTCATGATGGTGCAAGAATACAAGCTAAAGACTTGTGTACTATATCATGAACAACCAAGATATAGTAACTGTTGGTAGGACCAGGGAGCTTGATCTATAAGTAGTTCAAAATTAATGCACTCGAAACTGTAATTCATTGTATCTAACATAATGTTAAATGCATGATAAATGCCATAAGAATACTTAATATTTTAGTTATGATAAATTATAAAAGCGTAATCAGACCAAAAAACAGACAGCAAAATTTCACCCAACGCCCAATTGCCAGTCATGCATATTCAAAGTTCAAGAGATATGTCATTTTAGGTGGTAGGAAGAAGGAGGATAGGAACAATTTCAAAAGGTTTCTACCTGGAAGCTCTGGTCAGTGTTTCTCCAGTTTTGCAGGCACGCACAAGCCAATCTGTCCGCAAACAATTCTTTCCAGATGCAGAAATCCAAGTGTCTACTTGAACAACATCACCCCTTAAAAATGCAAAAATCACACAAATTGATAATCAGTTTCACAATCCCCCCATAATAATCCTAACTAATGGCCATTCAAGCATGGAACGAGTTGAAAACATCTGTTTTGTCCAAAAATTCAAGAGTATAGTCCTACGATACAAAAGTTGTGAAAAGTACTATTGGATTCAAAGTTAAGTCTCATATTCAAGCCAATCTTTGGAACCAGATACATAATTAACCCCAAATAAAGATGCAGTTTCAAAATTCAGTCAGAAATTGTAAGGGGCACCAGTCACTGCAAAGATCACATAAATAAAAGACGCATAATAGATTACATAGTTAAAAGCTGATCCATGGACTTATGACATAAGTTAAGGGCAAGACAAGGTGAATTACCATGTAGGATAGCGATCAACTGCGACCTGCATCTTAGCAACTACCCATATTAGGTTTTTCTTGCACATTTCTGGGGAACCAAAGCCATCACCAAGAAGCCCAACAGTCTTTACATGATTAAGTGCGGTTTCCTGTTGTGCAAAACAAATAATTGAAATAATCTGATCAGGAAAATCAACTACAACCTATTATCTGTATATTATCTTTCCTGCTGTAGAAGGACTCAGTATTTAAAATTGTGTGCCTACAGTCTAAGTCTCTTCAAATGCAATTTAAAGTATCTTTCAAAAAAATAGAAGCATACCTGCAAATGGTTCATCAATGTCTCTATAGATGCTGTTCGATCAGCACCTATTTCATATGATCTGATGGAAAAGTTCTGACGGAACACAAGACCATCCTGAACAATTCTTCCTATTCCAAAGGGGTCGTAATCCATGTCTCGTCGCCTTGGTTTCCAATCAAGCATCGTCCACTGCTTCTCTGCAGCCAAGAAAACTGTTGTGATAGCAGCAAGAAGCATACTCCAATCAGGTAACTGGTTGATAAATGTCCTTCTAGCAGGTGATGGCAAATTATCATCATGCTTTGTGCCTTCCACAGATGTAACTTTGGATCCATTGACCTTGGTAGGGGCTTGGGCGTTTGCCTTAACCTTCAATCCACCATGAGTTGTGGATTTTGATTTGAGTCCTCCAAGGTTTACAAGCCCACCACCAAGCTTGGCCGCCTTCGCACCAGAGTCTGGTGATGGAGAAGTAACAGGAAAGAACGATGAAGTAGCAGCAGTTGCCACCATAATGAATTCTACAGCTGCATGCACATTAAAATGAGTTTGAAATAAATAAATATAACGCATATATATAATATATCAGTTCTCTCCCACCTCCCAGGGAAAAAGGGGGAAAGAAAGTAAAAGTGGTTAATGAACACTAATCAAGAGGGACTTAAAACTAACATAACATGCTAGAGTTCAAGGAAAACATATAGAGAAAAAAAATAATAATAATAATAATATGATACCAGAATTTTTTGCTAAATAACTGAATAAAACGAAATATCACTAATTCTTTAATATTATGTAAAGAGAACGAGCGCCAATCCAGCCTAGAAGCGATTGGAAAATTTTTCCTCAAACTTTTCCAGAACAGATTCCCGAAAATAAAAAATTAACTGATAAGAAGAATTAAATAAAAAATGTAAAGATAAAAATAAGTTTTCTCTCTTATTCCAGAAAAATTATAAACAAATATTATCAACTATTAATTACAAAGATATACTAAGTATTATATAAAGATGACAAATATTCCAAAGTGAAGTAAATTGTTTGCATATTTGCAGAACTTAGTTTTTTATTTCAAAATCGTATTGTTAAAAACAAATTTAAAAATATATTCCGCACTTGATGTCAATTATCTGCGCACATTTACATAACTTAAATTATGTTATTATTTGAAAATCTTAAATTTAAAAATATTAAAAAATATATCCACTTTCAACTTAATGATAAAATTAAAAATTGAAAATATAAATCATGTCCAACTAGGAATGTATAAGAGTGCTACGGGTGGTATTTTTATAGCATATAAATTAAATTCGTGCTCTTGAATTGTAATTTTCTAAAATTAAAACAGAGAACAGAAGGGAAGAAATTTGGGACGTGGACTTTTTCAAAAACAAAACTTTCCATATTGAAATATTGGACCCAGAAAATATGTATTTCCATGTTCAGTCAAAACGTGAAAATTAAGACACAAACACAATTCGATTTCGGAGTTGGCTTAGGTCTATTGCGGACCTTTGTCCGCTCCGCTGCATATCAAACGCGCCATTTTGGCGCCACGCGTACCTATCCTTTTAACAACAAAAAAATATATATATATATATAGACTCTCTTGAGTAGTAAAAAGATAATGGTACTGAATTAATGATCTTGAAAAATTATTTAAGGATTTTAAAAAAATATTTTAAGATACTGACTAATACTAAAAGGATACTTCAACATACTAACTAATACTAAAAAAAAATTCATAATCTTAAAAAAGAAATTATTTTATAATCTTGAAAAAATAATTCAATATTAAATGCTATTAAGATCATGAAATAATTCATGATCTTAAAAAATAAATTATTTTATGATCTTAAAAAAAATAATTTCAAGATCCTAAAATAATTTTTTAAAATCATGAATTATTTTTTCAATATCAGTCAATATCCTAAAGTATTCTTTTAGTACCAGTTAGTACCCTAAAATATTTTTTTCAAGATCCTAAAATAATTTTTTAAGATTATGAAGAATTTTTTCAGTACCATTCAGTATCCTGAATTATTATTTTACTACCCAAGAGTGCTTAATTTTTTTTTAAAAAAAAAAGGACAAGTGTGTGTGGCGCCAAAACGGCGCAGTTTGGTATGCAGCATATACGCAGCAAAGGTCCGCAAAGGACCTAAGCCAAGTCCTTCAATTTCAAGATAATTTTAAAAATTCGTGGATCTTACGCAAATTTCCCCTCAAAATGAAGAAGGAATGAGAGGTTTAATGAATAAATAAAGGGCCGTTGAAAGAGAAGAACAATTGGGCACGAACTAGTCACATATTTACTAGTTTGCCATTTAGTTAGGCCCATTTGGTTTTTCCCTTCTTCTTTTCTTTGATCTTCGGCCGAATTTCATGGCCCATTTGAGAGGTTCAAATGATCTCATATTTTGACCCATTTTCACATGGCCATAGCTACTAATCTCATTTATTCTTCTTTTTTCCTCCTTGGTTGAAAATATCATACCAATAGGACTTAATAAATGCTTCTATATTTTGTAATTGTGAAGGGACACGTATCATCTTTCTATTTAATCAACATAAAAATATATTTTTACCTGTCATGATGGAGGACACATGTCATGATCTTGTGGCGATGACTCAAAAGTTATATCATGTGAAAGGACACATGTCATGTTCTCACTGTGCCAACATAAAAGTATGTCATCGTTAATCATGATGAGGAGACACATGTCATGATCTTATTAGACCAACACAAAAGTATGTCATCATTAGTTATGATGACTTACTTTATTAATGCTACTCTATCGATACTCGCTCGGGATCCTATTCGAGTTTTACTCAAGATTGCAACTCGCATACCGAGACCCACCAAATTAAACTCATCTAGAGTGTATGTGTGGGCCTCCATATGGCAGCACATACCGGTGTCATTTCCCCAAAAACGCAAGGTATACCTATGTGCCCTGGAAACGCCATGTGCACTAATATACAGGCACATTTTGCTCGACCAATCATCTCATGCCTTATGACATAACTGTGTGGCATCTTTCTACCAATTCAATGGCATTGTATAAGCGTTTTGTGCCCTTCTGCACCGCCACTTTAATCTATGGCCTACGCATACTAGGGCCACTGCCCAGTATGACCGAATCACATAGTCTTCGAGAGCTATTTTATTTCTTGACATTCTTGAAACTCTTTCCAAATCGAGCTTAATCGTCTTCCTAATATAAGCTTATCATCAATTCTCTAGACCCAAAGTTTAGGATTTTACACATGTTAAGTCAAAACGTGAAAATTAAGACACAATTTGATTTCAAGATAATTTTAAAAATTCGTTTCCCTTCAAAATTAGATTTAAAGATGTGAAAGGGGAATAGGTTGTTCCATATATATATGCTTATAAAAGCAATTGATTCTAATTGCCACAAAATAATCAATTCAAATGCTGCTTGCCTAATTTTAAATTAATCCAATTCAATGGAGTGCATAATGCAATGTAATCATACCTAATCTTATAACTTTATTAATTATTATTTTGCCAATATTGACTGATTATATCCTACGACAATTATATCTACCATTCTACCTATATTTTTGTTATATGTCATGTAAGCAAACTTCAGGGCACAATATGTGTATATACACATATTGTGCCCTGAAGTTTGCTTAAATTACAAGTATTGTTTCTCTTATTTATTATCTTCTGTAAAATATTAAAACCTTACCTTCTTATACCAAATTTAAGTAAACTTCAGAATATGAAAATCAACAACACAACCAATTCGGCATTCCAAATTTAAGTAAACTTCATAATATGAAAATCAACAACACAACCAATTCGGCATTCTCATTAACTAATCGAATCATGCATCCAACATATCTCATTTATTTCAAAGCAACATTATCATTGTGTGTGTGTGTCCCTCTTATACCAAATTTAAGTAAACTTCAGAATATGAAAATCAACAACACAACCAATTCGGCATTCCAAATTTAAGTAAACTTCAGAATATGAAAATCAACAACACAACCAATTCGGCATTCTCATTAACTAATCGAATCATGCATCCAACATATCTCATTTATTTCAAAGCAACATTATCATTGTGTGTGTGTTTCCCTCTTATACCAAATTTAAGTAAACTTCAAAATATGAAAATCAACAACACAACCAATTCGGCATTCCAAATTTAAGTAAACTTCAGAATATGAAAATCAACAACACAACCAATTCGGCATTCTCATTAACTAATTGAATCATGCATCCAACATATCTCATTTATTTCAAAGCAACATTATCATTGTGTGTGTGTGTGTACTAATCGAATCATGCATCCAACATATCTCATTTATTTCAAAGCAACATTATCTCTGTGTTCAAAGTTCAAAGCAACATTATCTCTGTGTGTGTGTGTGTGTTGTGTGTGTGTGTGTGTGTGTGTGTGTGTGTGTGTGTGTGTTGTGTGTGTGTGTCTGTTGTGTGTGTGTGTGCAACAATCATCATAGCAACATTATCATTGTGTGTGTGTGTGATTAACAGAAACCATGGCAAAAGCTTTTGTCATTTTGGGAATATCTTGCCAAACTATTTAACAATAAATATCATAATCACTAATCCTAATTAACAAAAACGAGGGCAAAAGCTTTTGTCATTTTGGTAATGTCCTGCCAAACTATTTAACAATAAATATCATCATCATCATCATCACCACTAATCCTAATAGAAACCATGGCAAAAGCTTTTGTCATTTTGGGAATGTCCTGCCAAACTATTTAACAATAAATACCATCATCACTAGTAAGGGTGGAAATAGGTCAGGCCCCTATCAGGCAGCCTACAACCTGGCCTATTTAGGGCCTGGTCAGGACTGGCCTGTTTGTTAAAAAAGTCAAGCCAAAGCCTATTTAAATGCCTAAATGTGTAAGTAGGCCAAGCCTATTTTATTAAGGCTAGCCTGTAAGCCTTCAGGTCTGACCTGTTTACAAATTAAATAAATATAATTATATTTATATCATATAAATAATATAATATTTCTTATTTTTCATTTTTATATTCTACTAAAAGCTTATATTTATATAGTTTTGATAAGCTTAAAGTGTACAAAAGCCTATTTATGGCCTCCAATGCCTACAATATGAGGCCTTTTTAAAGGCCTACATTGTAAGTAGGCTTTTAAAAAGGCTTCAGGCTCGACCAGGCCTTATGAAGGCTCAAGCATGAGCCTAAAAAAAATTCTACTTTCAGGCTCAGGCCTTCTACTATCATTACAGGCTTAAGCCTATTTAGCTAAAGCCTGGCCTATTTCCATCCCTAATCACTAGTCCTAATTAACAGAAACCATGGCAAAAGCTTTTATCATTTTGAGAATGTCCTGCCAAACCATTTAACAATAAATATCATCATCATCACTAGTCCTAATTAACAGAAACCATGGTAAAAGCTTTTGTCAGTTTGGGAATGTCCTGCCAAACTATTTAACAATAAATATCATCATCATCATCATCACCACTAATCCTAATTAATAGAAACCATGGAAAAAGCTTTTGTCATTTTGGGAATGTCCTACCAAACCATTTAACAATAAATATCATCATCACTAGTCCTAATTAACAGAAACCATGGCAAAAGCTTTTGTCATTTTGAGAATGTCCTGCCAAACTATTTAACAATAAATGTCATTATCATCACTAGTCCTCATTAACAGAAACCATGGCAAAAGCTTTTTGTCATTTTGGGAATGTTCTGCCAAACTATTTAACAATAAATATCATCATCATCACTAGTCCTAATTAACAGAAACCATGGCAAAAACTTTTATCATTTTGGGAATGTCTAGCCAAATTATTAAACAATAAACATCACCACCACTAATCCTAATTAATAGAAACCATGGCAAAAGCTTTTGTCATTTTGGGAATGTCCTGCCAAACTATTTAACAATAAATATCATCATCACTAGTCCTAATTAACAGAAACCATGGCAAAAGCTTTTGTCATTTTGGGAATGTCCTGCCAAACTATTCAACAATAAATATCATCATCACTAGTCCTAATTAACGGAAACCATGGCAAAATCTTTTGTCATTTTGGGAATGTCCTGCCAAACTATTTAACAATAAACACCATCATCACTAGTCCTAATTAACAGAAACCATGGCAAAAGCTTTTGCATTTTGGGAATGTCCTGTCAAACTATTTAACAATAAATATCATCATTAGTCCTAACAGAAACCATGGCAAAAGTTTTTGTCATTTTGGGAATGTCCTGCCAACTAATTAACAATAAATATCATCATCATCACTACTAGTCCTAATTAACAGCAACCATGGCAAAAGGTTTTGTCATTTTGGGAATGTCCTGCCAAACTATTTAACAATTAATAAATATCATCACCATCACTACTAGTCTTAATTAACAAAAACCATGGCAAAAGCTTTTGTCATTTTGGGAATGTCCTACCAAACTATTTGCTGGGGATCGAAGAGATCTACTTGATGCACTTTTTGACCAAAATGATGGACTACTTATTTAATTCTAATATAACACGCAAGCAATAGATCCAACCCAAATTAGCTGCTCCTAAGCAATAAATATTTTTTAATATAAAAGCTAGTTGCTTTTTAAAAAAAAAAATATTAAGAAAACTAAATAAATTACTTAACCATATCATATGTTATTTATCATTATATTATATATCAGTTTAAAGCCAAGCAAATTACTTTATAGAAAAACAATAAATATAAATATTTTAATGTAATTTATAAATAAATAAAAATCAACTGGCTATCATATTAAGGACAAGAGGTAATATGTGAAAGATATTTGGATTTGTCACGGAGCCATCTAAATTGATGCATAGGGCTCCTTTTAGGTAAACATGATACCATGAAAAATTGAATTCCTATGGAGCATCTATTTCGCAAATAAGATGATAATCCAACCGGAATGATGGAATGAGACTTTTGAATATGATACCATGAAAAAATGAATTCCTATGGAGCATCTATTTCGCCAATAAGATGATAATCCAACCGGAATGATGGAATGAGACTTTTGAATATATTTGTCATAATAAGGCCTATAATTAGGTTTTTGACTTAGTTATTAGTTAGTAGTTATACAAGCTCACAATCTCAATATTACTTACTACCTCCGATTCTAAATATAGGATAATTGTACTACAAATTTTGATTTATATTTAAGACCGGGAGTATTATTTTTCGGTTATTTAATGATCATTCCCAAGGATGTATATGAATTTTGAAGCTAATGTCCTATATTCTCCTCTCATTAAAGTCAAAAGATATATAACCTATATGCATGTTTTTCCATATATTTTAAATTGTACGGAATTTGAGATTAGTTGGATTGTTCATAACTTTATAAATAGTGTGATGACTTGCTATAAATTTGATATTAACATTTGTGCATTTACAATGTATTTTCATCAACTTGTGGATAGATAAGAAAAAATTAAGGCGACATAAATTTACCTTTGTTCTTGGTAAGAAAGACATTAGAAAAGGCGTAAAGGCTGATGATTCCCCAAAGTATGCTTTAACTAGGTAAGTTTAAAAGGTGGATGGCCCAAAAATAATGACGTGGCATTATTTTTTTTCATCTACTTTTTCTTTAAAAAAAAGTTATATTTAAAAATTTTGGGCTAAGTTCGCATATTAACAAAAATGACGTAAATAATATGTGAACTATCAACTAACAATTAAATTTAATTGGAATAATGGTCAGGGCAAAATTGCTTCCATTTTTACACTTCTTGGACAAAATTGCCCCTCAAAAAACTTTTAGAGCAAAATTACCCACTTTTGGAGTAAAATTGCCCATTAACCCTACACACACACATATATATCATGTGAAATGTATTTAAATGAGATGATGATATTGGGTCCATTTGGGATAGTAGTAGGAGGAGTGACTTATCTTCTATCTGACTTTTGTAGATGTAAGATAGGAAAAAAAGTCAAATTCTTAATGTGTTTGTGTTTGGATTGGCGGTGGCAGAAGTGGTTGTTTTTCCAAACTGAAATGTGTTTGAATTATTACTTGAAAAATCAGTTGGGATGAAAAATGACTGAAAATGCCATGAATTTGGTTAAACACTACATGTGTGTGTAGGATAAAAAATTATTAAAAAAGTTATTTTTAAAAAATAAAAACAAAAAAAAAACAGAGAAAAGGAAAATTGCTTTTTAAAAGAAAAAAATCATTAAATGGTGGGGGATTTGCCGACCCCACACCATGTAAAAATGGGCAGTTGCAAGTCCAATCAAGAAAATGTTGCAGTCATGAAAACGCGTCGTTAGTTATTACCCTGAAATATTTTTTCAATATCCTAAAAAAAAATTAAGATTATGAAGTATTTTTTCATAAGTATCTTTTTAGTACCTGAACTTTTTTTTAAAGATCGGTCAGTAGCCTGAATTTTTTTTTTATATATCCTAAAATAAATTTTTAAGATCATGAAGTATTTTTTTCAGTACCTTGAAATATTTCATGATCTTAAAAATTTATTTTAGGATATTAAAAAAATATTTCAGCTACTAAAAAGATACTTAATACTGACTGGTACTGAAAAAAATACTTCTCATGGTCTTAAGAATTTATTTTATGATCTTGAAAAAATATTTCAGGGTATTAACTAATCTTGGAAAAAAATTCAGGTATTAACGGGTATTAAAAAGATACTTAAGGATATTGAAAAAATATTTCATGATCTTGAAATTTTTTTTTAGGATATTGAAAAAAATATTTCATGGTAATGACTAATCTTGAAAAAATATTTCAGGGTACTAAAAAAATACTTAAGGATACTCACTATTACTGAAAAATACTGATGATGGCAAAGGAGAGAGAAAAAGATGAAAAAAAATAGCTTTTTACAAAACCTAGGTATTGGATCCAAAACCTAGGTTTTGATGCAGAATAGCTTCTGGACAATTTTTGGAGCGTTTGATAAACTTTTGTCAAAACCTAAGTTTTGATACAAAATAGATTCTGGACAATTTTAGAGTGTTTGACAAACTTTTGTCAAAACCTAGATTTTGATGCAAAATAACTTCTGGTCAATTTTGGAATATTTAGCAAACTTTTGTCAAAACTTAAGTTTTGAAGTTATCCAAACACTATCACCAAAGTTACATCCAAACGGGTATCTTGATTTTCTTCTATTGTTTATGTGTTATTGGGCTTGGGCCTAATATTTTGGGTTGCCACGCTTCTAACATGCTTCGGTTATGTTGTAGTTTTTTTTTTTTTTTTTTTGCTATAAAAAAGTTTTGGAGGGGTTCGGCATCAGTCCCCCACCAAGGTCAGGGTACGGCCCTGGGCTCTATGAGCACTTACTGGGGACTTACGAGATCGCCTACCAAAGGAGTCCCAGCGACAGTAGAGGGGATCGAACCCACGACCCAAGGGCCTAATCCTGGATCCCTTACCATCTAAGACAACTCACATTGGTATGTTGTAGTTGTATTCACCCGGATATAAAGAAAAAAAAAAACTATTTATAGTATCAATTGGGGCAAGCTTCCTTTTTTTTTCAATCGTGTTATTATTTAATTTTTTTTTATATATTTAGGACTTAGGGAAAATAATAGAAAAATATCACTTAAACTTCAAAATCCTGTTGACAACAATAATAATGAAATTAAAAAGAACAATAAAGATATTGACAACTCGTGTTGTTAAAAAATCACTTATTTAAGATTTTAAAATTCAAGTAGCATTTTCTTAAAATTTTCTTTAGTGCTTAAGAGAAAATGGAAAATGTGGGGCCATCATAAATTTTATGTGAATGTGGGATCTACATTACAAAAACAAAAGGTGGGGTTGTAAAACCCATAAAGTACAACTTAAGTATAAACAATTTTTGTTGTTTGGTATATTTAATTTACACATTTTAAATAAAAGATTTTGTTGCTAGTATTTTAATATGTACAAGGTAACAAATTATATAACATAATAATTTATACGTTCGTCATTTTAGCTATTTATACCTGGATAATAAAATAAAGAAATAAAACAATAAAAATTCATCAGATATATGATGCAAATTGTTGATTATAAAAATATATCTAAAAATGTATGAAACTATAAAACTATCAAACAAAAAAATTTCCACAAGAACAACGTCGTCCCATATGCATCTCCTTAAATAGTAGCCAAACCCCAAGTTAATGGAACTAATAATAATAATGATTAAGCCAATTATTAGGAACGTATAATAAAAACAAAAATAATACTCTCTCCGGTCCTAATTATAGGACATATTTAACCGATTTTGAAAAGATTAAGGAAAGAAGTTAAATTAATTAATTATATTTATTTTTCTAAAATGTCCTTATATAAATTTAAAATAATATAGGTAAAAGTAAATCAAAAGCTCTTGCCGCATATCTCTTCAACCTAGAATTTTCCTTTTCACACACTATCTAATTGAAATAATGGTTTTACTATATATAATATATGTATACATATAGATATATATACATATATCTACACACATATATATGCACACACACACAAAGATGTGTGTGTGTGTGTTTATATATGTACACACACATATATATTGACAAACACATAAATATACATATATATATACATACACACATATTTGTGTGTAGACACACACATATATACATACATACATATATGCACACACACATGCGTGTGTGTGTTTATATATATTTGTGTGTAGACACACACACATATATCTAAAAGTTTCATTCACTGGAAGAGTCTACGCACTTACATACATATATTCACCAAAAACCAAACACACTTGAGAGAATAAAATAGGGTCATTTTAGGAAGAAATTGACAAAAATTAGAATGTTGTCCTATAATTAGGACCAAAACCAACTCTCAAATGTTGTCTTATAATTAGGACCGAATAATTAGGACCGAAGGGAGTAATAAAGTGTGTTGAATCAAATTAGAAGAGCATTAAAGCCTTCTTGGATAGAAACCAAATGCAAGAGGAGATAAAACAGGGCTCCCACATAGCCTAGAAAAATGGCTCCAAAGGCATTCGCACAGTAAGAATGAACTCGTGAGCAGATTGGCCTCCAAAGTGCATGAAAGTTACCATACGTTTCTAAGTAGGTCACTGCCATTGCAGCTGAACAACTTGAAAACAATATCACCATCAAAACCTGTATCATCATCATAATCATATTATCGAATTATTATTAGTAATACTTGTATTTGAATTTTTTTATGTTTCGTCTTGTAAACTTTTCTGGTGTGTGTACTTCTGATTTTCGTGTGGTATAATTGACTGTCTTGTAAGAAAAAATTAGGAGTAAATATCCTTTATGGTCCCTAACAAAAAACACGGACCCCATTTTGGTCCTTGACAAAAAAAATGTCTTTTTTAGTCTATAAAAGGGACGAATAAGGGTCAATTGGTGGACATTTTGATCCCTCACAAATTTCCAAAAGGTCCTTTTTAGTCTCATAAAAAGGACGAATAAGGGTCAGTTTTTTTGTCAGTGACCAAAATGGGGTTCGTGTTTTTTGTCGGGGGACCAGAAAAGGTATTTACTCAAAAATTAGTAATAAATCATAAGAGTCTCTAAGGATTAGCTCAGATGGCAAAAATTGTGTAAAGAATATGCGGGAGGTTCAAGTTTATAAACCTTAAACGTACAACTTTTAAAAAAACACTCACTAGTACCTACTACTTCATTCGATCCTAATTATAAGAGCTAGTTGATTTTTTTGGAGAGATTAAGGAAGCTAATTAAATTAGCTTAGAGTATTTTTATTTTTATTTTTTTCTTCAAACTAAATAGTTTAACTAATAAACTAATATATAATCTAAGAAAACACAACATATGAAATGATTAAGTAACTTATTTAGCTTCCTTAATTTCTCCAAAAAAAGTCAACTAGCTCTTATAATTAGGACCGGAGGTAGTAGTTCATTATAAAAAAGCTAAGATATTGTGTACTAACAATTAATTATATACAAACACACATGTAGAAGTTAGATAAAAACTAATTTACATAGATTAAAAAAAGTAGTTAAATTAGTTATTTTGTCAAAAATATGGGTTAGATTTTCTAAAATACCTCATTTAATCATTTTTCATTGGAAAATTCTAGCATTGATGGAAATCTCTTAAATATATACAATTAATAAAGAAAGTTTGAAAAAAAAAATTGTGAGAAAAAATATATTGATATTTCACATTGAATTCAAAACAAACTCCTTAGCTAACAAATACATTTTAGAATGATGGGGTATATATTGATTATTTTAATTCTAGAACAGTATTTTATAACAAACAAAGGAAAAGAATTTTCCAACGTTATAAAATAAGCTAAAATACATAAAACCTCCTTAAATTTTGAGTAAATTGTAGATCACCTTTCAAACCTTTAAAAGTTAATTAAGGACCCTGATATTTCATATATTAACTATCAACTCTCCTACGGTTACAAATTGCGTTTAAAGTTAACAAGCTTTACCATGTTATAATTTTTATATTTTTTATTTAAAAAAGACATGGTCAAATAACTATTTTTAAATTATTTTATATTTTTAAGTATTTAAAATAACATGTCGACGGTTTAAGAGTTATTTTTAAATGACATGGAATATAATATAAATTATAAAATGGCGAAAATTGTTAAATTTAATGGTAATTTTAATAGGAAGGGGTTGATAGTCAAACCATAAAATATTAGGGTCTTTAGTCTAAAATTTTGAAGATCAAGGATGTGATGTGCAATTCACCTAAAATTTAGGAGAGTTTTATGTATTTTAACCTATAAAACATGACATACATGTACTGATATATACTCCCTCCGGTCCTAATCCTAATTATAAGAGCTAGTTGACTTTTTTGGAGAGATTAAGGAAGTTAATTAAATTACTTTAAAGTAATTTATTTTTATTTTTTTCTTCAAACTAATTAGTTTAACTAATAAACTAATATATAATATAAGGATACACAATATATGAGATGATTAAGTAACTTATTTAGCTTCCTTAATCTCTACAAAAAAAAGTCAACTAGCTCTTATAATTAGGACCGCAGGTAGTATCTCTGTTAATATATAATATTATTTATCCTTGTAATTTTGATATATGTACCCATTAAGTTATAATAATATAATTAATATAAAAAAAATCCACCATTTTCTTTTTCTTACCAAAGGGACTGTGGCTTAAAGACAATTTGGGTAAATAATTTTAAGAGGAAAGAAAAAAGTTTTCTCATCAGGTTTAATTTAATTTCTTCTACAAAATCAGAGTTGGTCTTATTAATTTTTCTTATTTTCTGAAAAAATAAATAAATTATTTAATTTATTAATTTAATTATGCTAGCTATACTGTAATAATGATGCAGTTATTACAGCAAATTGCATCATACAAATTGAACAAGAAAGTATATATAACAGATCATAGATGAGGAGTTTTTTTTTTTGCTAAGATCATAGATGAGGAGTTGTCTATACGTACAGCATCAAAAGCAACGACAGGTTTCCATAGTAAGCTCTTGGTCCTGAGGGAAGAAACCGCAATGCTGTAAACAAATGCAAAACAATTTGCAACTACGAAGCACCTGCCATCACCCAGAAAAATTAATAATAAAATCAGATAAAATATAAATTATGTAAGTATGATATTTAAAAATTTTAATTTGGAGGTATACCCTAAATAAGGATCTAATTTAAAGGTAAATTTTGGTCCTAAATGTAAGATTTTTTTTTAAAAAAAATTATCTTTTATATTTATTAAAATTTTTTTTTTCAAATTTATTTGTCTAAACTGATATATATTCTAATTTTATAATGAAATATTTTAAAGATATCAAGTTACATATGTTATGATTAAAACCGTTTATTTAGTTTTATCAATATATCCTAAATCCTAATTACATAAATCGGTTTTACATTATATTAATATAATATTGAGTGTCAAATGAATAATAATTAAAGAAAAACCCATTATGAGAGAGAGTTTCAAAGTGTGATATTAACTGACCAAAAAGGGGCATTTACGTCACGAAATTGGACGAGAGCCGAGCGATCACCAAAGTTGGCTTTTTGGCGCGTGAAACACAACCACGTGGCTGCACCCACACAAGCCACGGAAGCCACAATCCTCAATGCTACCTTCCATTGTTTCCTCATCATCCGTTGGATGCTTTTGCTCTTCAAAGGTTAGTCAGTGATCTAACTGTAGTTAAATCAAAGTTAATTCAATCAAGATCGAAATAATAAAATTTAATTAAAATATGCAACAATATTCATATATATTTGATGTGCAATTTAATGGAGCAAGAATTGGGATAAGAAAATAAACATAGAGGAGATATCAATACATAGTTAATCTAACGGTATAAGGCCTCCTTAATTCCCTCTAGGTTTAGAATTCGAGTTATAGAAAAGATATTTATGTGTGTTGGGAGGGGTAACCATGAAACCCAAACCGAAGATAATATCAAAAAAGAAAAAGAAGCATAGAGGAAAAAGAGCTTCAATAATCAACAAGTCTCTAGTCCATAAATAATGAAACTATAAACAATTATTTATTTCATAACTAATTAAATAAATTATGAAAATAAATAAATATTATCTTACATCAGTTACATAAAAATGTTTAAGCCCAACAAGGGGGGAGCTAATCTTGGACTGTTTGAGATAGTTTCAAGGGTTGATGAACTTATTGTAAAACAATCACTTATGATAAAAGTCATTTTTTTTATATGCATTCTAATTTATTTATTAGAATATATTTAATTAAGTACTTTAGAGTTTTTTTAATTTTTTTATAAAATTTAAACTTGAATTTTTATCTTCAATTATCACAATATATACAACTAATACATATATAGTATTCAATAAGATTTATATCATTTTCCATCTCAAATGACTTTTCAAACAATATTTCAAACAAGAGCCCATTTGAAAAAAAGTCACTTCTATCACCGCTATTTCAAACACAAATCGATCTACAATATGACTTTTATCTTATCTTTTATTTTCAAAAGGAGATCTGAAAAAAAAAAGTCATTTTTATCATCGCTATCTCAAACGAGAACTTAAAAGTTTAGATTAGTTGTATTACGGTTCCTCGTTAGAGCCTGAACATGCCTTCAGGCTCAAAAATACTTACAGATTACCCACTAACCATGTCTTTACATTGACAACAAGCTTTGAAATGTTTATAAGCCAATTTTTTACCAACTAGACTAACCTTTACCAACTGAACCAACCTTTATTGATATCTAAACAAAATTACTAAAGCACAAATATGATAGACATCTATCTTTTTTCCTTTTTAACTCACTGGTATATCATTTAAGGCTCTGTAAGAATGGGAAAAAAAAAATTGTAAAATCCAAAGACTCTACATCAAAATAAGTTAGTTCTAATCTAAAGTAACTTTTGAATATTAAAAAACGCATGCATCAAACAGAAAACACAGGAAATAGCTAGCCCTTTGTGACAGTTCATTGGAGATATACAAGTAGAGTAAAGAACAGATAATTTAAATTGTCAAAGAAAAATTATGAGGGAATTTATAAAAAAAACATGAAGCATCAATCAAAGACTGTTGAAATAGAAGAGATCGAGTTATAAAAAGATGAAATAGAACTCACTAGCTTATTCGTGGCTGGAGAAACAGGCTCTGTTACCAGCTCTGTAGTAAGCAAACTGTTATATATTGGTGTTCAGAAGGCTTGTTAATTAGGGCTTTTTTTTTTTTTTTCAAAAGCTCTTGTAATCTAAATCCCTAAAATCAATGCTTCAATATTCTCTTACACGATGGTCCGAAAATCCGTGATTGAAATTTACTTTCCAAATTTGTTTTTGCTTTCTTGGAAGATGGATTTTAATTTATTGGCTCATCTCAAGATTTTAGGATGATTAAATTATTTTTTTACGAGAGATAAAATCAATGAAATTCAATTAAAAAAAAATAGCTGTAATAGTTCGCATATACGCGTCATAAAAATGGTATCTTTCCTTCTCTTAGACAAAGAATTAGAATTTTGGCAAAAAAAAAAAAAAATTATGACCAGAATTTATATTAGGAAAATCATCGCTATTACCAAAATCAACCCATATTTCATGATCCATAATTTGAATGTTTATATTTTTATCATTTAGTTAAATATTAAAATTTATTCATTATTTTATTTTGGCTATATATCATACTAATATATATGGGTAAAGGATTTCTTCAGTCACTGGAGATAGAGTTATCTCCAGTGACCCTAAAACTACGTCGTTTTGGATTAATGAAGGGTGTTTCTGTAATTTTATTTATTTTTTAATCATATAAATTTTATCGAAACACCCTTCATTAATTCACCTAAAATCACTAATACACCCTTCATTAATTCAAAACGACGTAGTTTTGGGGTCACTGGAGATAACTCTATCTCCAGTAACCGGAGAAATACTTTTCCCAATATATATTAGTACTTTGTAAACTTTCTCATTTAAGTAAGGGAAAATTTCAGTTAGCCCCTTTGATAAGAAATTAATTTCAGTCAACCCTCAAAATTTTCTGAAACTTCATTGCACCCCCATAAGCAAAATGAAATTAATTTTTATGGGTGAAAATAAAATGATGCCCTTCTTTTATTTTATATTTTCAAAAGAGTATTTATAAGAAAAATAAAGAGATTCAAAAGAACCCTGGGAATTAATTTTTTTTTTTTTTTGCCCATTTACAAGACAGATATGAAAATTCATAAAATAAATATGGGCATTTATAAGACAAATAAAGGGATTAAAAAAAACCTAGGGAGTTAAAAATATTCTAGCAATTTACAAGACAAATATGAGTATTTAGAAGATAAATAAAGGGATTCAAAGTTAAAAACATTGGGTTAAGGGGTATTTTTGCCTCAGAAGTTTTCACCAAGAGGAAATTTTGTCCTGCAAGTTTTTCCCCAGGGGGAATTTTGCCTTGACCGTTATCCTAGTTAATTTTGACCGATAGTTGACCAAATATGCTAAGCTAACAGTCCACATGTCATCCACATCATTTTTGTTAAGGTGAAAATTTGCCCCGGAAGTTTTAAATTTAATTTTGAAAAAAGATGAAGTAGATGACACATGGAATTTCGGTGCAAATTTGAACATTAACAAAAATGACATGGATGATATGTGGATTGTCATTTTAGCATGTTTGGTCAATTGACTGGGATAATAGTCAAGATAAAATTGCTCTATTTTTTACATTTCCAAGGCAAAATTGGCCTTTAGTATAAATTTCCCGGGCAAAAAATGCCTCTTAACCCATAAACATTTTGGCGATTTACGACAAATATGAAAATTCACAAGATAAATATGGGTATTTATAAGAAAAATAAGATAATTTACAAGATAAATAATGTAAGGGCATTATTGTCTTTTCACATACAAAAAATATTTTCATTTTGACGTGCAGTGACGTTTTAGAAAGATTTAAGGGTTCTGAAATTATTTTGCTACCAAGGGCAAACAGAAATTTTCCCTTGAAGTAATATAATTTTATTTTTTATCAAAAAAAAAAAAAGAAAAGAAAGGAAAACACATGTACAAGTTTCAGGGTTATTTTGTGAGGAGGGGTAAGGTGACGGGGAGAGGTGGAATCAGAAGAGATCATAAAAGAGCATAAACAATGAAGTGAAGAATAGTGGGTTGACACACCAACAACCTGTTGGGCTGCTTAGTCCGTCACAAAATAATAGCCCACCCAGACAAGTCGATTGATCAGAATGTATCATTCAAACAAAACTGTATTGGTGAAAGTGTTAGTATTTAGGTGTCCTAGAAACAATCTGTAAGGACAGATCAACATCATTTCTACGTTGTAGTATTTCATTATTAATAAATGAACATATTTTATCTTTATCATATTTATGTCTCGCCTTTATTTTAAGGTAAATATGTGTTTGAAGATAAAAGCCCTAGGAATAGAATATGTGTTATTCTTGAGGATCAATGATAGAGATCATGATCATGAGGGCTTGAGAACACTGTATATCTATTGTCTAAAACTTGTTCCTAGTTTTGAATGAAAAGACCCTTTCTCACTAAACAACAATTAATCATAATGTTTTCATAAAAACCGGATTAATAGGTAATTATGGAAACCCTTCTTCTTTCAAGACAATACACCTCGGGTCCAGGGTACAAATTTTTCCCACAAACCCTCCACAAATAAATCCACGACTCTCGGCACAAACATCGAACAAAAATACACATAGCCCACGAGTCTTATAATCCTAACCCCACAACAAAGGTCTACACAAAAACAATTTTCGCACAAGATATGATTGTGGATCCACCATAATATGATCGTGTACAAAATAAAGCCTTCGGAAAATAAACAGTCACCTAAAAATAGTTAATGTAGTATTTCAGAAATATGAGGGCCCTATGATGGCAATATATAAATCAATACAGCACTAATACCAGAAAGAGGCCTACAAGTCTCAAGACGTCTATACCTCTGGCTGCTTCCCTTGTCCTCTAGTAAGGTTAGAGGTATTGCCTGAAAAATTTAATAATGACGGGGTGAGACATAAAGTCCCCGTAACCGAAATTAATTAATCAAATATGCAGGAAAGGATTGCAAGTCAGAGAAGCAGGTTTATTAACATAATTACAATGTTTAACGAACAATAATAGAGAAGACTTTTTCTTTCGATAACATACATGTCGGGTTCAGGGCACAACGCTCGCCCACAAACCCGGAGTCCAGGGCACAAATTCCGCCCACAAACTCAAAGTCCAGGGCACAGGTTCCGCCCACAAACTCGGAGTCCAGGGTACAAATTCCGCCCACAAACTCAAAGCCAGGGCACAGGTTCCGCCCACAAACTCGGAGTCCAGGGTACAAATTCCGCCCACAAACTCGGAGTCCAGGGTACAATTACAAATAGAATAATACATAATAATTAACAATAATTAAAACCATCCCCACTCATCCATCCTGCTCCTCCTTATATCTTCTGGACGTGGTACAGCCTATCAGTGCTAGTATACCTGGCCAAGGTTAGCTAGTCACTTCAAGAATACTGTCCCCTCCCATGCCACCAACAATATACCGTAACAGGGAGGTGTCCGCCTATAACACTCAACTCAAGATCCGGCCAGGATTTGAGAGAGCCAGGCACAAGTTCACCCTTAATCTCTCCCCCTCAACCCAACATAACCCACAATGAAGAAATAATATAACACTAAAATTTTCAACAACATTTTACTAAATTATTATTCTATATATATCATCTCACAACAAACATTACAACCATCACAACAATAACAACCCTAATAATAATATTTACTTAAATACATAGATTGGAAAATACACTGCTTCACTGAAATAATTTCATATTCAAACATACACATAATTTTTCAAAACACATATAAGTTGTATATATGAAAGTAAGGCTTAGAAAAATACCTCACAGCCCAAAACAAGCATATAAAATAAATTAACCCCGGTTACCTCAATTCCAAGCTTGAGGAGCACAACCCGTACAATCATCGATCACAATAAGGCTCTACATTATCACAATTAAAGCTTATAATTTCCTATAAAAATAAATTATTATAACAAAAATTAAAAATGACATTTTGGGGTTTATAAATATTAACTTCAAGTAAAAATAACTTTTATATATTTATCATAATATATGTATTAGCAAGATTTTCGATATGTGTGTGTGTATATATATATATTTGCAAAAGCTTGAGTATAACAACAATGAAGTTCATATATATATTAACAAAATCTTAACACACGTACATACATACTCCTGCTTAATCCACATGCATAATGACAGCATGTGATTTATTATTATTATTATTATTATTATTATTATTATTATTATTATTATTATTATTTTATTTTATTTTTGGTTCCCAAATGCAACGACTTTCACACACACACATACCTCTACTAACAACCTTTTCCTTTTCTTTGTTTTTCTTTCCAGGCTTCATGCATTGCGTTAAATATATAAATACATACAATAAGCAATTGGGTTTTCAAAATCAACTTGTACACACACAGTAAGGTTTTCTTAAATGTGGTTGCATATATAAGTTCCAACCTCTCTCTCTCTCTCTCTCTCTCTCTCTCAATACACACACACACACACTTATAGCTTGGTTTCAACGTATATCAGCAGGTGTTCCTTATTGGTTTCATATATGGGCCTGGTTTTATATCTATATGTAGCGTTTACAAATTAGCATGCATTATTCATATATATACTTATTCATATGGTAGCCATATATATCATATACATATAGCGGCGACAATATTACAGCAAATTAAAGCTTATTTCCTATGGTCTAATATTCCCAACTTTGAGTTGAAATCGTGACGAAAACTAGAAGGAAGAAAAGCTTCAAAACTCACCTCCAATAGCTTCTAATTTTTAAGCACCGATTGACCTTTTCCTTCTCAAACTCTTCCTCTGTTTTCTTATTCTAAACCGAGCTCTCACTTTCCCCTTCCTCATCTTTCTCTCGTCACGTTTTCCGTCTCAAAGAACGTGAATGGATAGAAGGAAGCAAAGAGCAATGGAATGTAATGGGTTAAGGGTCCAAGCCGAGGAGATGGAGAATGGACCGAGAAGGCACGTTTTGCTGCATGAAGGAATAGCGATTTTATAATGAGCTAGGGGTCCGGTCCGAGAAGGCAGATCTGACCGATGAGTATTACACGGTGCTGGGTTCGAGAGGTATAGCGCCGAGATTTTCTTCTTCTTGCTGATCTCCTTCTGCTGCTCACCGTGATTGACGCCGAGAATGGTCGGTTAGCGTGTTTTCTTGATGTACCTTCATGTTGCGTGTGTACGGTAGGTATGGGCTGGAGAATGGAAAAAGACGATGTGTTTTATGTTTGTTGAGCTAAGGGAGAATTATAAGTAATATGTATACATATACATCCTGCTCCCTTTTAATGTGTTGGGCCAAAGGGATTAAACGAATTGGGCTACTTGTACGTTTTGGGTAAACTGGGGTTGAAAGGAATTAATGGATATTGGGAGGTTGGGTTACTTTTAAAAAATTAACCCACTTGATCCTCTTTCAAACTCATACTTGCAAGTATAAGATAATTATTAAAATTTAATCCTTAATTCCATATAAGGATTTGTCTTCCTCAATTTTTTTCTTTTATTATGTTTATTTTTATATATATATATATATATATATATATATATATATATATATATAATAAATTCATTTATATATAATTCTTTCATAATCACACCGAAATCCTAAAATTTAAAAATTAGGATGTTACATTGAATCACCAAGAAAGAGCATTGATGATCTCAATAAGACTAGTAGACATCATCTACATGTATGAGATACAAGGTAGGGACCTCATGGAATACAGGCATGGTGATGCCTTAGCTGATATCGTGGGATGGATCTGTTGGAGAACAGCTAGCGCCGAATTGACCCACCGAGAGACTCCACAAAGATTCATTGTAGAGAGTATCATTGCATATGTAAAGTCTCTCATCGTTTGGTAGTGCGGATCGTCTTAGACTTAAGGATGCCATCAAACACTATGTCCTAGGGTTATACTTTGACCGTACAATTCTATCCACCTGAAAATGGGGAGAACATGTACTCTTGGGTGTAACTCAAATACATGAGTATAGATGGAAATGCTGAGAGGACTCACAGTCCCCTACAAGAGATTAGTCATTCACAAGACCAGTAGAGCTTGGATAGCTTCTAATTAACTCGGAGTCTGTGCGCACAGCAAGTGATCATGAAGAGTCATGATCCGTTATAGAGTTAATATAAGAAGATTCCTAGTTCTGTGAAATAGCTACATTTAGTCAATTAAGAGAGATGATACTCTATCTTTGCTCTCGACTAAATGTGAATGACGATGTGAGGGATGACGCCTACACGGTATCCAAATATGAAAGGTAGATCACTTGATCAACTCAATTAATTTTGGGGCCGCAGAGCATTACTAGTGTCTTATGAGGTCATTAAATAAATTAGGCCAGTTAAAAGGGGTTTTTTTTTTTTTTGCTATAAAAGAAGACATAGAGTCTACATTACATAAACCAAATTACATCATAGGGGAAATTAATCCCAAACTCTCCTGATTAACCCAACTCCTCAAACTCAATGGGCACTCGTCCAAAATATCAGAAGTGGAAATGCCCCTTTTAGCTAAGGCATCCGCAATTCTGTTGGCCCCTCTAGGTATAGATCTAACATCCACCTGCCAAGGTAATAACAAGAGTTCTCTAGCTTTGACAATTAAATTACTACAAGTATTACAAGCATCATCTAAAAGCAAGTTAACCACAAGGTCCGAATCAGATTCCAATATAATCTTTCTGAAACCCAAATCCCACACAAGTTGCAGCCCTTCAGTAATGGCCCATTCTTCAGTCGAGGTAGCTTGGCAGACGCCTATCCGCTTAGAAAAGCCAACAATCCAATTGCCCAAGCTGTCTCTGACCACGCCTCCACACCCTGCATTGGATGAAGGTATTGAACTCGCCCCATCGACATTTAACTTCAACCAGCCAATAGGTGGTTTTTGCCATCTCAAACATTGACCAACATCCTGCTGAAGTGGTGTACCTGCAGAATCGTAAATAACAGCAAAACTAGACCAGATCATAGAAACTGCCACTCCAGGATCAAGTGGTTTAGAAAAATTACAATCGAAAATACATTTATTTCTCCAGTCCCAAAGCTTCCAAATGGCAACTCCAAAGAAGAGACTCCAATAGCCCTCCCATCTGCATCCTACCTGCTCATTCAGGTTAAAAGCAAGCCAATCCTTTAAACTTAAGGAGAAAAAAGAATCCGCATACCTTGGCTTAATCATGGAATTCCACATATGCCTAGCATACATACAGTCTCTTAAAATATGTAGAATGTCCTCTAAACCAGCATTACATGTCCCGCATTGAGGAGAAACTTGAGACCAAGAACTCCTCCATAAATTGGTAGGCAACTTGTTCAAAGCTACCTTCCACATAAAGACTCGAATCCTTTCCGCTCCACCCCATTTCCATATAGTTTTAAAAAGGTTATCCCGTCGAGATGGGGAATTAGGCTCAATAATAAAATAGGCGCTTTTGACAGAAAAAAGACCATCACAAGAAGCACCCCATATTAGACAATCAAAATCAGCATCAGATCTAGGAGGCAAAACAGCTGCAATCCTTCTCATACCCACAGGATTAATGACAAGAAATTTTATTCATATTCCACCTTCCTTCCTCCACCCAATACCACAACAGAGTTTTCCTCATCCAGAGATAACCCCTCTCTCACCCAACAGTCACTAAAAAAGCTAATAGCCAAGCCATTCTTAACAAGCCATTTAGATCCCTTATCCACAGTTTCTCTTTGATCACAAATGAATCTCCATAATTTGGAGTCACCAGGATGATAAGAAAGCAGAAAATCACTATCTCTAACCATATATTTATGAAATAGGATCTCCGCCCATAAGCCTTTCGCACCCCTAACAAGGTTCCAAGCCAGCTTGGTTCCACAAGCCTGATTAACCGCACGAAGTCTCCGCAACCCTAACCCACCAAATTCTTTTGGTTTAGTGATTTGATCCCAACCAATAGAATGAAAATGATTCCCCGTACTATCATGACCCCGGATAAAGTTCCGTTGAGACGCTCAATATCACAGCAAACACTCACCGGCAGACTAGCAACTAGCATAGGATAGATGGGGATAGTGCGATGATGAATTAGCAAGGGTAATCCTCCCCGCCATAGAGAGACTGTTAGCTTTCCAAACACTCAGTTTAGCTTTAACTCTATCTATGACATACTGGAACTTATCTCTTGGTCTTCTATTCCGAGAAAGAGGAAAGCCAAGATAACGTCCTATCTCACAAGAAATATGCATGTGGGTTATTTCTTTAATCCGCAATTTAGTATGCAAAGGCACTTTAGGAGAGAAAAATAAGGAGGATTTACCAAGGTTAACCTTACCCCTGATGCCCTCATAAAATCCCTGACACAATCCATCATACAATTAGCTTGGGCTTCAGACGCAACAGTTTGGTGAGACATTTATAATGCACAGTGCACAAAGCAATGGGTCTAAAATGAGACACTAACTCAATGACATCTCTCTTAGGAATTAAAGAGATAAGAGTTTCATTAATTGGTCCAAGTTTATTTATGTCATGCTAATTGGGCCTAATGGGTCACACACAAAGGTTATTCCTGATTGTTTAAAATTAGCAAACTTGGACCAATAATTGTTATTGGGCTTTATCAAGAGTAAGTGTGTAATTGGGTTGAGTGGGACTTCAAGCCTAATGAGGAGATTTGAATTTTAATTCAAAAGGTTAGGTTATAAAAGATAATTCTGAATTATCTAAAGATCTGATAACGATTGGATGAAAATAGGAGAAATAATAAATGAGGATTGATTTAAAATGATTTTGAATTTTAGTTTAAGAGATGAATGCGATTCATCATCTTAAATTATTATTCAATATTCAAGATATAAATTTAATTCATCATGATTTGGATTTTCCAATTCAAGTTTGGATTGGGCCTTTCTTGTGAGCACTTAAATTAAGGTTAGACTCTTATAAAGTGCTGATTACTTATGTGCCATTTTTATGGACCTTTTTTGAAGAAAGGAAAGGAAAAATGTGATTCATCATCTTAAATGCAATCCAACAATCAAGATATGAATATGATTCATCATATTAAATTCAGTCAATCAATCAAGATGTGAATTTAATGTGACTTGGTTGATAAGAAATGAATATGATTCATCATATTAAATTCATTCAATCAATCAAGATATGAATTTAATGTGACTTGGTTGACAAGATATGAATATGATTCATCATCTTAAATTCAATCAATCAATCAAGATATGAATTTAATTAATTGAGAATTGGATTTTCCAATTCAAGTTTGGATTAGACATTTCTTGTAAGCACTTAAATTAGAGTTAGACTCTTATAAAGTGCTGATTTTTGGTGTGCCTTTTTCTTGTACGTTTTTCTAGGAGAAAAACAAGATGAAAGTAGAGCTTGAATCACCAAGAGGGGGTGAATTAGAGATTCTCAAAAACTTTTCGATTGCTCTGTTTAAGGATATGAAACTGAAGATATAACAGAGTACAGGGAGAAGAAGCAAGACACAAGGATTTATACTGGTTCGGTCCAACAACTTGACCTACGTCCAGTCCCCAGACTTTCTGGGATTTCTCACTCACAATATTGATTACACACTCTGCACTCAAGAGTAATTCTCTCACTAGAACTTACTCCCCCTTACAAGTTGTAATCAATAACCCAATCTCCAAGTCCCATTGACTTGAGATACTTTACAATAAATGATTTTACAATCAAGAAACTCTCTCTAAGAGTAGATATGATAAACACTGAAGAATGAATGTATCAAAAGATACTTTACAACAGAAAACTCAAAGAGTAGATGAAACTTTAATGATTTTCGTTCTTGCACAGATTGGTTGTTGAGAAGACTTGAATGCATCTCTATTTATAGGTAGAGATCATTAAATGACCGTTATAAATCCTCATATATCCGTTGGAGACATTAGAGGATGATTAGTGAAGGTTTTGGTCTTCTTCTCTCTCTATTCTTTGGTTAATCCATCTTTTCAGAAATTCAGAGTTGACTCTCTGACTATTAATCCGTTGAGGAAGCAGTTTGCTGGATGTAGAATGCAAACATTAACTTCTACAAAACGTGTGGAGAATGTTTGTCCAAAAGCATGCAAGGTTTCTGCACTCTTCATTTAATGTGCTGACATGCTTTATGCTTTATGCTTAAACTCCATTTAATCCTGTCTAAAACCATCTGAAACTCACTAACAAACTGATTAAACATAGTTAGGAATAGCTATGAGTGATGATATAGAGTATTGAAATCAAACACAAATATTTCACAAATTCGTTCAATTCGAAATTCAAATTCTGCGATGGAAACTCGAGTTAGTTCATCTAAACTCGAGTTTTCATGCTTCAGTGTTCTTTCAGTAAAAGATCGAAACTCGAGTTTTCAATCCAAACTCGAGTTTTCTCTTCTCAGAGACAAACATCATGATTTGGCATTTTGGACAAGCTTAGTGAATAGTGCAAAACTCGAGTCATTAAGTGACTAACTCGAGTTTTGGACATTTAATGGGAAATTATGTTTTTGTCCAAAATCTCAAAACTGAAGTTTCTAAATCATAAATCGAGTTTTCAAAACTTAACTCGAGTTTTCTCATTCGTTGAAAACTTTGGAACCTTCTCTGTAAGGCCGAAACTCGAGTTTCTAAATCCAAACTCGAGTTTCCTCTTTTATGAAAAACTTTGAAAGATTTGGTCAGAAATGAGGAATGATGTTTTCACAAGGTCAGAGACGAGCATTGTTCTCAGGTGATGTAAAACTCGAGTTTTCTAAGGTTAACTCGAGTTTCCATAAAACGTTGGAACTTAGAGAACTCTCTGTATATCCTAAACTCGAGTTTCCAAATGGAAACTGGAGTTTTGGTTTCTTTGAAAAACTTGGTTGCTCTCTGTCTTGACAAAACTCGAGTTTTCTAAATTAAACTCGAGTTTGCTTTGTTCAGCGAAAAACTTGAAAGCTCTTTGTATGGTCAAAACTCGAGTTTTCAAAACCTGACTCAAGTTTGCCTTTATTTGTAAAATTTTGAGCATTTCTCTGTCAGGCCAAAACTCGAGTTTCCAAACTGAAACTCGAGTTTGACTTAGACAGTAAGTTTTTCAACTTACAAAGACAAACTTCAATCGTGTTTACAATTGTCCGTTATCATCAAAACCAATAGAGAACTAACACAAGAATCATTATGCTCTCTAAATTTCGGTCTTTACCAAAGGTTTAGAGAGGAAAAAATACCATCTATAAAAGGGTAAGGTTCCAACCTTGTTCATCCTATCCATAACCTAATTCCAAGAAACCATCACCTTCTTGAAAAGAGAAAAACCTAAGGAAACCAAATTTCAACCTTGCCTTCGCCTAACAAGCATCCAAGGAGCGAGAGGTTTCAAGAGAAGGAGTTCTCGTTGCAATCAGGGGATAGCCGTGTGGATCAACGTTAGAGGACATCAACAACATTGAGGTCTTCAAGTGATCTAAGGTAATCCTAATCTCCAATAGTTGTGTTATCAAGTTATCCTAATTCTCAATAGTTGTTTTAACGAGTAATCTTGAAGCTCATGAATATTATAAATTGTTATGAATTCTCATGAGCACCGTAAAGAGTTACGGATTAATAATTAGTAACTAACTAAATTAATGAGTTAAGGTTGATAATTCATGAGGACCATAAAGAGTTACGGGTTTCTGCAATGATTAAACAAAATTTTTGTTTTCAACCTCATGAAACTTTGCATGAAAGATATGTAATAGGTAAAATTAACCAACAGAAAGGGCATGTACAAATCAAATGAAGAAGAAAGGATTCTTCATTGACCATTCACATTTAAATGATGCAGTTGAAGAATGTCACATGATGGCAAAACACTTTGCAATATTTTCCAGATCAAGAGAAGAGATTTAACCGATGAGGAAATTGACCATTGGAATTTCCAAAAGGCATCCCTAGCACCTTTGCCTCAGACAAATGGAAAAACCATCTCTGACAGTATATGAACCAACCACATTACTAGTCCAGACAAGGTGACCAGGAATATTCACAAAGGAGGTAGGTTTATTTAGAATGGACCCAGCAACATGAGGGGCACACAATGATCTTATCAGCTGACTATTCCAACACCTAGGATTCCAAGCAAAAACAAGTCTGCAATAGTTATGTGTTCTTCATTCGTTGCTAATGTTGTATGTAGGGGCCACCACAAAGGGGTGGGTGAAACTCGAGAGGTATTAAGGATCCATGGACAACATACATTGCATTTTAGGTAATCATAGATAAGATCTACATGTTTTTTATCAGATCCAAGATGAATTATAAGGCCGCTTGAAAATTGGAATTTTGATAAGGTCAATATATTTCAGTCTCAAAGTAATACCAACTAATTTTGAAATATCATGTTTCATAATCAAGAGCTAATTAATCAGCAAGTGCATTGAGTTAAAAATGTAAAGGTTAAAATTACTTTAACTCGATGCATAATGGTTTTGGTTAGACTAAAGAAGTTACTCCCCCGTCTCTATATAAAAGATTTTTTTTTATGTGTTTATCCCTGGATGTAAAATCTTTTTTGAGTTTGTCTCAATAATAAATGTACTTTTCTCATTTTACCCTCAATTAATTATTATATTACATACTTTCTTTTTTATCCTTTTCTCATTATTACTCTCTCTCACACCATTTATAAATAGGGGCATTTTTGGGGAAACAATAAATTTCTTACATAATTTTTACATTTAACTACTTTTAGTTGCTTCTTAGAATCTTGCGATACGATTGAAAGACACTTATAAATATGAATGGTAGAGTATGAATTTTAACCATAATCTGACTCTTACTAAAATGAAGGTATAACACCTTTTTTTTAAAAGGACAAAGACTTCATGTAAAAACATGATGACTGGAGTTATAATTAGAAAGATATAACAAAGTTAATTTTTAATTTGACTTGATGTGAAAGAATATGAATCAAGTTAAAGCTAAAAATTTCGAAAGAGCAAGAGAACTTTAACTCCATGATATTCATACTTGGCAGTCAAGTTCAAAAATACATTGTTTTGAAGTTATTCAGAAGGATGTTCTTATTTAAAGGGCAATATTGTCATTCAGATAGTTTTTCCACATATCTTACTACTATTTTCAATCTACCAAATATAAATCTTCTCATAAAACCATTTTCTATTCAGTGCACACCAAACATCCTTGTGGCAAGAAATTTTCTATTCTCTTCATTTTTATTGTGTTTGGATTAGTTTTTAGAGAATAACTTTTACAATTTACGAGGTAAGCAGGTGAACAGAGTTTTGTCTCGGTTTATGGAAAATGGCTTTTGAAACTATAATTTTAGAGTTACCCAAACACTAACAACGGGAATTTAACATCACAGGACTTTTAAATAATTTTCAGTATGGTTTAGGAACTCAGACCAAATCAGTCGGTTTGCATTGAAAAGTGGCAAATCGGCCGAAAACCGATTTGAGTTAGGGGAAAACGGGTTGACTCGATGACTTGGGGTCAACTTGACCTGAACCGGCTGAGTTGAGCTAGTTACTGAGTATTTTTTTCCCTCTACTTGACGAAACGACATTGTCTAGTTGGTTTTTTTTTTTTAATTTTTTTTTTAAAGTCGATTGAATTGGATTTAGCTGAAGCAAGGATTGAAACTGAAATTCAGAAGAAAGAGAGCAAAACTTTGATCCAGTCAAACTCAACTGCTCTCTGCCCAATTTGTCCCAGATTGTCACCACTTACCACGAATAAAACCCTCTCGGCCTCTCCCTCCGACTTCAAGTTCATTTTCACCAAACCCTTTCCCTTCAACTTCGTCCACCTTGCTCAGTAGCTCCATCCATGTCGCCGATTCTTAGGAGCTCCGGGGAGCATTAGCGTCCTCACTTCGTCGTGCAATGTTGCAAATCTCAGGGGCCACTGGTTAGTGGTTATAGAGCTTTCAGAGTTTGTTTTTGGGTTAATGTATTGAAATATTTCCTCACGCCGTTAATTTCTTCCGGTTAAAGAGCTTCGTTCTTCGTTCGGTTACAGAGCTTTGTTTCTTTTCAATCTTGACTTCCGATGGAAGCTCTAGTGTGGAGGCGTTGCTATGGTTCAGAGGCTTTGTGTAAGTTTGATTTATGATTTATGACTTTTGAATTTTTAGGTTTCCTGAAGCTAGTGCTCTGTTTTTTACTTTTGGATGTCATTTTGGTTTGCTTTCTATTTGGTCATCATACACTTGTTTTTGATATTTTGCTATCATGAATATTTTATGATTACTGATTACATTTTTAGGTGTCATTAAGTGGTATATGATACTGTGATGTCAATTTGTTAATAAAATTGTAAATAATATGTGGCAAGTATTGGAGTACATGATTGTTTTGCTAGTGATCCAAGATATTGAAATGATATATAATATTTCAAATTTTGATTAGTATGATGAGAAATTAAATTATTTTCCAATTTTTTATACCTCACTGGTCTTGGCTCGGGTTGACTCCGGGTTGATCCTGATTTGACTCACTAACCCTTAACTCAGTACTCCGATCGGTTCTGTAATGTAACACCCCCAATTTCTAACAGTTACGATAACATAAAATTTCAAAGATTTTTATAAATAATCACTGAAATTCGAGATAAACAACTTTGGGAAGTGTTACCGCCGCACTTGTACTGGGACAAGTGCAAGGCTACTTATTACAATAATGTAAATTCAAACTTAAGCAAAAATGTATTTTATTCTGAACAAAATAAAATAAAATAGAACAGAATTAGCTGAAGGTGCTTTCTCATTTCTCACTGCTAGCCCCAACCCTTGTCACCTATTTCACTGAAATTCTGCTCCCCCGAAGGATCATCGCAGCCCATGAACACAAACATCAGCAGTTGCTGGTAATCCTAATAAAACACAATTTAAATGGCACAAATATATTATTCAAAGAAAACATACATAATCATGTGGTAATTGCATCAACCGTTATTCATTATCTTTTCAAATTTATTTAGACCCGGGAAGCCCTGCCAGTCTATTTAGTGAGAAGAGAACCATGGTAGACCCTGGAAACCCTGCCAGTCTACCATGTGACTCGGGAAACCCTGCCAGTCACAATTAATCAATTTGGCCATAAAGTATTTCTTCCTAGTGTGCACACCTCTTTCCAAAGTTGCTACTAGTGTCCTGGGAAACCCTGTTAGACACCACTTTGGGAAGAACGGATATCATCGGTTCACATCAAATAATATATCGAGGGCATAAAGCCCGATTGTGTTCATCACTTTGGGAGGTAACATCCCAAAGCTATCCTCCCACTGTTAAATTATTTTAAAAATACACTCATAATAAAATTCCTAAATTATTTCTATGCACTATAGTGCCCAAATTGAATTTATTAATATTTTATACTTATTTAATTATCTTTCATACACTTTTCTATTATTTAATTAAATATAAGATAAAAGGATATTTTATATATAATCTATTTATATCCTATTTTATTGTGAGGAGATATTATATGAAGAAAGAATAAATAAAAGAAATATCAAATAATATAGCATCAGGCACAACTAGTATAATATAGTATATTATATTATCATGATATATTGCAATTAATGAAAAGAATGCCCGGACTCCACATGAGACAATTGTCGCGGATGTTAGTTATGGAAGAGGTATTATTGTGATAATGTAATATCTAATAAAAGAGGGATTGGTGCCGCAAGCTACACGCACAAGACGAAACAGTCACAATTAAGTGAATTGAAAGATGCAGTCAAACCCACAAACATAAGGCCCGTTTGGTACGATGAATTCAGGGAAGGGAATGGGAAGTCGACTATATTCCCACTGATAAAAACTGTTTGGTGCCCCATTCTCCCAGAAAGTTCATTTCCCACCTGCCCCATCTTCCCACAAAGTTGGGAAAATTGAATCCCTCACAAAATGGAGGGATGGTGTTGATGTTCCCGGGAGAGTGAGTTTTAGGGACAAAAAAGCCCCTAACAGTGGACCAGAGTCTTTGTCGCCGGAGTCTTCGTCGCCTGTGGCGGTGGTGGAAACTCGTGCAAACCGGAGATGAAGAAGCTCGCTCCGCATCTGCAGCCACGATGAAGAGATGAAGAAGCTAGCTCCGCGAGCCAGCGATAGCTATGGCGAGCGAAGCCGTAGTGGAAGGAGCTGAAGTTGTGGCCGCATCGACGGAGGCGGTGGCGGCAGATATAGTTTCCAAGCATAATCTCGATAGAAAGTGGACTTTCTGGTTCGATAATCAAACAAAGTCCAAGCAAGGTGCTGCTTGGGGAACCTCGCTTCGCAAGGTTTACACCTTCGACACCGTCGAGGAGTTCTGGTGTTTGCATGATCAGATATTTAAGCCCAGCAAGTTGCCAGGAAATGCTGATTTCCACCTGTTCAAATCTGAAATTGAACCAAAATGGGAAGATCCTGAGTGCGCTACTGGAGGAAAGTGGACTGTGACCTCCAGTAGAAAGGCCAACTTGGATGCCATGTGGCTTGAAACTTTCATGGCTTTGATTGGGAAGCAATTTGATGAGGGTGACGACATATGTGGTGTGGTTGCAAGTGTGCGCCAGAGTTTCGATCAAAAAAAAAAAAAAGTGAGGCAAGAGTATGGACAAAGACAGCAGCAAACGAGGCAGCCCAGATGAGTATTGTTTTTTAATATAATTTAGGGGGCATTTTAGTAATTTCACCTCACATTCCCACTTAACTACCACTCAATTCTTCATACCAAACAATTCATTTTCCCTTCACATAAGTTCCCTTCCCATGTCTACCAAACAGTTCTATTTTTTAATTTCCCTCTTAATCTTCCCTTCCATTCCTTTCCCTCTTTTAAGTTCCTTTCCCTCCTAAAATCTTCCCCATACCAAACGGGCCCATAGTGGTGACTTTGCAAAAAAGCTACTCCAAAAGAAATATATATTATTCAATTACCAAAGGCCAAAATACCAAAAGCCAAAACGTACAGGATCTTATGTTGAATGGTATGTGACTTTTGCAAAAAGTTACTCACGCAAAACGAGAACAAGCAATATATGTATGTTCAATTGCCAAAGATTGAAACACCAAGGCCAAAAAGGCACCTAATCAATAATTAAGGCTAATCAAGATCAACCAGAATCATATCATAAGAAGAAAACAACTTTCTCATAGAGGAAGGCAAACACAAAATTCATGTACTGAATGAAAATCACGAGAAAGAATGAGACGACAATTTTGTGGATTTAAAAAGAATATGCCATGTAGCAATGGATTCCTATTGTTCTAGGGATTAGGATTACCTATCAAGATTTATATTAATTGAACCTAAGACTCATGGGATTAGGATTACCTACCAAGATTCATATAAAATTAACCTAAGACTCATGGGATTAGGATTACCTACCAAGATTCATATAAAATTAACCTAAGACTCATGGGATTAGGATTACATGATCTCCGTTTTTGCTAGCCTCCTAGAAAAATGATTTGATGAGAGTACAGGAGGATGATGCAGTAGCGGAGAAGAAAAGTGTCGAGTGTTTTCTAGGTTTAGGCGGCTAGACCTAAGTTTATAATTAAAATCTAGGGTTTTAGCTATGGGTTGGGCTCTTTAATTATTGCCAATTAATAAATTAACAATACAAACATTATTAATTTCTAGATTTTACTACCTAAGACTCATGGGATTAGGATTACCTACCAAGATTCATATAAAATTAACCTAAGACTCATGGGATTAGGATTACCTGATCTCCGTTTTTGCTAGCCTCCTAGAAAAATGATTTGATAAGAGTACGGGAGGATGATGCAGTAGCGGAGAAGAAAAGTGTCGAGTGTTTTCTAGGTTTAGGCGGCTAGACCTAAGTTTATAATTAAAATCTAGGGTTTTAGCTATGGGTTGGGCTCTTTAATTATTGCCAATTAATAAATTAACAATACAAACATTAATACTACTACTTTATAATTAAAATCTAGGGTTTGTAACCTATTTTCATTTAAACGTGGGAGAATGGGCGCTCACGGGAAAAAAATTTCCTATGGAAAATTCGATCCAAATGCTTGCCAATAAATGGAGGAAATCACTAAGAGGAGGGGTGAATTGGGGATTTTAAAAATTCTTTTCAAACACCCAAATAAACAGACAACAAAACAAGGTAAAACAGAGGAGAGAAGAAAAGCGTGACACAACAGGATTTATATTGATACAGTCTAAATCCTTGATCTACGTTCAGTCCCTCGACACTCTGGAATTTTCATTATCACTCAAATCAGTTACACACTCTGTACTTGAAGTTATCCTCTCATTAGGATACACTCCCCCTTACAAGTTGTAAACTGATAAACCCAACCTCAAAGTCCTACAACTTTGAGATTCTTATAATGATTGATAATCAATGATAAACTCTCTAAAAGAGCAGATATAATAAACATTGAAGTTCAATGTATCAAAAGATACTTTACAAGTAGGTAGAAAATACTTGATAGTTTTTCGTTTTTCTGAATGCTGGTTGTTGTAGAGACTTGAATGCTACAATTTATATATATAAAGAGAGCATTAAATGATCGTTGGAAACATTAATGTAACCGTTGGAGACATTAATGGTGAAGTTAGGTTGTAACTTGGTCCATTCTCTCTCTTGCTTGTGTTAATCCAGGTGCTCAGTTAATCTTGTTGACTTTCCTTGAAATAAATCCGTTGGATGATGTGGCTTCCATAGAAGGAAAAAAAAACATTTAAATCTTTGCAAAGTTCAGGGAATGATTTGCCAAAAGGATGCTAAGTTTTCTGGACCAACAATAAGTGTTCTAACATCACATTTTGCTTTAATCTTAATCTTCAATCTAATACTCATTTAATAATCTGAAACTCACTAACAAACTGATTAAACATAATTAATAATAGTAATGAGTGATGATAAGAAGTATCTAGATCATACATGAAGATTTAGCAAATTTGAGAAAGCTGATTTTCAAACAGAGTGTCTTAAACTGGAGTTTGTTCAATAAAACTGGAGTTTGCAATATTTTCTCAAAGGACAAACTTGAGTTTGAAAACACAAAGTCGAGTTTAGTTCTTCCTAAAGATGAGCATTGGAATTGAGCTTTGAAGAACATTTTGAAATAGGGGCAAACTCGAGTCATTAAATGACAAATTCGAGTTTAAGACATTTTGAAATAAAAATAAGATTAAGTTCACAAAGCTCAAACTGGAGTTTCCAAATACAAATTCGAGTTTTCTTAAGTTCAAAATAGTGAAAAGCTCTTGGCTTGCCACAAATTGGAGTTTAATAAAACAAACTCGAGTTTCCTTAAAAGAGTAGAAACTTTGAAAATTCTCGGTCAAGTGCAAACTGGAGTTTACTATGATAAACTCGAGTTTGTTTAAAAGATGAAAAACTTTAAAAGTTCTCGACCAAGCACTAACTCGAGTTTGATATACTAAACTTGAGTTTACTTAAGTTCATAAAACCTTGAAAGTTCTTTGTCTAACACAAACTCAAGTTTACCATAATTGACTCGAGTTTGCTTTAACTTGAAAAACTTAGAGTGCTCTCTATATGATACAAACTCGAGTTTAGCTAAGTTTAAACAACTTAATCTACTCTCTGTCAAGTCCAAACTTGAGTTGGACAATTCCAAATTCAGGTTTGCCTTTAACACAGTAAGGTTTTCCAACTTAACAAAAACAAATTTTAATTGGGTTTACAATTGTCAGTATCCAAAACGCATAAAAAACTAACACACTGTCGTCATATAGAAATTTCAATTTTCGTGTCCGATTTTCCTTGATCCAGACGGGCCTATCATATCTCTCTCATTGCCTTCCTTAAAAATCATATCCCTCAGTAATCCAAAAAAAATCATATGCCTCATTGCGACTATATTCGAGGACTAAATCGAATCGCGCCCCAATACGCGCTAGTTTTCAATTCTCTCTCTACGCTGCAATAGGTGCTGCGAAGACTAGTCCTGGAAAACGGAAAACACTTCAAGACTTCGCCGAGACCCACTCTTGCGATCCAAGCCTATTTGCTCCTGGTTCTTCTTGTTCATCCTTCTGAACTGATCGAAATTGACGAAGCATTGCAATGTCGAATCCCAGATCAAGTCCAGACTCTTGGAATTGCATGCTTCCAGGACCTCCAAGCCGCAACAATTTTGGATCCGCAGACTTGAGCTCCCATGATCTTCTTGCATTCCCTTCCGGCAGCTCCGTTTCCGTCGTCGACACTCGCTCTATGCAGTTGGTCTCCGCCATTCCAATGCCGCCACCGTCTTCGCCGTCTTCATCTTCCACTGCTCCATCTCTTTCCCCATTTGTTACCTCTGTACGCTGGACCCCACTTCCTCTGAATCGCGACCTTCTATCCACAGAGCCTTCCTCTTCCCACCTTCTACTAGCCGCCGGTGATCGTCAAGGACGCATTGCCTTGCTCGATTTCAGACTCAAGACCGCTGTTATGTGGTTCGAGACAGATTCCAAACTCGGAATTCAAGACCTGTGTTGGGTTCAAGCTCGACCCGACTTTTACTTCCTTGTTGCTATCAACGGACCGTCTACAATTTCCATTTTTAACACGTTAACTGGTCGGTGTGTTTGGAAGTACGACGCATCCCCTGAATTCTTCTCTTGTCTTCGGCGGGACCCTTTGGATTCTCGCCACATCTGCGTACTTGGGCTTAAAGGCTTTCTCTTAAGTATTATGATTCTTGGTGAAAGTGAAAGCAACTTTGTGATAAAGGATTTTCAGATACGGACCGATTGTAGCGAACTGAATAAGCTGGAGAGAGATGCGAGTGATGTGTCAACGTCGCCTGCATCAGCGTTGTTTCCACTTTACATGGCGAGGCTTGCGTTTTCCCCGCAGTGGAGGCACATATTATTTATCACATTTCCGAAAGAGTTGATTGTGTTTGATTTGCAATACGAGACCACTCTTTTTACTGCTACATTGCCTCGTGGTTGCGGCAAGTTTATTGAAGTTTTGCTTGATCTAAACAACGAGTGGACGTATTGTGCTCATCTTGATGGCAAGCTCAGCACCTGGCGTAGGAAACCGTAAGCATTTCTTGCCTTGAATTATAAATATTTGGATTTCTCTCTTCCTAATTATTTGTGAATTATGCATACATCGTCAAAGACAGCAACTATCAGCTGTTGCGGGTTATAAGAAAGCAATAAAACAATGCTATGACGACCAAATAGGCTAGAGCCATGAATGCAAAAAGTAAAATTTTCTGGCGTACTGAGCTGGATAACACATCTTAATGACTCTTAGACAATTATTTGTTTAGAATTAATTTTGAGGGAGTGCTGACGGGTGCAATTCAATATGTAATCGTACGGAATACAGTGTCTATATAATCTTTTAAACCTGGGACTGATTTGCATCACTAGGAAGGGTAAAGGTGTGCTAGCGGCATGCATCCTAAATAATGATAAGCGTTACGGAAACTACTGCCTTTGGTCATCAAAGAAATAGTCATTAACAAATGAATTAAAATGCAAATGACTGAAGAAATATAAAGAAAACTATATCCTAATTGAAGAACACAGTGGAATAAAAGGGCAAGTATTCTTGTAGCAATTTACCATTCTAACAGATCTTGAACTTTTTTCTTCTGATGATTCTTGGCAATCTTAGAAATACTAAATATTAAATAATTTTTTTAAGTTCCGCTGATTATCACATAAAATAGGGTATTCTTTAATTGATATGCTAGCATTTTCACACTGGCGAATAAGATACTTTACTCTCCTGGATTTCCATGCGTAGAATGTCAACCTCTAGGGAATATCGGGTGCATTCATGTTCTTGAGCATTAAAAACAATACTTTCATTCACAAAAAAGGAAAACAAGACCTGTTAAATGTGATTGTGAAGGTTGTGGCGGGATGTGGGCAAGTGAATCCTCCTGATGGAGTTGGGGGAAAATACTTTCGGGTGTGTTGGTGAATTGTCAAGAAAAGGTGTTAAATCTATGTAATGGCTTTCATAAATTGTCAAAGGAAAAGAAACAAAATAACGATCATATAGTAGATTATAGAATAGTAATAAATCTTCTATCTTAAGCTATTTTGAGGAGATCTTAGTCATCAATTCAACTGTAGCTAAGTTCATAATCAACTTTTGACTTACCTGCTTTTCTTGTGTTTTGTTCAACCATTTCAGTGCTCTGTATTATATGAAGTACTTTTCACTTTGCAATTTGTACCCTGTTTGTTTTGTTTTTTGTCTTTGGTTTTTTGGGAATTCTGTAATGAGACCTTCCAGGACACTTTTTAGCTGGGGTGTTGGGTTTGCACCAAGTATTCAAGACCCACAGCATCTTTTATTCCTAGTAAATGCTACATCTATTTTAAATTTGACACATCATACATGAGCCTTACAAATATTCAAATGTCCTGCACAAAAATGCATGCAAAAACATAGACAACTGTCGGAACTTGAGTTCCCCCCCTCCTCCATTTCCTCATATTATATGTCTACATGTCATTGCAGAGGGGAACAGGTGTATACCATGAGCTCCATGGAAGAGTTAATGCCCTCACTTGGTACCTCTGTCCCTTCCCCTTCAGTACTTGCTGTCCTTTTAAGCCAGTCAAATTCCATTCTTCAGAACATTGCAAAGACTAATGCACCTAGTTCTACTTACCTCGACAAGGATCCTGATAATCCTTTTGATTTCTGCAACAAGTCTTTTATGGTTTCTGAGACGCATTTGATCTTTATTTCTGATGATGGAAAATTATGGAACTGGATCTTGACTGCTGAAGGGAAACCGGACACTCAAAAGGATGATAAGAAGTCAGATTTGGTCAATGATGACAGCCCAGAATCATTAATTGGGACCAGTGCTAATACCACAATACCTTCTAAGAGCTGCCTATCAAGCTCATTCTTCAACCCAGAAAATATGATTCTAAAGGTAAGTATGTGTCTATTTGTACCTCACATTTATGGGTTCACATTGCCTAGTCAAATTGCGTTGATATGAAGTACACAACCTATAATTTTATTTTCCTTCTTTTAATATTAATATTACAGCATTGCTATAGATTCATGTGGGCGATTATTGAGCCCATCATGCTGGCCCATTCAAGTGGGACATGGTAGAAATATGGATTATTCATGTACCTCTCTGTATGCCTAAATGCTTGTGCTCTCATGTGTAAGTAATATGGTGCTGTCTGCATTTTTGGTTCTTTTGGCCATATATATTATATACATGTGGAAATGTAAGTCTTGAATACCATCCCTTGCCAATCTACTTTCCTCCTTTTTGCCAATAATTCTCAAGATTGGAAATGAAGATTAGCTGGGTACAATGGGATGTATCTTTCCTTGAGGGAGACTAGGAAAACACATTTTTCTCATTATTCAGAGTGCCATAATTCTGAATGCCTATGTGCATATACTGGGGTCTTCCAGCTAGTCTTTATTTTATTTATTCCTTTATTCTGCTGTGAATTGCATCTAAGTTCCAAAGCGCAACCAATATAACTGTCTTTGTCAACTAAAATCTACTGAACTCTCAAATTTTTGCAAAACTGAAAGGCATCTGATAGTAGCTTTCCCTTTTTTTTATGTTGCAGATGAGTTTAGTTGGACAGCTTCAGCTGCTTTCTTCGACGGTGACTACGTTGGCAGTACCAATTCCTTCTCTAATGTCAACTTTGGCCCGTTAGTTTATGTTCTAAAATTTCTACATATTTTATAATATTCGGTATGGCCTTTTGATAGGGACTGCATTCATACCATGCTTGCTATGTTAATTAGTGTGTTATTTTATGTGAAGGTGGAGGAAACCATCCTGCTGTAGCTGTTCCTTTGGTTGCTTTGGGAACTCAGAATGGAAATATTGATGTAATTGATGTCTCTGCTAATGCTGTTGCTTCAAGTTTATCTGTGCATAATGGTACTGTTAAGGGACTACGATGGTTAGGAAATTCTAAGCTGGTATCATTTTCTTATACCCAGGTAAATTTATAATTAATTCATTTTGGAATTTTTTTGTGTCATCTATCAGCATGATAAGGGTTACAAATTATGCATATTATTTAATCCACCCTTCTTTAGTTTTTTAATTTTTACTTATTTTTTTTATTACTTTTAGTTGTCTCTATTTTCAATACTGTACATTTGAAATGTTCTGACAATATCTGGAATTAGGTTAATGAAAAATCTGGAGGATTTATAAACAAGTTAGTTGTGACCTGCCTTCGAAGTGGACTTCATAGGAATTTTCGAGTCCTGCAAAAGCCAGAGCGCGCACCAGTAAGAGCTTTAAGAGCATCATCATCCGGAAGGTGAATCTCAAATCTACATTATGCTTTATGAATAATAATGAATCTTATTGGACAATAATTTTTGAATATGCATGGATTATGGACTGAATTTATGGGGAACTCTGTAACTTCAAATGCTGATAGAGGATTCCAAAATAAAAATAAAAATAACTATAGAGAGGTATTGATCTTTCTATGTTAAATATTACAGTAGACTGTTTGCAATACTTAATAGAGCAGAGGAGGGAGGAAAGGATTACACGAGAGTAAATGCAGGAGGTTGCAGACTAAAGGAGGGAGATCCTAGAATATTTAGATAGTAAATTCCCCATATTTTCCCTAATCTTCTCCCTATTAATGATCTAATCATTAAGTATAACAATTTATCCTTGGGGGATACTTTAATGATGGTGGAAGGAGATGATGGGGACGGCAGTGGGAACAATTGTGTCTGAAAATTTTCATTCTCAGGAGAGAGGTTGCAATCCCGAGGGTCCGGGACTTGAGTTCGAGTAATCCATGTAGGAGGCATCAGACCTACTTTAGGATAAATTGAGTTTAGGGTGTAGTGGTGGTGATTGCGGGTGGTTCACGGTGGTTGGCTTATGGTGTAGTGGTGGTGCTTCCATATTTTATTTTTCTAATCTTTTGGCAATAGTCTGTTGCAATTATAATTACATATGAAAAGAAAAGGGCGGCCTAGTGCATAAAGCTCCCACTAGGTAGGGTTTAGGGAGGATCAGATGTACGGAGCCTTAATTCCGCAAGCGAAAAGGCTATTTCCAAGATTTGAACCTATGGCCACTTGGTCACATAGCAGTAACCGTTGCTCCAAGGGTCACCCTCTAATTATAATTACATATATTATATAAAAATTATTCAAGTATTGCCATGACATACCATACATGTTTTTAATACCCATCCCTATTCCCAATCCTTTAAAATTCATCTTGTGTACCAAATGTAGCCTAGGAGTTCAAAGTCCTGGACTTTCGTGTCCTTACGAACACCTTAAGGTTTGATTATTCCTTTTGTGTACCTCCTTTGTAATGATGATGTTATCCATGCTGATGCACCCATTGAGTAAAACAATTTATCCTTGGGGGATACTTTGATGAATATTGTGTGATTGACTTGACCCTGGGGATCCCTGTACATCTTATTTACTTTGATGAACCTCTCAAACTGCGCTCTAGGGGATTGTTTGCTGACACATTACAATGGAAAGATGTATCAAACAGCAAGCACCAAACATACAGATTACCAACATTTTTAAATAATTGATTAAGCTTTTGAATTCGTCTTGGTGACACGTTTACTGTCTCTCTCTCTCTCGTTATGTGTTAATACAAAACTTGTAATTAATATTCACTTACAAATATGAACAATTTTGGACAAGTCAGACTTAGTTTAACGATTTTATGAAAAATAGTTTTAATTGAAATTGTTGAGGAGCAGTAGGTTTATATGTGTTTGCGAATTAATGAAACTGGGCTTAATATAATACTATTTTGCTTTTAATTTGATCATAAAGTGTGCTTTATATCTACTTTTGGTTTCTAATATTTTAATATCCGCGATAATGTAGGTACCTTGTAATTTTGCTTCGTGATGCACCTGTTGAAGTTTGGGCAATGACTAAAAATCCCACTATGGTATGTTGGCAGATGAACTTAAACTTCTCTAGAGTCTGTCTGTGGATGTTTTTGATTGAGTTACGGAGGAATCTGATAGAATACCAGAGTATGATGAGATAATGGAAGTTGTGGAAAGTTAGAGATTTTAGTAATAAATATTTAGTAATATTATTTTAGATATTTTTTATTTTATTTAGAATATTTTCTGATTTATTAGTGGTCCTTAAGTTTAAGTTTAGTGGGTTAGTTATTGGCATATTGAATTAATATTTATTTAGGTATTTACTTCCATTATATGTATCGTGGATTAATGGGATAAATTTAGGAGTATTTTTAGGGAGTCATTGTTATATTTTTTATCTATAAATATGGAGTCCCAATTCTTGTAAAGGTGAGTCTGTAATATATAAAAAAATATTAGAGAATTACTTCTCTAATTATGGGAGATTCTCCTTGGGCTTTATTAGTCTATGGGTTAAGATTTTGACTAATCATCTACTAAAGATTTATCCTTTTCTTTATTATTTATGAGATTAGATTCTGATTTCATAATTGAATAAAGATTTATCCTTCTAATTTCTATCCTTTGGTCTCTAACAGAATCTTGACTGAAACTATTTATGCAGGATATTTGCATTACTGCAGTTCTTGCTAACCCATAAAACCCGTTTTTCAAAGAATGTATCAATTTTTGGGCCAAACAATGCATCAATTTCTCTGAATATGGAATTCTTTCTCCATTTACATTGGTATATGCATTAATCTGGAGTTTTCCGAAAGTAAATGAAAACCTTGTGATTATTCAATGCACCTTTGTACAGTATCAACATATATTTTCTGTTGTTCCCGTGGACATTAAATTAGGAATGCTTTAGAGCAATCTCTAATTTCCATAGTCTTATATCAGGTCCTATATGCTGGCATAGTGGCTGAATACTTAGCCTTTTTTATACTAGTTATCATCACTAGGAATGTAGCATGATTGTGGGTTAGGTAAGGAGGATATTATAGTCCCCATCCTTGTACTCATAACTAGGATATTGTAGTCCAAGGAATTTTTGTTTTGTTTTTTATCTATTTTTTGAGTTGAGACTTATTTTCAGAGTTTATTTCTATAAAATAAAAAAAAAAGGAATCAAAATATCTCAAGCAACTAGTAGTATAATTGAAAGCCAGTGAAACAATATTTTGGATGTATATTTTTATACTTTTATTTAATACGTCTAATTGGCATTGTTATATAAATATAAATTATGTTTAATTATAAATAAATCTATTTAAATTAAGTGTTTGGGGCAGCTATCTAATTGATGATGAAAGCAAATTAGAATGTATTGTATTAACTTGAAGTAACCGTTGCAAATGTAAGGGGATTCTTTTTTATGCACATTTTTTTTTTAAAATAGGTATTAAATTGAAATTTAATAATATAATAGTAAATGCTATTTTGTTTGGTACTTAGACTTGTATACTTTTCGTACTTGTTTTTAGTCAAATTATGGCATGTGTAGTTTTTTAATCCATGATTTACCCTCTAACTAACCTTTATTATTGATACTTTTTTTTTTTTTGAATTTTTTTAAATCCATATGTATTAATTTGATTGGAAGTTTGTAATTATACACACACACAAATGATTCAACTTTTGAAATAGAGGTGGCAGAATTGGATCAATGATGGAAATATTTTGAGAGAAAAATACATGTAGCTCTATGATAGATTAAATTTAAAAAATTAACAAAAAACCTATAATTTGAAAAACAAGATTGCTACTTAGATGCATGGACATTAAAACTACAGTAATCATGGCTTCAAATTTATTATCATATATAATGATTTAGAAATTAGGAATTGGGAATTAAATAATAGAAGATCATTTCATTTTTTGGTTAAAATATTTTAATTAAGAACAAATTAGGATTAGAATTTATTAACGTGTTTGATTTATTAAAATTATGTTTTATTTTATCAATTTGTTAGGATTTGTAAAATTTAATTATTTTTAAAGATCATAATATTCTATAGTATAGATTCTTTGCAATAAATAATTGTTTTCATATACTGCTACAATGGAGAAAGGTATCAAGGGTTATTTATTGGAAAGTACCAAATAAGCTCAAAGGGAAATTTTATCAAACTGTTATAAGATTAACAATGCAATATGATAGTGAATATTAGGCAATGAAGGGACAAAAAGAACAAAACGTTTGGGTGCTAGAAATGGGGATGTCGAGATAGATGTGTGGTCGTACAAGAAAAGATAACATTCTTAATGACCATGTATGGGGAAAAGTTTGGGTAGTATTCATTGAGGAGAAGATAAAAGAACTTTTTAAGGTGGTTAGGACATGTATAAAAAAAGCAATGGAGCTGTTGGTGAGGCAGGTTGAATAGATGGTCTAGAGTCTTTTGAAGAGAGGTAGAAGAAGACCAAGAACACTTAAAAAAATTTTGTATGGGAAATTTTGGTGAAGGGTTTATCCAAAGAGTTGGTTAGTGGTAGAACACAAAGACGTCATGTGATCCATGTAGCTAATTTCACATAATGATAAGGTTAGTTGTTGTTTTAGTGCAATAAGTGAGATAGGAAGTAAAAATTGGGATGTGTGTAAATAAATGAAAGGTATCCTGCACATTTCCATACACAACATCTAGCATCATGGTAAGGTACCGAGTAGATTAATTGATAAGATGTGGAAGTTATACACTAATATGAGATAATAAGTTGAGAAGGCGATGAGAAAATTTGAGATAAAGAGTGGGCAAGAATCTCACCTCTCGAAAACAGCCTAGAAGAATCTCCTAAACCAATTTATACTCTGAAATATTCGATGCCTTTATTGATGAGGCAATGTGCCAAATTATAAAGATATTTTGTAGAGAGAAATACTCTAATTTAGAATTCAAATGCAAAATCTAAATATGAAATTCAAATGACTAACAATCCTAGATTCTAGCAACTAAATCTCTTACTAGTGGGATATTACACTTATTTCCTGATTTCCTAAAAATAATACTAAATCTTACTGATGGGATATTCCACTTATTTCCTGATTTCCTAAAGATAATAATAAAAACAGACTCAATTAATTAAATAACAAACAAATTATAATTGAGTTTAACAAATAATGTTTAAGCTTTTATTCTTCTCTGAGATGCTTTCCGTTCCTTGAATAAATCAACCGATAGCGAAGATCGATATGATATCTCCCCCTGGGAAAAACGACCTGTCCTCAAGTCGAAAATGGGGGAATTGTTCGGCAACTAAGTCATATTCCTCCCAAGTGGCATCTTCTACGGGACGATGCTCCCATTCAATGAGTAATTCAAGCTTTTCTCTTGGTTCCAACGATGTTTCAAGACTCGGCATGGTGAGAGAATGAGCTCCATATCAGACGAGAGAGGAAGCGGTGGTGGAGGGTTGAGGGGATGCTGGCCAAGGGCCTTGCGAAGTAATGATACATGAAATATTGGGTGAATTTTGGCATTGGAAGGGAGTTCAAGTTCATATGCCACTTTACCTACCCTCTTGAGAACTTTGAAGGGTCCAAAGAACCTGGGAAAAACTTTGTCGAACCGCTTCTTGGCCACAAAATGTTGGTGGTATGGCTGAATCCTTAACCAAATTGCTTCTTCGGGTGTAAACTCAAGGTCTCGTCGGTGTTGGTCAACATGTAGCCTCATCCGGTGTTGTGCCTTAAGGAGGTTGTCCCTTAAGACCTTGATCATGGTGTTACTTGTTTCCAATTGCTCTTCCAACTCCGCTATCGATGTTTCACCCTTCACACAAGGAAGCAAAAGCGGAGGGTCATGTCCGTAAACTATCCTGAAAGGAGTATCATTTGTGGATACGTGGTATCCTACGTGAAAGAGAATTCTTCCCAGCACAATAACTTACTATATTGTTTGGGTTGATCATGAGCAAAGCAATGGAGATAGGCTTCTAAACAATGGTTGACCACTTCTGTTTGCTCATCAGATTGTGGATGATAAGCGGTGCTCATATTTAAGAGTGTTCAACTAAGGCGAAATGGTTCTTGCCAGAAATTGCTTAAGAAGAGCGAGTCCTTATTAGAAACAAAGGATCTAGGCATCCCGTGTAACCTGACTATCTCTTGATAGAACAATGTAGCTACTGTTTTCGTAGTGTATGGGTGGGAGAGAGAGCAATAAAATGGCAATATTTGCTAAGCCGGTCAACCACCACTAGAATCACCTCAAATCCTTTAGATTTGGGCAATCCTGTAATTAAATCAAGTGAGATGTCTTGCCAGATGCGTTTTGGAATGGGAAGAGGTTGTAAAAGTCCTGCGGGCGCCAATGTCTCGTACTTGTTTTGTTGACACATCAAACAATGTTGGATGTAATGTTTGACATAATTCTTCATTCTCTTCCAATAGAGTTGATCACTAAACCTCTTTAGTGTTTTAAGATACCCATTGTGTCACTCAGTGGGAGTATCATGTGCTTCAACCATTAATTTCTCTTGAAGCTCGGGGAGATTTGGTATTACTAAAATGGTTTTGTAGAACAAGTGCCCGTTTACAAAGTGGGGCTGAGAGTGTGATCTGAATTTGCTTGTAGTTCGTCAATTTTGGCCCTGGTTTCGGGGTCTTCTAACAATGCTTGAGGTAGCATTTGAAGTTCATTGGCCATAGGGATGACTATTTGGAAAAAATCAGCTTGTTGGGGCCTTTTAGAAAGTGAATCCGTGCTTCATTCTCTTTCCCAGGTTTATAAATAATGGTGAAATAAAAGGGAAGAAGTTTCACCAAGAGCCTTTGTTTTGAAGTAGTCACAAGCTTTTGTTCTAGCAAGTGTTTTAAACTGTGATGATTTGTTTGCACATAAAAGTGGTGCCATTTTTGGAGGGAAAGCACCAAGGCAAGAAGCTCTCGATCATAAGCAGATTTGTAGCAATTGGAAAAAGAGAATCCCTTGCTGAAAGAGGCTATGGGGTGCCTATGTTGCATGAGAACTGTCCCAATTCCATTCATGGAGGCATTGCACTCAACAGTGAAAGGTTGCTCGAAATTCGGTAATTGAAGAACCGGTGTGGTAGTCAAAGCTATCTTTAAATCATCAAATGCTACCTAAGCCTTTTCAGACCATTGAAAAACATCTTTCTTTGTCAGATCGGTTAGTAGACGAGCAATAATCCCATAATTGTTTACAAACCTTTGATAGTACCTGGTGAGACCTAGAAATCCGCGTAAATCCTTTACTGATGATGGAGTGGGCCAATGAGCAACGACCATGATTTTCTTTGGAGCAACCTCAACACCTCCGCTAGTGATTATGTGCCCTAAGTAATCAATTCGTACTTGTCTCAAGAAGCATTTTTTGGCGTTAGCATAAAAGGATTGCTGATGCAAAATTTGAAAAATTGTCTGGAGATGGTTTAAGCAGTCTTGAGAAGACGAGCTATACACCAGAATGTCGTCAAAGAACACCAAAACGAATTTTCGCAGATATGGGCAAAAGTGATTATTCATGATCGCTTGGAAGGTAGCGGGGGCGTTGGTTAATCCAAAGGGCATTACCACGAACTCATAATGACCTGAATGTGTTCGGAATGTAGTTTTCTGAATATCTGCAAGCATGACGCAGATCTGATGGTATCTTGACCTTAGATCTATTTTTGAGAAATACTTGGCGAGTGTAGCTCATCTAATAACTCATCAATATTTGGAATTGGGTATTTGTCAGGTATTGTAATTTGATTAAGCTGTCGGTAATCCACACAACTCCATGTCCCATCTTTCTTGCTTACTAGCAGTATTGGAGTCTGGACTTGCAAAATGGCTTGAGCTAGGACGAATGAAACCCCTATCCAATAGAGCAGCAACCTGAGATTCAATCTCATCCTTTTGATAATGCGGGTAGTTGTATGGCCTCAAATTAGGGGGTGAACTATCGGGGAACAAATTAGTCATCTGATAATGACCACGTGCCCAGGGGAGGGGGGGTAAAGATGTAGGCTTGTCAAAAATTGAAGTAAATTCCTGAAAAACTTGAGATACATCAAGCGCAGCTTGCTATGCTGTTATCGTCTGATGAAATTCTAGGATTTGTAAACATATGTGAGTTCTACCTTGGATGTTACACCTTGGAGTTTGCATTTTTTCCCCCCAATCCAGAGGATACAGCTCGTTCCTATTGGCTTGTACTGTGTTAAGAGATGTGAGCCATTTAATCCCTAGTACTACATCAACGCCTCCTAGAGAGAATGGGAAAATTTTCTGTTTGATAATCAAGTTAGAAACCTGCACTTCCAACTCTAGACAAACCTGTTGACATTTAACTCGGTGTCTATCACCAATTTGAACCTTGAATGCTGGCACATTTTGAACCGGTAGTTGCAAATCGTCTATAATCTTGTTTGATATGAAATCATGTGTGGAGCCACTATCCACCAATATCATGATGTCTAGATTTTTAATTTTTCCTTTTAAACGCATGGTGGATGTCGACAACTTCCCAAGAATGGCATGTAGGGAAATTTCGGCGTTATCTTCTGCAGTCTCGTTTGGTAGAGGCTTGACCACGTTTTCGTCTTCCTCGGTAATTTCCATTAAGGAGAGATAGCTCGCACAACGATGTCTTGGACGAAATTGCTCTCCACAACAGAAACAAAGCTACTTTTCGCGTCGCTGTTGATATTCTGGCGAGGTCACGGGAAGGTATGACCTCGTGCTCGAGGTTGAAGCTAATGTGGTTTATGAGTTGTTCGTAACAAGCGCAGTGCTTCTGTGGTCACGGGCCGAGAGGGAGAACCTGGTGGAGTAGCTAGAATGTTTGGGTTTTGGTCTCGGGTTTGGTTTGATCTTAGCTTCATACTCCAAGGCCAGACTTTTGGCTATATGTATTGACCGTGGCTTATGGATTTGAACATTGCCTCTTAATTCTTCACGAAGCCCATTTAGGAATACCCCTAATAAACAATGCTCTGGCCAGTTTTGGACTCGGGATGATCACCTTGTGAACTCAGAGTGATACTCGGATACTGACTCGGTTTGTTTAATCACATAGAGGTATTCATCGGGATTTTGATACTCCGGTGGCCCGTAATGTTCCTGTTGTGCCTTCACCAATTCATCCCAATAGAGAATCATTCAGCTATTGAGAATCCAGGAGAAGAGGGCAAGAGCGTCCCCTTCAAGATACATGGTGATGCGACTTCCACCTTGCAATCGTCAAGTGTCTTGTAGTACCGGAAGTATTTTTCGGCTGTGAGAATCCACCCCCTTGAGTCACCACCAGAAAATTTGGGAAATTCCAATTTTGTGTGAGGCATGTGGTTGCGCAGGGAGAAATGTTGCTTGTCATCGCTATCGGTGTCCCCATAGGACCGGGTGCTTCGACTTATCCATTCAGACAGAACATGCCTCCAATACTGTAACTTTCTCGCTGATGGTGTTTAGTGTAGCCAGTCGGGTGCCGATCGTAGTGAGAGGATTAGATGATGTTGCTACCGGCATTTCTTCCGTCTGCTACATGGCGTGCGAGGAATGAGTGAGCATCACATTGTATCGGAAGGGCTCTGATGCCAATGATAAGGTACCAAGTAGGTTAATTGATAAGATGTGAAAGTTATAAGCTAATATGAGATAATAAGTTGAGAAAGTGATGAGAAAATCTAAGATAAAGAGTAGGTAAGAATCTCACCTCTCTAAAACAGTCGAGGAGAATCTCCTAAACCAATTTACTCTCTAAAATATTCAATGCCTTTATTAATGAGGCAATATGTCAATTTATAAGGATAGTTTACAGAGAGAGACTCTAATTCAGAATTCAAATGCGAAATCCAAATATGAAATTCAAATGACTAACAATCCTTAGATTCTAGCAACTAAATCTTATTAGTGGGATATTACACTTATTTCTTGATTTCCTAAAAATAATATTAAATCTTATAGTGGAATATTCCACTTATTTCTGATGTCCTAAAGATAATAATAAAAGCAGACTCAATTAATTAAATAACAAACAAATTATAATTGAGCTTAACAAATAATGTTTAAGCTTTTATTCTTCTCTGAGACGCTTTCCTTTCCTTGAATAAATCAACCGATAGCGAAGATTGCTATCACATCATCAATGTCAAACTGTTGAATTTAGAAGGATAAAGCATACTTTATTAAACTCTGTTGATAAAAGTGAGTACATAGGGCCTTTATATAGGCAAACCTAGGACTAACCCTAGAATCTAATCTTATCTAAATGATTAAGATATATTATCATAAGATATAATATATCCATATCTTTATCCTAATAAATATCAAATAATAATAACATAATGACTAATCTAAATAATTCTTAATATTCTAACACTCCCCCTCAAGCTGGAGAGTATATGTTGATTATTGATAGCTTGCCTCGAAATCCTTCAAACTTTGTTCTGCCTGCTTCAATCTTCAAAATCTTTAGGCTTGTACTTCTTGAGTCTCAGCGGCCCATTTATTTTTGTCTCGGGCTTGTACTCTTCTTTAGTCTCGTAGGTCCCATTTATTTTGTTTGGGCTTGTACTCCTTTCGAGTCTCGAGGTCCCACATTTTGTTTGGGCTTATACTCATTTTTTGGAGTCTCAGAGGTCCCATATTGAGTAGCAGAACTTGCCCAGAAGAATCTCGAGTCCCTTTTTCTAGAAATCCCAATCGTCCTCTTCCCTTGTAAATTCGGATTGTACCACCAGTGTGGTCCCTTAACCGCAAGAGCTGAGCTTTCATTTTGGCTTGGGCCACTTCGGTTCAGAGTTTTCGCTTTCCTCAAATCTGTTTGAAGTTAACAACCTCAAAGAGTTGTGGTAGTGGCTTCAACCCCATGATTCGCCCTTATTTCTTCGAAAGCGTCATTTAGGCCTAAAAGAAAATCGTGTATCCTTCCTTCTTCCACAATTCGTTTGTACAATTGTCCATCTTTGAGGCTTTCCCAAGGGTGAACCTCAAACAAATCCAGTTGTTGCCACAATTTTAGCAATGAATTATAATATTCAGCCATCGTCATGTTACCTTGTCTTAAATAACGGAGTTGTTGTTTTAGGTGGATCAAGGCAGGGGTGTTATCATGTGAGGAGTAAGTTCTCCGAGCAGTATCCCATATATCCTTTGTTGTGTGAGTGAGTAGATAGCCCTCACTGATCTCCACGGTCATCGAGTTACACAACCAAGTCATAACTTGGTTATTTTCAGCGAACCATGTGTCAAAATTTGGGTCATTAAGGGTTGGCTGAGGTGCTGCCCCATTAATATATTTCTCTTTTCTCTTGCCACAAATATACCTTAGTATACTTTGAGACCATTGGAGATAGTTTTTGCCATTAAATCTATGGTTAATAACCATACTATGATTTTCTGAGAAATCTGGTATCATCTCTGTGGTCTTAAAATGTACTGTTTGGTTTGGTGGTTCTGTTTGGGATTGAGAATTTGTATCAGATATAGAAGCCATGGGATAGACTCTACTTGGGCTGAAATTTTGAGGTACTGCACAGAATAAAGGAGAGAAAACGGATGGATGCTTGATTCTGGTCAGAAACGGTCGCCGGAGAGCTCCTAGTACGGCGGCGCGTGGTCGTCACGCGCTGAGAACTGTGGTGGCGCGTGAACGTCACGCGCTTCTCGGTTGCTCGTCGTTCTTCCGGGATCCGCCGATCGGCAAGTTCCAACGCCGTCTGTGGTGGAGGTCACGTGTCACTCGCCTTCCCCTGCTCAGATCGAAGGTTTCGTTCTCTGTCACTGCTTTTCGTTCTCTGTCACTGCGTCTCGCTCTCTCTCTCTCTCTCTCTCTCAGGCTCGCGTCTCCCTCTCTCTCTCTCGCCTCTCAGGTCTCCTCTATTCTCGTGAGGAGTAACTTCGAAGGTAGAAGGTCGGATGGCGTCCGTGATGCCCGGATGAGATGAGGAGTAGATCGGACTAGTCGCTGGAGACTGTGGGTGTCGTGGTGTTTACTATAGATCTAAAATTAAACCTGGCTCTGATACCATGTTGAATTTAGAAGGATAAAGCATACTTTATTAAACTCTGTTGATAAAAGTGAGTACATAGAGGTCTTTATATAGGCAAACCTAGGACTAACCCTAGAATCTAATCTTATCTAAATGATTAAGATATATTATCATAAGATATAATATATCCATATCTTTATCCTAATAAATATCAAATAATAATAACATAATGACTAATCTAAGATAATGATTAATCTAAATAATTCCTAATATTCTAACACAAACTTATGGTGTTGAATACTTAAGACATATCCTCACTAGGTTCTAAACTTCTCCTATTTGACTTTATATATATGGCTACGACATTTGATTCACCATTACCCAAAGAGGAACTAAAATTGAGATAATAAAAATTAATCCATTTTGGCTCAATTGATCTTCAATTAGGCTGCAAAAATCTGCAGAAAATAAAATAATATTCAATAGGCACATGTGCAAAAATATTAAATGGAAAATTTAATCATAAATATCCAAGATTTAATCAATTAATTTCCAAAACATATGAAATGGCTAATAAAATTAAATAGTGTCTAATTAATCTCATTTAGCCACAATTCATCACTAAAAAGACTAAGTGTAGAGGACACACACACACACACACGAGATTTATCACATGAAACAAAACATGCTATCCTGGTTTGAAGGATCTGAATATGGAGCTAATTACCCAGTATATATGTAAAATCATGTGGATCTATCAACTTCTAAAGGAAGGTGGTATCAAATCCTGATTGCCTACAAAGCTATGGTGTGACAACCAAACGGCACAGCATATTGCCTCTAACCATGTCTTTCACTAATGAACTAAGAATATTGAGATCAATTGCCTTTTTGTTCATGGGAAGCTACAAGAGAAAGTCATATCTATAGGTTGTGTGAAGGCTATATCAACTGAAGGATATATTCACCGAAGCTTTTAATGGTTCCAGAATGGATTACATGTAAAACAAGTTGGGCATGATTAACATGTATGTTCTAACTTGAGGAGAGTGTTAGAATATTATGTATTTGATGTACATTATTGGAGGAATATTATGTATTCAATCAAGAGAGATAGTAGGAGATTTGTTGCTCAAAAACTTGTATATAGGCCTATCATGATATGTAAAGATAATAATCAGCATTTAGGGACCTAATTGTAAGATTAGCCTAGGGACCTAAGTGTGAACTAGATAATTAGGAGGGTAATTAGTCATTAGCCAATAGTTAGGACTTAAGGCTATAGTGTTATAAATAACCTACTCCTCCATTTTGTAACAAGGAGAGATCTGACTTGCTATGGGTGTGAATAAAGACTTGAAAGAGCCATAGTAGCTCTCTCCTCTATCTTCTCTTCTAATCCCCTTTCTTGTGTCTTTTCTACTTCTAATCTCTATTCTAGATCATTAATCGTATCATATCATATATGATGAATAAGACAGATTATGATTTCTCTCAATATATATGTTGACTATATATGCAATTTTGGCGCAAAGTGCACTTGTGAAACAGAAGAGAGAACAAGAAAAGAAGTTTATGTTTAAAGTATTTAACAACCCATATAATGAAGAAATACTTCCTATAATTATCAGTACAGTGGGATGCGCGCTAACGCGAACCACAAATCCCTCATGGCTACTAATGAACTTTTCATGCTTCTCACTCTTTAATTTTTTCTTTTGAGATACAAAGATAAGCTGAAGCTTGGATGCTTAAACTAGAAAACTTCCTAGACTTGGTCCACAAAAAGATCATGATACTTGAATGCTTCTCACTCTTCTGACTATCTATATTCTAAACTTTCTACTTTCAACTCCTTCCGCTGCTATTACTGCTCTATAAAACTTGGTGAGTGTATTGACTATTGGGGTATGGCTCTTCAAATTCCTATGGTAAGAACTTTCTTAAACAAGAACTCATGACTTCGAAATTTCCCAGGGAACAAGATCCCATCCTAGTGTAAACAATCTGAAGGGAGGGTAGAGATGATAGAAAAAATGTGGACTGCCATTTTGATGTAATCATGAATTTATTCAGTATAATAATCAGTCTGATAATTAGGCATATTACAGGCAAAGAATTGGGCGATCTAATTCAAGTTCAGGTGACCAAGCTCATGATAAAACTAAAGAAAGATATTCTTAGCATCATGATGCAATAGAGGAAGTAGTTACATGACAGTCATAATATCTTCGTGGAATCTCTCGCATGACCATATAATTTTCACAATGATGGTATTGAAAATTTTGAAGAGCAACTAGTCTTATCCCAAGGATATTGAAGGGCAGTCGGAAGTAAATTGAAGACATGAAGACCACCAAAATTGTAAACAAGAATTTGAAGTTAAACCTCAATTGGTGAAGTGTCACGTCAGATTCAACTAACCAAACTGCTTTACCTGGTCAACTTTGTTATTCTGCATCTATCAGAGAGCTGGAAGCTGTTTTGGTTATCGCAAGTTGTAAAAGTGTCTTTGTCTTACCTGACACTCCTAGATGAATTATTCTACTACTATACTACTCTGGAAAGTGTTTTTTCCAGCCAGTTAAGAATGATGAAGATCAGGAGGAAAATACTAGGGAAATGAAATTGTGGAGAACTCGTTCTAGGCATAGGAAATTCTGGATAATTATTAAGTGCGTTCTGAAATTTTTATTTGAAAGTTTTCATATTCTCTGTTTTGTGTATTTATTTTCTTATTATTGGCTCCCTATAAACACTTTCTCATTAGTTGTCTGATAGAATACCAATTACTGTGGGATAATGGGTGATTTGGGGAGTTAGAGAAATTTTAGGAATAAATATTTATTTATGTTATTTTAGATATTTTCTATTTTATTTAGGCTGTTTTTCTAATTTAATCATCGAAGAATATATGGAATTTTACAGAGAAATATTTCTCTTATTTGGGAGATTCTCCTTGGGCTATTACCAAGTGGAAAGTGAGATTCTTGTTTCAACTTTTTATTTGATTACCTTTTCAGCCTTTTATTTTTCGGTACTTCGGTTCCTGTCATTGTCTCTCCCAACTTTATGCCCCTCTCATTTTCAAGTGTGATATGATTGATCTTCATTTTTTAGGCAAATTATATTTAATGTTTTCCAATTTCCATACAATTGTTGTGCTTGTATATTCTGTTGTCCTCAAGATATTTATAATGCTTTGTTTTCCTGTGTAGCTTAGATCATTAGCTCTTCCATTTACCGTGTTGGAGTGGACTCTTCCAACAGTTCCTCGTCCTGTTCAAAGTGCATCTGCTAGGCAATCCTCCTCATCTTCTAAGGAGCAAAAAGCAGACGAGGCATCCATCCCAACAAAGTTGCCCTCATCAGATTCAAGTTAGTCAACTTAAACATTCTCAGTATAGAAGTTAGTCTAGAATTAATGGTCCATTTTCATTAAAGATTAAATATGGTTATGCCTAATGCTAATTTCTCTGAACAGAGGATTCAGGCACAGAGGGACATCATGATGACACTTCTGAGAGTTTTGCATTTGCTTTGGTGAATGGGGCACTTGGAGTTTTTGAAGTTCAAGGACGAAGGATTCGAGATTTCAGGTATTCACTCTTTTTCATTGACTGGAAAAATGTTGAGGTTGTGCTGCTTTTAATTATACATGGGTTGTTAAATTTATAATGATCATGTGTAAGACCTTGCAAGGGTTATGTATATGTTAAAATGTTTAATCTACTTTCAATAGTTATAAGCTATCAAGTTGTCTTTAATGATGCATATCTTAAATAATTAGTTACCATTGGTGCCTTCGTGCTTTTTTTTATAGATAATTTGCAATTCATTAAAAAGTTCAGAGGAGGCATGTTTAAATACAAAAAGATTATATGAAAAGGCCCTGCTGGCCTAGTTTTTTGAAAGTAAATTGTTGACTGTGGACGATTAAATTCATCATCAACTTTCGAGAAATGGGCTTGCTTAGGACATCATAGGTTGCACTTTTCTGTTTTCTTCTAATTAAAACCTCTTAACCTGTAAATTACTTTCTGTACCTCTTATGTCAAAATTGTCTATCAAATTTGATATGGGCCTTTTTGAATATTAGAAACTCATGTTGGAGCTTAATGGAGGACTGTGATTGCAAATAAGCATATTTTTCTGAGTTGGTTGTAGGCATAAACCACCCAGCTCTGAAGAGTTAAAAGAATAATGCATTTGAATTTTCTATATTTCACACTCATCTAGGCATCAGTTTTCTTGTCAGTATAGATAGTTAGTTCCTAGACCAGCCAAATGAGGAGTGCTCAGAAATTGTTTATTAAATTTTCGCTATCTTAAAAGTTAAAAGTGACTCTTGGAGTGGGAGTATTCTTTATAAGGAGCACCTGAAGTATTGAAGTTTTTTAGATGCTGATTGAGCAAGATTTGTGATTCATATAAGAAACAAATCTTGCCCAATCAGCATCTAAAACAACTTGTTGGTATGAGCAATGTTGAAGCAGAGTTCCATCTGTACTAAAACAAAGGTTAAAAGTTTATGAGTAGTCAAAACCAAGCTGTTGGTGGTACGCATTTGCCACTTATTTCGCCTTATATTTTCTTATTGACCCATCTGGATCCCTCCTTTAAACACCGATCTGTACAGTAACCATATTCCTCCCTTGAGACATCTGTATAGATGAGCAAACTAAAACAAGAATCTTGGGTGGTAATTGGGTATGAGTATGGTAGGGTACGGATTATGGGAAGGTTAAATGTGAACGAGAATGTAAAGAGAACTCAGAAAATAAAAGGAAAATAGATTTACTCTGTTTCTAAAGAGAAGCAAAGATTTCACTAACTCTTTAAGAATAACCTCTCCGAGATAGAGAGTAGGCAAGAATCTCACCTCTTCTCTAAATCAGCCCACATCCTTAATAGTAGATGAGCCAGAATCTGTAACTCATCGGACTATTAAAGTCCAAGGAGAATCTCCCGTACCGATTTACTCTCTGAATATTCGACATTTTATTGATGAGGCACTAGGCCTATTTATAAAGATTTACGGAGGACTCTATTCAAAATATAAATACGAAATCTGAAAATATTTCTAAATCAAAGATTTAGATAACTTATAATCATAATCCTTACAACTAAATCTTATCTAATAAGATATTCTTCTAATTTCCTAATTCCTAAAGATAATAATAAAAGATAATATCTAATAAGATATTCCTCTTATTTCCTAATAATAATAAAAGATAATAAAAACAGACTCAATTAATTAAATATTAATTCCCAAAATCTCTAACTTTCCACAACTTCCACTATCTTCCGCTAATCTGGTACTCTATCAATACTTCCCCCTTGAGATTCGCCTTGACCTCAAGGCGAGACCAAAGTGCTAGCCTTCGGATTTATCTTGAAGCTTCATAGTGGTCGTCTTTGCCTCTACCTTGATTGTATTAAAAGACACTACTCCATCTTCCGGCTTCACCATAATAGTAGCAATGTCTTCCAAAGGAAAAATGAGCCTTTCACCTTCTTTTGAAATTGCCAAGCGTGAGAATGAGGATAGTAAGTAGGAGTAACCCATGGATCGTTAGGCTTTGATGCCAAATGGTAGGGTACGGATTATGGGAAGGTTAAATGTGAATGGGAATGTAAAGAGAACTTGGGAAATAAAACGAAAATAGATTTACTCTGTTTCTAAAGAGAAGCAAGGATCTCACTAACTCTTTAAGAACAACCTCTCTGAGATAGAGAGTAGGCAAGAATCTCACATCTTCTCTAAATCAACCCACATCCTTAATAGTAGATGAGCCAGAATCTGTAACTCATCGGACTATTAAAGTCCAAGGAGAATCTCCCGTACTGATTTACTCTTTGAATATTCAACACTTTATTGATGAGGCACTAGGACTATTTATAATGATTTACAGAGGGTAGACTCTATTCAAAATATAAATATGAAATCTGAAAAAAAATCTAAATCTAAGATTTAGATAACTTATAATCATAATCCTAACAACTAAATCTTATCTAATAAGATATTCTTCTTATTTCCTAATTCCTAAAGATAATAATAAAAGATAATATCTAATAAGATATTCCTCTTATTTCCTAATAATAATAAAAGATAATAAAAACAAACTCAATTAATTAAATATTAATTCCTAAAATCTCTAACTTTCTGCAACTTCCATTATCTTCCGCTAATCCGGTACTCTATTAGAGTAGCAGTTAAGGAACTTGTTTTAGCAGTAGAGAATTGATTATGTGTCTTGTTAGGAAAGACATTCTCATCAAAGGGAACATCTCTTGAAACAAAAAATCAACCACTTGCACTCAAACAGTGATATCCCTTGTGCTTACCTTAGACAAAAAATTACCAATAGGAGTACATCTTTCATACTGATATTGCAATTTGTGAGCATTATATGGCTTGAGATCTAGATAGTGGGGTTAGGCTTTGTCGTCGTCGTCATGGTTCAGTGATAGAAGCTTCACTCCACAATTTGTAAGGAATTGAAGCTTGTGTCATCATGTGAAGTCCTATCTTAAGCAAGTGTCTGGGCTTTTTCTCAATGTTGCCAACATGCTTATGTGGATGGGGACTGCTAAATATGTGCACAAGCACAATTCCTTCACTCTGCAAATAACAAGTAAAACTTCTGTGTACCCCCAAAATCATTGCAAAATTGTCTCTCTTTTACCCTTATTTGTGCTCTAAACTTTTAATTTGTGTAGGAATTTGGTTGATGAGACTTTTCAAGGAACTTAAATTAGTTGTTGACTTACCATTAAAGCTTTTGTGATAAGTTAGCTACGGCTAGAATACCTAGGAGTTCTATTCATCATGATAGGACAGAGCACGTGAATATTGATCATCAATTTATCATAGAAATGCTACCATAAATTCAATTCCTTGCTCAGCCTTACCTGCTTCACTATCTTTTTATAGATCATAGGGTGTGAAACAGAATGTGTTCATCGTTGAACTACTAACTAAACATCCAAGTAATAATACTCTGGTACATTTTGAACTTATATAACAAAAACTGAACTGAGTCTGCAACTTTGGTCCTTAGGGTACTGTCAATTTGTCTTGCTTTTATTGCTCATTGCTCTTCCTTCTGTTTTTTTAAATCTTATTAAGAGATTATCTACTTGACTGCAGACCAAAATGGCCTTCTTCTTCATTCATATCCTCAGATGGATTAATTACTGCAATGGCCTATCGCTTGCCTCATGTGGTACATAACACATTCTTATAATTACTTCGATTTCAGTACATAGATTATATGAGTCTGCTATAGAATTTTAAGATGGTTATGACTAAAATAACATTTCAGGTTATGGGGGACAGGATAGGAAACATACGATGGTGGGATGTGACAACCGGACAGTCTTCCTATTTCAACACTCATAGGGATGGAGTACGCCGTATCAAATTCTCTCCTTTTGTACCAGGAGATCATAGTCGGGGGCGTATAGCTGTTCTGTTTTATGACAATACCTTTTCTGTATTTGACTTGGTATGCAATGTTGCTGACTTTTTTTAATTATATGTACACTTTCACTATGATTATAATCCCTCCCTCCCTTAGTATTATATCCAAATAATTGAATTGCATGGTTTAAGAAAACTGTTAAGATTAGTTAAAAGTAATAAATCTGTAGGAAATGTACTTTTTTTCCCAAATATGCCCTTATTTATAAGTGGGTAAAAGTGAGAGAGAGAAATAATGAGAAAATGATGAAATAGAATGTATGGGGAAAATAAATTAGTGTAAAAATTGGTAAAAATGCATTTAATGCTTAAACAACTCCAAAGTAAATCTTATAAAAAGGGACAGAGGGATTCAAAAATTTGGATCTATTAAAAAAGGGAAGGAGTACTTGTTAATGGTTTCTATCCATATTTGTACAGCTTGTGATGAATAATTTTGAAACAAAAAAAATATATTTTGGTTTTTCTGGGGATTGACAACTTTACATGAAGGGAACCTCTTATTTTTCTTGTATTTAATTTATTCCCTTTGTTTCCTTCAGTCTCTCTCTTGGAATCCTTTTACTTTTCTAACATATTTCGATTGTTCCTCTCCTAATTGGCCATAACTTTCCTTCATGAAAAAACACGAGGAAGAAAACACAAGACTTTGATTTTGAATAAAGAAGGGTTCTGGGTCTCTTTAAATATTAAAGGACTCTTCTAATCCTATTTGTCATTTCATTCAGAAGTTTAAAGGGAGGAAAAGATATAATTTCCAATATGTTGTGTGCTGACGAGGACCTCACCCCTTTGAGATAGGTTCTTTGATTCTTTCTTTGATCATGATATTTTATACATGCATTTTTCAGGATTCACCGGACCCCTTAGCCAACTCACTGTTGCAGCCTCAATCTCCTGGAACTCTTGTATTGGAACTCGATTGGTTGCCCTTGCGAACTGATAAGAATGACCCACTGGTTTTGTGCATTGCTGGAGCTGATAGCAGCTTTCGCCTTTTTGAAATCAATGTGTAAGTTGTACAACTGTCTGAATTGATGAGCTTCCCTCCCTTCATAGTATAATTTTAATATGGTGATCTAGATGTATAGAGCTTGGACTACAATAGATGGACATGGGCCTAAGGATCTTATATCAATTGCTAAGATAGTTTTAACCCCCCCTTTTTTTCGTAGTTATATAAAATCTGTAACATTTTCTGAATATCCTTGATCCTTTTCTCCTTGTATAGTCCCAAGGTGTTATGGATAAATAGGAAGTATCTAGCTTGAAATGGGTTAGCTACAATGGATGGTTAGTTAGTTATAAGGGAACAAGAAGGGTATTCCGGGTAGAGCATGTGATATTTATGCCACTTTGCGAGTCTTGTGTTTGTTGATGAATTCCCACATTTTCTATTGTTTATCATCGTGTTAGCCACTCCCTAGCTCATTATGGTTCCAAAAACATAGTTATGTCTACGTGGGATTCTAGTCATTAAGCTATATTGTAGGTTGGCTTTATTTATTTTTCTGGTGTAAATGTTTTCAGTATGCAGAATATTCTACTTCCTTTGTCTCTTTCACATGTGGCTCTCCTTTACCTGTTGAGGGTCACAATGTCTGTATTACACAAACATTTGCACCCTAGCTGAATATTATCAGTTATCCTGAAACTGTTTGGTGTGAGGAATGCATTGGAGATATTGAGTACTTTGATACTAGCAAGATTTGACTTAGATGCGATATTGTGGGAATATTATATAATATAATATTATTTTCTCTCCTCCCCTTGATTCTCTCGTTCCTCTCCTAAATTTCCTCTGAGTTACTCCTAAATTAAGAGTAGTCATTATCTTATTATTATGTTAGATATAGATATATTATATCATATCTTAGGATTAGATATAGGTATATTACATCTTAGGATATTTCCTATTATATCTCAATCAGTTTGATGATTTTGATTTGATTAGATTTTATGAGATTTTAGGGTTAACTCTAAGTTTGCCTATATGTATTCTTTCTGATTAAGAGATTAATTAAGAATTATATTTCTCCCTCAAAGTCCACATGGTATCAGAGCGAGATTAATCCTTGAAGAAAATCATCAGTTCCGTGTTGCTTCTTCGGCGCTGGTGACTCACTACCCCTCCAGGGTTCTCTCCTTCATGCTCCACCGTCATTCCACAAGGTGAGTTTTTTGAGCATAAAATTGAGAGACAAAGTTGGAGAGGCAGCGAGATACACAGCGCCGGGAGACACTGAGAAGAGATCAATCAAACCTCCATCGTTCTTCCATTCTCATCCTTTTTGATAGAATAGAGGCACCACGAGTTCACTACCAGAACCTTCGGTGACCTTTCAGAAAGAGGAGAGAGAGATTTGCCAGAAATCCTGGTAAACAGTGAAGTCAGAACCACTTTCAGATTCGTTTGACAATCCCAGGTTAGATAGTCGTCCTTCCGCTGCAATCCGGGAAGAGAAGAGAGCGCTGCGGTAGGAGAACTCAAAGCAACGCAGATTGCCACCTCCACCGTTGGATAGCTTCGAACTCTCTCACCACAGGGTAGTCGCTGGAACAACAACACAGACTGGAGAAACAAGTTTCAGCGTCACGAGAATCTCGAAGCTCGCCGGAAAACCGGAGTTTTCAGCAAGCTTAGGAGCCACCTCAAGCCACCATCGAACACGAGAAGAGGGAGAGGAAATCAGAACTAGAGAGACCCAGTCACCACCATCACTCAGCGTTGCTGTCAGGTCACGAACTCAGTTCGTAATCTCAGTCACGAACAGCGGCGAGAATCAGAGACAGAGCTCGGTGCGATTGAGCCGTCGTAGATTGAATTCTTCTTTGTCGCCAGTGAGATCCCATATCAGAGAAGAGAAAGAAGGTGAAGAAGGCATGTCCAGTCTGTTTCAACTCTCGTTTGATTTTGATGTTTTTTTTTTTTTTTAATTTCAGTTCATGGCACTCAGGTTGGATATGAAAAAAAAAAAGAAACCTATCAAAACGCTGCATTTTTTTGGCTAAGACTAAATTGTCATTTCAAAAATTCGAGGATCAAACTGTCATTCCTCAAATTCGAAAGACCAATTTGTCATATATCAAATTGAGGGACCAAATTGTCACTTCAGAAATTTGTGGGCCTCTGAGACTCAAAAAGGAGTACAAGTCTAGACAAAATAAATGGACCTTTGTGACTCAAGAAGTACAAGCCTAAGGATTTTGAATACTCAAGCAGTTATGGGACCTTCATCGTCGATCTTGTCACAACCGTAAACTCCTAAAGTTGTCGTGTATCTGCTGCCTGTTTATCTTGTTGCAGCAGTAATTCCCAACATTGTCGAGACTCCAATAAGTTGCATAAGCAAGTTGGACATGATTCACATCCATGATCCAACTTGAGGGGGAGTGTGAGAATATTATATAATTAATATAATAATATTATAAAATATTATTCTCTCTCCTTGTTCCTCTCCTAAATTTCCTCTAACAGTTACTCCTAAATTAAGAGTAGTCATTATCTTATTATGTTAGATATAGATATATTATATCATATCTTAGGATTAGATATAGGTATATTATATCTTAGGATATTTCCTATTATATCTCAATCAGTTTGATGATTTTGATTTGATTAGATTTTATGAAATTCTAAGGTTAGCTCTAAGTTTGCCTATATAAAGGCCTATATGTACTCTTTCTGATTAAGAGATTAATTAAGAATTACATTTCTCTCTCAAAGTCCACAAATACCTAGAGCATTGGAGAACTCACAATTAAAATAACTACAATGGAGGCACTAACGGCTGATATGGTTGTGAAAATGTGTCTTTTGGCTTCAAATGGACACCTATGCTTGGAATGGACAAAGGACAAGGCAGAGATGTAGGAGCAGCCTGTGTAATAATTGTTTTTCAGTTACGCTAGTAATGTCTTAGCTCGGCCTATTCTCACATCTCTTGTTCGATCAAGTGTAAAGCTCTAAGTAAGCATGATAGGGTACTAATTTTAGAGGATGTGCTTATAGGTGCCAGCAGTTTTTTGAGGTGGATGAGGGGTCCATTGCGGCATTCTATAAGGCTCCTTAGCATCTACTTGAAGAAGAGAGCTCTTTGGTGGCATTTGGATTTTATGAAGGGATAGAGGATTACAAACATGTACTGGGATGAGTGTTTCCATGAAGCAGGGGCAAAATTCATGGATGGTAAACAAGCAAGTTTGATTGAGCAGATTAAAAATTTGCGTTAGGAAGGTTTGATGGAGGAATAGGGGATGCAGTTCAATGAGTTATTGACATAAGTGGATTTGCTGGAAGTAGCAATTAAGTGTTATATTAGGGGCCTTCAAAAAGATATCCTGAAAGCGGTGGCAATGTTTATAATGACTGCTTGTAAGTACCATGGGTGTGGCTCAGTCATAGAATTTGCTCTGATGACCTTTAAATGGTTATATTGATTACTTTGATTTACATTGATTAGTGCCTTCTGAACATTAACTTGCAACAATTTCTTGATTCTTGTCCCCTTCGTCCATCAATTGCTTGATCATTCCTAATCTATAAAATAAGCAGGCTGATACATGATAGTTAGAATCTAAGTAGCACGGACACGGCAATTTTGAGCTGAAGAACGAGTCGGACACGTGATTTCCTCCGACACGCGAATTCCAGTGAAATTCGCGAATTAAGGTGGTAATGGCAGTTTTGTTATTCTATCAAAAACTGAAGGCGTTTTTGTTGCTCAGATTTTTGGCCCTAATCGACTATAACTTGCAGCTCCTATTTTCCTAAATCATCTCTTCTAGTGAAATCATCTCTGACTCTCCCAAATCAACAATGCCGTCACTGTGATTCATCGTCTCCCCCAAATCGTCTGACTCTCACTTTATTTCAGTCTTGTTATATTTGTGTTGCCTTGAATAGGTTGGGTAGAATGAAACTGAAATATATTTCTGCTCTCGATTCTCTGTTTAAAATAACCTTATATTTGTGTTGCTTTGAATAGGTTGGGATTTTTAGCTCTGTTGGTTATTTCTCCTTGCTTTGTTGGTTGTAATTTGTTGGTAATATATGCAGTTCCATTTGAGCAAAAAAAAGAATAGGTTGGGTATGCTTTAAAGGTTTCACTCTTTATATTAAAAATATTATTTAATACTAAGACGTGTCGGGACGTGTCGAAATATTGGTATTTTTGAAGTAACGTGTCGACGTCACGTATCGATAACGTGTCGAAAACGCCGTGTCAGTGTCGGTGCAACATAGGTTAGAATAGCACGTGGCTTAGCTGTCATTACAAAATGTAAACTGCTTTTGTTATTAGATATGGTAGAAAACACAATAGATGTGGGTTATAAATATCACACAAGTACTCAGTCAAGGTTGTTGAATAAAGAAGTACTTTCTCTCAATTTCCCTTCTCTCTTCACTCTCTCTCCTTTGGCCTTCATACCAATTTGGTATCAGAGCCAATTTTCATATTAGCTGAAGCTTCCTGGGGGAACACTTATTCACCCTGTTGTTTTTTTTCCCCATGTCGCGCTGCTAAAAAAGTCTACTTGTTCAGGTGTCCCTGTTAGTTCTGTGCTGCCGCAAACTTTTGAGGATGGTCACTTTGCAAATCAACCACTTGCTTTGTTGGGCCGCAAAATTGTCTGTGGGGGCATTTGCCTATTACTCAGGTTCTAGTGCCATGGCATCACACTAAACCTGAGGATGCCACTTGGGAGGATCTTTCTTTTATTCAGGCTCAGTTTCCTGCGCCACCAGCATATTCCATCCTGTTGACAAGGATTTTTTTTGTTGGGGGGTGATACATAATAGTTACGATATCATGTGGCTTAGCTGTCATTATGAAATGTAAACTGCTTCTTTTATTAGATGAGAGAACACGCAATAGATGTGGGTTTTAGAGAAGTACTTTATCTCAATTTCCTTTCTCTCTTCACTGTCTCTCTCTTCTTCGGTCTCTGCACCACAGGCCTTACTAGACCACAAACTCAACACCCTTAAATTGTCCATGGCCCAAAACACTCAAGACCCCCAAAACTAGCCTTGAAGAGTTTGAGAAAGCTAACAAAGAATATGATGCTAGCGGGTTTGAAGCCTTAAATTCACAATTTGTTGAGCTGAGAATAAAGAAGTTATGTATGCATTTCAGTTGTTAGATAGGTAGAATTTTGGCATGAATGTAGATGGTTTACTTGAGAACCCTAGGAGTAAAGAAGAAACAAATCCAAGAGATGGACGTGTGATGGGGTACTGATTAGGGTAAGTTGATGGAAAGGTTAAATGTGAACGGGAACGTAACGAGAACTCTGATAGGATAAACTATGATCTTAGAGAAGAAGCAATAACCTTGTTAATTCAATAAGAACAACCAATCTCTGATCTTAGAGAAGAAGCAATAACCTTGCTAATTCAATAAGAACAACCAATCTCTAATGATTAGGTAAGCCAGAATCTGAAACTTAACTAATTACTAAAGCCCAGGAGGATACTCTGATGAATTACTCTTTGAAATATTCAACGATCTTATTGATAGGCTAAGAGCCAATAAATAGGAGTAGGTTTACAGTGAGAGATCTAATACGAAATTCAAATGGATAATCAATAATCTAAATCCTAACAACCAAATCTATCTAGTTGTGATATTCCACTTATTTCCTAAAGATAATAATAAAAGATAATTAAAACAGAGTTGATTAAATAAAGGATAATAAAAGATAATCAAAAGATAGTCGATTATTAAATTAATTTCTAATAAATTAAACCATAGCGAGTTGGATCGCTATCATCCTACCCATAACAAGTTAGGAATTCTACACACAGGAAATAATGCTAGTTTCAACTATATTATGCCACCCCACGTAAGCCTGTTAAACATCAAGTTGAATACATATATGATCTGTGGGATGACCGAGACTTGGTAGAACACTGTCATAGGTAATATGAATCACCTCCTCAGAATGCTTAGGGAGGCTTTAATAAAAGTAACAATCTTAACCAAGGAGGTTTAAGTAAAGGCCCCCAAGTTTGATGGAAGGTTAAGTCTGAGAGCCCTCACAAATTGATTTGCTAAAATGAAAGATTATTTTAACCGGTTCAGCATGATACTCTTGTTACTATTAAACTTGCTGGTCGGGTCTTGGTTAATAACTGTTTAATGCGAATGTTTTTAAGCAGTCAAGCTTCCTCAGATACTAATGTTTTTTTATGGAACTTTGTTGTGAATACTTATTTACACATGTTTTTTCATGCAGAAGTGATAAAAGAGTTGGTTATGCACCCCAGCCCAAAACTCTAAAGGAAAGATTCCGGCCTGTGCCTTTGTGTTGTCCCATACTTCTTCCTACGCCACATGCCCTGGTACTATGCAGGCTTTAATCTACTGAGTTAATATCATATTTTGTTGTTGTTTACATTCTGAATTTTATGTAGTGGGTCTCTGCATTATATAGATGTCATTGCCATGCAAATATCAGTTTTAATGTGGATGGATGTTGAAGCAGCAGAAACATTTAAGTAGTAAAATGGAGATGCATTAATGTAGAATCATTTTTATTCTGTTTATACAATGTGTTTTTACTTGATCTTCTGCAAGGTTTCTGAAATGAATTAGTTTTAAATTCAACTGTTCTCATCCCTTTGTATTATAACATTGGAGTCAGTTTCATGCTTTGTTGTTAAAGTTAATATGACTATAGTGTCTTTTTATTCGCCTGATTCTACCTAATTTTTCTGTGTGAAAAGTTTTGTAAAGGTTTTATACAGGGTGCATTGCATATGATACCCAAATTTCATTGCCATCACCGTCATACTTAATTCTGTCTTCACCATTTCTTCTATCCGTTCTGTAACTTTCAACATTCACTATGTTATCTCCTGGGAGACATTATACATCCTTGCCATGGTGCCAAGATCATGCTCTAATACCATATGTTATAGAGAAAATGTAGCACATGCAAATGAACAATACACACTCAACTCATTCCTTATTCATTTGCTACAATTAATGAAGGTGTACTATAATAATAATAATAATGTAAATAACAGTTTGGGGGTTAGTTAGTCTAAGATAGCCGTTGAGGGATTATTAAGGCCTATATACACAGACCTATTAATTTCATTTGTAAGCCTATAATCTTTCTAAATGAATAAAGTGAATTGTTCTGCTCTCTAGCCCTCTTTCATCTTTGCTTCTCTCTTCTCCTTGTTCTCCTCTCTTGATCTCTCTATCCTCTGTCTCCCTTTTCCCTCTCTTTCTCTCCTCATTCCCTCTCTTTCCTGTACAGATTACATACCTGTAACAGAAGGCTACCAAACAAAAATAACAACGGCTGCCTGCTGGCAATGAGCTAATTCTATTGAATCCAATTAATCTCACATGACAACATCTAATCAAGTTATCAAAGTTTTCTTACCCTGAACCTTTGTGGGGTAGACATTTTTGGTTTATATGACATTTTTTGAGTATAATAAAACAGCAGTAAGGTATCTTATTTGATTCTGTGGTGGTATGTCCATGCTATTTTTGTTCTACAAGATGTGCATCCAGAGAGTGGATGACTATTTATTGTGCTCTACTGAATAAGAATCGTGGTTGCTTCAGGCATTGCGGATGATCTTGCAATTGGGTGTTAAACCTTCTTGGTTCAATACTTGCAGTACAACTATAGAAAAAAGGCCTCATTTGATCCAGGAAACTTCTTTATCCACTGAGGATCTTCGCACATACATGATTGACCTTCCATCTCTTGGTGACCCTGTAGTACCAGAGATGCTTCTAAAAGTGTTGGAACCTTACCGAAAAGAAGGTCCCTTTATTATTTTGTGGAATTTCTAATCACGCTCTTGATAATTTATGGGTTTTAACCTGTACCAATTCTTTTTCTTTTCTTTTCCCCCGTCCCCTTTTCTAGGGTGCATACTTGATGATGAGAGGTCAACAATGTATGCTAGTGTGTTAAATAATGGCTATGCCATGAGGCTTGCCTATGCAGCTGCACTATTTGGTGAAACTTCTGAAGCTCTGTTCTGGCTACAACTGCCTCTGGCACTCAACCATTTGATAAATAAGTTGTTGAAAAAGCCTCCTTCAAAAGATCCAGTTGCAGTTTCAATTCCTGAAGTTGATGAGGCATCTGTACTGACTAGTTTATCATCGAAGAAATATTCAACAGAAGAAATGAGGCGAGATACATTGGTAAGATTTATGTTAGCATCCTGTGATAATATATTGTGCCATACCTTGGTAGTGTCTTACATTACATTAGCTTCTTCAGTAGCTGAGCATTTGTATCAATTCCAATATTCATCGAAGTGACTTACATTTTAATTAGCAGAGTCATGGTCATCTGAAGTTGATAACTTTTGACCAAGAAGAATTGAGGGAAATTGCTTGTGAACGTATTTCTTGGCATAAAAAGTTAGAGGGTGAAGAGGCTATACAGAACCGTGTTCATGAGTAAGTAAACCTTTCTTCTTTTGATTATAACTGCACAACTTTACAATTTTGTTTGACCAATTGTGGAAAGTCCTATTGTCACACTCATTTGTTGTAGTACAAATACCTAAGATTATTAAATGAAGATGTATTTGAAGAAATAATTATATAAGCTATTATTTATTGAGTTCACATCCTTATCTCTTGTTCTATGACTGTTTTATTAGAGGTGCAAACACTACGGGCCTGTTTGTCTTGGTTTGCTTTATTTCAATCTTGTGATTATAATATATGCAAATTGAATATCAAAACATGTGATTAAAATCATTTCCAATTTGCCTTTTTGTTAAATTTGCTAAGCATATATTCCGTCTTTCTCCTACTCAAGTGGAAATCCTTCAATCCCAAAGTTTGTCTCCATAGCTCATAGTAATAAATAAAAATAAAATAAAATCTATATAATTTTAAATGTGTATAATACTATCAAACTAATATAGTAAAACATAATTTGAAATATTAAATTCTGAATCTAATTTATTGTTGCAATCAAGGAAAGTGCATGAGGGAAAAGCCTATTATACTCAGAGTTGTCTCAATTTTGTATGCGTGGTAGAGGCTCCTATGGGTTAATCCTACAGTTAATACCAAATTGATATAGTAAGAAGGATAGAGCTGATAGAACTTTTGTTCTGACCCTAATAAATAATTAAATTATAAAATCCTAAAAAATAATAAAATCAAACTTTTTAAAATATTGTTCTTTATATTGATTTATAATCTTAATTTTCAATTAATTTTTTAGTTTATTTTCATCTGCCATTATCAGGGTTTAGAAATCAGGAAAAATAATGCAACTATAAAGAAAATGGCAGTTGAGTAAATCGAGAACAATTAATGGCTACGTGGAATCTTGTTTTTGCCAGGTCAGCAAGACTATCAATTGACTGTGAGTTTGGTTAGTGGAGGGACCACTTTTATTGGTGAAAACGATTGGAGATTTAATTGAGTTTTTATCTACAGAGGACAGAATTGATAGGGGACTGATCCTTCAAGAACTAAACTGTTAACTTCATCATGAATAATCCCAAGTCTAGTATTAGTTCAATACTTGATATATTTAGTTTTTTGTGATTTTGAATTTTTTTAATCCCATTGTAAGTGCTGATGTGACTGAAAACAAGTATAATTTCCCTTTTTTCCCTTTTAGTTTGATTGGGAATGTTATTTCATCTTGACATTTTAATTTATGGTCTTTGTCAAAATTCATTATGCACTTCCTTATCTACTTCTAGGCTTGTGTCCGTTGGAAACCTAGAAGCTGCAGTTAGTTTATTGCTTTCAACTCCTCCAGAGAGCTCCTACTTCTATGTAAATGCTCTCCGCGCAGTTGCTCTCTCTTCTGCCATTTCTAGGTCTCTTCATGAACTTGCGGTTAAGGTGAGTTTAATGTCCATACTTGTATTTCAGTATGAAGGTGCATGTACTTCTTGATATACAATAGTATATACCTCATATATTATGAAGTTATAATATAATATCTATTGTTAAGGTTGTTGCCGCCAACATGGTGAGGGCAGACAGGTCATTGTCTGGCACTCATCTTCTCTGTGCTGTTGGAAGATATCAAGAAGCATGTTCTCAGGTTTGAATGCTCTATCCAGAACATTTTTAGTGCACTTTCATTGTTTTCTTGGACTTGTTTCTCTACTAATAACTTTGTGATTCTTCACCAAGATACAATGTGTTAATCATGTAAAGCTGTAAACTGGAAATTGGTTGCTTGATGTCATTTACAAGGTGTAATATTATGCATTATGAACCTCCACCTTAGCAGTTACATAACTTTAAATATATACTTGGTATTCACTATTCAAATATATCAAGTAATTCATTAATTTTGCTCATTTTTTCTCAATTTTAAGGATAGTGACAAAGTTCTTGTAAATTTTTCCTGAAAAATATGAACACACATAACGTTCATATAGAAAAACGTGTGATTTTTTAAATCACTAATTTTATCCAAGTTATGAAGCTTGATAGATTAGATTAGCATATTTCTATTCTCTGAGTATGTACTGTGAGATCTCTCTATATAACTTAGAATTTGAAAGAGAAGGATACACTTCAGTTAATTGTTTCTTATTTTAAGCTTGGAAATGTCTAGCACCAATACTCTCTACTTTTTAATACATAATCTCTTGATATCATTATTTCCCATGACTGAGCTTTGGTATATCAAAGTAGATGTTGATTATAATACTGAGTAAAATTTTATAAATATTTAATATTACTCCCTCTGGTCCTAATTATAGGAACTATTTACCAGAATTTGGAGAGATTAAGGAGAGAAGTTAAATTAATTAATTATAATTATTTTCCGAAAATACCTCTGCTTAAAATTGAAAATTACATCAAGGCAAAATTAGCTGAATCGGTAGCCCTATATATATGGTCACTGTCATCTTATTTTGATCAACGACAGAATCGGATGGCTTTTGACCGGACCCATTTTTTTATTTGATTCCTGCCTGTAGTCACTGCACTTTTCATTGCCTTAGGCATCATTTCACAAGATAATGAAGACCAAGTCTCTTTCTCTATATGCTTTGGGTATCATAGGAAACAATTGACAAAAGTTAAAACTTTCTCTTATAATTAGGACCAAAACCAACTCCAAAATGTGTTCCTATAATTAGGACCGGAGGGAGTACTAGTTATGTAAATCTCCTAAATGACCAATTAGTAGTAGGGACCCTTGATGAGATCTGAGCTGCCTATAGTGGTAAGATTGCTACCATATGACTTGGAGGTCATGGGTTCAAATCCTAGAAACAGTGTCTCTGCTTGCGGGGGTAAGGCTACGCACATTTATCCCTTCTCAAGCCCCACCTGGTGAGAGCCTTGTACACCAGGGTGGCCTTTTGTTTATATAGTAATGGGAAATAACTTTTTATTTTGCTCATGGTAATTTAGGCTAAACAACTTGGGATACCCAACCCTACCATAAACATTGCCCATCAATTCTTAAGAGATATATCCATTTGCCATAGTTTCTTTTTTCAAACTACTTCTACTAATGGATGGCCTGTTTATATGATGTGCGAATATGTTATCATCTTATTGTACTTGATTTGTCTCGATAATCTAACGCCCTATTTCAATGTAGTTACAAGATGCTGGATGCTGGACAGATGCTGCAACCTTAGCTTCAAGTCACTTAAATGGATCTGATTATTCCAGGTTCATACCTTTCTTGAACCACAGAAAGGAGATTTTTTCATCAACGCAATTAGGTTTTTTTCTTTTTTTTACTGTCAGCACTATGAAAGGAGTAATACAGCAGATTCGTCTGATGTCATCATGCCATCTGCTATGTTGCGCTAATTCTTATTCCTCTTAATAAAAAATAATTAAATAAATTCCACACCATTTGATAGTAAATCATGCATATCATATAATGTACACGGTTGAATTTCTAGAAGAATTTGTGTGCTACACTTTTGGTTCCTACTTTTTGCTTGGTCATCATTTTGGTCCTCAAATGAGAGATAAAAGGATAACCCTTTAATGTTGGATCCATGCAGGGTGTTGCAAAGGTGGGCTGGACAGGTTCTTCGCAGTGAACATAATATATGGAGGTATGATCGTTTATCTGTTTTCTTTTCTTTTCTCCGACGAAAATATCACTTAGTTTTAGCTTGTGATGCCTCATTGCAGGGCTCTGATTTTGTATGTTGCTGCCGGTTCACTGCAAGAGGCATTGGCGGTGCTCCGTGAGGCTCAACTACCTGACACTGCTGCAATGTTTATCCTTGCTTGCCGTGAAATCCATTCAGAGTTAGTTTCCGAGTTAGATAATACTGACGATGAATCAAATTCTTCCATCCATGCTAAGGCACTACACTTGCCAGGGTTAGATCCACAGAATGAAGGTGTCATTGCTGTTGGTGAATACTTTGGGCAGTATCAACGGAAATTAGTGCATTTATGCATGGATTCGCAGCCATTCTCAGACTAAATACAGAGTTTCATGGCATGGATTCTATTCTTTCAATTTATATTCATTATAGAATTGTTCAAAAGGAAAGTAAAGTTCTAGGTTGATTCTCATACCAGTCCTGTTAATCCCTTAAGGTCAAAGGATCTGATGCTTTCAGTACAAAGTTGTTGGTTAAAGTGTATACTGGAGAAATCATGGGAAAGAAGATGATGTATAACAATTTGGAGAGGCAATATATCAGTTTTGGTTATACTTTTCTGTTTGATTGCAGAGAAAACATTCTCCAGAAACTTTTCTTGTTTCTTGTTTCTTTTTTTTTACACGTAGACAAAGCAAGCCGTTGGGTCGATTGTATTATTACAGGTGATGTGTATATTTGTATCAACAACAAATAGTAACTTTGCTGTTTGGTTGGATGAGTTGAAGAGGTTGGATATGCAGCTTGAGAATAGTATGCTTTTTAAATGGTTAAATAGGGACCTATTTCATTGCTGTTGTTGGACAATGAACATTTTTTTCTTTTTACAGTTCAGATTAATACCATCTTTAAGCCCTTAAGTTTGCCATTATTTTGATTTTGGTCTCTCAAGTTTCAAACCATGGATTTTGATCCCATTGACAAAATGATTCAAGGCTTTGTTAAATTATAAAGACCAATGTTATAGTTTTGGGAATGATCATATTCTGATTCTCATGTTTAGTGCATTACAAATATTCTTAACTCTATCTTAACTCTCAATTTTGTTTGAACCTGTGAGCATGTGACGAATAAACTGTTCTTCTCAATCAACCAATATGTAGCTCGAACATTGACGTGCATTACAAATATTTTGAAAATATTTTTCTACATGGCATTTATCTTCCTAACGTTTAATATTTTTTTGAAATATGTTAGAGAAGTATTGAATGAATATGAACGAAGTTGTATAGAGCAAAGTGAATTGTCCCCAGAAGGAATAAAAAATATTTCATATTATTCTTGTGCTCACAACCAGCTTCATTTTTAAAATTTCATGGCAAAATTCTATCCCTAATTCATTTTTTATGTATTTCAAGTTAAAGTCAATTTCATTCCTTCCCTTTTAGATACTGATTTAAAAAACTTCCAAATTTTAATTGCGTCTAACAAACTTATTAAATGAAATTGATCGTTTGAGCCAAGTATCTTTCAAATACAACGAAGGGAAGAGAAACCTTCCTCAAATAAGAGATCTGCAAATTGCACAAAATAAGAAAGAAACAAAAAGTCAAAGGAATAAACTAAAACATGAAAATTCGATCTCCAAGTCATTTCGGCTTTCTTAGATCGAATGTGTTTGTTCGGATGGCATACAAGTTCAAAATATGAAACCATTTTATAATTACGAATCTCAATATGCTTATGATAACCCGGGGAAAAAAAGTGAACCATATTAATAAATAGGCTTTTTTTAAAAAAAAAAAAAACTTTTTCAATATTATCTTTCATAAAGACATGAAGGTCCCTCTTTAAAAGTGGACGACTAATGGAGGACACGTAAGAGCATATAATGGAGAAATGCTTTAATTTGAGAAAAGCAAAAGGGAAAATATTATTGAATAAACTAAAAGGCAAAGTCCATTTAGCTTAACAACTCATCAGGGTACGTAAACACATATAAAAGATATCAATTGCTGTGAATAATAGAAGTTGTGAAATAATAGAAAGAGATAATATGAACATAAATAATAAAAACAATAGAATACGTAAGAGAAAAGGTTAGAATGAGAGAATGGGAAATAAGATACAAAACAAAAACAAGTAATAAGAAATATGGGCTATTTTCCCAATTTTCCCCTTATTAAATAACTATTTACCAAAATACCCCTATCAGAAAACTATTTCCCAATTTACCCCTTGTCAGAAAACTATTTCTCAATCTGCCCCTATTTAGTCGACTAAAACCATGGTTTAGTCGACTAAATCGCGGGAAATTTTTTTTTTGAAGACTCCCGCGATTTAGTCGACTAAAAAACCCATTTAGTCGACTAAATTATTAAAAAAAAAGGTTAAAACTTCGGAAGACCATAAATCTAGCTCGGGAGTCCGAATCAAGTGATTCTTTTTTTGATTCCACATAACTTTTTGAGATCTATGCACTGACATAAAAATTAACTTCCAGATTTAATGAAGAGAAAGGAGGAAAAATAAGCGATTCTTTATTTTGCAGGAGATACTAACAATTAATTAAATATAATCAAGTGATTCTTTAATATATATATATATATATATATATATATATATATATATATATATATATATATATCTATGTATGTATGTATGTATGTATGTATATATATGTATGTATGTATGTAGAAAAGAAAGTTGTTATTTTAATTATTTCTATTTCAAAGTTTAAATTTTGAATTATTGTTATTTCCATTCTTTTAGGAATTTCAAATAATTAGCAGGTTGTTAGGGTTGTTTCCTACTTTGATTATTTCCTGCTTTATTGCTAGTTGCTGTTAATTTTTCATCTGTATAAGTATACCTCATTTAAGAGGAATAAATCACGGATGAATAAAGAAATTCTTTATTGGAGTTCAATTTCTAACAATATATATATATATGTAGAAAAGAAAGTTGTTATTTTAATTATTTATATTTCAAAGTTTAAATTTTGAATTATTGTTATTTCCATTCTTTTAGGAATTTCAAATAATTAGCAGGTTGTTAGGGTTGTTTCCTACTTCCTAGCTAGTAGTTGTTGATTTAGGATTATTTCTGCTTTATTGCTAGTTCTTTGTTAATTTTTCATCGTATAAGTATACCTCATTTAAGAGGAATAAATCACGGATGAATAAAGAAATTCTTTATTGGAGTTCAATTTCTAACTATATATATATATATATATATATATAGGGTAAAGGATTTCTCCAGTCACTGGAGATAGAGTTATCTCCAGTGACCCCAAAACTACGTCGTTTTGGATTAATGAAGGGTGTTTCTGTAATTTTTTTTTTTTAATCATATAAATTTTACCAAAACACCCTTCATTAATTCACCTAAAATTACTAACACACCCTTTATTAATCCAAAACGACATAGTTTTGGGGTTACTGGAGATAACTCTATCTCCGGTGACTGGAGAAATAGTTTTCCCATATATATATATATAAGAATCTTGATTATATTTAATTAATTGTTAGTATCTCCTGCAAAATAAAGAATGCTTATTTTTCCTCCTTTCTCTTCATTAAATCTGGAAGTTAATTTTTATGTCAGTGCATAGATCTCAAAAAGTTATGTGGAATCAAAAAAAGAATCACTTGATTCGGACTCCCGAGCTAGAAGTTATGGCCTTCCGAAGTTTTAACTTTTTTTTTTAATGATTTAGTCGACTAAATGGGTTTTTTAGTCGACTAAATCGCGGGAGTCTTAAAAAAAAAAAAATTTGTCCGCGATTTAGTCGACTAAACCATGGTTTTAGTCGACTAAACAGGGACAGATTGAGAAATAGTTTTCTGACAGGGGCAAATTGGGAAATAGTTTTCTGACAGAGGTATTTTGGTAAATAGTTATTTAATAAGGGGCAAATTGGGAAAATAGTCAAGAAATATGGTTAATGTGCATTTAATATCCTGAAGTATTTTTTGGATGTACTTCTACACAGTGTTCTATTTTTTTTTTTTTTATCCCGTGCATTTTCATAACATCAATCACGTTATCATACAAGAAATAAAAAGATGATAATCACAATGTTCAAAAGCTATACACGCATATTTAAAAGTCCAACAAGGAGGCTGATTTTATATTCAAAAGCTATACGCGCATATTTATTGATAAGAAAAGGCAAGCCGAAGCTTGAACAAAGAGGGAGCTAAACCATGCAGGTCTAGTCCAAAGTACAAACTAGAAAGCTAACAATTACAAACCAATTGGTCTCTCAAAGCCATATGAAGGCAACCTCTAGGAATTGTGGGGGTAAGAACAACATCAGCTATATCAGAAGTATTGTGGCCTAGCTTGACCATATAATCGGCGCATGAAATGTTATCTCTTAGCGTGTGACGGACCTCCACATGCCAATCCTAGAAGAGGAGATCACGCAGATCATTAATGACGTCTCTAAGCGGGTGATCGGCACAACAGTCACGCATAATATACGCGCATATTTAAAAGTCCAACAAGGAGGCTGATTTTATATTCAAAAGTCATATGTAGAACCACGTTTTCCTTATCATGATGACCCTTGACGCACACACATTATAGTTTGATTGGGAAAGTTGGAGGCTTTGTAGCACTATTATACATATTTTTAATACTCCCCCATTCTAATTGTAAGGCATATTTAATTAAATTTTTTTTTTGTGACATTAAGGAAGTTAAATTATAAATTACTTAATCATAACAAATGGTATATACAACTAAATTATATATTAATTTATGTGTGGGGAAAATTAGTTTAGAGAAAAAATTTAAATATATATACTTTAAAGTAATTTATTTAAAGGAAGCTAAATTATAAATTACTTAATCATAACAAATGGTATATACAATTAAATTATATATTAATTTATGTGTGGGGAAAATTATTTTAGAGAAAAAAATTTAAATATATATACTTTAAAGTAATTTATTTAGCTTCCATAATCTAGAAAAAAAAAAGTTAATTGTGTCTTATATTAATGGGTGGAGGAATAGTTTGATTGGGATACAGTTACACACACTCTGATTTGAAAAGTTGGAGCACTATGTGTGTGTGTGTTATAGTTTGAATGGGAAAGTTGGAGCATCTTCCACCATTTTCGGTGATCCCTCTCCCGTAGAGCTGGAAATTAGGGCTGGCCTGTGAAGAGTCAGGGCCTGACAGGGCTGGAACTCCAGGGCTCGAGGTAAGAAAAACGAACATCTTTTTTTCAAAGCCTGGCTCGAGAGCACCAGACCAGGGCCAGCCCTTCAGGGTCCAAAAATTACTATTTCTAATGTTAACTATTTTTCCTCCATTCTTTTTTCAAAGAAATATAATAAGTAAATTACAACAATTAAAGTTCCAATTTATCAAATAAATGTTGTCAACATTAATATCAAAAAAACACGAATCATTCAACAAGTAAGCACATTCACTAATTCATCATCAAAAGCAAACTATGTTCACAAATAACTCACATAAAACATAAGAAGCATACCAATAAGCGACATTAGTACGATGACTATTATTGTCGTCATCTACGCTACTATTATCAATTTTAACGATATTTGATTGTGCTTCGCTTTGAGTAGGCTCTGGTTCATGAGTAAGAATATCATGAATTTCTTATCTCGTATACACATCCATAATTTTTATCTGCAAAAAATAATAAAAGTAGAGTATAGTTATTATGTATTTGTGTATTTGTACTTAAATGGATAAATAACTTTATAACAAATACAAAATACATATAAATTAGTAAATTACCATCATATGTGAATCCATGCATCCAAAAAATAATGATAATAAATTAAAAGGGCCTCCAGGGCTGGCCCGAGGCACTCAAGGGCCAGTCTTTTAAAGCCCGAGGGCCTACAGGGCTGGCCCCACAAGGCTTATTTCATTAAGTTCCTTTAATTTTTAAACCTGGCCCTTGAAGGGCCAGGGCTTAAAAGGGGTGGTCCGATGGGCTCGACCCTATTTTCCGGCAATACCTGTAACCCTCCATGTGTTTTGGTTGATTAGTAAATTATAGAGTAAAAGGACTAATTACTTTATCAAACAATTAAATGGATAGATTATTCTATAAAGAATATTCTTTGAGGTTATTTTGTAATATAAAACGATTTTCTGAATATTAAACCTCAAATGATTGCCGCCTGCCCAGGGTCTTCAAAATTTGATTCACTTGGTTTTTAACAAAAAATCAAACAATTGGATGTTTGAATGATCAAATAATTAACTATAGATAAATCGTAAGAAATTTTAAATATAAAAAAAATGTTCAAATTAGTTTTTCATTATTTTAATTTTCGTTGGATCGACCAATTCACATTTAGCATGTTAGATTAACGGTTGAAAAAAAACTCTTTTTTGTGTCAATTACAACTGAAATGAGAGCCAGGTCAATGATCTTGAGTCAAACTGACCAATCTGGCTTTATGTTAGGATATCCAATTGTGAGTGGACTGAGTTAATTTCAGAGTCTCACATGTATAAAATTGGGTTTAATAAATTTATCACGCCTCATCTAATAAATTATTTAATTATAGTATATGTTACAAAATATTTATGAAATAATTATATATCATTAGATTATATTTAGTTTTTTAATCTTTCTGAGTTAATTAATTGGGTCTTATATTAAGGACCAATGATAGTAACATAATAAAGTGAAATGATTCTGTTTTCAGACTTTAATTTATCTCCCATATCTTCCAGATAATTCAATTGATATTAAATTGCTTTCTGATTTTTTTATTAGAAAAATAATTAGTCCAACTTGGTTTAAAATTTAAAGAGCCCCGTCTAAAGCAAAACGCATCGCAATAATTGATTATTTTTTAGTCAATCAACGAACCTAATGGTAGGTAAACAACCTCACCTTCTTCAAAGAGAGTCGGTTCTCATCATTATTCATTTTTTCTTTTCTTTCCATTGTCTGAGAGTTCGCGCCATTTTTCAACGAGGGACAGGAAATTTCCACTGTCTAGCCATTTTAAGCTATTGACCCAGTCTATTACATATATATATATATATATATATATATATATATATATATATATATATATATATATATATATATATATATATATATTATGTATGTGTGTATGTATGTGTGTATTGGAATAATAAATAAAAAGTAATAACTTGAATAGGAATATGCAGACCATACATGCATGCCGATATAATTGAATATTGATCCTTCCAGTAGATACAGAGATATATATTTGTCATTTATTATAAAATATGATTCACGAGTAAGGTGATTGGGAGTTGTAAGAAAATACTAACATTATGTGTGGGAAGAAATAGCTAAAAGTAATTTTGGAACAAAAAGATAAGAATTCTTAATGGTGGAATGAGAGTGTACAGGAGAAAGTCTACGTTGAAAGTAAATGCGTTACATTTATGAAATAATATTAAAAAATGAGAAAGATATCAAATGGCTAATTTAAAAAAAAAAAAAAAACAGATACTAAAAAAGCAAGCAGTGAGTGAAGTGCAATCTAAGATGTTTTAATAATTTAAGGATGATGAATGAGGAATGTAAGGATGTATATCAAGAGACTTGGACATGTAGGATGTATAAAAGATGAAAGAAAGTTGTTATTGATGGAGATTTTAAAAATGTTAGAAAATAAAGAGAGAAAACGAGAGATATGTATACTGAATCAAATCCGGGTCGAAGCTTCAAGGCTTACACAAATATTTAGACTACAAAAAGCCTAAATAGCACTAGTATAACATAGCACCACACAAGAAATAACAAGGATGAGAGAGATAACTGGAAAAATGTAAGCGAGGCACTAATGCAAAAAGCATGACTCAAGAACCCGGACTGGACCGGTCAGTTCAGACCGGAAATGGCGAATCGGCCGGAAAACTAGTTTGAGTTAGGGGAAATATGGGTTGACTCGGTGACTTGGGTCAACTCGTTTATATAGAAAAACGAATGATGATTTTTTAAATTACTAATTTTATCCAAGTTATGAAGCTTGATAGGTTAGATCGGCATATTGCTATTTTCTGAGTATGTGCTATGTGAGATCTCGCTATATAAGTCTGAATTTGAAAGGGAAGGATACACTTCAGTTAATTTTTTTCTTATTTTAAGCTTGGAAAATGTCTAGCACCAATACTTTACTTTTTAATACATAATCTCTTGATATCATTATTTGCCATGACTGAGCTTTGATATATCAAAGTATGTTGATCATAATACTGAGTAAAATTTTATAAATATATAATATTACTAGTTATGTAAATCTCCTGAATGACCAATTGGTAGAAGGGACACTTGATGAGATCTGCAGAGCTGCCTAGCTATAACAGTTGCTCAAATTAATAACTTAAAGGCTTACTTGGCCGGGCAAAAAATTCAACATATTTAGTAATGGGAAATATGAGAGGGCGAGCCTTGGTGCAGTAGTAAGGTTGCTATCATGTGACTTAGAGGTCATGGGTTCAAATCCTCAAAACAATTTCTTTACTTGAGGGGATAAGGCTGCGTATATCTATCTCTCCCCAAATCTCACCTGGTATGAGCCTTGTGCGCTATGCTGTCCTTTCTTTATATAGTAATGGGAAATAGCTTTTTATTAGGCTCATGGTAATTTAGGCTAAACAACTTGGGTTACCGAACCCTACCATAAACATTGCCCATCAATTCTTGAGAGATATCCATTTGCCATAGTTTTTTTCTTCTTAAACTAGTACTACTAATGGATGACCTGTTTATATAATGTGCGAATATGTTATCATCTTATTTTACTTGATTTGTCTCGATAATCTAACGCCCTATTTCAATACAGTTACAAGATGCTGGATGCTGGACAGATGCTGCAACCTTAGCTTCAAGTCACTTAAATGGATCTGATTATGCCAGATTCGTACTCTTTCTCAAAACACTGAAAGGAGATTTTTTCATCAACGTAATTAGTTTTTCTGTTTTACTGTCACTCTGTCAGCACTATGAAAGGAGTAATACAGCAAATTCGTCTGATGTCATCATGCCATCTGCTATGTTAGTTGCGCCAATTCTTATTCTCTTAGTAAATAAAAAATAATTAAATACATTCCACACCATTTGATAGTAAATCATGCATATCATATAATGTACACGGTCTAATTTCTTGAAGAATTTGTGTGATACACTTTTGGTTCCCACTTTTTGCTTAGTCATCATTTTGGTCCTGAAATGAGAGCGATAAAAGGATAACCCTTTAATGTTGGATCCATGCAGGGTGTTGCAAAGGTGGGCTGGACAAGTTCTTCGCAGTGAACATAATATATGGAGGTATGATCATTTTTCTGTTTTCTTATCTTCTTTTCTCCGACGAAAATATCACTTAGTTTTAGCTTGTGATGCCTCATTGCAGGGCCCTGATTTTGTATGTTGCTGCCGGTTCACTGCAAGAGGCGTTGGCGGCGCTCCGTGAGGCTCAACCACCTGACACTGCTGCAATGTTCATTCTTACTTGCCGTGAAATCCATGCTGAGTTAGTTTCCAAGTTAGATAATACTGACGATGAATCAAATACTTCCATCCATGATAAGGCACTACACTTGCCAGGGTTAGATCCACAGAATGAAGGTGTCATTGCTGTTGGTGAATACTTTGGGCAGTATCAACGGAAATTAGTGCATCTATGCATGGATTCACAGCCATTCTCAGACTAAATACATGGTTTCATGACATGGATTCTATTTTTTCAATTTATATTGATTATAGACTTGATCAAAAGGAAAGTAAAGTTCTAGGTTGATTCTCATACCAGTCCTGTTAATCCCTTAAGGTGAAAGGATCAGATGCTTTCAGTGCATAGTTGTTGGTTAAAGAGTATACTTTTATAAAACAATTATAGAGGCAATATATCAGTTTTGGTTATACTTTTCTGTTTGATTGCAGAGAGAACAATCTCCAGAAACTTTTCTTGTTTTTTTTTTTTTTTCCCAGTAGCCGTTGGGTCGATTATATTATTACAGTTGATGTGTATATTTGTATCAACAACAAATAGTAACTTTGCTGTTTGATTGGATAAGTTGAAGAGGTTGGATATGCAGCTTGAGAATAGTATGCTTTTTTAATGATTAAATAAGGACCTGTTTCATTGCTGTCGTTGAAGAATGAACATTCTGTTTTTATTTTTTTCTTTTACAATTCGGGTTAATACAATTTTTAATCTCTTAAGTTTACCATTATTTTGATTTTGGTCCATCAAATTTCAAACTATAGGTTTTGGTCCCTCAAGAGATAAAATGATTCAAGGCTTTGTTAAGTTATAAGGACCAATGCTATAGTTTTGAGAATGATCATATTATTATGATCCCCACGTTTAGTGCATTAATTACAAATATTTTTAACTGTTTCTCTTAACCAACCAACAACATGCCACTCGAATATTGACATGCATTACAAATATTCTAAAAATATTTTTCTACATTGCTTTTATCTCCTCAACGTTTAAATTTTTTTTTTTGAAATATGTTAGAGAAGTATTGAATGAATATGAACGAAGTTGTATAGAGCAAAATGAATTGTCCCCAGAAGGAATAAAAAATATTTCATATTATTCTTGTGCTCACGACCAGCTTCATTTTTAAAATTTCATGGCAAAATTACATCCCTAATTCAATGCATTTTTTTTTTTTTGAATTACAAGGCGGAAGACACTAATGGCCTGAATTACAAGGAGCGGGATCGAACCCATGACCTCCCACTACTTGGGGAGTACCCCATACCACTAGGCTACAAGGCCTTTGGTATTCAATGCATTTTTTTAGTTCAAGTTAAAGTCAATTTCATTCCTTCCTTTATAGATATTGATTTAAAAAAACTTCCAAATTTTGATTGCATCTAACAAACTTATTAAATGAAATTGATAGTTTGAGCTAAGTATCTTTCGAATACAACGAAGGGAAGAGAAACCTTCCTCAAATAATAAGAGATCTGCAAATTGCACAAAATAAGAAAGAAACAGGAAGTGTAACATCCCAACTTTTCAAAAGCAGTATAAATTTTTTTTTCATCAAACATCATTTCAAAATGATCAGAGTAGAGCACCGGAGTGATTGAGTAACTGATATGTATATATAAAACGCCGTAAGTCTGGCTAATTACAACGGTACGAAACCGCGTGGTTCAAAAGTATATAACAAAAGAAAGGCTTCATTTGGAACAACAAAACGGAAGTCTTGGTAGGGTCTTCTACTCGGCCGCTTGCCTCTCTCCTCGGTCCTCGATCCTCCGGAACTGACGCTAGGTTAAGAGCCGAGATCCGATGCATCCGGACCTCGAGTAACGGTTAATCTCATATTTACATACACAACATATGCATTACATACATTCACATCACTAACAACATAAGTATCACATACGGCAAGCGCATCCCAATAGCACATAAGCCCCGAGCGGATGTGTGGCCCTTAGCAACGTATTCTAACAGCACATAAAATGTGTGGCCCTTAGCAACGTATGGCCCTTAGCAACGTTTGGCCCATAGCAGTCGAATCCCAATAGCACATATAATGTGTGGCCCTTAGCAAACGTGAACATATCAACAGTACATAACATATCACAGAGCAATCAACTACCACATACACTACATATAGCACATACATGCATACCATAAATATCATAGTTAGTGTTACAGTACGCGGACGTACCTTCGTTGATGTACGTAGATGTTTCTGGCAAAAACTGTACTTTCTGACGGAAAACAGCGGTTTGTCCGACAGCGGCACGTTGGACAGCGTAACGGCAGCAAACTAGGATTTCTGACGTCCTATAAGAGTAATATCACTTTTATTAGTGATTTGATACTATATCTGGCATTTTAGGTAAAAATTACCATTTTGCCCCTATACCCCTAATTGGCGGGATTTTGCCAGCACTTCGTTACTCTTACAAATTTTCTTCTCGAAATTTCGCCAGAACTTCGACGCAATTATGATATTCGAAATTCTAGACTAAAATAGCCCTATCATATGATATCTAATCATACTTTGAAAAATAAAGGCAACTCTAGCATTACTACTCTAACTATTGAAAGAACTACGAAGACTTCAACTTTCGGGGACTTAATCCCTACTATGTTTTTACCTCTTCAGGCATATTTTTCAATGCAATGAGGCCTAAAAAAATAGTAGAAATCTCACTCCCTACTTGCTAAATCTATCTAACAATTCTACTAACTACCGAACTAAAAAGCTAAAGACCGAAAGACTTACCCGTTGAAGACTTTCTTCACAATTTTTCCAGAGCTTCTCTCTCTTCTTCCTCCCTCTAAGATTTCGGCCTAAGGAGGTGAAAATGGTGTGAAGAAAAATGAAGGGAAGACATGCCTATTTATAGAAAACCTAAGGGATACATAAGGAATTTTTCACTTTGTTTACAACCTTGGAAAATCAAGACCAAATTGGTGTATAATTCTTGTCCATCCATGCCTCTTGGACGAATTGGAGAGCTGATGTGGCTGCAAATGAGTGGTTCCAAGTGTATTGACTTATGTTGCTTTATAGACCGGTCTAATAGAATTCCCCCGATCGGTACCCAATTCGCGTGATTTCGGAGAAATCTCAAAATTCTGGATTTACAACTTTGAAGACATGTTCTCACTTACTAGAAATGTCCAAGTTAACCTAAATTTTGATTCCATATAGGGCTCCAACTATCCAGTTGAAGTTTTCTCGAAAAACGTGTCCGAACGTGTCCGGTTTCAGAACGCATTTCTGAAAACATCATCTTCCTCAGAAAAATTCACTGATTCCAAATATGTTCAGATAAATTCAAACTCACATCTAGATATCGAGTTAGAATCTATTTTCTTCGTATCCAAAAATATGCCTATATGCATTTTCCCTATTTCGTCTTATTAGGAAAATGCACAATCGGCTTAGAATTAACTTCGGAAGAGTCTAACGGAAGATAAAATTCCACTGATCAATATTCTACCCTGACTTTGGAAATCCCATTCCTAGATCTCTAGATAGGATCCGTTTCTTAATTTTTTAAATTACTATTCATCATTTTTCACTTTAATAAATTATATTATATAATAATACAAAACTTATAACCTAAGCTTTCATTTTCTTTTCTTTCTTTTTTATTTTCTGCCCATTTTTTCGTTTTTTTATTTATTTAATTATTAAAGTAATTATTTAATTAATTAAATAATTATTTTTACATAATTTTTTACAAAATTTTCCTATTGGTCTATTCTTGCATTTAGGCTTAAAAATACCTAAACTCAACTATTTTTCTCCAAAATTTCCAATTAATTAGTAAACATGTTTTTACTAATTTTAAAATAAAAACCACTAATTTTAGGGTTTTACATAATTACTTGTGAATTTCATTTGCTTATGCTTAAGTAATTAACCCAATATTACTTAATTATCACAAGTTGATAATTTTATTACTTAGGATGCCTCATTACCTCATAACTTTTGTATTGACATTTTTGCTTTCATGTCTCCTGCATTATCTTAGCATTTACGGGGGTATTACGGTCATTTCCTTACTTTTTGAGTATTTTTCTACATTTTCTCCAAGTTTGTAACTTAACAAATTACCTAAATTAGGGGCAATATCATTCCCTATTTCAAATAGATTTTTACTTGTTTCCTTTATAGCTTTCACAGGGTATTTATAACCCATAATGTGTTTAGGGACCTATTTGCAAATCTACAAACGTCTTAGGGACCTAATTGTAAATTATCCTTTTTCAAGGGAAATTACCCTGACAACAAGGTAAACTCAATACAAGGTGTTCGAGACCTCATATTCACCTATTTTTAATAGGTATTATTTACTCAATTTTTGATATTTACTCTAAGTGTGATTTTTAGGGTATTACAGGAAGTCAAAGGAGTAAACTAAAACATGAAAATTCGATCTCCAAGTCATTTCGGCTTTCTTAGATCTAGTGTGTTTGTTCGCATGGCATACAAGTTCAAAATATGAAACCATTTTATAATTACGAATCTCAATATGCTTATGATAACAGAAAAAAATGTGTACCATATTAATAAATAGCCTTTTTTTAAAAAAAAAATTCAATATTCTTTTTCATAAAGACATGAAGGTCCCTCTTTAAAAGTGGACGACTAATGGAGGACACGTAAGAACATATAATGGAGAAATGCTTTAATTTGAGAAAAGCAAAAGGGAAAATATTATTGAATAAACTAAAAGGCAAAGCACATTTAGCTTAACAACTCATCAGGGTACGTAAACACGTATAAAAGATATCAATTGCTGTGAATAATAGAAGTTGTGAAATAATAGAAAGAGATAATATGAAGATAAATAATACAAAAAATGTAGCAATTTTGCCCCTACGTTAATTTTGACATTAAGTTTAACTGATATGCACCTGTGGCACCAATGCTTGTCACTTCATTAATCAAAATAGGGATAAGTATCATTTTGCTTCAAAAGTTTTCGCTGAAGAGTAGTGGGTATTTGAAATTTTTTTTAGGAGCAATTTTGCCCCGAAAGTTTACAAAATGTAGCAATTCCAGTGATTCAGGAGAAAGTGACCTAGATCAATCTTATAAAGGTAAATACTACCACCATTGCTTTATCTTACTGAACTAATTTTTGGGATAATTCATATCTTGTTTTGCATTTCATTTGCTTAGACCATAAGTGATGCTTCCTCTGGGTTTTGTGACAATCCTTTCAGTCCCTTTAACTAGTTCGACTTTACAAATTTCGGCCACCTTGAGCTCAACGTCTCAAGGATCTCCCTCTCCGACTCCAAGTTCGACCTTTCCAAGGTTGGCTTCTTCCTTTGCACCCTAGATTCTTGGCCCTATGTCCTTCAGCAACTCAAAGAAGACGAGATTTCATGCATTCTTCAATTTGATCTTGTTGAGTCTGTTCATCCCTTGAATTCCCTTAATATTGATTATTCCTTCAACAAGACGAGATTAATCTCTTTCCGTATTCATTTCTTTATGCACTTTGTATTAGACTAAGTAATGCCCTCAATACTAATGATTCGTTCAACAAGAAAGAGATAACGATGTGTGATACCATGTCATATTGGGCTAAGTAATGTGAATGAAAAGATGGCATGACATGCATGTTGTTTGACTAATTTAATAGTCAAATTTAATATAGGGGGACGACAGGGCAAAATTACTACGTTTTGTTAACTTTTGAGGTATAATTGCTTCTAAAAAAAAATCCAGATATCCACTACTTCTCAACGAAAACTTTTGGGGCAAAAATATACTTAACCCTATTTTGATTGATGAGGTGGTATGCCATGTGTGCATATTAGTTAAACTTAACGGTCAAAATTAACAGACGGGTAAAATTGCTAAGTTTTGTAAACTTTCAGGGTATAATTGCTCCTAATTTTTTTTTTTTTGGATATTTACTGCTTCTCGGTGACAACTTCCAAAGCAAAAATAATACTTATCTCATATCCTAAAGTATTTTCTTGAATGTACACGGTGTTCTAAATTTTTTTGGGGGTGCATTTTCATAACATCAATCACGTTATCATACAAGAAATTAAAAGATGACAATCACAATGTTCAAAAGCTATACGCGCATGTTTAAAAGTCCGATAAGGAGGCTGATTTTGTATTCAAAAGCCATCTGTAGAACCACGTTTTCCTTATCATGATGACCCTTGACGCACACACATTATAGTTTGATTCGGAAAGTTGGAGGCTTTGTAGCACTATTATACATATTTTTAAAATAATATTTAATTGATTTTTTTTATGTGACATTAAGGAAACTAAATTATAAATTACTTAATCATAAAAAATGTTATGTACAATTAAATTATATATTAATTTATGTGTGTGGTAAATTAATTTAGAGAAAAAATTTAAATATATATACTTTAATGTAATTTATTTAGCTTCCTTAATCATTAAAAAAAATTAATTATATCTTATATTAATAGTTGGATCAATAGTTTGATTGGGAAGGTGGGAGAGCTGTCTATATATATATATATATATATATATATATATATATATATATATATATATATAATACTCTGATTTGGAAAGTTGGAGCACTATGCGTGTGCATGTGTTGTAGTTTGATTGGGAAAGTTGGAGCATCTTCCACTATTTTTGGTGATCCCTCCACTCCTGGGACCCTCCACGCGTTTTGGTTCATTAGTAAAACGATGGGGGGTCTTGGGATGAAGCATCTTCATCTCCAAAACCAAGCTTACATGATGAAGTTAGGGTGGGGCCTGATCAAACGAAGGGATGAGCTATGGGTGAAGGTAGTAAGAAGTAAGTATAATTGTGGTGATGATATTCTACCAAGCATTGATCTAACAAGACGGGGATCTAATGCTTGGTCGGGGATTAAGAAGTCTTGGGAGAAAGTGTTGGCAGGGAGTTTAACATCAAATCGGCGTATCAAGCCTTATCGATTTCCCAGTGGGAGGAACAGTCCTGGCAACGTATCCGGAAGTTGCAAGTAATGCCTCGGTGCAAAACATTTCGTGGCTTGCTTTGCATGACAAACTTCTTACTAATGCGGAGAGAGCAGGAGAGGGATAGGAGGGGATGGTAGGCTGTTGCAGGTGTGGTGCGAGAATCAAAGCTTTGGTTCATGTGTTGCGTGATTGTTACGATACAAAGAAACTTTGGTTGGCGGTAGTGGATCCATTGACTAGGGGTCGATTCTTCCGGTTGGAGGTTCAACCTTGGATCAAGCGAGAACATCCATCGGGTTCATGATCGAGGAAAGGGGTTGGTGTGAGTTGTTTTCCACAACTCTTTGGCTGATTTGGCAACGACGGAACACCGGGATTTTGAGAATATATCGACTAGTAATGAATCATTAATCATTAGAGCTAAGTCTATTATGTCCGCTAGTTCAAAGGCGAGAGGTCAAGCTAAATGTCGATGGGGCTTGCGCGGGCAATCAGATAGCTTCATGTGGAGGGATCCTTCGCGATGACAGTGGAACGCTCAAACAAGGGTTCATGTTTAGAGCCGAGGAACTTGCAGATAGCCTTCGAGTGAGTTATGGGTTTGTTCTCTTCGGCCTTAAGATGTGTTGGGATGCGGGAACGCGAGCGTGCTTGGAATCCGGCAGAAGAAGGTAGTAACGTTGTTGAAGAATCCTATTCGAGGAGTCATCCGGATGTGCTTGTTATTCAAGAGATAAAGAGCATGATAGGAAGGGATTGGGAGGTGTTGGTGAGTTGGATTCCTCGGGAGGCGAATATGGCAGCTGACTATGTTGCAAAGCAAGCTTTGGATACTGGTCTTCATCAGTTTCATGCCGCATTTGGAGGTCTGAATACTGTCCTGGATAAGGATAAAGAATCTGTAATGTATAGCAGTGGCTTCGGTTGAGGGACTCCCCTCCTCTTTTAGTATCAAAAAAAAAAAAAGTAAAAGGACTAATTACTTTATCAAACAATTAAATGGATAGATTATTCTATAAAGAATATTCTTTGAAGTTACTTTGTCTGTTTAAAATATAAAACCTCAAACGATCACCGCCTTGATCTGCCTAGGGGCTTCAAAATTTGATTCATTTGATTTTAACAAAAAAAAAAAAAAAAATCAAACAATTAGATATTTGAATGATCAAATAGTTAACTATAAATAAATCTTAAATATATAAAAATGTTCAAATTAGTTTTTCATTAGTTTAATTTTCATTGGATCGATCAATTCACATATAGCATGTTAGATTAACTGTTGAAAAAAACTCTTCTTTTTTTTTTTTGTCAATTAAAACTGAAATGAGAGCCAGGTCAACGATCTTGAGTCAAACTGACCAATCTGGCTTTATGTTAGGGTATCCAATTGTGAGTGGAATGAGTTAATGTCACAGTCTCACATGTATAAAATTGGGTTTAATAAATTTATTACACTTCAACTAATAAATTATTTAATTATAGTATATGTTACACAATATTTATAAAATAATTATGTATCATTAGATTATATTTAATTTTTAAATATTTCTGAGTTAATTAATTGGGTTTTATATTAAGGACGAATAGTAGTACATAATAAAGTGAAATGATTTTTTTTTTCAGACTTTAATTTATCTCCCATATCTTACAGATAATTCAATTGATATTAAATTGCTTTCTTCCGGTGAATCGGGTGGGATACAAAAAAAAAAATTGCTTTCTGATTTTTTTATTAGAAAAATAATTAGTCCAACTTGGTTTAAACTTTAAAGAGCCATTCTAAAGCAAAACGAATGGCAATAATTGATTATTTTTTAGTCAATCAACGAACAAAATGGTAGGTAAACAACCTCACCTTCTTCAAAGAGAGTCGGTTCTCATCATTATTCATTTTTTCTTTTCTTTCCATTGTGTGAGAGTTCGCGCCATTTTTCAACGAGGGACAGGAAATTTCCACTGTCTACCCAGTTTAAGCTATTGACGCAATCTATACAAAAAAATTAAAATAATATATTGAAATAATAAATAAAAAGTAATACCTTGAATAGGAATATGCAGACTATACATGACGATATAATTGATTATTGATCTCTCCGGTAGATACAGAGATATATATATATATATGATTCACGGGAAGGTGTTTGGGAGTTGAAAGAAAATGCTAACATTATGTGTGGAAAGAAATAGCTAAAGAGACTAAGAAAACAGTAGTTAAAGTAAATTTTGGAACAAAAAGATAAGAAATCTTATGGTGGATCATGAGAGTGTACAGGAGAAAGTCTATATGTTGAAAGTAAATGCATTACATTTGTGCAATAATATTAAAAAATGAGAAAGATATCAAATGGCTAATAAAAAAAAAAACAGATACTTAAAAAGCAAGCGGTGAGTGAAGTGAAATCTAAGATGTTTTAATAGTCTTAACAGAATTTAATGATGAAAATGAGGAATTTAAGGATGTATATAAAGAGACTTGGACAAGTAGGATGTATAAGAGATGAAAGAAAGTTTTGTTATTGATGGACATATTAAAAATGTCTGAAAATATGGGAGACTCATTCACCATAGCCAGGTACGCGACCCAGATCGGATCTGGATTAGTCAGGGCAAAACTCTAGATACCGGATGGGCAACAAAAAAAAAAAAGTCCGAAAATAGAGTGAGAAAACGAGAGATATATATACTAAGTCAAATCGGGGTCGAAGCTTCAAGGCTTACACAAATATATAGACTACAAAAATCCTAAACGGGACTAGCATAATAGAGCACCACACAAGAAAAAGAACAAAGAGGGGGAGAGAGATAACTGGAAAAATGTAAGTGAGTCACTAATGTAAAAACTAGTATAGCTCATGGTGGTCAATCATAAATAATGAACAGTAGGCGCTGTATGTTTTAGTTATTGTACCTGTTTTACCACGCACAAACACCATAAGGCCATTGAGTAGTTAAATTAGTATTTTGGACAAGTGAGGAAGACACCCCTTATTTCTGGCATGATGATCGCTCTGCCAGAAGGTGGAATCTCTCTCATTTATTGTGGGACGATTCTTTGCTTGCTCTTCAATTAACAACTAGGAAATGAAATGCGGAGTAATTTCTTATTTAGTATGGTTTCTTGTTCCACAATTCTCTTATAGGAATTAATGTTGATTTTTTCTCTTATTTGATTAGGTTTTCAATTTCTCTACTCAAATAGTCCACCACTCCACCCTACTAAGGACAGCTTGGACCCTAAGTTCGATCAACAAAAAAATCTTGGAGGATATTTTTACAAGCCTTTTAATGATGGAAGGGGTTAGCAATATTGAAATGGAGGATTTAACAACCCGAGATGGCGAATCAGATCGATTTGGCTTTTCATATATAGCATGATCCAAGTTGGAGAGCTGAAGAAAACGGTTAAGAAAATGGACAATGAAAAATAGAGGAGAAGCACTTTATAACAAAAATAAATTGAAAGATTCATAACCATGCAAACTAGATAAAACTTGTGAGCTATTTGATGAAATTTTGGGAAAGAGTAAACACAAGTTGATAATGGAGACTTGCATTTTTAAGAACTAATTTAGACTTAGGCCAATATGTTCTACAATAGAAGCAATCTATTTACTAAGGAGGTTAATTGGAAAAGCACAAAAGGAAAACAAGTGTCAAAAATATATTCTTGAGTCATATGAAGAGAGATATATAGAAGACGGCCAATATAATGAATCCAATGAAATTATCAAACAAGACCTTTTATTGAATAGTAAATCTAACGAGTTAGTTATTAATAGAACATAATGATTCTGTATGATTCATATAGTCGACATTTCTTAGCAAGGCTTATTATTTTTAGGTTTAAAGGACAATTTTGTTGTAACACCCCAATTTCAGAGCCAATTTTTTTTTTTTTTTTTTTAAATCAATCAGAGTAGAGCATCGGAATAAAACGTTGAGTAACTGATTATAACAATAACAGTGGCGTAATCGCCTGTTCACAAAGATTAATACATTATCTGTTTACGACTTTAAATCTTCTCGGCCGATCATTACTCGGTCTTCACGTGGTCTTCATCTTCATGTGTGTCGTCCGCTCTGCTTACTCTTATCCTCCATCCTTGGTCTCTCTCTGGACCTTGATGTGATGCTATAGTAAGAGCTGAGATCCAATGCCCATCGGATCTCAGGTAACGGTTAACCTCATGCTTATATAACAGTATATGATCAACAGATATTTCTAAAATGAATTACAGCAATGATCCTTGATCATTAAATAACAACTACCCTACAAGCAAAGTTATCTGCCTGCACTATTCACCAGTGCCACGATGATCGGTCGTGTCCTCAGCGCTAGGAAAACATAACGGTATTATCAAAACCATAACCCGTGAAGCTGTATAGTGATTATCTAAGTTTATTACCTTAGTCACTTTGTGCATGGCCCGAACGAGTTCCACCCATGGCTTATGAAACTATCCATATCATATATAGCGGACTATAAGCATCGAGTCGGTATTACGATGCAGCGCGAACGTACCTTCGTTTGATGGTACTTCGGTACTTTTGACGGAAATGGCACGTTTACTTAAAAACGGCGAAACGTCCAACGCGGCTCGTCGGACGGCGTAACGGCGGCAAATCGAGTTTTTGATGTCCTATAAGAGTAATATCACTTTTATTAGTGATTTGACAACATAACTGGCATTTTAGGTAAAAATTATCATTTTGCCCCTATACCCCTAATTGGCGGAATTTCGCCAGCACTTCGTTACTCTTACAAATTTTCTTCCCGAAATTTCGCCAGAACTTCGACGCAATTATGATTTTCGAAATTCTAGACTAAAATAGCCCTCCCATATGATATCCAATCATACTTGAAAATTTAAAGGCTATTCTTGCATTACAACCCTACTTTTGAAAGAACTACAAAAGCTTCAACTTTTCGGAGAATCGATCCCTACCATGTTTTTACCTCTTCGGGCATATTTTTCAATGCAATGAGGCCTAAAAACAAGAATAGGAATTTCATCCCCTACTTCCTAAATCTAACTAACAATTCTACCAACTACCGAACTAAAAACTAGAACTTAAAAGCTAAAGACCGAGAGACTTACCCGTTGAAGACTTCTGCACAATTTTTCCAGAGCTTCTCTCTCTTCTTTATCCCTCTAGGATTTCGGCTAGAAGAAGTGAAATGGTGTGAGAATTCAAGAGGCAAGGCCTCTTATTTATAGAGAATTTTTGGGTCCTAAAGTGTAATTTTCCCTTCTCAAATTTTGGGTCCAAAGTTGTAATTTTCCCTTTAATATTTTGAAGAGTGATTCTTGGCCACACAACACACCAAAACGTGCTGCCCCTTCTCCAAGCCAAAGGTGAGCCAATTGGATGATGACACGTGTCCTCATCCAGTCAAATTTCCCCGATCGGTACCCGATTCGCGTAATTTCGGAGAAATCTCAAAATTCTGGAGACATAGCTTTGAAGATATTCTCTTCCTTACTAGAAATGTCTATTCTAATCTAAATCTTGATTCCATACAGGGCATTCCGTGTTCAGCCGAAGTTTCTCGAAAAACGTGTCCGTACGGGTCCGGTTTCAGAACGCATTTCTGGAAACATCATCTTCTTCAGAAAAATTCACTGATTCCAAATATGTCCAGATAAATTCAAACTCATTCCTAGATGTTGAGTTAGAATTTATTTTCTTCATATCCAAAAATGTGCCTATCTGCATTTTTCCCTATTTCGTCTTATTAGAAAAATACACAAACGGTCTCGGAATTAACTTCCGGAAGAGGTCACTTGAAGGTAAAAACTCACTGATCAATATTTTACCTTGACTTTGGGATTCCCATTCCTAGATCTCTAGATAGGATCCGTTTCCTAAATATTAATTTACTATTCACTCTATTTTACTTTAATTAATTATAATATATAATATTAGCAAGTTGCATAATTTATTTTTCCTTTTCATTTTCATTTTTTTTTTCACCTCTTTTTTTTTTCTCTGCCCTTTTTTTTAATTTCGTTTTTTTTAATTTAATTATTTAATTAATTTAATAATTAATTAAATAATTATTTTTACATAATTTTTTTACAAAAATTTCCTATTGGTCTATTCTTGCATTTAGGCTTAAAAATACCTAAACTCAACTATTTTTCTCCAAAATTTCCAATTAATTAGTAAACATATTTTTACTAATTTTAAAACAAAACCACCAATTTTAGGGTTTTATATAATTACCTGTGAATTTCCTTTGCTTATGCTTAAGTAATTAGCCCAATATTACCTAATTACTTAATTATCACAAATTGATAATTTTCTTACTTAGAATGCCACATTACCTCATAACTTTTGCCCTGACATTTTTGTTTTCTTGTCTTTCGCATTATATTAGAATTTACAAGGGTAATTTAGTCATTTCAATACTTTTGAGCATTCTTATTCAATTTCTCCAAGTTCATAATTATTAAATTACCATAATTAGAGATAATATACTCTCTCAATTTTAATAATTATTTCATTGCCTTTTAGGATTTTTCACAATTTTCCTAAGTTATTTATGTCCCGTAGGGCATTTCTGTCATTTTGGCACTTTGGCCCTTAAATTCTCTAATTTCCAAGAGATTTTTCCTTAGAAAATAAAATAATTATAACTTAATATTTGATATCCCATATTCACCTACTTTCTATAGGTTTAACTTTACCAAATTATGATATAGATTTTTAGGGTATTACATTTCTTCCCCCCTTAAACAAAATTTCGTCCTCGAAATTTGCTTTATCCTAACCGGACTTCCAGTTCATAACTCCAAATTGTATTCTACCAACTTTTCTTTCAAGTTGTCTCACTTGTAGGCAACCATTTCTAGGCTAATCTTTACAACCGGAATGCTTCGGTTACTCAGTTACTCTTCTTGAAACTAGAATCGCCTTAACTTGACCAAAAGAATACTAGCTTTCAATACTTCGACACTTCATATTTTATCGAGAATTCGTTCAGGCTTGATTACCGAGTTTTTATCATGTCTTAGATTGATATATAGTGTTTCCGTGGCGTCAAAACACCGCGTACTTTATATATATTGCTTCCGTGGCGCCCATAACACCGCGTACTTTACTGTTTTAGCGTTTTTTTTTTCAATGAATACTTGAATGATCTCACGAAATGTGAACTACATGTTCGTCCTTGAGGTGTTCTTTGAACACCGGCGTCTAGGGATGTGCGATCATCTCAATCACCAAAAGATTCTCACGATCTTTTGTGACTTGCACAAACTATCAAGAGACGTGATAAATCATATCCCGACTACGAAAATTTCTGCTCCGACAATTCTATTGAGCAATATAAGTGATTTACACTTCTGCCCATACAAGGCGTCAATCTGTATCATCTCGATTGTAAGAAAACTTGGAAGATCGGCTTAATCGAGTGTATTTACAGTTTCGCGGGGGATTTCCTTTAACAGGATTGCGCTTTCATCATACTCTAACAACTTTCGATTTTTGAATCGTCATATGAAATACCGGTACAATCTTTTGTAGAGAGTATCTTCTTGGTAGTTTTCTCTATCCGATTGCTACCTATTTTCTATACCGTAGCCTTATAGTAACTGTATCTAGCGAGAATTCACTTGAATCTGCGGTACTATCCCGCTAGACCCAACGCTACACATTTACGTTTACAATTTTCTGGTTATTCTTATTCCAGAAATGATCCTTCTTTGCCTAAAAGTAGTTTACAACATCGTTGCATCATGTAACATGGCCCAGAAAATTTATTTCTGACAGCCAACACTCATATTTTGTTAATCTAGTAAAGAGTCACATTCTTTACTTACTACGAATCGTCATTATTCTTGGCGTTCCACTTCTTATTCTGAATAGTTGAGGACGTCGTCAATCAATGCCTCCATTAACCTGCCTATGCATTCGAGAGAAAAAAAAAACTCTACTTAAGCACTCTGAGAGCATGATAGGTGTACTAGTTAATGTACAAAGTGTCACAAGAAATTTTCAAGCGCCCGATTCAAGTCCTGAAGACTATCTTCAAAACATTGCTAGTTTTGATTCACAACCGGTAGTATTCTGGGCGTAAGTCGATTTCGACAGGATGTAGGAATTTAGATATTGGAATAGATCGTCGATCCTGAAAAGTGAGTATTTGTTTCCGAACAGTTGCCCCGTTCATCTAACAGTAGTTGATACTACTTAAAAACTCCGGTCTTCTCCCTTCTATATGAATATTTCTGGGGCTTTCTAAGATAATACGTTGGTTTTCGTTCAGAATCTTACTGGGAATCAAGTTGCTATTTCAGCTTTGATATTTCGTTCATGAAATTTGGTACGGCGATTTTGATATTGAACTTATGCTAGGCATTAGTCAATAGTAAATTTCTGAACTTCTCCTCCTGGAGGTAAGTTTATCAGGGAATTAATTCGTGTCTGAGTTGTTTTTGAATAAAGATCCGGTTTCCGCATCCGTTCTATCTCTGCCAGTGAGAATCATATATTCTCTTTGTCGCCATTCTTCATCACCGTTCATTGAACACTATTGAGAATATTGTTGACTCAATGAAGTAGTAGTAAGATTCATATTATAACCGTAACTTGGTTCAAAATATGCTTTACAAACTAAAAGCTCACACCTAATGGTGTAGCTACTATTACATCGTAAGGAAATATATATGTATGCATCCCAAAAGGATCCGTACAAGCATCAAAGGAATTGATCGGTTTAGCACTTGGATCGATTCATATCTGAAATAGGTTTTACTAAACGACAGTGTCCGGAACCATCTCTGAGGATTCTCCGACTTCTGCTCCGAGCGATGCTAACATTTGGTCTATGTTCTGTGGCTCGAACTCCGTAACCACCTGGGGACAGTCCTTGCCAATATGTCCTGGTTCTCGGCATTTAGAGCAAATTGGTCTCACATTACAGGCAACATCGGATGGTGATTCCCGCATTTCCAGCATGGATGAAGTTTTTGTTTCTGCTGTCCAGTCTGGACTGACTTCTGGCTTAAGTTCCGTGACCTTTTCTTTGCAGCTTTCATGGGACAATGCCTACTGATGTGTCCAAGCTGTTGACACTTGAAACATATCAGCTTCCTATCACAGTCAGTACCTTGACAATGGTATTTCCTACATTTTGGGCATGGTTGGGGTCCCGTCTCTCCAGGGTTGAAATGCTGTTTAGTCTGAGCTACCTTCTTGTCTTTCCCCTGATTTCTGAGCCAAGGCGCATTCCTTTTCAGTGTGGAGCTTTTGTGGCTCAGACCGTCATGACTTGCTTTGCTACTATTGACATCCTTTGATCTACGCAGCTCTTCTAAGTTATACTCCATCAGACGGCAGGATTCCAATTGTCTCTCAATCTGCCTTTCTTGTCTTTCAGCCAGAAGATTATCAATAAGAATCTTCTGCTCTTTCAGCTTTTCTGCCATCTCCTGCAACTCCCTTTGTATTGGGACTGGAGTTCCTCGCGGTTGTCTACCCTCATCTCCATTTTGATCTTGGCCTCTAAGAATTCTGATTCCTTGCAGATTTTCCATCCTATCTTTCTATTAAGAAACGATAGTTTGTAAGGGATTATTTAATCTTCTACAACTATAATGGCAAAATATGTCACATTGTTTAGCTGGTTTTAACACCAGTAGTCACATCTTATATCCATATTATAATTACTTGCTTACCTACTGTCTAGCCTTTAAAAATGATTAAGAAACTAGACATTGGTTTTACGTTGTTCATCTAAGAGTCTATTGGTTTGTTCCATCCCGAAGCGGTCTCGGGGAAAGAGATATAAGGTTGATTTTACCCAATCATCTAGCTGGTAAGGGCACCTATTTTTCTGTGCGTAAATTGTTTTGACCTGCTCCAGAAATCGGAGGTACGTCCCTTTGCTAGTCTCACTGTGTTGATCTGCCGTCAAGTACTCGGTTCGTAGAACACTTATCAGCTCTTTGTTTGCATTCAGGACATGTCGTAGGAGGTTTGATTCGTAAAAAGAATCACACTCGGAGTCATCTTGATAGCTTAGCCGCCGAAAAATTCACGGTTGTCATCGTCGGAAGAATGATCTGATCCTACAGGTTCTCCCAGTTGAGAATGCATTCTAGCCATTGATACGAGGTAGGATACATAATCAAAATTTCATACAGGTTCAGAGTTTTGTATACCGTCTCAGGAGGGTATACTTTCAAAGGTTTACGATCATGTATGAGCGTAGAGCTTCTTCCCTAAGTTAAAGTGATTTACTGGCTCAAGTAGTACACTGAATTTGAGGTGGTGTACTGAGTTAGGATGATATCCTTTGTCTAGGACAAGATGATATCAGAGTTTTTAGGAATATCAGAGGCTGATATCAGGGTTATCGGAACTATCAGCTACTGATATCAGGGTTATCGGAACTATCAGATACTGATATCAGGGTTATCGGAGACTGATATCAGAGTTATATGGGTTATCGGTGATATCAGAGGCATCTGATATCGGCGTAGGTCCAAACGGTGAACACATCGATTCTAGGTTCAATCTTAACCCTATCCTACGGACATCTGTGCGGTACGTTTTCTTCGACCGTAGAATTTTATGCAAAGGACCTCGTTTCTATCCATCTCTAGAACATAACGCTAGAGTTATATCAGTACTCATTTTCAAATATGCTCCAAGTTTAAAAGGCTTTTGAACATAACTCCGTTAACCGAGCAGAATGGCCAGGTAAGTGTCTACCATGGGGGCCTCACTGACTTATACGGCGACTAAATGGCATACCCACGTAGACTAGCCTTGCCTTAGGTACCATACTGTTCGTGGTAACATAGTTAAACACTTGCCAGAAAGGTTTGCTCTGATACCAAAAATGTAACACCCCAATTTCAGAGCCAATTTTTTTTTTTAAAATCAATCAGAGTAGAGCATCGGAATAAAACGTTAAGTAACTGATTATAACAATAACAGTGGCGTAATCGCTTGTTCACAAAGATTAATACATTATCTGTTTACGACTTTAAATCTTCTCGGCCGATCATTACTCGGTCTTCACGTGGTCTTCATCTTCATGTGTGTCGTCCGCTCCGCTTACTCTTATCCTCCGTCCTTGGTCTCTCTCTGGACCTTGATGTGATGCTATAGTAAGAGCGAGATCCAATGCCCATCGATCTCGGGTAACGGTTAACCTCATGCTTATATAACAGTATATGATCAACGAGATATTTCTAAAATGAATTACAACAATGATCCTTGATCATTAAATAACAACTACCCTACAAGCAAAGTTATCTGCCTGCACTATTCACCAGTGCCACGATGATCGGTCGTGTCCTCAGCGCTAGGAAAACATAACGGCAGCAAATCAGAGTTTTTGATGTCCTATAAGAGTAATATCACTTTTATTAGTGATTTGACAACATAACTGGCATTTTAGGTAAAAATTACCATTTTGCCCCTATACCCCTAATTGGCGGAATTTCGCCAGCACTTCGTTACTCTTACAAATTTTCTTCCCGAAATTTCGCCAGAACTTCGACGCAATTATGATTTTCGAAATTCTAGACTAAAATAGCCCTCCCATATGATATCCAATCATACTTGAAAATTTAAAGGCTATTCTTGCATTACAACCCCTACTTTTGAAAGAACTACAAAAGCTTCAACTTTTCGGAGACTCGATCCCTACCATGTTTTTACCTCTTCAGGCATATTTTTCAATGCAATGAGGCCTAAAAACAAGAATAGGAATTTCATCCCCTACTTCCTAAATCTAACTAACAATTCTACCAACTACCGAACTAAAAACTAGAACTTAAAAGCTAAAGACCGAGAGACTTACCCGTTGAAGACTTCTGCAGAATTTTTCCAGAGCTTCTCTCTCTTCTTTCTCCCTCTAGGATTTCGGCTAGAAGAAGTGAAATGGTGTGAGAATTCAAGAGGCAAGGCCTCTTATTTATAGAGAATTTTTGGGTCCTAAAGTGTAATTTTCCCTTCTCAAATTTTGGGTCCAAAGTTGTAATTTTCCCTTTAATATTTTGAAGAGTGATTCTTGGCCACACAACACACCAAAACGTGCTGCCCCTTCTCCAAGCCAAAGGTGAGCCAATTGGATGATGACACGTGTCCTCATCCAGTCAAATTTCCCCGATCGGTACCCGATTCGCGTAATTTCGGAGAAATCTCAAAATTCTGGAGACATAGCTTTGAAGATATTCTCTTCCTTACTAGAAATGTCTATTCTAATCTAAATCTTGATTCCATACAGGGCATTCCGTGTTGGTAGAAGTTTCTCGAAAACGTGTCCAGACGGTCCTAGGTCGTAACGCATTTCGGAAACATCATCTTCTTCGAAAAATTCACCGATTCCAAATATGTCCAGATAAATTCAAACTCATTCCTAGATGTTGAGTTAGAATTTATTTTCTTCATATCCAAAAATGTGCCTATCTGCATTTTTCCCTATTTCGTCTTATTAGAAAAATGCACAAACGGTCTCTAATTAACTTAGGAAGAGGTCACTTGAAGGTAAAAACTCACTGATCAATATTTTACCTTGACTTTGGGATTCCCATTCCTAGATCTCTAGATAGGATCCGTTTCCTAAATATTAATTTACTATTCACTCTATTTTACTTTAATTAATTATAATATATAATATTAGCAAGTTGCATAATTTATTTTTCCTTTTCATTTTCATTTTTTTTTCTTCATCATTTTTTTTTCTCTGCCACTTTTTTTTAATTTCGTTTTTTTTAATTTAATTATTTAATTAATTTAATAATTAATTAAATAATTATTTTTACATAATTTTTTACAAAAATTTCCTATTGGTCTATTCTTGCATTTAGGCTTAAAAATACCTAAACTCAACTATTTTTCTCCAAAATTTCCAATTAATTAGTAAACATATTTTTACTAATTTTAAAACAAAAAGAGTAAATACCCTTTTTAGTCCCTGGAAAAACACATTTGACCCTTTTTCGTCCCTGAGTAAAAGAAATGTCATTTTGGTCCTTTTTAGGTACTAAAAAGGACCTTTTTGAGAATTTCTGATGGATTAAAATGTGCAAAAAAAATGATCAAAAAGACTAAAAGGGACCTTATTTTTCCATTTTAGGGACTAAAAGTGACTTATTTTTTTCCAGGGACCAAAAAGGGCATCCGTGTTTTTTCCAGGGACCAAAAAGGGTATTTACTCAAACAAAAACCACCAATTTTAGGGTTTTACATAATTACCTGTGAATTTCCTTTGCTTATGATTAAGTAATTAGCCCAATATTACCTAATTACTTAATTATCACAAATTGATAATTTTCTTACTTAGAATGCCACATTACCTCATAACTTTTGCCCTGACATTTTTGTTTTCATGTCTTCTGCATTATATTAGAATTTACAAGGGTAATTTAGTCATTTCAATACTTTTGAGCATTCTTATTCAATTTCTCCAAGTTCATAATTATTAAATTACCATAATTAGAGATAATATACTCTATCAATTTTAATAATTATTTCCTTGCCTTTTAGGATTTTTCACAATTTTCCTAAGTTATTTATGTCCCGTAGGGGCATTTCTGTCATTTTGGCACTTTGGCCCTTAAATTCTCTAATTTCCAAGAGATTTTTCCTTAGAAAATAAAATAATTATAACTTAATATTTGATATCCCATATTCACCTACTTTCTATAGGTTTAACTTTACCAAATTATGATATAGATTTTTAGGGTATTACATTTGTCCATAAAATATTTGTGTAGGAATAATTGTTATCCAAAATATTTCTTTTGGCTCAATGTTGCCCAAAGATGTAAAAAGTGGGGAATTTTGGCCTGCTCGAATGCATATTAACACCAGGGACGGATTTAGGGGGCTAGGGGTGGCCCCCACCCCCCTAAAATTATAGAACCTAAAACTTTATGAAATTATATTTTAGTCTCATAAAAAAATTCAATATTTTCATTTTAGTCCCCACTAAAAGTTTCATGGAGGGACTAAACTGAAAATATTGAAATTTTTATAGGTCTAAAATGTAATTTCATGAACACTAGGTTCAATTCTATAATTTTCGCTCCTAATTTCATTTCCTGGTTCCACCCCTGATAGACCCGGACGAGAACTAGCACTTGAAATAGGTTAAAGATGCAAAGATGCAAAAATGCACATGAACTTTTACTCAAAGGGCACCCAACACCAAATGCTTTTCGGAGGTGTAAAAATGCCCATGAACTCTCAAAATAGGTGCAAAAATACCATCACCATTAGATTTCCTTAATTGACATTACTTGCAATGTGAAAATACCAATATGCCCCAAAACTAAAAGAAAAAAATCTCTCTCACAGTCAACTCATCCTCTACGCTTTTACCTTGCAGATGAAAAGATTTTGATTGGAGTGCTCTTCCTTTGCTTTTAGACCACTGCTCTTCATCCATTGGAGTAACGAGAACCAATACAAATATGAGGAATCAACAAATCCAGTAATGTCTCATGTATTTGTAAGTTATCTTATTGTAACTCCTTGTATTTGTAAGTTATCTTATTGTATATATTCATTTAGGTGTTGTACTGTCATAGTATAATACTCCCTCCGGTCCTAATTATAAGACATAGTTGACTTTTTTGGAGAGATTAAGGAAGCTAATTAAATTACTTTAAAGTATTTTTATTTTTATTTTTTACTTCAAAGTAGTTAGTCTGACTAATAAACTAATATATAATCTAAGGAAATACAACATGTGAAATGAATAAGTAACATATTTAGTTTCCTTAATTTCTTCAAACAAAGTCAACTATATCTTATAATTAGGACCGGAGGTAGTAATTAATTAAGGAGCCACATAACTCATGGTTAATAATATTTGTATTTTTTTTCCCCAATTCAATTTATGGCTTGTCATGGCTTTAGGCCAATTTGTCTCATGGCTTCAAGCCAATTAATCTCATGATGAAAAATTAAATCTATATGACTTTTGGTCGTTTATCTTCAAGTTAAAAATTGAATATGACTTCCAGCCATACAATAAAATAGAAGATGAAAGTTGTATGACTTCTAGCCATGTAATCTCAAAATAAGAGTCAAAGAAATATGGCTTCTAGCCATATGATTTATAATAAGAAATTAAAGTAATATGACTTTTGGCTATATAATAGTGAATGAAAGAAGTATGGCTTCTGGCCATATTATATCAAAATAAGAAATCAAAGTGATATGACTTCTAGTCATATAATTTCAGAATAAAAACTCAGAGGTGTATGGCTTCCGCCATATTAAAATAACAATATCAATAATATAAAAGAACTTGTAAAGGAATCAAAATAAGATATAAAAACAGTAATAATATCCACTCGTAGCCATGGAATCTGATGTTTAAAACAATTGGTAAAAATATTTTTTTTTGATTTCATAAAGTATATCAAATTATCTCAGATAAAATAAACATATATATGATTAAGGAAGGCAGATGAAGTTGTTAAAGAGATTATGAGAGAATCATACCTTCATTAGAGCTTTCGTGTTGATACATGTTATGAAACTAAAGAAAATACAAGAGAGATTTTGATGAGGGATATGAAGAAATGCAAGAGAGAAATGGAGAGTAGGGAGAGAGTGATTCTTATATCATTTCAAACTTACAACCTTTGATACATGCCTACTATATAAAAGTCATAAATCTTTAACTTCTATTACAAAAGTTACAATAAAAGAGTAAATCTACATAATAATATAATATGAAGTCTTTGTAGGTTATTTACATTAATCATAGAAAACTTCCACTAAGTCGTTCTGTCATAAGTTATATAGCTTTAAGTATAGAATTCCAAAAGACTCATTTTGAAAGGTTATGGACATCCACATTAAATATTGGAATATTTATAACAATATGTACCAATAAAAACATATATATAAATTAAATTGTTATAAAATTCGAGTAATTTTCAACCATTACCCTTATTAACTCAACTAAACTCTAACATCATATTAATTTCTACTCTATGTGTGTGTGTCATATTTAATGATCATTGAAATTGTGAAGGTATCTCAAAGAGGGAATATTTAACTCTTATATTAACAACCTTGTGTAGTACTCCTATATTATTCACCAAAAGGAAAAAAGAAAAACCACATAAAAATATTATAAAAAGAAAAAGAGATAGAAAAATATTAACAAAATTGGTAAAAGATAAATAAATATATTAAATTTCAATAATTTCTAAAAGACTGATTTGAAATTTTAAAATGTTGCCAAATTTAAGAAATTACCTAATTACCCTTGGCTTTTTAAAAAATAAAAATCCTCAAACCCCTTGCCGGCCGTTAGTGACCAGTGACGACAACTGTCATCAGAGCTCCAGCGACCGTTGATGGAGCTCGATGGCTAATTCTTTTTTTTTTAAAAAAAAATCAGACTAAAGTTGTTAATATATATACTTGAACTGTTAATAATGATATTAAAGTTATCATTATAGATATTTGAGTCATTAATAATATTCACCGAAGCTCTGGTGGTCAATTGCCAACAAGGTCATCGGAGCATTGGTGATGGTCGCAGCCGCCGTGCATTGGCGCCCGAGCTTTGGTTGCTGACAAGACGGTTGGAGATTTTTTATTTAAAAAAAACTAAGAATAGTTAGATAATTTTTCAAATTTTATAACATTTCAAAATCTCAAATCAATTCCTTTGGAATAATTAAAAAATATAAAAACCTGTATTAACTATAAATCACAAAATGCAAACTCACTCTGAATTAAACATCCCACGTTTTAGCTAGTTCAAATTAAAATTTGTCCAAATTATAAACACATGTTCGCAACCACATTGGACGTTTTCATCCTCTTCGAAATAAACAAAACTGCACATATGAATGGAAAATCAAATCCAACTTTATTCAGAAACTCCAATGAAGACTCAATCTTTTGTAAAACAATCAAAGATCCAAAACGAATCGCATCCAACTCTACACTAAGCACAATCTCTCATCATCTATCTAACAAAGTAAAGCCGCAGCCATCAACAAGAGGGTGGCGAATAATCCGGCAGCTCTGTCTGACGTCGCGCCGGAGTTCGGCGGTGGTGGGCTGGCAGCACCGGAAGGAGATGGGGATGAAGGGTTTGTGTCTGAGGGTGAAGAAGCAGGAGATCCGGGGGCAGGAGCGGTGGGAGATGGCGGAGAGCTCGGAGATCCAGCGGGGGATGGAGACGGAGACGGTGACGTCGCAGGGGAGGAGGCGCCGGTGACGTTGATGGCCAGCTTTTGGCCGCCGGCGCAGTGACCGGGGACCGCACAGAGGTAATAATGCTCGCCGGACTTGTTCAGAGTCACCCTCACCGGCGGGTTATTGTAAAGCGCAAGAGGAGATGAGGTGTTGCAAGAATCATAGTTCGCCTTCGTCACCTCCGCCACATCATGTGCGTTCTTCTGGAAGTTGAACACTGCAAAAATCACTCAAAATCCATCAGCAAAAACAGAAAGAGCTTAATTCACCTCAAGAACTCTATATCTGAAATAAATTTAATACCACCTCTGTTCTCTGTTCCAATATAAGAGCCAATTAATTTTGTTAAGAGATTAAAAAAAACATAATAACATATGTTACGTATGAGTATGAGTATGAGTAAATTATATAAAAAAGCAACAATAAATATATATAGTTTAAATAATTTAATTAGCATCTTTAAGGTTAAGAAAAAAAAACGTAAACTCAAACCTTATATTTTGATAAAAAGTAGTAGTAGTCTCTTTTCTTACCTACGATGTCGCCGACTTTGAAGGTCTTGCCGGAAGTCCATGTTGTATAAAAGGCAGCGCCGTTGGAAGGGACGGTCCATCCGGTTTTGTCTCCGACGGTGTAAGTTACAGATCCATTAGATGAAGGAGACGGAGCTGAAGCAGGGGATGGTGAAGGAGCTTTCACCGGAGCAGGGGATTTCGCCGGAGAAGCAGCCGGCTGAGGAGCAGGGGAACCAGCAGGAGAAGAAGCTTGGTTGGTAACGTTAATGGCGATTTTCTGGCCAAGAGAACAGTGAGACCCAACAGTACAAATATAATACTGTTCACCACTTTCGTTCAACTTCACACTCGCAGGTCCATTGTTCAGAGTGAAAATGGTGTTCCCAGTGTTACAGGCATCAAAAGCTGCCTTCGTCACCTTTGCTACGTCATGTTGCCCAGTTGCAAAGTTGAACACTACAAGAATCACAAAAAAAAAGACAATAATTATTACATTGCACGAGAAATTATAATTAATAAGTGTGTGTGTAGGAGTCTTGTTATACCGAGAGTGTCGCCTTGCTTGAAGGTCTCGTTAGAAGCCCAGTTGGTGTAGGTTGAAGCGCCGCCGGCAGGGACAGTCCAGCCGGTGTTGCCACCGACGACATGGCGGGTTTGAGCAGATGAGCTGTGAAGCAGGGTGGCTAGTGATAGGAGAAGAAGAACAAGTGGATTGAGCTTGCCTACCATGGCTGTGTGTGTTCTTAAAGGTCAGGTCGCCCCTGTTCTGTGTTTTCTGTGAGAATGAAAGGGAAGAGACACTCACTTATTTGTGAGGGGGTGTATGTGTGATTATAGGAATATATATGTATGTGTGTGTGTATTAAAAATAAATAAATAAATAAGCAAGTTATGGGAGTGTGAATATAATTTTAGTTTTGTGGAGGAGTGGGATTTTGTGCATAATCGTTGTGGAATTTGTTTATTTGTTTGGTCAACCAAAATTTTAATTAGCTGCCGGAAATTGGGACGGGTAGGTGTTTGACGGATGGGCAGATGACAAAGGAAAATTGTAAATGATTGTAAATATTTAAAATTAATATTTTTTTTTTTTCAAAATTGAAAATGTTAGGTTCATTTTTAATGGCTAAAATTATCACTATTTATACTTTATATATATATAATTATTGTTGATTTCAAAATTACAATCAAGGTCTTGTTTGGGGTTGGGGTGGGGGGGGGGTACTTTTCCATTTCTTTATATGTCTCACTTTTAGGAAAAAAAATAATTCCTTAAGTTTTCAAGTGTAAGTAAATATTCTTAACTAATCAGTTTGATCCCTCTTAAAATTTATTTTTATCTGCATATAACCCCTCAACTGTGGACTTATATGCAAATAAACCCCCTTAAACTTTAAGCTATTTACAGATAAATAATGAACAAACCTTATTAATCTGTAGCATGAGAGTTATCAATATAAGTTATTGTCTACCATTATGCAACAAACAAACACAGTCACTAATTCATAATCAAAAGTAAATTATTGTTGTAATGAACATAGAGAATATAATATGAATTCCATGCGTCTACATGTATACAAGTGGGGTATATATATAAGAGAGGGGCCTTAGAATTAATAGGCTCATTATGACAATTGATTTCTAATGATCCCTAATCCCTAATTCTTTGTGATACTAAAATATTTCTTAACACTCCCCTTCAAATTGGAGCATAGATGTTAATCAAGCCCAACTTGTTATAAAAATAGTCAACCCAAGTCCTATTTAAGGCCTTAGTTAGAAGGTCGCCCAATTGGTCACTCGACCTCACATGCCCCATAGAAATAAAGTTCACCTTGATCTTATCACGTAGAAATTGACAGTCAATCTCAATGTGTTTCGTACGTTCATGAAACACAGAGTTTGAGGCTATGCGTAGAGTAGCTTTATTATCACACCACAATTTCGCAAGCAATGACGTGACAAGACCAACATCCTTCATTAATTGTTAAATCCACACAATTTTCTAAACTGATTGAGCCATGGCTCTATACTCAGCTTCTGCACTCAATCGAAAAACCACATTCTGCTTCTTGCTCCTCCAGGATACTGAATTTCTACCCACAAACACGCAATATCCTGTGGTGGATCTTCTGGTAGCCTTTAACTCTGCATGATATACATCACAAAAGCACTTAATCTTGATGTGACCATGATTCGTATAGAGTATACCACGACTTGGTGAGCCCTTTAAGTAATGTAAGACATAATCCAAAACTTCCCATTGAGCAGCAGTTGGTGTTGTCATGAATTGGCTAAGCATACTAACTGGAAAAGTCATATTAGAGCGAGTCACTGTGAGATAGTTTAATTTCCCAATCAGTCTACATTATCTTTCAGGATATGCAAATGGTGTGATTTTCTCGGGATCGACCCTTTTTCTCACATCCTCAGGTAGCTCGTCAAACGGTACGCTGTCATCAACGTCTAGAAAAGGGTTAGGAATCATGGGAAAGCTACTTGGTGCTCCTCCAAGTTTCCCGATTTCTCTTAGCAGATCAAGAACATATTTCCTCTGTGTCAAGAGGATGCCCTTATTGCTTCTCATAACCTCTATCCCAAGAAATTATTTTAAAGGACCCAAATCCTTTGTTTGAAAATGAGAATTAAGAAAGGCCTTGAGTGATGAGATGCTCGAAGTATTGTTACCTGAAATAACAATGGCATCAATATATACCACTAAGAGAATCATGTCGGCATCTGTTCGTTGATAAAACAAAGAGTGGTCACATTTACTTTGATTTAGACCAAACTTCTTAACCATAGAGCTAAACATGTCAAGCCAAGCATGAGGGCTCTGCTTCAAATCATATAAATACTTCTGAAGGTGACATACCTTCCTATACTCCCCTTGAGCAACAAAACCAGATGGTTGCTCCATGTAAACTTCCTCAAGAAGATCACCATTCAAGAACGCATTCTTAACATCCAACTGATGAAGATCCTAACCATAATTGGAGATGAAGAGGCGAACAAAAGACGGTTTGCCATAGGGGAGAAAGTTTTCGAATAGTCAACATTATAGTTCTAAGCATATCCCTTGGCAAACAGTCGAACTTTCAAACGTTCCAAGGTGCCATCAGCTTTTGTGTTTATCGTGAATACCCACTTACACCCAATAGCCTTATTTACGTGAGGTAAATCAACGAGAGTTTAGGTCTGATCAAGGGCCATCGTTTCTTCTTCCATTTCAGCACTCCAACCAGGATGGGCCAAGGCTTGGTGGAGAGAAGTGGGAACGGTGATAGAGTCTAAGGATGCTATGTAGGATTAGGATGGAAGAGACAAATGGTTATAAGAAACAAAGGAAGAGATAGGATAGGTGCAAGGACATTTACTTTTGCGTAAGGCAATGGGCAAGTCAACAGAAGTAGCATGTACTGGTTTTGGGTTAGAGGCACGAGCGGAAGTATCAGGAGTATCAGGCACTGGGTCTGGGTCTGGTTCATAGGCAGGAGTGGAAATATCAAGAGTATCAGGTACTATTTCTCGGTCAAAGATAGGAGTAAGAGGGACTAATCCAAATCAGACGCTAAAGCTGGCACTAGTGGATTATGGACCTGATCGACTCCATTACTTGCCCTAGGATTAGCATTAATTTTTGTAATTGTTGCCTATTTGGATTAGCTTTAAAAACTATTTTTCAAAAGTGATTTATAATTTACGAAGTAAATATGTGAGATAAGTTTTGTATCAAGTTACGTAAATGTGCTTTCCAACACTAATTCAAACCACCACTACTAATAAAAAAATGTGTTGTAAACTGTGAATCACCATTCTCCACGTATTTTAAAACAATTTTATTTTTTTAACAGATAGTGGGATATATAAGACCTTCCCCAATAAATCATTTTGGGCTTCTCTTCTCTGTCTTTTTTTATTTGAACTCCTTCTTTCCCTTTCAAATTTTTAAACGAAACTTTGACTCCACCGTCTATCACAAAGATCATAAAACAATTTTGAAGATTTTTTAATAAAAAAAGAATTCTGCATGAATAAATAAATAATTATTCTCGAAAAGCATCTCAGTCGGTATTATTTTAATATCCTCTTGCCGTATTGTTTGATAAACTAATTCAACGGAAAGATAACAAACGAAAACGACAAAAGTAAGCGTGGGGCCCACTTTGTGGAAAAGGTGACAAAAAAGTAAGTTATCGGGGAGTTTCCAATGTGATCTCGACTAAATATAAAAATAGGTAACGTTTTGTTTTGTTAGGGGGCCAATAAATATAGAAGGGTACAAAATGTTAGGTGAAAGTGAACTTGTGAGTTGTGAACACGTCTTGGTTCTGGAATGTGGACTTTAGAATTTGGACTTGCCAGGCCAGGCTTTGAAATCCTAGACGCGCAAATCGTCATGCTTTGCTGTGTTTTTCCATTTTCTACCCCGTCATGAATAATTTATCTACTAATAAGTGAGTCTGGTTTCTCTCCAAATCTCATTTCTGCCCATCCCTCATCATCAACAAATCGTGGTCGTCAAAACCTTGACTCAAGGGCCCAGAACATTTTTTCAAAAAAACCGCATGCGGTTTTAAAAAAAATTACTCTAGGCCATTGGATCAAGATTTCGAAGGCCAGGATGAGACTGTGAGAGATAATGAGAAAAATACTCATGAGAGAATCTCTTCTCTAATAAGTTCCTTCTTGGTAAATTACTATATTTTTTGAACGGCTTAAATTACTTGTATAACCATAGTTGATTTTTTTTTTTGAGAGATTAAAGAAATTATTTAATTATATTATATGTTGTGTATGATTAAATTATATATAAATTTATAAATGAGATAAATTAGTTTGAAGAAAAAACAATAAATATAAACTTTGAAGTGATTTAATTTGTTTCCTTAATCTCATTAAAAGAGTCAACTGAGTCTTATATCTAGAACCGAGATGTAATGTTTCATTTCTCAACCAGTTAAATTTTTTTTTTTAAAATAACCATTGAATAACAAAAAACAAAACAAATGATTTAATTACAGTTAGATCACTAGTTCATCAGACACGTTCTAGGAGGGATAATCACAATTCACAAACCTCAAAACTAGAGAAGTCAATTGCTCAGATATCTAATATTAGGATCTAGAAAAGATATCAGATTCTAATTGAGTATTAATAAAAAGATCACTACTTCATAAAATCCTAATGGGTTAATTTTCTTTTTTAGAAAATAACCATTCAATAGCAAAAAAAAAAAAAAGATTTAATTACGATTAGATCACTAGTTTATCATACTAGTATTAGAGTTAGGAGGGACAATCACGAACCTTGAAACTATAACACTACCTCCGGTCCTAATTATAAGAGTTAGTTGACTTTTTTTTTTTTAGAAATACTTAATCATTTTATATATTGTGTATCTTTAGATTATACATTAGTTTATTAGTCAAATTAATGAATTTGAAGAAAAAAATAAAAATAAAAAATATTCTAAGGTAATTTAATTAGCTTCTTTAATCTCTCCAAAAAAGTCAACTAGTTCTTATAATTATGAGAGTAGTCAATTATTCAGACATCTTATTATAGGATCTAGAAAAGACATCGGATACTGATTGGGTATTAAAAAAAGACCACTAATTCATAAAATCCTTTTAACACGACGATGTTAAAAACACCCTCTAACACCAGTTCTGCAACCGATTTGCGGGTATAGTCAGTATAGAAAGTATTGGATTTTCTACACTACACCGATTTTACGACAAGTCTAGAAAGTTTATATCTACACTGGTTGCAAACCTTTTTTTAAAACAAATGTTCTGTCTCTAAATTCATAGAGTAATTTTTTTTTTTGGGTGAAAATTCATAGAGCAACTTTAATATATATATATATATATATAAAAAAAACTCTACCAGAAGCACTCATCATGGGCTATTTTCTCTACAACACATCATAGACCCAAAAGTGAAAAGCCCCATTTTCTTGCCATCAGCAATTGGCAATACATGGGTTTGTGTGAATAGCCAAGGTATAAGGTCCTTGTTCAGGTTTGGACCTGGTCCATTGACCACAATGGCTTTGGTTCTAATGCTGGTATCCCTTCCTTCATTCCATTTTTTTATTCAAATATAATCTCCCATAAGTTAGTGTGTGCGTGTACAAATTAAAGTAATATATTATATAAATTATTTTTATTTCGTTGTTATTTATAGAGGCTCAAAATCAATTATTGAAAAAAAATTATTTGATAAATGGATGCATGAATAAAACCGTCTCAACCCATCATGAGCTTCTACACTGTATAAATAACAATCCAAATTAAAATTAATTTATACATATATATGTATGTATGTATGTATGTATGTATGTATGTATGGATGAATGTATGGATGTATGTATGGATGTATGGATGTATGTATGGATGGATGTATGCATGTATGGATGTATGCATGGATGGATGTATGTATGTATGGATGTATGTATGTATGTATGTATGTATGCATGCATGCATGCATGTATGTATGTATGTATGTATGGATGTATGTATGTATGTATGTATGTATGTATGTATGTATGCATGTATGTATGTATGTATGTATGTATGTATGTATGTATGTATGTATGTATGTATGTATGTATGTACACACATATCTATAGGGATAGGATATTGTCACTACCACTTTTTCACCGTTAGATCAGAATCTCATCTACCTTTATCATTTCTCTCTCCTATTGAGATTCTGATCTAACGGTGAAAAAGTGGTAGCGACATTAGTAGTGACAAAAAATGGTAGTGACAATATCCTATCCCAGACACACACACCACACACACACACACATATATATAGAGGGTTAAGTATCAATTTTGCCCCTGAAGTTTTGGGTATAACAATGTTGTCTCGGAAGTCTCAAAACGTAGCAATATTACCCCTCTGTTAACTGCCCTAACGGTCAACAACGTTTGACCGTTAGGGCAGTTAACAGAGGGGCAACATTGCTCCTAGGCGTGTACTTCAGAGGCAAAATTGATACTTAACCCTTTCCAAACAATAATCACTCGCCTGTGGAATTATCTACGCGAACGATTAATGAACCTCTCGTGCATTGTAAACAAAGATGACTGAGAGAATAAAGCTTACAAAGGGTTAGGTATCAATTTTGCCTCTAAAGTATACGTCCAGAGAAAATTTTCCCCTGAAGTTTTTGGTGTAGCAATGTTGCCTCGGAAGTCTCAAAACGTAGCAATGTTGCCCCTTTGTTAACAGCCCTAACGGTCAAACGTTAGTTGACCGTTAGGGGGGCAACATTGCTAGCTACGCCCAAATTAAAACTTCAGGGGCAAAATTGATACTTAACCACACACACACACGCACGCACGCACGCACGCACGCACGCACGCACGCACGCACGCACGCACGCACGCACGCACGCACGCACGCACGCACGCACGCACCCCAGCGCGCGCGCGCGCGTGTAAATAATATGTACATACATACACACACACCCGCGCGCACACACACACACGCACACACACACCCGCGCGCACACACACCCGCGCGCGCGCGCGTGTGTAAATAATATGTACATACATACATACATACATACATACATACATACATACATACATACATACATACATATTCACATATGTGTGTGTCTATATATGTATGTACGTACGTGTGTGTGTCTATGTGTGTGTATGAAAGAAAACAAACCTCGTCAGATGCTTGGCTTAGAATTAGTTATTATAAAGTCGGTTGATGATGTTTGGGTGGAAGTAACCTGAGAGGAATAATGAGATGCTTGACAGGTTTTATAAAGTACGACCTCCGGTATTATAGGAACACTTTTGTAGTGCAATTTACACTACAAAAGTGTTCCTATAATTAGTATTGGAGGGAGTATTCTTCTCTTCCAAGGTGACTGAACAAATGGAGGAGGTCTTGAGTTATGTGAAGTGTGGGGTGACTGAAGAAGAAAATTGGTTATTAACTAATCCCGTTTTTGAACAAGGAATTGAAGATACAGTTTTTTATTTGTGAACCACTAAGGCTACAGATCCTAATGGGTTTACTGCATTGTTTTATCAGTCAACTTGGGAGGAGGTTAAGAAGGAAGCTTGTGGTATGGTAAGAGTTTTTTTTTTAAAGAAAAATCTAAATTAATTAGAATCAACCTAACTCATTGTTTTGGTGCCAAAAGTTGATAGGCCTAAATCTGTTATAATCAGTTTTGACCCATCCGTCTTTACAATGTATCTTACGAGAACATTGCTAATTGTGACTACAAGAATGAGGGCTTTATATTTTTGAGCAGCTGAGAGCATTTGAGGAACGTCTCTTAATTTAGGATAATGTCATAATTGCTCATGAAGCCTTTCAATACTTAAAAAGAAGGAAATCCGGTTCAAGTAGTGATATCTAAACGTGAAAAGAATATGATTATGCAGAATGAAATATCTGGTGTAAGAAAGAAGGATGAAGCTATTTGGTTAAAAAGTAAAGGTGCTAAGTACTACTATATTAAGTCTGGTTATCATGTTGAAAAGACTGAAGAGGAGGTGAGGATAAATCCCAAATACTTCATATCAATCTCCTACTCAGCTTTAGCAGTGCATTTGGAAGTTGAATGTTACTCCAAAAATGAAGCATTTCTTATGGAGAATGTTGAATGATGCATTAATTGGCAACTAAGGATGCTTTGTTTAGAAGGAAATGTGCTCAAGATGGTATATTTCCAGTTAGTGGCAAAGAGGTTAAAACAGTTGAACATATGATATTATTCTATCCTTAGGCAAATAGATGTTGGTTTGCTGCTCTTTGTCTTTACTAACATGCTACGAGCATTAAGAAGTGGTATAAGTAGATTTTTCTAACCAGAAAGGAGATTATTGGGTGTTTAACTCAGTCATGGTTGATGCTGAGAAAGTTATTAACTCAGACTCTATGCTAGCAAGGAAAGTATGGCCTGGAGTGTTAGTGATGTGAATGAGGGTAGGATGAGAACTTGAGAAATGCCAGCAGAGGGTACTATATGAACATGAATATTGATGGTTCCTTCTTGTAGCAGACTAGTTGTGCTAGCATAGACGTAGGTTAGGCTTATTCTTGGGAGGTTTGGGAAAGAGTGTTTTGCAATGAAGGAGGCCATGTTGGTTTGTGACAGATTTTTCATGCATTGAATCTATACTGAGATTGATTGTGAGGAGCTGCGCTGTTTAGATATTTGATTGTTGGTTTTTCTATGGGTATGGAGTGTTCAAGTTTGTACATGTACACTTTGAATGATGTGTTATTTTGCTGATTAAGAGGAAGCCAGGTATTGAGTTCTCCTTTTGGTTGCTTGCCAAGGTAATGGTGCTGATGATCATCTAGCAGCTGTTGGAAGTAGAGGACACCATCCTCCTTAACTAAGATTTTGATGGCTGACTTGGATGGTAGAGGAAATGGAGGATTGAATCAGGAAGGAACTTAATTAGAGTGATCGTGTTGGTATAGGTTAGAAATTCCAATGGATATATGTCGTATATATTTGTTTTGTTTGTTGTTTGGTTTATTTGTAGCCTTGTAGGTTGTACTCTAGATATTTTGTTTGTTTTTTGCCTTTGTTTTGATGGATTAGTGTGTGTAATATTCTTTTGAACATTAATAAAATGGACTCTATTTTTGTGAAACAAAGTTAGCTATTATAATTCATTTACACACTCAGGCACGGTACAACTTTGTTGTGATCAGAGCAACATATATATCTTTATGCCTAAGTGAGCAGTACGTGTGGAAAAAATCTATCCTCCTTGCTCAATTGAAAAAGTTTTGCCCACTTAGATATTCAAGTTATGTTTCCCTCTTATGTCGCGCGCAATAACCCGTAGGAAGTTGACATAACTTATATACCTAAGTGAGAAGCTGTACTGCCATAGCTAACATCAATATATATACCAAGACAAATATAGCAACAAATTGATCACATGTCAAAGAAACAAATTAAACCTATCATTAATATATCAACCTAGAAAAAACATATCAACAACAAACAACGGATATATACAAAAATGACTTTTAATAAATAAAAAACATAAGAAATGATTGATATGGAACAGACGAAAATATATAACCTAGAAGTGCCAATCAAAGGAGGAGAAACAAGAGAGAATGGAAAAGAAAACGATGATAATGGTTGCACGAGAAGAGGCGATGGAGAGCAAATTTTAGGTAGAGCGTTAAGGGATTTATCATGGGATTTTAGTGTGATGGTTGGCACGCAAAATGAATAAACACAACAAAGATCACGATTAAAAATTCGTTCAAATTACATTCTACGTACACTAGGTGTCGGGAATTCCAGTGTAGAAAAATAAGCTCTTTCCACTAGGTGGAAAAGAAACTGACGAGGAAAGTTATAAATTTTTGACAAATGAAATTATTTAAATTACTATCTACACCAATTGTGACTTACAACTGTTGTAGAAAATATTATTTACACCACTTTCTTAAGCGATTTGTGTAAAATGTCAAAAGTTAAAGACCTTATTTTTAAAAATGTCACGGGTCACATTTTCTAGTGTGTTAGTGACAAAGTACACCCAAGATGAGGGTAAATTGGATAATTATAAAAAAAGAGCAATTTAATTCCTAACTTGTTTATGTATGTCTGTGTTTAGCTTTTGTTTGCCTTTTCTTATTTCGGATTTTGGGGACTTAATTCTAATTAGGTGGGGTAAGTTGTAGAATATAGATTTTTGGATCATGATGATTGGCCAGTTAAGGAATTTGATTTGTGTGATGAGTGAGAATTTTAAAAGTCTAATTGGATAGATTGAGGTTTAGAAGCTTTAAGGATAGATTTTGAGTTCAATTTTTTAGTTTTAGCTTCTTCTTTTTGGTGAACTGAGTTTTAGCTACTCTGTCTTGTTCATCGCGGCGAACATCGGGTAATAGTAGAATATTCTCTCTGTTTTATTCGCTCCGGCAAAGGGACCTACTCGTCGCTGTGAATGTCATATAATCACGGATAGCACGCACCCTTTATGTTTTGTTTTTGTTGCAGCAAATGTTGCAACTTCTGGTTTTATATATAAATCGTACAATAGTGCGAAATACTTAAGAGGAGACAACGTGGAGAAAGATTGGGGCTTTGCTAGGGCTTGAAGACGTTTACCATTGGGAGTGCTTTTGAACTTCCAAACTCTTTAGTAAGCGTTGCTAACTTGATTTCCAGCTTTCCCACCTAGATTTTGAGAAGATGAAAGTTAGGGTTTTTGTTGGATTTTGAAATGGGTTGAGGCTTGAGCAAACTTATGGTGGGATTTGAACTAGTGAAGCATCAGAACTAAGATGAGTTGGAAGCCCATCTTTGTACTCCCCATCTTACCACAAGTGAGGCAATTTGTGATGGTTTAATCCCTTGACTTGATTATTTCAATCATGTTTGCTTGAAATGATAGAAAAACTTTTTCTCAATTTTTAATTGAAAAATCTTCAAGTGGTTTTTCCACTGCCTCGATGAGGCTATCAACCAAGTTTATAGCTTCGTGTGATTGCAAAGATTGAAAGGCTTTGAAGAAACCTAGATTCAACACATTCAAATCAGGAGAATTTTGAGGTTGATAGGTCAAACGTATGTCAAACCCACCTTCATTGGCTGGTTGAAGAAAATTTCCATAATCTAAATGAACATGAATGCATTATCCTATTCTATGAAAATTGTCTTTCCTAAATCTTTGGTTGGCCATTTATATATCTTTTATGTGGCAGGTAAAACCTTATCAATTAACCACTTCTTACATACCTCTTTTGTAATATAAGTGGGTTTCTTTTTTAATGTACCTATAACTCTATTAGCACTTGTCCTTCTAGCTTCTTGTTCGTAAACAAGAGGAAAGACATCAATCTTCCCTGAGATTGTTTTTTCCCCTCTTCATCAAACCCGGGTCTAGCAACATCCAACCAAGAACATGACTTTCATAATAAAGTTTTTATTTTTGCAAATATGGACATCTTCATCTACAACTAAGTAACAATTCAAGGTTTTTTTTAAGAAGAACCACTTCTCATCAGTGTGAACGACATTATGTATGGATTTAAATTTTGGATGATAAGGGATGCTTATCTCTTTAGGTATTGACAAGCAAAATCTAAGACAGGTCATGTTGTTCTCCTCTTTCAAATGTATAGCTTAATTGCATTTAAACAGCGTCGAACATTTCCAGCCTTTAGCATCCTTATCAATGGTGTCTAGCAAATATTTTGAGCAGAAGCTAGTGATTGAAGTGTTTGCCGCTTCATTAACAGAATCACTGATAATATTTCACTATCTATGTCAACTCTTTTTCGGACACAATTTTTTTGTCTTCCCATGAGTCGCAACCCTGATCTCCATAATTTTTATTTTTGTTCTTGTATTTGAATTGTTAGTTATTTCATTAAATTAATTGATTTATATTAACTTATTCTTCAATTTGCACACATATTTTTGGTAATGAAGATGCCTACACAATCAAAGACATTGATTTGATTAGAGACCTTTTGATAGGACATCTTCTACGATAGATAGATGACATATATACAAAGATAAAAGGTTTCTTTTACACATTGTAGTGATTTAGAGAACTTGTGGATACTTGATTATATTTGTTTAAGTTGATCTATGTTTGGTGTAACATCCCGTTTTCATAAAGCAGTATAAAAAATTTTCATCAGAGTAGAGCATTGGAACAAGAGTGTAACTGATATATATATTCAAAATGCCCACTGGCTAGTTACAGAGACGGTACAGTAACCGAGAGTTTTCAAAAGTAAGAACAACAACAGAAAGTCTTCAGCCGGATCCCTAAGCTTGCTGCTTCCCTCTCTCCTCGGTCCTCGGTCTTCCCGGCCCTGACGCTATGTTAAGAGCTGAGGTCCAATGCATACGGACCCCAGCTAACGGTTAACCTCATGTTTATATATACATATACAGACAATAGACATTCACAATATCAACAGTACATACAATCGCTCTATCACAACCAATGCAGACATATTGCCCCCAGCATGCAGACATACTGCCCCCAGCATACAGTCATATATTGCCCCCAGCATACGGACATATTGCCCCCAGCATTCAGACATATCTTCTATCCTCTATATGCACTCAACAGTATAACATCTCTACACATACAACATACATACTACATATATGCATACCATAAACATCAGCGTTAGTGTTACAGTACGCGAACGTACCTTCGTTGACGGTAGACAGTATTTCTGTCGAAATTCGGTACGACAGTTGATCAGAACGTAATCAGGGATATCTTATCAAGATAACAACGCATTTATTAAGGATCTATCATTACGACGGACATTTTAGTCATAAATGACCATTTTACCCCTGAGCCCCTAATCGGCGGAATTTCGCGGCACTTCGTTACTTTGACTCTAATCTTCCAAAATTTTGCCATAACTCTTCCTCCAACATTATTTTCGAAATTAATACCTTAATTACCCTAAAACATGATATCTAATCATACTTGGAAGATTAAAGATCAAACTAGCATCTCTACTCTAACTACAGAAAGAACTACGAAGCTTAAGACTAAGGGCCAGGAGAACTTACTCGAGCTTATTTGCAAATTTTCCGGACTCCTCCTCCTCCTTGCTGCTCCAAGATTTTCGAAATGCTTGGTGGTTTTTGGTGTGAGAATTGTGCTTGGAGGTGCCTTCTATTTATAGGCAAAAGTTGGGTACTATTCATGCTTTATCAGACGAATTCTGGACCGTCGAATCGCACTTCATTGAGATGGCACAATCTTGTCCATCCAACCCACTTCCTTACATCATCATTCAAGGCCATGATGTCATGCCAATGATGTCACCCATGTACTTTGATGATGTCACTTACTTCCTCAAGAAGTTTTATACCGATAAAGTCCATTCGGTGTCCTAATCGCGTAATCTTGTAAAATCTCAAAATTAGGGAACATAGCCCTGAAGATCTATTTTTCCTCTTTCAAAATACTTGGGTCAACTAAATTTTTGATCCCATTCAGGGTGTCATCGGTTCGTGAAGATTTTCGAGATATCGCCTTGATTCTGAAAATCGCTTACAGTAACGTCAACACGGACAAAAATTCACCGATTCATAAAACGTCCAGTTGTTTATCAACTCATCCCCAGATATTGAGTTAGGATTTATTTTCTATAGGTTTTCATTTCTACTATCTGGCTTATTTCTTTTTCGTCTTATTACAAAGGCATTCCGCCGGTCTCGGAAATGACTTCTGAGACAGCTCAATCCGAGATAAAAATTCACTTGTCTATAAAATACTATGACCTTAGAAACCTTATTCATGGATTTCTAGATAGGATTTAATTTCTATGCGTGGTCATTTATCCTATTTGTTTTTTCACAACTTAACTACTATTTAATCAAAGTAGCATGATCTTTAATTTCAAAAATCTTATCCTCTTATCCATTCAATATTTTTGGTCAAACCTGGTCTTTTTTTATTTATTTATTTTCGTTTTTTAATTAATTATTTATTTAATATTATATTTTTTAATTATTTAATAATTTTTTTACATAATTTTTTAACAAAATTTCCTATTGGTCCATAATTGGATTTAGGCTTAAAATTACTTAATCTCATCATTTTTCTTAATATTTTCCAATTAATTAGAAAATATATTTTATGCTAATTATAGCCATAAACCACTAATTATAGGGTTTTACACAATTTACCATGATTATTCCCTTGTTCATGCTTAAGTAATTAGCCAATAATTATTTAATTAATCACTTACTAATTTTGGATAATTTTATTACTTAGAATTAATCATTATCTCACAAATTTTTTACTGATATTGGTATTTTACGCTCCATGTAAAATATTAAAAATCATGGGGTCAATTATGGCCCCACAATACTTTTTGATTTTTATCCTTTAATTTTTCCAATGTAATAATTTAATAAATTACCTAAATTAGGGAAAATATTCTTCCCTATTTCAAATAAATATTTATTTGCCTCTTTATAATATTTTCAGGGTATTTTATAACCCATAAATATTTTAGGGACCTATTTGCAATCTTTCAAACGTTTTAGGGACCTAACTGCACATTATCTAATTTCAAGAGAAATTACCCTAATAACAAGATAAATTCAATACAAGGTGTTTGATACCTCATATTCACCTATTTTTACTAGGCATTATTTACTGAGATTTTTAGGGTTTTACATTTAGTTTTGGAGAAAGTACTTGATTATAGAAATGAACTCCTGAATGTATATATACAAGGCCTAATAATTATCTTCACTTATTTTCTTTATTCTCTATTCTGGCTGGGAATTGGTTATTTTTTAAGGGCTGTTGGTAGTAAATACGAATTACAATTTTTTTTTTTTTTTAAAAAAATTGACTTTAAACGTCTGTTTTCTATAAAACAATAGTTGTAAAATGGTTACGACAACTGTTTTGAAAATCGTCTGAAAAAATAGTCGTTGTAAGTCTAATACATACAATATCGATTTTCAGTAAAAGCGTCGTTGTATGTAATATACTTGCAACAACTGCTTTTTAAAGACAGACTTTGTAAGTCACTTACAATAGCAGTTTTGAAACATACTTCTATTTTAAAACTTTCAATGACACTCACATAAACTTTCCCTGGAAAACGATCGTCTAAGGGTCTAAAAAACGAACGTTAAAAGTGTCTTATGTAGTAGTAACACTCTAGAACATTACTTATAATTTTTTGAATTCTAAAAGAAAATATATTAAAAAATTTATACAATATTATCTAATGCCTTTGTTGTAAATTGTCGACTACGTATCAGTACCTCAAAGTTCTAATAATTGCAAAAGGATACTATAAATATAAAAATAAAATATATAAAGTAAAAATTGGAAAATGTTAAAACTTGAGTAAATCTCAGATCTAATTGCAACATACCTACTAAAGTTAAGGAATGTGATAGGGTGAACATTCAATTAGATCATGTTCAACAAGCTGCTAAAAATTAGGAGAAAAACTTATATTGATTTTAGTTTATATAATCTAGAGTAATCAAAATTATTTTCTTTGCAAAAAATTTAAAAAATTTGGCATTTTACTTTATTATTTATCTGTGCTTCCTACTTTTCTCCGATGATTTTATCTTCAAATCAATGGTCATCTTCAGAAATTTCATAGTGCCTTTTGTCTGCGATTCTTCTTTCTAGATAATCTAGCAACCTTGAGCCTCAACTAGTGAGCTCTTGTTGTATAAAAAAATAAAAATGAAACTAAAAATATTAATTGAAAAAGAAATGAAAGCTTGCTCAAGGAAGAATCAAGAGAAGAAGGAGTTGCAGAGTGAAGATCCATATTAGTAGTAGAGGATGGAACCTGCTGCGATAGAGTAAAACCCATGGAAAGAAGAGTTATGAGACCTACTAGGGAAGCTAAAAAAAACGTTTAAGAAGGCTTTTCAAAATCCCGCCTCCTTATATTTGACATTTTTCTAGAATCCCACCTTTTTAGATGAAAGAATATTTAATAGTTCTTTATGAAGAACTGTAATTTATTGTCCATAATATTAATTAATGTATCAATAAAGAATATATTAATATATTGTTAAATTATTTAACAATTACTTGTGAAGAACTGTATATTGATATATTGTCAAAATCTCGCCTCCTTATATTTGACATTTTTCTAGAATCCCACCTTTTTAGATGAAAGAATATTTAATGGTTCTTTATGAAGAACCATAATGTATTATCCATAATGAAATACCTGGAAATTCCTATTTAATGTAAGTATTATATTTTGATAAATAATTAGTAAAAATGAAGGTGAATATGTGTCTCAACTTATTGTAATTTGTTAATTATAATTTTAGGTAAATTCCACTCTGAATTAAATTAACAAAGGGAAAGATATAAGACTAAAATTAGGGATCATAAAATGTGGTATAGTTTGCATATAAAACATGTAGCAATTATAGTTTTGTAGAAGGAGATAAAAATTCTGGAAGTTGAGTCACGTTTTTGGGAAGGGAATCTGAAGAGTGTTTGGAAAATATTAAACTGGTATTGATTCATATATTTCGAGTGAAAGGAGTTATTTTTCCTAAAAATATAGACTGTCAAGGTTTTGTATAATTTTGGAACACCTCATTTCAATTTTTTGTAATTAATTATGATTTTTCAAAGTTACCGAAAAATCTGGGCAGAAATGCTGAAATTCCGTTTTTAAGGAAATGTAAGGGTATAATTGGAATATAAAATAGGTCAATATTGGCTAAGGTATCTCTTAGGATATTATTTATGAAGGAAATAATGCGGTGATAACATTATAGGATATCCGAGGAATCAGGAATCAGTACCGAACGGACAAATGTACCACTAGCTACACGGACCAAGGTACGGACGCGTATTGTAACTTTAACTCTGATGTGTCTTGTATGCTTATATGTGATAGATGATTCATAGAGTCATGGACAAGACTAGGTCTTGGGTCATGTACTGTGGCTAAGACTCGGTCTTAGGTCACCTATTTATATACATTCAGTTTGTGCGGGTTATAGTCATGATAATGCTGTATGGTTGTTTTCTTAGCGTTGAGGACACGTGGATTCGTGGCACAGGGTGAGTGTACAAACGTTGCGAACATTACATTTGCTGTGTGCTATGTATTGTTGTGCTGTTAACATTACATTTGTTGTGTGCTATGTATTTGTTGTAACCTTACATCTGTTGTGTGCTATGTATGGTTAATGTTGAAATATAATGAATATCTGTCATACATATATTGTTTATACTTGATCATGAGGCTAACTGTTACCTGAGATTCAATGGGTATTGGATCTCAGAATTTATCCTACCTTTAGGATCTGAAGGATCAGGAGCCGTTGGAAAGGGTAAGAAGCACGTGTGAGAACTCAGCTAGAGTTTCTATTTTGGACTGTATTTTGTATAATACTTGGATAATTGTATCACTAAGGTGCCAACTAGATACATCGCAAAGAGTTTTAAGTTTGTAGCCACTTATCAGTTACTCACTCACTTAACCCAACTTACTCGCTCTATCGCTCCACTCTGATGATATTCTTATATACTGCTTATTAGTATTCATAACGGGTAATATTGAATATGGGGTGTTACACATAATATTAATTAATGTATCACGTACTAAAGAATATATTAATATAGTGTTAAATTACTTAACAGTTACTTGTGAAGAACTGTATATTGTCAAATAATTTTTTGGATATAAAAGGATGCTTAACGAAGAATCGTAATATATGGTCATATATATATGTGCGTGTGTGGGGGGGGTATGTGTGTGTGTGTGTGTGTGTTCTGGTGTAGAACACATATGTCCAGCCTGATGGGCTAGTGCTTTGATATTGGATCTAAGGTCTCTTCTCGAATGCCTATGGGGTAAGCACCCAGAAGAAAGTAGGATCACTGTACACAACTAGGCTCTTCGCCAAGGGGTGGTGTGTGTGCATAGTGTGACTGTATGTAAATAGTTCAGAGATTAGAACGTGTGTACCTTAGGGCTTGACCTCAGTATTTATAAAGTGTACCTTAGGTAGGATATTTTGGGCCTCGTGTGATCTCCGGCCAAAGGATCCTAACTATTCTATCATATTCGAAGATACTCCTTGATTATAGGGGGAGTTAGGATCCTCCTTGCTATTAGATAGGAGCGGGTATGCCTTATCAATATAGTTGGGCCTCACCGCTATTGGGCCTTGAACAGGTCCGTAACAGTTGCCCCCCAGCTCGGCAGTTTAAGTCTTTGAGCTGCCGGGGTGTATTATGCTCCCGGATAGGTTATCCGAGGTAGGTTGAGGAGCTCTTGACCCTCTGGCGACTATACCGTGTCCCGCCGGGTTAGGTTTCTTGGGCCTCGGATTCGGCCCCCTTCTCTCCGAGGTGCGAGGTAATGTCGCGAGACTCAAGGATCCGAGGTAGTGACCAGGGGCTTGTGGATCCGGGGTACTTGTCGTGGGCCCTGCGTGACTTCGAGGAAGTGGCCCCTCTGCATTTGCCATCATTGCCTCCTGGCACCTGGCTCAACTGGATTGGGGACGGGTTTCAACCGCCACGCCTAGCCGCCTCCAGTTTTCGTGCGCATTTAATGCGCCAGTAGCATGTCGTATGTCACCCCTGCTTTTGGGGTGAATAGTCCCTTTTGCCCATGCCGTTTGAGTGTCATTTGAACTTCCCTCCATTCTCCTTACATCAGTGGCAGTTGACACTCTTCACTTTACTTTGAAAACCTCAACCCTTCTCTTCTCGCACCAAACATCTCTCTGTACTGCTGAAAGGTTTTGCCCCTCTTACACCAGAAAAATCTCTACACTTCCCCGATTCTTTCACTTTGCAATCTTCCCATCTTCGAATCTACAGGTATGTCTCGTTCTTATCTACCTTTAAACGCTTTTATTTTGACGTTATACGTACTTCTGCGATTTTTGATTCTCGCTTCCTCTTCCTTCTGCCGTTAGTGTTTGGGATTTTTAGGTTTTCGGGGTGAGTTAGCAGTTGGTGTTTCTGGGTAACTTCTGGGTGAGTTTGCAATTATCGTTCTCGTACCCATACGTCCTTGCTTGGGGGAGTGTTTCATCACTTAGCTTTATTCCTTCTGGTTCCCCCTCCTTATCAATCCTTTTATGTCTTTCTAGGTTTGAACCTCCGACCTTGATGGGTAAGGGTAACCGTCCATCTTCTTCGAATCAACCTTTAACTCCAGAAGAGGAGGAAGCCCTGCGGGTGCGTTATCCTCGGACTAGTTTTTGGCTGTTAGGCTCTCCCCTGTCTGAGGAGCAGAAACTAGCCTCCATTCTCCGGGGTGGGTCCGGTGGGAGGAGTACTGAGGGGTCTCAACCATCCGTTCCTAGGTCCAGCCATCCTAGTGCCGACCCCGTTAGGCCCGATCCCATGAGTCAAGGCGAAGCCAAGGTCATTTCGGCCGAGCCCATTAACTTTTATGAGGCGCCTCGCCGCACAAGGTCGGAGTCCCTTCCTGACGGGTATCTAGGTCCTTGCTGGGAGTGTATTGCTCTGAGTTCCCAATACATTGCAAGTGGGAACGACTCTATGGCCAATAGTACCCTAAGTTCCTGTCGTCATAGGACGTCGTCTGAGCCTAGCCCGGCTACTGGGGATCTACGTTTGCTGGATACCACCAGTCTTCCTTCTTCACGCAGTAGCTTATCTCAGTTAGGTACACCCTTTAGTGCTGATTATAGCTTTTTTGTTTTTGTTATAGGTAAATGGAGTCATCGTCTTCTCCCCGTAATTCTCGGTCTGACGCCGGAGAGTCGGATTCCGCCGGTCCTCCCCAGATTCTTTTGGCTAAGTATCTCTGGGTGACGCATGAAGTTCTGACGACGCGTTCCTTAATGACTTCTTCAGACGTGGATCACTAGGAGCATCGGATTTTCCTAGATGTTTCCTGAGTCCTCCCGACGATGACATGCCGATCTGCTCTACTCGGGAGCCGGGGTACACCAATTTCTTTTTCTTTTATAGGGACTAAATTTCCCAGCTCGGTATTCGCTTTCCGTTTACCGAGTTCCAAATTTCTTCCTTCAATCATCTTCGCCTAGCCCCGTCTCAGCTTCACCCTAATGGGTGGGCTTACCTTGTGGCGTTCGAGCGCCTGTGCGGCTCGTTCGACCCAGTCATTCCTTGTACAACCACTCTCTTTTTCTTCTTCTTCTGTCCCTTCACCCCTCGCTTGGGTAGGGAGTCTGCCAAAGTGAAGGGATTGACTTCCTTCCGGGGTGATCCCGAAAAGAAACTTTTCACCGCCTACACCGACTCTTTCAAGCACTTCAAAAAGATCTTCTTCAAGGTGGTCGCAACCTCGATGAGCAACCCTGGTTTCTGAAGGGTCCTGAGGGCCCCGATGTGGAGTGGCGGTTCCCGTCATACTGGTCCGTCAATTATCACAAACTTGGTTTCTCCTCGTATCAAGTCAGTACTGACGACCTTCCGGCCGAGGAGGCTCCCTCGGTAACTTGGCTGGCCTCCTATGTTGCAGAACAAGGAGTAAAAAGCGCGGCCTTTTTTATTAATCGGGCTGGTGCTGGGTCGGCATCTAGTATGGTTTCTATTGCCACCGTACCTTGTATGTTTAAATTTACTTATTCTACATTTGATCCTGACTTCTAACCTCCTTGTTTGTTTTGCAGATCCACGTATGGAGGGGCTGCCCAAATACTTAGTGTATGTGAATCCGGAGGTTGCAGCGCCAACGAAGAAGGCACCTCGGAAGCGGGCCGCTCTCGAGCCCCAAAAGAATAAGGTCGTCGACGCTGCAGCCGTGGCATCTAAAGCAGCTGTGGCCAAGAAGGCCAAGGTTGTGGAAAAGCAAGGTGCTCCCCCGTCTCATCCCACAGGCCGAGCTTCGCCAGCGGCCGATGCGGGGAAGGAGGTCCTCCTCTCCGACTCGTAGAGTCCCCCGTCTCCGCCCGGCGTTCCTACTACATTTCCTCCAGCTAGCGAGATTGTCCGTGGTCTGGCCTGGGAGAAAGGAATCACAAACGAGCTTGGTCTAGCCTTTCTCCCGCCTCGTCAATTTATGAGTTCCCTGCCTCTTGCCCTCGTGGATGAGCACGTGGTGCATGAGGTGCAAGACTATGCCTGCAAGTCCATCGGGGTGTCGCAGGCCTATCTCCATCTCAAGGGCAAGTATGTCGAGCCGCGATTGAAATCCGACGGGTGAAGCTAGAACGGGACGTGGCTGAGGATAAGGCGAAAAGGTTCGCAGAGGAGAAGCAGCATGCCGAGGAGGCAAAGAACCGGGCTGAGGAGGAGAAGGGCCGGGCTGAGGAGGAGCTCATTACCTCCAAAGCCACGGCTGGGAAAGCTGTCGAGGAGCTTCTTCTTACGAAGGATGCTTTGGAGAAGACAACCTCGGAGCTGGTAACTTTGCGGCTGACTCACTCCAACACTATGATTGCTGTGAAGGCCTTGCAGCAACAGTGTTGTGACCTCGCCAAGGAGCTCGCAGCGACCAAGGCTGCCCTTGCGGGGAAGAAGAAAGCCCACCTTGAGGCAGTGGAAACTATGTAGGCGGCTGAATTGTTTGGCGGCCATATCTCAGCAGTGTGTCGTGACCCTGACTTCGTCCACCAAATCTAACTCGGTCGCCAACGCCTTGTTGTTCGTGCCCTCGCCTTCCTTGAGGGTCCTCAGCCTCCTCCACGATGGTTGGCCTATCTCGATGGGGATCATGGCCTCGCATCTGTAGGTCATCCGGAAGGGGGTTTCTTGGGTAGTCGATTGAATGGTGGTCCGGTAGCCCCACAACACGTTATAGAGCTGTTCAACCCAACTGGATTCGGCGTCTTCCACTATCCTTTTTCTTAAACCGTCTAGGATTACCTTATTTGCCGCCTCGGCTTGGCCATTTGACTGAGGATGTTCGACAAAGGCGAAGTGGTGTGTGACGACGAGATTGACCATCATACCTTGGAAATTCCTGTCCGTGAATTGGGTGCCGTTGTCTGTCACGACTTCAGCCGGGACTCCGAAGCGGGAAAAAATATTTTGTTGTACAAAACATTGCACCTTAGCCAAGGTGATTGTGGTTAAGGGTTCGACCTCGATCCATTTCGTAAAATAATCGACGATGACCACTAACCATCTCAATTGTCCGGAGGCTGCTTTAAATGGGCCGAGCAGATCCATTCCCCATTTGTAAAATGGCCATGGGGTCGAGATATATTCCATATCAGATGGAGGGGACCAAATGAGTTTTGCATGCTTCTGGCAGTTATCACATGTTCTGACGAACTCTTTGGAGTCGGCCTCCATGGTCGGCCAATAGTAGCCGGCCCGCAACGCCTTTCTTGCCAAAGCTTTCGCCCTCATGTGCTGCCCGTTAATTCCTCCATGAATTTCTGCCAGAACATATTTGCTCTCGCTCGGGCTCAAACACCTTAACATTGGTGAGTGTAGGCCTTTTCGGTAGAGGTGGTCTTCCACCATCGTGTACACTGCGGCCTCCCGAATAAGCTTCCTTACCTTGGTGCTCTCGAGGGGGAGGATTCCTCACTCCAGGTAATCTTCGATTGGCTTCCTCATATCGGTGGAGGTGGATATGGTCATGACACAGCTCGGTTCTTCTAACTTTTGCTGGACCATAGTCATGTGGTTTGCCGAGCCCTTTGTATTGGCAAGCTTTCAGAGGATGTCGGCTCTGACATTTTCTCCACTAGGGATGTGTGTGACCGTTACGTCCTCAAAGTCAGATAGCGCGTCCTTTACTTTATTTAAGTACTTCGCCAATAAAGGGCCCTTGGCTTGGTACGTCCCATCGACCTTGGCAGCGACGAGCTTTGAGTTGGTGAAAATCGTAACTTTCTGGGCTCCGAGCTCCTTGGCCTGTTGGAGCCCTGTGAGGAGTGCTTCGTACTTGGCTTGATTGTTTGACGTCGGAAAGTTCAGCTGCAGGGAATGTTCAATTGCGACCCCTTGAGGGCTCTCTATGATTATTCCGGCCCCACTTCCAGGAGCCATCCACATACACTTTCTAGAGGTTGAGGTTATTGACATCTCTCTTTGCCAGGGTCAGCTCCCAGAGGAAGTCCGCCAACGTCTGTGACTTGATAGAGTGTCGTGCTTCATAGGTGATGTCGAATTCTGATAACTCTATAGCCCAACTGATCATTTTGCCGGCCAGGTCGGGCTTATGCAACACCTGCCGGATCGGTTGACTGGTCCAAACGACGATTTGATGTGCTTGGAAATATGGGCGAAGTCTTATTACCGTTGTCAGTTTGGCGAAAGCCACTTTTTCCAGCTTTTGATGCCTAAGCTCCGAGCTCTACAGGGCTTTGCTTACAAAGTATATCGGTTCCTGACTGTTCTCGGTCTCTCAGACCAGTACCGCGCTCACTGCTTCTTACCCGACCGACAGGTAGAGGAACAAAATCTCACCAGGCAGCGGTTTCGATAGAACTGGCGGGGTTTCCAAGCATTGTTTGATTTTTTCGAATGCGGTGTCACACTCCGAGTTCCAGTCTCCCGTTGTCTCCTTTTTCAACAATTTGAAAAAGGGGAGGGCATTTTCCGCCGATCTTGGCAAGAACCTGGTTAATGCCGCCAGTCTTCCCATTAGCTGTTGGACTTCTTTCTTATTCCTTGGGGCTTGCATGTCAAGTACGGCCTCAATTCCCCGACTGGTTAACATGAAACCGAGGAATTTTCCGGCCGGCACCCCGAAAGCGCATTTGGCCAGGTTCAGCTAGATTCGATACTTCCTTAATTTGTTGAAGGTTTGTTCCAGATCGTGGATGTGGTTGTTGGGGTCATATGATTTGACGATCATGTCATCGATGTAGACCTCGATGTTCTGACCAAGCTGGTCCTCAAAAGCCTTGTTCATCATTCTCTGATACATTGCCCCGGCATTCTTCAAACCAAATGACATGATGTTGTAGCAATAGTTTGCTTTTTCGGTGATGAAGGCTGTCGCCTCTTGGTCATTGGGGTGCAGCGCGATTTGGTTGTACCCTGAGTATGCATCCATGAAAGACAGCAGCTGGAAACTGGATGAGTTATCTACTAGCTGGTCGATGTTGGGCATCGGATAGGCATCTTTCAGGCATGCCTTATTCAGATTCGTGAAGTCCGTGCAGACCCTCCACTTGCCGTTTGGTTTCAAGACCATCACCACATTGGATAGCCATGTGGTATATTGTATTTCTCGGATGAACCCTGCCTCCAACAATTCGTTGACATGCTTATCAATGGTTATTTGCCTTTCTGGTCCTCTTTTTCTCTTCTTCTGGGCCATTGGTGACGATTTTGGCCGAATGGACAATCTGTGACAACAAAAATCTGGGTTGATCCCAGGTATTTCGGCCGGGCTCCAAGCAAAGACATCTCAGTTCATTGCTAAGAACTCCTCCAATCTTATTCTTAAGTCCGGGCTCAATGTTCTGCCTATCTTTGTGATTTGGGTTGGCCCATTTCCCACGATCAGATCCTCCAATTCTCCCCCTGGTTATGGATAAAGGATCTCAGATTCTTCTCGTAGGTCCAATTCCACCATGTTGACCGGCTGGCTGGGCTCCCCGGTCCTCGGCCCTTCGTGCCGGGCTGGATGTTTCGAGGCTGAGGAGGGCCTGAGGCTACGCCTTCGCTTTCCCGGACCGTCTCAAAATAGCATTGTCGGGACTCCTTTTGATCGCCCTTGATGGTGAGGACTTTGTTGGTATTACTCACCATTTTTAGCTTCTGATGCTTGGTGGATACGAGCATGTCCCATTCGTGGATAGTTGGCCTGCCTAATATCACATTATACGGGGAAGGGAATTCGGCCACAATAAACCTTACCCGTTCAGACTTGAAAGCTTCCTTCGTCCCCAGAGTGAGTCTGAGGTCAATGTATCCCTTGGGAGGGGAGAGTTCCCCATTAAACCCTACCAAGGTCGTCTTGCATGGCTTTATATCTTCTTGATCGAGGTTCATCCTTTTGAAGGCGTCCTAGATAATAATGTCCGCCGAGCTTTCAGCGTCTACGAAGATTCTTTTAACCCGGCAATTCACCAGAGTTCCCGTGATAACCAGGCCGTCTTGATGGCCTAGCACCACATCCCTCATGTCCTCCTTTGTGAAAAGGAGTTGGGGTCGTTCCGTCTTATCCCCCGTATCCTGGTCTTCTTTGAACTTGGGGTGATCCCTCACTGAGAAGACCTCTTTCAGATATTTCTTTCGCTGGCTTGCCGTGTCTCCGCCTCTGCCAAAGCCCGCTAATTATGTTACAATCGAACTCGACCTCAGGGAAGTCATCTTCCTCGGAGGCCGACCTCTGCCGCTTATCGTCTTTCTTCTTCTCTTGGGTCGGGCTGTCCTGTCGGTCGCCTGGCTTGCGCTTGTCTCTCTTGCGCCCTTGGGTTTTTATCACATATTGGCGTAGTTTCCCCTCCCTAACGAACTTCTCGACAACATCATAGAGTTTGTAACACTGGTCTGTAGTGTGTCCCGGTCCGTCGTGGAAAGCGCAGAACCGGGTATGGTCCGTACTGGCTCGGTTCCTGAGAGGCCGAGGTCTCTCGACTTTCTGCATCTCGGTCAATGCTACTTCCCTCCAGAGCTGGGAGCGGGGGACATTTAAAGGAGTATATTTGTTATACTTACCCCTCGCTTCAGATTTTGCATTGGGGGTTTTATAGTTTGAGTTTCTTCCCCGGCGGTCTTGTTTGCGGCCCTCGGACTGGCTCTTGTCTCTTGGAGGTGTCTTCCTATCTTGTTCTCTCCGGGAGCATTTGCTAAGCGCATTTGCTCTATTTCCAGATACTTCTTTGATCGCGTTATAAAGTCGTTCAGGTTCTTGGGAGGTTCCTTAAAAAATGATTCAGCTAGCCGAGACTCACTGTCGAGGCCGGCGGCTAGGAGGTGTATATGTACCTCCTCCTTTAATCCGCGCACTTGAAAGGTCGTGTCCCTAAATCAATCCAGATAACTTTGGAGTGTCTCCCCATGCCGCTGCTTAATTTTGTCCAAAGTGTATTGGGATTTCGGTTGTTCTTTGCTGGTTGCAAAATTCAACACGAATGCCTCCGCCAACTCTTCGAAACGTTGTATCGACCTTACAGGCAAGGTATGGAGTCATTTTAATGCTGCTCCTTTGAGGGTTGCAGCAAAAATTCGGGTGATGACGAGTTCTCTGAGTCTCCTTACAAACATAACTACTTCGAAATCTTCGACATGGGTAGTCGGGTCTTGGGTCCCGTTGTACTTAGTGAGGTCGGCCATATCGAAATCGTCCGGGTAAGGCGCACTGAAAATATCATCTGAGAAGGGGCTGGTATTATCCTACCCGACGTACCTTCTTCGTGGTACCGCTATCCCTGGACGCCCTGAGGTCTGCCTCCTCGGTTCTTATCCTCTTCGTCCAACTTCCTGCTAGGATACCCGGGCTCTTGCCTCGGGCGTTCTCCGACCTATCCTTCCCCTGTCGATCGCGCAAAGTTTCTCCATCTCGGTCCTCTTCTCGGGTTCTATCGTCCCTGCCCCCCTTGGAGGACACAGACTCCCTCCTTTTTAGACGTTCCTCGATTCGCTGCATGTGCAGGGAGGTTCGGTTTTCCGAGGTCTCCATGCGTCAAAGCATTGAACTCAGAGTGTTTTGTAGGCGAAGAATGTCCAGGTGTCCGATTGGGAAAGCTTCCGGGATAGGATTCTGGGGTCTTTGGTGGACGTCTGTTTTTTTAGGGTTTTGTGCTGCCGAGGACTCTGTGTCTGACAGGTCGTCAACTAGGTGCCCATTATTATGGGCGAAATTTCTTGGCTCATCGTGCCGCGACGGTGAGTGCTAATCTTCCCCAGCCTGTCCATTATCCTATGCGGGGTTGGTCGGATCCTCGACATGCTGTTGCTGCCTCTGGCTTGTGCTTCTTGTATTAACCCTCATTGGTCACGGTGATTGAAATTTATGGTCCCCACGGTCGGCACCACTGTTCTGGTGTAGAACACAGATGTCCAGCCTGATGGGCTGGTGCTTTGATATTGGATCTAAGGTCTCTTCCCGAATGCCTATGGGGTAAGCACCCGGAAGAAAGTAGGATCACTGTACACAACCAGACTCTTCGCCAAGGAGGTGGTGTGTGTGCACAGTGTGACTGTATGTAAATAGTTCAGAGATTAGAACGTGTGTACCTTAGGGCTTGACCTCAGTATTTATAAAGTGTACCTTAGGTAGGATATTCTGGGCCTCACGTGATCTCCGGCCCAAGGATCCTAACTGTTCTATCATATTCAAAGATACTCCTTGATTATAGGAGGAGTTAGGATCCTTCTTGCTATTAGATAGGATCGGGTATGCCTTATCTCTATAGTTGGGCCTCACCACTATTGGGCCTTGAACAGGTCCGTAAAAATATATATATTCAGAATCTCACATTTTTATATTAAATAATATTTAGCAGTTTTTTTTTTTTGAAGAATCGTACTATATTGTTAAATAACTTTTTGCGGCTATCAAGTATTGTGAAATAAATTTTTCTTAAAATCTCGTCTTCTTATATATAATATTTTTCATTGATATGTGTTAAATATTATAAAAGAATACATGACGGTTGAGTTATGAGTTGTTACGTACATTAGAAAAAAAAAAAAAAAAGACACGAAATAAATACCCAAAAAAAATAATACAAAAATTGAGCATAATATAATGTCACATAAAGGAACGTGAATCTGTGGAAGCATGACATGTGTTAAAAATTTAGGGAGCTGCAGACATGGGCGGACCCAGTTTATATAAAGGGGGCACTAATTTGAGATGTTTTTTAAAAAAAAAAAAAAAAATATATATATATATATATATACACACACGCACACACATATTTAAAACACACATATTTAAATGATTGTCCACCTTTAAATTAAATGCTCACCCTTAATATATCAAGACTACACTTCGTAATTAAATAGGGGATGAATGGTTGAATGATTGTTTAGTGCCTTATATTGAAAAATATGTATTTGATAGCATTGATAATAAGGCAATTATGATGGAATTCCAAAAAATAAGGCTTAGAATGATAACATTGTAATTATTTTCATTGTAATATACTTTTGTTATTAAAATATATGTACTTAGAACTTATTGAGTGCCCACCTTTCATTGTAATTTATGCAACTGCATTTCTAACCGCACTTAGCCTTACTTTTCTAAATGACAAATTTGTAAAATAATTGTCTCTCTTATCATATCATTAGTGGTCACTTGATTTCATGAATATTTTTTTGATATTTTTTTTCTTGTTTATATTCTTTTGTTTTTTAATGCATTTAAAACTTTCATTAAAAAAAAAAAAATTCGGGGGCAGACCCAAATCCCCCTACTAATGGTGCCCCATTCAGTAAATTTCTAGGTCCACCCCTAGCTACACACCACCCCTAGCCTCCCTAATTCCGCTCTTGCTTATAGACAATTCAAAACCGTGATTTATGGTCGATAATAATCATTATATAACACTAGTTTTGTAGTAATGAATCTTTGTTAATTCTCTCAATATTTATTGTGCTTGATTATTGTGTCGAAAGAATGTTAATAAGGTTAATTCAAAAAAAGAAAAAGAAAAAGATTGATTGATATCTAAAATACGAGTAGGTCTTAGTACCAACATGTAACATCCCATTTTTTAAAGCGGAATTTTTTTAAAAAAATATTTTTATTTTATTTTTTAATTAATTAATTATTTATTTATTTTTTCCAAAAATTCCACAAAATTATCTAATTGGTCCATTCCTGTATTTAGGCCTAAAAATACCTAAGCTCAATGATTTTTCATAAAAATTTCCAATTAATTAGTAAATACATTTTTACTAATATTCCACTAATTTCCACTAATTTTTGAGCTTCACATAATTATTACTGAATTTCCTTTGCTTATGCTTAAGTAATTAGCCCAATATTACTTAATTACTTCATTATCACTTGTTGATAATTTTCTTAATTACAATGCCTCATTACCTTCATACTCTTGTATTAACCTTAGTGTTTCCATGCCTCTTACATTATTCTATAATTTGTAAGGGTATTTTGGTCTTTTATTACCTTTTGGACCTTCTTATACCATTTCTCCAAGTTCATAATTTATTAAATTACCATAATTAGGGATAATATATTCTCCTAATTCACTTGGTCATTTTACTGCCTTTTAGGATTTTTCATAATTTTCCTAAGTTATTTATGTCCATTAGGGGCATTTTGGTCATTTTGACCCCATAGTTCTTTTTCCTAAGAGATTTTCCTTTGGAAAATAAGCTAATTATTACTTAATATTTGATATCTCATATTCACCTACTTTCTATAGGCATAATTTTACCAAATTATGATATAGATTTTTAGGATATTACACAACATATACTTTGAACAACAAGCTTTTCAACCACCGCACCGCCCCCGTTTCCCGCGTCCCCAGATCTTCCCTTCACCATTGGTCTCATGTTCATCTACCAACTCTTCTTGATTAGGTCTTAGGATTTAATTTTCACTACTTATTCTTTCAAAATTGATAATACTTTAATTTCATATATTCCAAATTGAAATTTGCAAACTAAACTATCAAATTAAGGACAAGTAAGAAATGAAAAATATCTTAAAAAGTCATATGTATGATAAACTTATATATCATGATGTGTGTGTGTTTTATATATTTAAGAGTAAAATGTATTGATATTTCCTTAATCTTAAATTAATTACTGAGACGTCCTTTTTTATTTTTAAAATTTATATTTTTTTTTCCAAACCATTTTTTAAAATATCCATATAAACCATTTATTCAATATTGTTAATTGATCATTAAATCAAATAAACTTATCTGATTTTGTTTATTCCTTAATTAGAGTATACTCATTTTGATTGCTGCATGTATCCACTTTGTAAACTTTTTATATTCTTAATTTTAAAAAATATTCTATTATCAAATGCATTTTCTATATTAATATTATATTTTATGTATTTTCATTAGTTTTATTGAATTCCATTCTCAATATTATTTTTCCTTTATTTTTTTAATATTTTAATATATTAATTTTAAATCATAGTTGAGTACAATTACGCATTCACCTGATGAATTTTGAACTAATATCTTGACTAGTTCAATAATGAATATAATTATTAAAGACATTACTTTTCATCGTCACAAAATTAAGCTTAGTCTAATTTATTTATTTTATTTTGTGTTACGCCATTCTAATACATATTTTATGCACCATACAAGCAATGTGTTAGCATTGAAAGAAACCCATGACTTTAAGAAGTCACAGATCCCCTAAGAACTTGGCATGCACATATAAATTAATTTCTTTTCAAATCACTAAAATACAACTTTGGCCTATTAATTTAATCAACCAAATTTTTTTAATAACTAATAAAAAAAAAAAAAAAACTAAAAAATGACCTACTCCACCATGGTACTACATAATGTTTATTCTTTCAACGCAATATGATATTATAATACACCAAACAAACTGGTTCAGCAACTAAACACTACATCTGAACCAAAACTTATTCAAGGTAACACAGAAATTAAATTCCACCAATGCAAAATGAACCCCAACAATATGTGAAGAAAACACAGGAAATTACACACACACACACACATATATATCTATCTATCTAGAAATGAAGGAACAAGCTCAGACAAATAGTTGCAAGAAGAAGAGAGAAAGTAACAGCCAGAGGGTTGGCCGAGGATGGTGGAGGAGGCTGTTCGCCGGAAGGAGGCGTGGGTGATGATGATCCAGGAGCTCCCGCAGGCGAAGTTGACGGGGGAGAAGAAGAAGTGTTTGAGACATTAATGCTTAACTTTTGACCACTGCTACAGTGACCTTGGAAACCACAAGCAAAGTAAAACTCCCCGGTTCGGTTCAGAGTCACTCTAGCCGGTCCATTGGTAATCAATTGAACCGGGTTATTCACGTTGCAACTGTCGAAGTTGGCTTTTGTCAGTATGGCTACATCGTGGCTTCCAGTGGCAAAGTTAAACACTGCAAAAAAAATAAAAATAAATAAACAATAGAGCATAAGGAAGAAGGCTAGAATCTTTTAATGAACTTGTGTGTATTTGAAAACGTGAACTCAACACGACATCTTAACTCAAAATCTAAAGAAATAAATGTACCCGTGTTTTAGCCCAACTCTTCAATGTGAAATTTCTTCACTTTCTTATATCAAGTCAAGTCCACGCACACTCAACATCGTAAATATTTTGGGTCGAGAAATATAAAAGATTAGGTGGTCATTTATTTACCTAGAACATCGTTTACTTTGAATGTCAAGCCTGATGCCCAGTTGGAGTAGAAAGAAGCACCACCGGGAGGACTATTGAACCACCCTGAGGAGCCACCCACCGTGAAATCTTCGGCTTCCACGCTGTGGAGGAAAATTGCAGCAAAAGCAACCACCACAAGAACCGCCACGTTCGCTAACTTTGCCATCTCCACTAGATATATGAGTGATCTCAGGTCGTCCGGCCGGTCGCTCTATGGATTTCAGCGCTCTTCAATTGATGCTTTTAGCTTGAAGTGCTTTATATGTTGTGTTGTATATATAATCACAGTAACCCTTTAATTGCTGTACAAAAGTTGTTGGTGAAGTCAAAATATTGAATGGGTCCTAAAATTCATGTACTATATTATATAAACCTAATCCTTCCCAACCGCGAATATATACCATACAAAAATAAATAGATAGATAGATAGATTAGAAAAACATTGACGATGTCATCAAGTGCATGATAATTCTGTTATGTAATATAAACTAAGGAACCAATCAAATTACTTTCCGTGAAACATTGGTACATTGACTACACGTAATTCATCAGGCTCTACTTCTTGAAATTTTGGATTCATAGGATAAATTCATTACCTAATCAGGCCTTTTGACCTAAATGATAAAAACAGGGAAATGAAATTCTAATAATGACGGAATGTAAACATAATTTACCAACGTATACTATACATATAAGAAGTCATTAAGACATTAACCAAGAACGAATTCTTCCATTTTTCTACCTGTGAAGTTTTTTTTTTTGGGTAAAAAACAGTTTAAGGGTGGGGGTAGACATCGGTACTTCCACTAGGGTTAGGACACACCTCCAGATTCAAAGAGAGTTTAAAGAGGTACTTATAGATCGCCCACCAACGAGGTCCTCATATCGACCAGCGAGTATCGCATTTTCTCTCTTTTAGGGTGGAGGCGTCAGCCTTAGCCAACTTATGTCATTTCTTGTTGGCTTCTACCTGTGAGTTTTTTTTTTTTTTTTTTTTTTGATATGAAAAATTTTAGGAAAGGCAAACTCACCCATAGTCCAAAGGCAGGGCGCTTTGGTTCCGCTCACAAGGTATAATGAGTTAGAGAGTACACATGCCTCCACCTCTTCCCAGCGTTACTGCTTCACATCACCTAGATGTCTCCTCCAGCTCATTGACCAACTCAAGGATCGAACCCCCTCCCTTTGATAAAAGTATCCAACTCTTTTGCTAATTGAATCCAAGGATGAGGGGTTCTACCTAGGAAGTTTTTTTTTTATATATTCTACCTAGGAAGTTAGTGTAGTGTGACTTCACATATTTAGATGAAACTGTTGGGTCCTACTTAATTAGTCCATTGATAAATTTGGGGCCTAAGCCCATATTAATTTGGACACAAATAAAAATAAGAATAAAAATTAATTTGTAATTGGAAGGCCATGTAATTTTACTTGATTTTAAATTTCTTTTATCAGTGACATAAAACTACAAATACCTGATTAAAAATATTATTTTTAATTAGTGATGATATTCTTATAAAAATATATTGGAAATAATATTTCAACCAAATTATATGTTTAAACTTCAAAAAAATTAGTAAATAAATAAGTTTATATAACAAAAACACATAAAATATGATGATAAAATGTTAAAAAATATATGTGCATCAAAATTAGTTTTTGGTAATTTAAATTATTTTCGAACAATATCTGTTCAAAATGATACTTTGACCTAAAGTATGTTATTTAATAATTAATTAATGGTTGAAGGGATGAAAATTAGAATCTCAAAAAGGTAGCGAGCAGTCTATATATGTTACGTTACATTTAGTTTTTTTTCCCTTTTAATTTTAGAGGATGTTTATGTATGTTTTTAAAAGGGATGTCTCCATAATTGAGTTAAACTAGAGGGAGCGTCAGTGTATTTTACTCTTAATAACACATATACGTTATATATATATATATTGCCAATAAACACATTTACGTTATAAATCTATAAACTTATATATATTATGTGTTTGTAAAATGCTCATTCACATATACTGGAGCAGAGTTTTTTTTATGCCACCAGTGCTTTGTTTTTGCTTTTTAGATCAATGTTTTTCCGATTTTTGAAGTAAGTTTATAAGAGAAGTCTTATAATAGTTTGCAAAAAATGGTTTCTAAAACTATGGTTGGAGAGTTTCCTAAATAGACACTATAACAAGGTAGGCCCTTGTCTCCCAAATCCATTTTTAAGTCTACCTTAAATTTTTGGGTCGAATATTTCTTTTTCTTTTTTTTTGATAATAAAAAGTTTTGGAGGGGTTCGACATCAGTCCCCCACCAAGGCCAGGGTACGGCCCCGGGCTCTATGAGCACTTACTGGGGACTTACGAGATCGCCTACAAAGGAGTCCCAGCGACGATCGAATATTTCTATTTTTATTGTATAAATATATTTTTACAGTAAAAATAGAAGCCTTAAACTCTAAAATTTTTCTTGGGTTTAGGCCCATTAGAGGATTCTAATCTAGGCTTCGGCCCTTCTCCATTTCTAAACCAAAATAAAACAACGTACCCTGCCTCATATATATATTTTTCCAATAGAACTCTCTTCCACTAGATTGGATGTTGGGTTTAAAGGAATGACTTGGATTCGGTCCTCTGCTTCTTATTGTCTTCTGCGGTCCACTTTGGAAAAACAACATTGATCCTCTTTTCTTTTTTATAATACATATTTTAGGGTACTGTAGGTACTAAAAAGATACTTCAAGATACTGATCGGTGCTGGAAAAAATACTAACTGATACTTTATGATCTTGAAAAATTATTGAAAAAATATTTCAGGGTACTGACTGGTATTAAAAAAATACTCCAGGATACTGGTTGGTACTGAAAAAATATTTCATGATCTTGAAAAATTATCTTAGGACTCCTAAAATAATTTTTCAAAATCATAAAATATTTTTTTAGTACCAGTCAGTATCTTAAAGTATCTTTTTAGTACCTATAGTACCCTAAAATATGTATTAAAAAAAAAAGAGGATCATTGTTGTTTTTCCGAAGTGGACCGCAGAGGACAACAAGGAACAGATGATCAAATCCAAATCCCTAAAGGAAGGAGTTACTCCTTCACCACGTTCAAACCTCTATTGAAAGGGATGCCCATATTTAAATAAGAGGATATATATATTTGGCAAATAAAATACACACAGATAATATTATAATTATTTAGGATGAAGGCGCTAAAATAACCTTCAACTTTTTATCAAAAGTGCAAAAGTAACTATAAACTATTTTTTGAAACATAAGTAATTATAGACTTTTAAAATTGGGACAAAACCATTAAATCCAACTAACTTCCATCTATTACAATGAGAAAAATTAATCTTTTAGCTCTTGAAGTTTTGATTCACTTATAATTCAATCTTTAAATTTTTTACTCACTTGCAACTCAATCCCTAATGGTTATGAGTCATCTTGTGGACAAAAATGTTAAAATTTTGTTAAAATTTTTTAGGTGGATTTTATATAAATAAAAAACAGCATCTTCATCCCCATCAACTCTCATCTCCCTTCGCCTATGTTTTTCAGAGACTTCACTATGCAAAATCCCTAAATAAATTTTGAAAATATATAACAAAATATAAATTTGTCACCCAAAGTTGAGTCCCCAACACTAATACAAAAATGGCTTTTAAGACTGGATATAAATCACTTCTTGGACCGGATCTAGAACCGGTCTCGATAAAAGCAGTTTAAAAAGTCTGTTACTTTTAAGACCGGATACGCTACCGGTCTTAAAAAATACTTTTTAGACTGAACCTTTAAAATATGAGGTCTTAAAAGTTAAACTTTTAAGACTATATTTTTGAAATATTAGGTCTTAATACTTTTTAGACCGGACTTCTTAAACATCTGGTCTTAAAAGTAAACATTTTAGACATCCAGTCTTAAAAGTGGGAAAAAAAAAAACTACCATTTCCCAGCAAGACCAGAATTGAGGGGAGAAAGGGACCTAGGAGGCAGCAGGGGTACGTGGGCGCCGGCAACGTCAGAGAGAGCCCTGACGAGGAAGGCTTGGCTGCTTCCGAGTCATTCCTTGGTCAGCGGCTGCTTCATTCAGAGGCAAGCCTGTGTTGTTGTTGTTGGCGTTAAATCTACTTGAGAATAATACCTCCTAGGCTCTCACCAATTAGTCTATCTGCAATCAGAAGTAGGTAAAGCTGGGCACCACAAAGTAAGAGGACGACAAAAACGAGTCACAGCAAGTTTCGCACGCACAAAATGCAGTTTCCATTGTAAACCAACGCAGAAACAATAAAGAAGTGGTCAAGTGGGCAAGGCGGATTGCTTGAAATCCTCGAACTCAGTCATAAGTGGGAAATGCCCATGGCTGATAGTTTAGGAGAACCAAAAGGTGGAACAGCGTCTGTAAATGCTGTCGATGATTTTTTTTCCCCAGAAGCACGGCATCTTATCATAATTATAAGCAATTCGATCTCTGGTTAATGGTTATTATGTTATGACTCGGTGATTCCTTATATTAACTTAATCAATACTCTTCCACTTTGTATATTTTGAACAAAACAGAAAGACTGGGAAAAAAAAAGGCATCTAATCTGGTGAAGGAATGCTTGCTTGAGTTATGAGAAGAGAAGGTGTCGAACTGTCGATCATCAGTAGCCATCCCTCCTGTCTTGCTCCTCAGCTTCCTCATTAGCAGCTTGAACGGACATGAACCACAAATATCCCTGTTTCATTAATATCAACTTCAATTAGCTTCACCAGTCGACTAATGTCATTTAAGTTCAAAGTGATGATCTTGATAACGAAATTTACCAAGTCCCAGGAATAGACTACACTAAAATCGTTAATACCACAAGCGCACTATTCACAGGGTAATAATAATGATCAAGTAAATTATTGAAGTACTCACCGAGAAGGGAATGCCAGTGAATGTAAAGAATCCAAGCAACGGAGCAAAATACACTGTCGGAGCGCAACATTCCAATAACTGGCCTTTGGTTCACGTACTCGAATACGGAAGGAACCAATCTATAATTTTGTAAAATTATTATTACTAGCTATGAAAACCAGTTGGAGAAACAGTTCACATATATACGTACATATGCATTTATCTTTTGGGCAAGATCTGGATAAGAAACCAAATCACTGTGAGAAGAAAAACAACACTTATAATCAAAATTCTTCTAGCCCATTATGAGCTTTTCTTTTTATCAGTCAAATACAACTCGGTAGCCTGTGTCATGAAGTTTTCTGCAATAAACATCAAACAAGTTATGGCTAAAATTATGTAGAAAAACTATTGAGAATCAACATATATTTTACTTTGTAATAAATTAGCACTGGTTTATTGGTATACAAGGCGCAAAAGGACTAGATCTGGAATCTTCAAATGGATGAATGAGAGGTGAGGGGTTTTCTGATTGTAGATCTGGAATCTTTCATGGATGAATGAGAGGTGAGATAGATAGATAGAGATTGTGGTGGTGGGTTAGGCGCCAATTAGAAGAAAGTGAAGCTGCCAAATGAGAGTTATCGATACAGGAAGAGAGGTTCAGAGAGCGAAATTCAATTTTTGGGTTGGGAAAAGTGAAGATTGATCTTTTAAACTTTTTAGATTGAACTTTTAAAATATTAGGTCTTAAAAGTATATTTTTTAGACTGGACTTTTTAAACATCTGATCTTAAAAGTTTTTTATTTTTATATTTACAAAATTGTCACCGGTTATACTTTTAAGACCTAATATCTTAAAAGTACAATCTAAAAAGTTCTTTATATATTTACAAAATTGTCACCGGTCATATTTTTTAGATGTCATATTAAAAGAACTAGTCTAAAAAGTTTTTATATTTACGAAACTGCTACCGATCATATTTTTTAGATCTTATGTTAAAGGAACCAATCTAAAAAGTTTTTTATATTTATGAAATTGCTACCAGTCATACTATTTAGACCTAATCCTCTATAATCTGATCTAAAGGTGACAGTCTAAAAGCACTTTTTCTACAAGTGCAAAATTGTAAATTGCAGGAACCCACAAGTCTTAAAGGCATAATCACCATCCTACAACCCACATGTGCGCCAATCCCATAACTAAACACCCAATAATGTTAATATGTGTGCTACAATTCATGGTTGGTTCTTCCCTCTTACGAATTGACGGTGGATCACTTTTTTGGTGAGCTTGAGACAATCCAGTTAAATGGATAGGTTTCTGTTGGACTAAGCATTTCTCTATAGAAAAATGATTTATTCTTCTCAAATCCTTTATTTCAAAGGCTTTCTTTAAGTAATTCTCAACTTTAGCAAGCTCGATCTTCAGGAATTTAAGCAATGCACACATTTTGGAAGCTCTTCAAGAGGTCAAGTAATTCACAGTTTTGGAAATTCTTCAAGAGTTCCAAATATATTTAAATTATTAAACATAAACTGCAATTATAGTAAACTCAATTTCTAATCTTTTCATAAAAATGCATGAGTTCAATACATATTTTATAATCTTCCTTCAACATACATTTATCAAGTCAGTAATATCATATACACTTTGGTTTGCTTAAAACCATATAAAGATCTTAATTGAATTGTGTGCTTTTGTCAACTTGAATCCTTTAGGGAGTTTCATATACTTTGATCATATGCTTCTGGTAACTTGAATCCTTTAGGACTACCATATGTTTAGATCTAAGTCCATACATGTGTTTGGCCCCTAAAGAATTTTATAAGTATGACAATTTTCTAGGTATGTACTCCTAGCATTAATTCTCCTGGGATTCACATACAAGTCACAATATAGTGAGTAATTTATAATCATATTCTCTATAAGCATATCAAAATTTCATATACTGCTAGACTTCTAAATTAACAAGACATATGAATATTTAATTACCACATGATAATGTCTATCAACATTGAAAATTTTCAAAAATCATTATAACTGTATTTCCGCCTTTTTGTACAATAATGCCCATTTATACAATACTAATATTGCACTTCTGTGCTCATGCTAGAAATGCACAATCTCATGTTATAATATTGCATGTTGCGTCTTTTATTTTATATTGGCCAACTATCTTTATGTTTATATCTCATACATATTTGTATACAATATCCTCATTTGATCACGTGATATTTTCATCAAAATCAATGTCGACAGCTTTATCTTTTGGGTTCCTTTTTATTTTGACATAACTAATTAAGATCTCTTTATTGCTTTTAGGTACCTAAACTTCTTCCGAGGTCTTACAAACAGTTATGTCTCAATTCTTGCCTCCTCAATATAATCATCTTAATTATTTGCTCCCTTTTCTTTTGCTTTTGGAACCGATCATTTTCTCATGCTTCAGGCATGTCTCATTTTTCATTTATATTTATTGGAGCATTCTTTTTAGCTAGAACATAAGATATAAGAATTCTCATTTAGGTCAGTAACTGTATCTATCATATATTCAGAATGCGATATTTGATGAACTTCTAGTTCATACTATTATATTTGAGGATCTACATTTGATGCATAGAATGTACACTCTTTTTCGACTACTCATTTTCTCCCCCTCATGTTGGGAAAACTTTGTCAAATGACAATAAACTAATCATGCTGTATAAGTCTCCTAAATCCATTTGTTTCCTTAAGAAACATCATTTTGTTTCATTTAGAAATAAACAAAGGAAGGAGGTTTTTACCCAACGTTTATCCTAATTTTTAAATATCCATCTATGTGCAATATTGTGGTGGAATAATATATAATAATAGATATTATACATTAAAAACTCTAATATGAAAAGTATCTAACTCCCGACCAAAAGCTAATTATAATCGGAGAATTTATAATACTTTGTTGGCTTGATACATTTATCTATTGCAAATGTAAACTCAATAATCCCAACACTAAAATAGGAATTTTGTTCTCATAAATTTTGATCTAGCTATATATGGAGACTTTGGTAAGTTATTTGCTAGATAATTTTGTGGATCATATAGTTTGAAAACTGTGCATTAATTGATAAAGTGAAATCCATATATGCTTTTATGACTAAGGCAATTGTTCTGAAAAGGGCCTTGATGATGTTAGCCATGGATTTAGGCCAGGATATGGTTATTTTTGAGATTGATTGTCTTACTCTGCATACCTGTGTTGCTGATATGTCTCCTGATGCTTTTGATTGGCGGTGTAGGAGCATTGTTTATGATATTATTAACCTTCTTAATTCCAAGGTTAGGTTCTCTGTGTCCTTTACCCCTCGAAGGGGAAACCGTGTTGCTAACTCTCTGGTAGCTGAGGCTTATAAAGAGGTGTATTCGATTGGGTGGGTTGTAAGACCATCACCTGCTTTACGTTCTCTTCTAACCTTGGACATTCAGGAAGTAAATTGTTTCAAGAATGATGTTCATCACTCTGGTCCTGAGTTGAGGGGTGACTGATTTCCCTGTTTTTAGGCCTTGTTGTTTTCTTCTATTATTTCATTTTGCTTTCATTGTATTTGTCGTATGTATTTGTTTCCTAGTCCCTGTATCAGTTATGCCTTTCGTGCCAGGGTTTGGATCTGTCATGTAACTTTTTCTGCAGTGATAGATGTATTTTCTGAGCAAAAAAAAAAAAAGTCAAAATATTGACTGGGTCCTAAATTTCATGCATTATTATATCAACCTAATCCTTCCCGACCGCGAATATAAGACCATACAAAAAAATAAACAGTACAACATTGACGATTTCACTAAGCTCATGAATAATTCTATTATGTAATATAAATTAAGGAACCAATCAAATTACTTTCCGTGAAACAATGGGACATTGACTTCATGTAATTTCAGGTTCTACTTCTAGAACTCTTGGATTCATAGGATAAATTCATTTCCTAATTAGGCCTTTTGACCTAAATGATAAAAACGGGGAAATGAAATTCTCATAATGACGCACTGTAAAACTTATTTACCAACGAATTCTTTCATTTCTCGGCCTTTGAAGTTAGTTTTTTTTTTTTTTGGTATCCCACGGATCTTTCAGTGCCGACTAATTTGGATTTCACTCTGCGTTGGGCCCATGGTCGTCGGGCAAGAGCTTCAAACACCATTTTCTCTATTTTCACGCCTCAAACCAAGGATATGGTAGTGGGAAAGCAAGTCCCTTACTACTTACTTCCAAGGGATGTTGGTGCATGTGAAGTTAGTTTTTTTTTTTTTGATATAAGAAAGTTTTGGAGGGGTTCGACATCAGTCCCCCACCAAGGCCAGGGCACGGCCCCGGGCTCTATGAGCACTTACTGGGGACTTACGAGATCGCCTACCAAAGGAGTCCCAACGACGGCAGAGGGGATCGAACCCACGACCCAAGGGCCTAGTCCTGGACCCCTTACCATCTATGCCAACTCACATTTGCGCATGTGAAGTTAGTTTGATATCACAATTTTAGATGAAACTGCTGGGGCCTACATAATTAGTCCATTGATGAATTGGGGCCTAAGCCCATTTCAATTGGAGCACAAATAAAAATATGAAGAAAAATTAATTTGTAAGTCCATGCTATTTTACTTGATTTTAAATTGATTTATCAATCACATGAAACTACAAAATACCTGATTAAAAATATTATTTTTAATTAGTGATAAAGTTTATATAAAAATATATTGAAAATATAATTTTAACCAAATAATATATTTAAACTTTAAAAAATTATTTAATAAATAATTTTATGTAACTAAGAATATAAAATATGATGATAAATAAGTTTAAAACTATATATGCATCAAAATATTTTTTTTGTAATTCAAATTATTTTTAAACAATATTTGTTTAAAACATTGTTTTAAAAGCTGGACCAAAGGTCAAGTTGAAAAAGCTAGGGGTTACGGTTCAAACGGTTAGATCAGTTAAGCCATTTGGTGGGACTAGTAATGTAAAAATTAAATTTAAAAAAATATTATATTCCTATATATGATAATATATGTGTAAGAAATTATATATCACATTATTATTATTTTTTAATAATATATGCCAAAATAGAACACACACTTATGCATTGAATATGTTTTATGAAAATTATTATAATGTATTTATTGGGTACTCTAATCAAAGGGTTAAGGACCAAAAATACCAACGAACTATTGGGCCAGGATCACCCAGCACAGTAAACTATTTTTTGGACCAAAAATACCAACAAACATTTTAAAGAGGAGCGCTCAGCACAACGCCATTAACACCGTTAACAAAAAGTTAACCTCCATTATCTAAGGTGCAGATTGGCCAACGAACTCTTATTCCAGAGCGCCAAAGACAAAATTCTAAATTTTACTAAATTAAATAATTTTTCTCAATTGTCATTATTCAAAACTACTTGTATAGATATCTATGGATAAAAATTATTCATTATTTAATTTTTTCAAAATTATAATTTGCTAAAATAAACAAAAGTTTTAATTAAAAATATAATTATATGATTTAAATAAAACTCAAGGTGTTTTATATTCTTTTCTTTCGATTTTGCTGTTAACTTAATATCATTATATTCAAGATAGATAATGTATCGTTTGGAATAAGTTATACGGCAATTGACACAATTGAGCTTTAAGAACTACTAACCTAAATTTCTTGCTATAATTTAAAGAGGGAAACAAATTATACTTATAAATTTAGATTAATAAGACTTATATTTAGAAATAAAATAAAATTAAAAATCATGATAGAGTAAAAATACATACATAAATTTACTCTAATTTATTTGATTAATAAGTTCAGTTTTACATATTTTACTCTAATTCTCTCATATCATTTATCATACATTCTTTTTCTCATAAAAATTATTATTTTATTTTAGAAGAAATTTATGTGAGTTTTATTATAAAAATAAATCATATAATTTTTTGTTTAACATATATAATAAATTATAAAACACCTTGAGTTTTATTTAAATCATATAATTATATTTTTAATTAAAACTTTTGTTTATTTTAGCAAATTATAATTTTGACAAAATTAAAGAATGAATAATTTTTGTTCATAGTTATCTATACAAGTAGTTTTGAATAATGACAATTGAGAAAAAATTATTTAATTTAGTAAAATTTAGAATTTTGTGCTGGCGCTCCGGAATAAGAGTTCGTTGGCCAATCTGCACCTTAGATAACGGAGGTTAACTTTTTGTTAACGGTGTTAATGGCGTTGTGCTGAGCGCTCCTCTTTAAAATGTTTGTTGGTATTTTTGGTCCAAAAAATAGTTTGTTGTGCTGGGTGGTCCTGGCCCAATAGTTCGTTGGTATTTTTGGTCCTTAGCCCCTAATCAAATTTGGAGCTTGCATCTAGTTCTTTGTTTTTCTTTTGTTTAGTCTAAGGATTTTGAATCTAGTTTAGTTTAATAATTTAATTCATTTTTTAATCAAGTCAATTTTATATCCCGGCCACTTTAATTTTTTGTGTTTAAGGTTTAGGGAGAAAATTTAAGTGTGTTAATTGTAGGTTAATTTCTTAAGAAAATTTAGAAAAAATTGAAATAAAAAAATTAATAGAAAATTTAATAGCATGTACCCCATTTAGCATAATATGCATTATTACGTCCAATTGCTAAATTATCAAACCATTTACTTAGATTTGATTGTATATTAATTAGGGATAAAATTTGAGTTAAGTTTAAGGATACAATTAATGAAGTTTAATATTTTTCTTAGTTATGATAAAACGTGTTAGAAGTAATTTATAAATAGAAGTATGTGAGTAGATAACATTAATTTGCTTGTTAATTTAAAGTTGATGTATAAAATTCCATGTCATGTTTATAATAATAGCATAGAATTTGAATAGCTAGATAGATATTTTTTTTATAAGTTGAGGGCATTTTAGTACTTTCATGTCCATTTTGAATGTTTATTGGTATTTTTGCACCTCTGAAAAACATATGGTGTTTGAAACACTTTTAAATAAGACTTTATAGTTTTTTTTTTTTTGCAGCTTTACCATTTTTGAGCCTGGGACATTTAGATACTTTTAGAAAAATAGCTTGGGTCCTATTACAAAAAGTAACGAACGTTGGCCAATTGTAGCGAACATCTCATTTTTACTCTGATTTTGAATATTTGTGGGTACATTTATACTAAAAAAAGTTTATGATGTTGGATACGCTTTTAATTTGATAGGTAATTTTTCCATTTAACATTTTGTAAAATGCTCATTCACATAGGAAAGGGTATTTTCTTTTCTTTCTTTTTTTTGTCACCAAGATATAGCAAGGTAAGCCCCAGTCCCCCAAATCCTTTTTGTTTTGATATAACCCCAAATCCTTTTTTTTTTTTTTTTTGATAAATACCCCAAATCCATTTTTAAGTCCGCCTTTAAATGTTTTCTTGGGTTTAGGCCCATCATAGGATTCTGATCTGTGCTTCGGCCCATCATAGGATTCTGATCTGGGCTTCGGCCCTTCTCCATTTCTTAACCAAAATAATACAACGTACCCCGCCACAATAAATTTTTTGAACTCCTTTACCTTTTTTTTTTTTTTTTTAAACTCGTAGAACACTCCTCCAGTAGAAGTTAGAGCAAGGGTTGGGTTTTGAGTCGTTCACAAGATAGTAAATCAAAGTTTAAATCTTTGCTTGGAGAGGCACCACATTTAATGGATGATAATATTTAAAATATGATTGCCTTAAATAAGAGGATACATATATATTTAGTAAAAAAAATTAAAATATATATAATATTATAATTATTTATAATTTTTGTACCATTATTATGCAATTTTCAATATTCATATTATATCAATTATTCCATGTTATAAAATTTATTAAAATATAATTATTAATTATTAAAAGTAAAATAAGTTGTTCTTCTCACCCCTTGGTCTTTTTGTTCTAAATATTATACAAGGATAAATTCACCATGCCATTTAGCTATATAGGGGGAAATAAATCCTGTTTTCTTTTTTTGGAGGAAGGTAGTTTTAGTGTTACCTGTTTTGTTGGAGAGGAAGGGTAATAATTTCTTTTAAATATAAGTTTTAGAAAGGGGCACCCCTACCCCTAAATTACAAGCTAGCGTGCAACGACTTTTCAGTCGTTGTTGTTTGCTGCTTTTTGCAGGCTTGAAAATCTCTCTCCTCCCTATCTCCATTCTGTTGATTCGCTTCTTACCATTCAATTCTTACATATTTGATTATACTTTTTTAATTATAGTTATATAAATTAATTTACACCTTAATTCAAATTGCATAATTTATTAAAAAATTCATTCTCATCCCAATATATTAGTATGTGTATAAAAAACCGATTTATTGATATTTTTTATTTCTAGTTAAGGTAATAATTTAATTTAAAAATTAATTATGTGGTAAAAATTGTTAAAACATTACCTACAATTTCAGATATCCAATTACATTTTTCATAAGTAGTCTCATTATTCTCCACATTTTTGGCAGTGCAAATGTTCTTCAAAGCCAAGTTTAATGTGTGAATAACACATGGTGTCCAACAAATAGTCAGATATTCTTACTCAATAAGGGGCTTGTACCCTTACAATTAGCAGCATTATCTGTAATTACTTGAATCACCTTCTCCACCCCATCATCTTGAATTAATTGGCCTCATTTGGGAATCACTCCACCCATCACTAACAATACTCACACCGTTTGACCTCCAAAGAGATCGGGCAGAGATACACAACCTGTCAACATGATCCTTCTCCTGCTGCAAAAGCGTAGTTTGCAACAGGTGTAATAAGTTGAAAAAAATCAAATCCGGGGTCAGATGTGTCTCTTGAATTAAGCAAAGAAGCTCTTGAAAATAGGAAAAGGGTCTTCAGCCGGTTGTATCTATGTTTCAATGCTGCAAAGGTAATTGTTGCCATAATTTTGTTATTAAGTTTTCTATGTTGCCATGCTTTAGGATGCTTGCATGATTTAATGAAGTATGTTCTTGTTGGTTTTGGCAGATGGGTTGGAAGGCAGGATGCAGACCAATAATTGGTGTTGATGGTACTTTCCTCAAAGGCAATGCACGAGGCATCATGTTAACGGCTATTGGGCTTGATGTGAATGATAGTTTATATCCCATTGCTGTTGGGATTACACAAAAGGAGAACAAATTAAATTGGAAATGGTTTTTCCAATGGTTGAAGAGGTCTTTAGACTTAGAGGATGGAGATAAAATAACAATCATGTATGATATGCAAAAGGTAAGGTATGGACTAATTCATATGGCGTTCATATATACTTGATATATGATATATTATTCGTACAATGGCTGCAGGGTCTACTTGATGTTGTATCGGAGGTGTTGCCTTTTTCAGAGCATCGATTATGTGCTAGGCATATTTATGCCAATTGGAGCAAGAGGTGGGGAGGTGGTGAGTTGAATAAGAAGTTCTTCTCTTGTGCTTGAAGCACATATGAAGAACAATTTTTTGACAACCTTAAGCAGCTCAATGCACTAAGTGAGGGAGCAGCGAAAGCAACCGTGTCCTATCCTGTAACTTCATGGGTAAGGGCATATTTTAATTGTAGACCTTTGTCCTGGATTGTTGATAACAATCTCAGTGAGAGATTTAATGCTTGGATAGATGACTTAAGGTATTTGCCCATAATTATGATGATTGAGGGGATCAGAATAAAGCTAATGACTAAGTGGTCTGATAGTGAGAAAAATGTGTCTAGGTGGAAGGGAAATTTTAGTCCTAAGTGTGTAGCTTTATTTGAGGACAACAAGCAGTTGTCCATAAGATGTAGAGTTTACTTCAATGGTGATGATGGCTATGAAGTCATCGAAGGGGATGATAAGCATACTGTTTTCATAACTAGAAAGTGGTGCTCATGTAGGGCTTGGGACTTGACTGGTGTCCCTTGTCAAGATGCAATTTGTGCCCTATATCATGCCAACATAGACCCAATAACACAGATATCTAGGTTCTACCATAGGGATGCATACATTGCCAATTATAGAAATAAGTTCCAACCTGTGAGGGGGAAGACATTTTGGGGAAATCATCCATTTGAACCTATGGAACCACCACCGGTGACAACAATACCTGGCCGACCTATGAAGAGGAGAATTAAGACAGAAGAAGGTGCTAGGAGAAGGAAAATGGTGGCTGAACCACAAGAGACAGCACAAGGTCCCGAAACAACTCTTGATTTACCAACACCATGTATTGAAAAGGCGATAAAAAAAGGGAGTACTTCAAAGTGCAGTGTATCTCATCAAGAGGGACATAATAGAGCTACTTGTAAAGATTTGAGTCTCATATAACTTTTTGTTACTCGGACTTTAAAATTTGGTTTCTTACTTTATTCATTTTATCATTGCAAGGACCTACTACAAGTTCAGAACGACAGAGGTCAAGTAATGCAGACTTTGAAGGCACTCCAGACACACAACCATCACAACTCAGCTCTGGTCAGTCATCTGTCACACCAAAACCTCGTGGTGGAAGAGCTTTCTACAAGAGTAGAGTTGCCACTGGTATGGGAGTCCAAATTGATGAGGATTCTGGGAGGACTGTATATAATGTATGTACTACCATCTATTTTGGATTATACGATTATATTTGTCATCTGTCATCTGTTTTACTATTTTACAATTATGTATCTTGTGTTTTTTGTAGCCTGGAATGCAGTCCAGCCATGTCAATGATGAGGGTATGTCAGTTGAGTCAATGCAACATGATGAACACATCGAGACTACATTCCCCATCCCTAACAATCAGATTATGTGAATGACATGCAACATGTCTAGGTTGAGCATTGGGCATGGTTATCGAAGTGTCCAAATACATGGAGATGGTTCCACACAACCTACCCTATCTAATCTTCCTGTCACACCTCCGGGACTCATGTGGCGAGGAGCACCGGTGATGCCAACATCTCGGCTTCTAGCACATAGGGACAAAACCATCATAGCATCAAGTAGGAAGCAATTTCCAGCTACAAGAGCCAAGGGAAGGGGTCGGGAGTAACTGATTTAGCCTCCAACTATAATTGGCTGACTTTTTCTATAATTGGTTGTAATGGTCAGCCAAGTCTTTTGGTTTTGAACTCCCTTTCTGGCTATAATGTGTGTCCTAATTGGTTGCCAAGTATTTTGGTTGTAATTGTCACCCCCTTTTTTTGGTTTTGTACTCCCTTTCTAGTTGTATGGCTGCCAACTATTAATTTTTGTTGTCATTATGATGCGGTTGTCTAGAACTAATTAAATCATCCTAGTCACTGTTATGTATTGGCTGCCAACTATTATGTATGTATTTATGTTGGCATTGTCATGTGGTTGTTCATATTTTGGCCACTGTTACCTGTATTATGTTCATGTACTGGCTACTGGTTCACATGTCTTTATAAACAATTGATATTGGTTATCAAAGAATATTCATGTTTCACACATATTCATGTTTTGTGCCTATTTTCCCATGAATAACACAGGAACAAGTTCTTGTTCTATTAATTTTTTTAAATTATGTGCGGCACTTTCTTCTTTTCCCATAAATTATGCAAATAGTTGGTTTCTCTATTGCCATCATTTTCTTTTATGAAAGTGTTACTTGAGTAATATAGGTACAGAGGTAATTATTTGAAAGCTATGGACATTACTCAAGTAACAAGGAGGAGTTACTCGAGCAATCTCGTTGCAGTAATTATTATTTTTGAGACCTCTAACATATTACTCAAGTAACATTTATGTTACTCGAGTAATCACGTGCCAGCGATTATCATTTTTTGAAGACATGCAAAATTACTCAAGTAATCACTTTTACTAGTCATTTATAAGATTTAATTGAATTATAATTACTAACTTAAGCATCAGAGTATCTAGAATTTTGATTTTGCAGGATGCTCTGCTTTCTCGACTAAAAACAAACACTACAAAAAAAATGGCCAATAGTAGTGGTTAAAATGACCTATTTGTAGCGGTTTTAGGCGATACTAATGACATTTGTAGCGGTTACTCGAACTGCTACAAAATCTACCGTGGCAAACTGAATTGTAGCAGTTAAAAAAAACCGTTACTACATATATAGTGATTGCTACTATATCCGTAGCGGTTCCCAAAGACTGACACTATATGAGCAGCGCTGACATCTTGTTTCAGAGATTAGTCGCGGTTCCAAACCCGCTACAAATTGATTTTGTTCAGATTTGTAGCGGTTATAGAACCGCTACTAATGATATTAATATTTTGTCGCGGTTAAATAACCGCTACAACATATGTTTTTGAAAAACTTTTTGCCACCAATTCTTTTGAATATTTGTTGCGGTTAATAACCGCTACAAATATAATTCCTGCCATTTTTTGGCAAAATAGTTTTGCCGCCATGAGTGTTAATTCTTTTGAATATTTGTAGCGGTTCTTAACCGCAACAACAAAATGCCTCCATTTTTTGTCAAAAAAATTTGATTCTTTTGAATATTTGTAGCGGGTAAAGTAACCGCTATAAATTATTGATATAGGAAAAAAAATAATTTTTTTTTAATTATTGTAGTGATGAAGTAAATATTCCGTTATTAATAATTTATATTTTAGCGAAAATAAAAGATATTAAAATATGATATTTGAATATATAAGGTACTAATATAGGTGTAAAACAATGAGAATATGTATGTATAATAAGAACTAATAATGAGTTAATTAAAATAATACTCATTGTAAAAAAAATGTGTGTGCAAGTCGATCGAATAATGTATGTGAAAGTAGAAAGAAAGTTGAAAAATATATGTGATTCAACTACAAAATAACAAAAGTTAGTATCAGAAGGGTAGAAGAAAAAAGAAATATTTCAATAATCATTAGATTTGATCCGGTTGAACGGCACTTACCCCCTTCAAACAGTTAACCTCTTTGACAAAACGTAAAAATATGAGAGGAGGCGGAGAGAAAACGTGTGTAGAAAAGGAAACTGAAGCATATTAATTGTGGTTTGGCGGGGGTATTTATGGTGATATCTGCGAAACATGTTGTAGCGGTTGAGGTTTCACTTTTTGTAGCGGTTTTTATCAGTAGCGGTTATTGAAGCGTATTTGTAGCGGTTCTACTCTGTAGCGGTGTTTTAGTGTTTGTAGCGGTTAAATAACCGCTACAAATAATGTTATGGATTTTTTTAAAAAAAAAGAGTAATAAAAAGATTACAGATTACAGCGTAGGCATAATTTGTTCTCTCAATCCTCTTTACCATCCCTACAAAGAAAGTTTGTATAAAATGTTACGTGTGAGGTGAATACGTTTGAACACAAATAAAACTTTAGTTAAATGTTATTATTTCATAAAGCGTATATAAAAAAACATACCGAACTATAGGTAAATTGTCATCGCCATCTAGGAAGAAGTCTTCGAAGCTGGCGCGCTGGAACGGCTCACAATCGTAGGCGACGTTATCACCATCACCCATGTCGTAAAGGTCCCGAGGCTTTAAGTGAACCACCATATTCCAATCCTTGTGCCTCTCATCGGCGACAAAATAAACTTGATAGGTCTCTGAGACAATACTATACGGCTCATCATCTTCAGACTGACCACTGTTAATAGGCTGGGAGAAATTCACTGATGTGATGCCTAAGTCGTCAATCGTGAGTCCTCGGGACGTTGTCGTATTCGCCCACAAACACTTGAACAGTGTCACGGTGAAAAGGCCTTGGTAACTTATCTTGACCACATCAAGCAGCTTTCCATAATACGAGACGTACCGAATTGCATGTTCCCGTCACTGCTGCTCGCATAACTCCTCGTCACAAATGTGCCATATACACCAGATTTTTGGGTCAGCAATCCCTGATCTTGTGAGATGGTGCAAAACTTAAAACCAATGACAATATATGCCGTAAATCTTTGGGCGTGGTCAAGCGGGCCTAGTGCGAGAGCTCTAAATTCTAGTGAGTGTGGGTGGTCGTCATTCATTATTCTCCTCCTAAACCAACCTTGCAATTCTCTGTGGACCTTTCTATCAATTTCGGAGGATGTCTGTGTACGGATCCTCAGTTCACGCTTCACATGACTCCTGAATTTCTTGCAATTAAACATGCAATGACGAGCATGAAATGTGAGTATAAAATGTAAGGAAATATATAGGATAACACACACACACACACACACACACACACACACACACACACACACACATATATATATATATATATATATCTGTGTGTGTGTGTGTGTGTGCAAGCCTTACTGAAGGTAGGGTTCAACTTTAGTGCAATTAATCAAGACATGTCTATGTGCTTGAAACTTTTCAAGTGCCTTGAGTTTGAATTTCTCACTTTCGCCAACTAGTTTACCAACACGAGGGATTAACAACTCTGTTGTTGATGGCTCTGGGTCTGGCTCAAGACAATCGTCTACACGAGGCAGTCGGTTGAATGACATCTCAATGTCATCAAAATACTTGGAAAAAAAAATACAAAACCTCATCCCCGATATGACCTTCTGCTATTGAACTTTCAGGTCACGCCTTATTCCTCACGTAAGATTTCAGTTTCCCAAGAAACCTATAAAGTAGAGAAGGAAAAATGTTGATGCATCAATGGTTAAACGTGCGACTAGGGAGTAATGCTAAAGTAATTATTTTTAAACGAGTACCTCTCAATAGGATACATCCATCGGTACTGAATTGGGCCAGCAAGCTTTGTTTCATGAACAAGGTGTACTATCAGGTGAACCATGACCGTGAAAAATGACGGAGGAAAGATCATCTCCAAATGACACAGAGTAAAAATGATTTTCTGCTGCAGCTGGTCGAGCTCCTCCACGATCAAAACCTTAGAAGCTCGACCAAATTGATAGACACATTGAGAGGCAGCGTATTTTTTATGGCCAGTGGAAGTAACTGTTGAATACGCACATGTGAGTCATGACTCTTCAGCCTAGTAACCTTTCGAGCCTGCACGTCAACACATCGTGATATGTTGTTGCTTGAATATCCGTCAGGAACTTTTATTTTCTTCAACATCGTGAGAAAGATTTCCTTATTTGGTTTTGTCAGGGTGAATTTTGCCGGTTGAAATCTATCATGCTCACCCGGCCACGCGTCTCCACGAACGCCCATCTCCCGTAAATCTTTCCTCGCTTGAAGGTGATCTTTTGACTTGCATGGTTCATTGAGAATCGTGTACAACACATTGTCGCACACATTCTTTTCAATGTGCATGACATCCAGACTGTGTCGGAGCAAATTATCTTTCCAATACGGAAGAGCAAAGAAGACTCTGATCTTTCGCCATTGCTGGGGCATAGAACCAGAAGCTCTGGCAGTCTTTGTCTCGTCCTTTGCCGGATAATCTTTTTTCCCATACTCAAATTCAACATCCTGAATCTGCTCTATGATTTCTACACTGGATAAATTGCGAGGAGGTCCTCTTTTTTCCTGTTGCTTATTGAAACGATTGCGTTGCAACCTAAAACTGTGCGTACCATCAAGAAACCTCCGATGACCCATGAAGCACCACTTACGACTGTGGGGAAGGCGCACTGAGTCAGAGTCAAAATTGCAAGCTGGGCACACAAGGCTGGTATGCATATTCCACCCGGATAATGTCCCGAGGCTAGGAAAGTTGTTTATCGTCCAAATCAAGGCCACACGTAAGTTGAAAAGTGTCTTCTCGTGCGCATCATACGTCTCGACACCTACATTCCACAACTCCACCATCTCCTTGACAAGCAGTTGGAGATACACATCGATGTCATTTCCCGGTGCCTTTTTGCCTGGAATGATCATGGACATAATGAAGGAGCTTTGTTTCGTACACATCCAAGGGGGAAAATTGCAGGGTATCAAGATAACTGGTGATATACTATAGCTTGTGCTAAGATTCCCAAATGGATTAAAACCGTCGATAGCCAAAGCAAGACGAACATTTCTAGGGTCCACCGCGAAATCTGGAAAGACTGAGTCGAACGCTTTCCACGCTTCAGCATCCCGTGGATGTTTGAGTTTATCATCTTGATTCTTATCAGCTTCATGCCACCTCATATGCTCAGCTGTCTTAGACGACATAAACAATCTTTGTAAGCGAGGTTTTAAAGGAAAGTACCTTAGAATCTTTGCGGGTTTCTTCTTCTTCTTCTTTTTCCCATTCCAAACTGTCCTGAACCTCGAAGTGTGAAACTTCTTACAAATCTCCATCCGAGCGTATTCTCCCCAATAAAGCATACAGTTGTTTGGGCAGACATCAATTTTTTTGTAGTTCAAGCCTAATTTGTTGATTATCTTCTTGGCCTCGTAGAAGGTTGAGGGAATGTCCGCGTCAGGGAAAGCATCTCGAAGTAATTCCAGGAACATCGACATTGCCTTATCAGTGATCCCACACAAGCACTTGATATGGTACAATTTGATCAGAAAAGATAATTTTGAGTATTTCTGACAACCTTGATACAAAGGACGATCGCTCTCATCCATGAGGCTGAAAAATTCCCGAGCTGCATCATTCCTGAAGAAAACAAGTTCTGGACCCTGAACTTCTGCTGTGAAGTTGTTGTCTTGAACACCAAAAGCATCGCAAACAACTTCATTAACCGGATCATCTTGATCTCCTTGATTTCCTACTTGTGAGGTTCGAGGAAGATGATCCCCATATCTTATACCATGTTTCTCACCATGAACCTCCCAGAATGTATATGCTTATGAGAAAGGCTTCATAAGAAGATGTTCCATAGCATCTTCTCGTGTTTGCCACTTCTTAAACTTGCATCGACAACAAGGACACACGATCTTGCCATTAATGCTAGCGTGAGAGAAGGCGAAATCTAATAAAGTTTTCAAACCCGCTAAATATACAGGAGAACTACACGGCAGCTTGATCCATGACTTATCCATATGTAACAAATAAATCTAGGATAGAACATAAATGTAGAGACAATGTTTAATTACCTTCATAGCAGCACTTGATATCTTTAAATGCAACATGGAATACTTTGTAGCGGTGACACAACCGCTATAACAACCTCTACAAATATAAAAGACACATTTGTAGTGGTTAGACAACCGCTACAAATTTGAATCGATGATCCCGCCAGATATTAGTCGCGGTTACAAAACCGCTACATAACCGCAACAAAATGATGATCGTTTGACATTTGTAGCGGTTTGTCGATAGGAACCGCGACAAATTGTTGGCACCCTTTCATTCAGTTTGAAATTCAAATTTGTTGCGGTTTGGTTCCCCATAACCGCTACAAATTAAAGTTGTAGCGGTTTAGACATTTAAACCACTACAAATGTTAACTTTAACTATTTAGGGTTTAGGGTTAGCGTTTAACTAGTTAAAATTTTAGGAAATATATTTTTATTCACAAATTATTAACTTCGTTATTTATTTTACAATATCTATTTTATTTAACTATAAGTGACATTAATAACCTAATATAAATGAATTATAAGTTTTGAAATAACCTACCAAAATTAAAGTTAACAAATATTTAATGAAATGAGAGTCTAAACAAACCAAATATTTAAATGGACGAGAACAAACATCCAGCGGTACAAAATTGTGCGTCAAAATAAAAACTAACTATCAGGAGCCTGATCATCAGGTCCTGTCTCAAGGGGGTTGTCTCAGGGGGGCGTGTGCACGACCAGAGGTAACAACGCCCTCGTCATCAGCAGCAGCACGCGGGGGGAATCCTTGTAGATGAACGGAGGGGGAGGCTCGAGAGATGGAAACCGTCTGTTAGGTAACAACTCTGTTAAGGCCCCGGTAACAGCATCGCAGGTCTGCCTATGACCAGCGTACCAATGATCGTATCTCTCCTGCATGCACTTATTCCTGGCCTCATTCTCGGCCCTATGTGTAGCAACCTACTGGGCAACCTGCGCAACGACCTTCTCGGTAATGATCGCATCAACCGCCTCCGCTGGTGGCCTTCTTGAGCTGGAGGTTCTGGCCTCAGAGTAGGAGGCCTTGGGGTACACCATGCTAGGCCTGGTGCCTAGCCCTATGCCCTTAACGCGGCCAGGATGCTCGACTGGGCCCACAGCAACTTTCAATGGGGTCGTTGGATTCACAGACCCCTGTGACTCCAGGGCCTGTGACGCTCGCAGGTCTGCCTGGCTCTACTCATTTCGGGCCTGACGAACAAAGTTCGTAAACAATTAATAAAATAATTAATTCAATTTAAATATACAACATTAATTATATAAATAATGTTTTTGTAACTTACTATTATCTCATCTGCTGCCTCAGAGGTCGGTGTCCCATCACGATGTCTATGGGTGCGTGTGAGCAACTGCCCATAGTCTGTCTGACGGTTCTCCTCCCGACCCTTCTCTTGCTAAAAGAATTAAAAGAATATAAACTTTGTTATTTCAAAAAAAAAAAAACAATCATCATGTTAACTTTCAACATACCATCTCACTGTAGGTCACAACAAACGTCTTGGTCCCTACCGTGTGATGGACCTTCTGATGTGCTCGGCTTCTGGTGTTCCTCTGCGACAAAGCTTGCAAGGAGGAGGAAACAAGATATTAAGTGAAATTGATTATTACTTTGATATCTTGTAAAATATATATGAACTATAAAGTAATTTAAACTATATCTAAACTATAAATTCACTAATATTTAAACTATAAAGTAATTTAAACTATATCTAACTATAAATTCACTAATATTTAAACTAGAAAGTAATTTAAACTATATCTAAACTATAAATTAAGTAATATTTAAACTATAAAGTAATTTAAACTATATCTGAACTATAAATTCACTAATATTTAAACTATAAAGTAATTTAAACAATATTTAAACTATAAATTAACTAATATTTAACCTATAAATTAATTTAAACTATAAATTAACTAATATTTAAATTATAAATTAAGTGAAACTATTAATTAATTTAAAGAAGATGTAAACTATAATTAATTTAAACTACATTTAAACAAAATTAATTTAAAGAAAATTTAACCTTCAAATTAAGTAATGTTTTAAAAAAATTAAACTATAATTAATTAAAAAAGGTACATGTCTGTCTGCACTCCTCCTATAATGGACGAAACCAACCCAAACATTTGGGTCCACGCCGTCTGAGACGTTCTTGATTAGCTGCTGCAAAGGAATAGTCCCATCTCCATTCTGATGGTTGTAGAGACGACCCCTCTGGCTCTTCCACCCTTCCCCCATTTTCATCAGTACGTACCTCTTCTGATGTTCGCGTAGTTTAAACTTTTTCTGTATCATAATTTAATTATTAATTAGTTAATTAATAATTAATTAAGAAATAAAGAAATAAATAAACCACAACTTATAACTATTAACATGTAAAATTTAATTAAACAACATAACATACCTGCAGAATGTCGGCAAACGCTTTGTCCTTGTTTTCCTTCGGCACATGCTTCTAATCATGGAAAAAGATCGGGAACCATGCCCAATTCCCTCCAAATTCTGACAGGAATCGGTTCAACAAGTGACCACCGCTGCCGATCGGCTGGTCCGTGTCCTTGTTCCACGGGACTATGACGCGATGCCCGTCCATCTGAGTGAAAGCAACATCCAGTGTCCTCCTGCTGGTGTTCCCATGTCTATCTGCAAAATTACAAAAACAATTACTATAACTGCGTTTAAATAAAATTGAATCAAACGTACCGAATTTAAATTTATTTTTTCCCAAAAACCTAATTACATATACCTTCGACATCCACCAAAAATCCGGTGGAACGCGAAGACGACGGTCGGGGGTTCTCGTTGTCCCGCTCATTTTCTTGGTCGATAAACTGCTCCACCTCCGTTATGGGAATCTCAATACGGATCTCCTCATTTTCGTCTAAGTCATCGCACGACATACTTCCGCCTCGTTCTCCCCCTATGGTCTCTAGGGTCTCTGGGTGTGGGATTGGCTCATTGGCGAAGAGCTCCGCAAACTCGCCCCGTACCTGAGAGGGCGGAGGTATATTTTGAGCCCTACGCCCTCTCGTACGGCCCCCTCTACTACTACTGCCCTTTAAAGACCTTTTTGTTAGTTCTCAATTGGTTTTGATGATAACGGACAATTGTAAACACAGAAGAAGTTTGTCTTTGTAAGTTGAAAAACTTACTGTCTAAGGCAAACTCGAGTTTCAGTTTGGAAACTCGAGTTTTGGCCTGACAGAGAAATGCTCAAATTTTTGTAAAGAAAGACAAACTCGAGTTTGGGATTGAAAACTCGAGTTTTGGTCATACAGAGAGCATTCGAGTTTTTCACAAACAAGGCAAACCCGAGTTTGATTTTGAAAACTCGAGTTTTGACAAGACAGAGAGTAACCAAGTTTTTCAAAGAAACCAAAACTCCAGTTTCCATGGGAAACTCGAGTTTAGGGTTTACAGAAAGTTCTCCAGGATTTTCGCAGTTCATGAAAACTCGAGTTTGGGTTTGAAAACTCGAGTTTCCATCCCCGAGAACAATGCTCATCTCGACCTTGTAAAAACTCCCTTTGTTCAAATTGACTAAGTTTCTTATCGTTTTCTCATAAAAGAGAAAACTCGAGTTTTGGTTGAAAACTCGAGTTTCGGACTTCCAGAGAAGTTTCCAAAGTTTTCAAAGAATATGGAAACTTGAGTTTTGGCCAGGCAGAGAACTCTGCCTATTTTGAACCTTTGAAAACTCGAGTTGTGTTTTGGAAACTCCAGTTTTAAGCTTTTGGACTTAAACATGATTTTACATCTAAGAGTCCAAAACTCGAGTTAGTCACTTAACGACTCGAGTTTTGCACTATTCACAAGCCTTGTCCAAAATGCCAAATCGCGATGTTTGTCTCTGTAAAGAGAAAACTCGAGTTTGGATTGAAAAATCGAGTTTCGGTCTTTTGATAAAAGTTCACTGAAACATGAAAACTCGAGTTTCAAAGAACTAACTCGAGTTTCTATCGCAGAATTTGAATTTCGACTTGAACGAATTCGTGAAATGTTTCTGTTTGATCTCAATACTCTATACCATTACTCATAACTATTCTTAACTATGTTTAATCAGTTTTTTGGTGAGTTTCAGATGGTATTAGACAGGATTAAATGGAGATTAAGCAAAAAGCATAAAGCATGTCAGCACATTAAATGCAAAAGTGTAGAAACTTGCATGCTTTTGGGAAAACATTCTCCACACGTTTTGGAGAAGTTAATGCTTGCCTTCTACATTCAGCAAACTGCTCTTCCAACGGATTAATAATCAGAGAGTCAACTCTGAACATCTGCAAAGCTGGATTAACCAAAGAGTAGAGAGAGAAGAAGACCAAAGCTTCATGTAATCAACTCCCAACATCACCAACGGTTATAATTGGGATTTCAACGGTCAATTAATGTTCTCTACCTATAAATAGAGATGCATTCAAGTCTTCTCAACAACCAACCTGTGCAAGAACGAAAATTAAGATAGTTTCATTTACTCTTTGAGTTTTCTTGTGAAAGTATCTGTTGATACATTTATTCTTCAGTGATTATCATATCTACTCTTAGAGAGAGTTTTTCTTGATTGTAAATCATTCTTGTAAAGTTATCTCAAGTCAGGGGGACTTGGAGATTGGGTTATTGATTACAACTTGTAAGGGGGAGTAAGTTCTAGAGAGAGAATTACTCTTGAGTGCTGAGTGTGTAATCAATCTTGATAGTGAGAAATCCCAGAGAGTCTGGGGACTGGATGTAGGTCAAGTTGTTGGACCGAACCAGTATAAATCATTGTGTCTTGCTTCTTCTCCTTATACTCTGTTTTACCTTCATTTCCTATCCGAAAAACAGAGCTTATCGAAAAGTTTTTGAGAATCCCCGATTCACCCCCGTCTTGGTGATTCAAGCTCCACTTTCACTTTTTTGCGGGGCAACTGCTTTCCCTTTTCCCTTATCTTGAGAAACCATGATGTTGAAAGGTACAAGTCTAAAGGTAGGATGAAAGGTAAAAAAGGTGAAAAATCAAAACCGCTAGAAATTGCGATTTTCAAAATGAGCGCACTGTTTAAAAACTGCTACATTTCGTAGCGGTTTTCCTAACAAACCGCTACAAATTTAATACTTTTGTCACGGTTCAAACCTCACCACTACAATAACCGTTACAAAGATGCCTCGTTCTTCGTAATATCTTGTAGCGGTCATATGACTGCTACAAAATGATTGACATTTACAATTCTGTAGTGGTTATTCAATAACCGCTATAAATTGTATATATTTTGTAGCGGTGATTGGCTATAACCGCTACAAACTGAATTTTTTGGCAAAAAAACTCCAAACTAATTAGTTTATGAATCAAACTAATTAGTTTGGTGAAAATAATTAAAATAAAAAACCCTCAATTAATTTAATTATTTTCTTTAATTTCTCCAAAAGTGTTGAGAGTAATAATTTAAAAATAATGAAGTAACCGAAAATAGTCCAACATGCCCGTGGAGATTCGGATTCAGTATAGCCGCCGATCTCACACGAAAAACTCGCTGACTCATTTTGATCAGAAAAATTTTTGTGAGACAAAGGTGGCTATAATGGAACCTAATCTCCGGTCGCATGTTAGACTATCTTCAGAAGAGTAGAAGTCTTCATGTCAAAGAAATGATTAAACCTTGGGTTGTCACTGAATGAACTGCCTCGCAAAGATGAGAGAGGCAAATATCTGCAGCCCTTATCTCCCAAGATAAGAGATTAGAGCTGCAGATATCTGCATGTCTTCGACTACCAAGCGAGATAGTTCATTCAGTTACAAGCCGAGATTTAGTAATTTCTTGAATTTTTATAATTGATGTACGAAAATCATTCAAGTTTCCAACTACTCTTTGAGTTTTCTTGTGTGAAGTATCTTTTGATACATTGTACTTCAGTGTTTATTCTTATCCACTCTTAGAGAGAGTTCATTTATTGTAAATCATTCATTGTAAGAATCTCAAGTCAGGGGACTTGGAGATTGGGATATTGATTGCAACTTGTAAGGGGGAGTAAGTTCTAGTGAGAGAATTACTCTTGAGTTACAGAGTGTGTAATCAATTGTGATAGTGAAAAATCCCAGAGAGTCTGGGGACTGGATGTAGGTTAAGAGATTGGACCGAACCAATATAAATCCTTTGTGTCTTGCTTCTCTTTGTTATCCTCTGTTTATCCCTGTTTTCAGTATCCAAAAACAGAGCATTTTGAAAAATTTTTAGAATCCCCAATTCACCCCCTCTTGGTGATTCAGCTCCACTTTCATCATTGCTGCTATCTTCCCTGCTTTCTCAAGTGGATTCATGGCAGGTGCAACGATCATGATTGGTCTTCAACAACTTAAGGGATTTCTGGGAATCACACACTTCACCAACAAAACTGATGCAGTATTTGTTTTGGAGTCGAGATATAATTCTATTGATGTTGCAAACTATGAGAAATAGGTAATTAAGTATAGGTTACTACATTGGAAACTCTTAGATACGATATTCTTTTCACTCATAACGAGATGGTTCTGTTAAGATGGGAATTATTGTTGTTATGAGTTTATTTTTGTGTGAATTTCAAACATGTAGCTATCTGTTATAAAAAAAATAGTCGTTTACTTACAACGAATATTTTCAAAAAACAATCGTTGTAGGTTGATTACAACAACAATTTTACATAAAACTGACATTATATGTAATTACTTACAATGATTGCATTTTACAAATATTCGTTGAAAGTAACTTACAACGACTGCTTAAAAATAGACATCTAGTTTAAAACATTCAACTTCACTAACATATGTTAGATATGATTAGTTTTGATGATGTCAAATATCGATGCTAAATATTAAGAGCAAAAAGTTTACATAATATATTTATATCCTACATTGACTAACTACTATATTTAATATAGATTAAAAGATATGAATTTTAATTATGGAGAATGATCAAGAAGAAAATTAAGAAAGAAGTTATTGAGTTGAATTGATTAAGAAGAAGAAGAAAGAGATTGAAGACAGCAGTTAAGAAAGCAAGAAGTTATCAAAATTTTTTTGGAGAATAATCAAAATGAAGAAGAGAAGATATTAGACAAAAAGAACTTGCAAAATATAATAAGAATATCAATATTCAACTTCTTAGATTTGATATTAGAAGTTTCTCTGATCAAATAGAAGTTGGAATGACTTAATTTAGAGTTGAAATAAGCTATTTCAAGCTTCACCATGAATAGTGATTTTTGAGCTACAATACCCTACAGTAAAATCACTCTCAAGCTACATGAACAACACTCGAGTGAGCTCTTTGAGTGAATACACTATTCCAGCTACTCTGTGTAGCTCTGTTCTTCATTTAACATGGACAAGGTTAAGTAATTTAGTCATATATCTCAAACCACAAGTTCGATTGAGCTGAAACTTGTTTCATATGAAACGATACTCTCAATGCGACACACAAACACCAAGATCAAGCTCAAAGAAGTTCATATGAAAGAGATATGATACTTTGAAGTTGACACTGGAATTTCTCAAGTAAGTTTAGAACAAGTTCAGTAATTTGGATGTATCTTACAAAATACACATCTAATTGATGTAAAACTTATTTCATATGAAACTATACTCATAATTCGACACACAAACACTACGATCAAGCTCAAAGGAGTTCATATGAAAGAGATATGATATTTGGAAGTTGACATTGAAATTTCTCAAGTCTTAGTTCAAAATAGATTTAGTAATTTGAATGTATCTCACAAAATACACATCCAAGTAAAGCGAAACTTGTTGCATATGAAACTAGACTTAAACAAAGTTTCAACAACATCAATATCATGATCAAAGAAGAACAAATGGATGACATATGAATTTTGGAAGTTCACAATTGTTTAAAAACATTGCAAGACTTTGCTCCAGACTAGCTGTTATCAATGTGATCAAAACTTTCAAAATACAATGAATTTGGAGCTGATTCTTTTTGCATTAAAAAGAAGACTTAAAGAGATTTCTGGGGATAAATAATTTACCAAATTTGGAGTTATATTCAAAAAATTATGCCTACTGGAATTGGACCTTTGTGCAAGGACACTCGAATAATAGTGAATGCACTCAAGTGATGAAGCTTCACTCGAAGGAATTTGCAAGTCACTCGCGATATTTTCTGAAAGTGAGAACAAGCTCACTCAAGTGAGTAAGTTTCCACTTGAGTAATGGTGAGAAACTTGTGAGGTTTCAGCAAGTGACTCACACTATCTTTGAAAGTTGGAAGAAGATCATTCAAGTGATGTTTTTGGCACTCGAGTGATTCAACGTCACTCACAGGAATTTTTTGAGTAACTCACAAAGGCTCTACAAGTTGAGCCTGATCACTTGAGTGATGGTGCAAAGTTTTAGCGAGGCACTTTTAGAGGAACCAAGAGTGTGTGATCTTAACATAAGATCACTCGAGTGATTTGAGATCACTTACAAACAAGTGCAAGTGATCCATAAAATCAATCAAGTCACATTGAAACATCTTCCAAACAACATAATATCACTCGAGTTATATTTCATGCACTCGAGTAATATTGTTCATAGATTTTCTTAATCATCGTCTCGGATTTTTCCATATTTCTGCAAACTCATTTAAACCTTGATTATATTGCTTCTAATCATTTCTAATAATCACTAATCAAGTTTACATAAGGATTACAGGTGATTGAACATGGATTAGAGCTCAAAGGCCAAAAAGAAATTTGTGTCAGAATCTCCAACGGTCATATTTCTATAAAGTGACAAAACCACAATGGTAATATGAACGTTCCTAATGGTTACTTCAACATCTCCAATGGTCATCAAAGCTGCATCAACTATAAATCAAAAATCATTCAGATATGAAGAAAAGAGAGCTTGCATCTTCACTTTCAAAATGCCAACACTCTAACATTTATCTCATTTAGTCTCTGTTTTCTCGGTTATCATACAATTTACCATAAAATCTGAGATTATTTGTAATGTACTTTAATGTTCATCTTATTCACTTTTGAGAGAGAAAATTGATCGTTATTCTTCATCATAAAGTTGTATTCTTACAGTGTGTAAAGGGGAATATCTCGGTGAGAACTTTGTAAACGGCTTCACAAGTGCCTAGCTAAACTTGTGGGATTGTAGAGGTTTCTCTTGTTCCCAATTAAACAAGAAAATAGTGGATTGAAAATATCAAGTGGAGCTTAGGGACTAGACGTAGATCATCAAGGATTGGACCGAACCAGTATATATCACAGTTTGCATATTGTCTTTCCTTATCTCTTATATTTCCAACATACCTTATTTGTTTAATTGATTGTTGTTTTATAGCTCATTATATTCATACTTATTTTTTTCACTAAGATGCAAAAATATTTTCAAAGTTCCTAAGTTTTTATCCTACACTCAATTCACCCCCTCTTGGGTGTTAGCCAAGTCAACAACATACACTACCTCATTAAAACAATCATTTAAGGGTCCTAAAAACGGACATAAAAAGTGCCTTATGTAGTAATATTTCACTAAGAGAAATTTCTGAAAAATGCTTGTTACAGATTTATATAAGGCCCATTAGTGATGCGGCTCAATAACAGGCAGATCTATCATAATCACCAACGGATTAGATAAGATCATAACCAACCTACAATCAAGGAGATAATCAAAGGAAATCTCTATCGCAAATAGAGGGCCCATGAGCCCAAAACCAACAGGTACACTCTATAAATAGGAGTTAAACCCTAAAAGTACACATATTCTACTCTCTCTGGCTATTTACTATTCAGCCGACACAGAGCACACACACCACCCCCATGGCTAAACGCCTCCAATATCTTCGAACTATGTGGACTTTGATCCCTCTACAGGGTACGTAGGCCCTAGGCTTTGTTCCTAGGTCAAGTCCCAATCAATATCAACATACTAGTCCATCAGGGCTAGTCATATGTGTTCTACACCAGAACAGTGGCGCCGTTTGTGGGGATCGATAAATTTTTGATTCCCGCGACCAAAGATGGTCAAAACAAGAAACAACAACCTCCCAAGAAAGGAACGATTCAGGCCTTCAGGGAAAGAAAACCGAACACGCGAATTGAGAGTATCGTTGTGCATATTTCTGAAATATCTCAATTGTTTCCTCACTGTATCACGTCTTTTCTCTCCCTACTTCGCCAACTCCAATGGCGTCTCCAAATCTGACTGAGTACGAACGGAAGCTACTCAAGAATGTATGCCACAACGATGAAATGTTGGAGGCCCTTCAGATTTATTCCAAGGTATCCGCCGTAGCCAAACACTCAAGGGATCCACCCAAATCTTACATTTTGAAAGCTGAGAAGCCCAAAACGGAAATCCCAATGGTGATCCGACAATCATAGTGAACTAGAGGTACGCCACCTGATTCCAAGGGTTTGAAGGACATCACATTGGAATCAGTCAATATGATTGAGATATCACCAGCTAAAGTGCTAGGTCCTCTTTCAATTGTGGGTTTGGCTAAGAAGGAAGCTCATTCCCTTTCTTTGATTGGAAAAGAAATTGGTAGCTGCGCAAGCAGAGATGCTTCGAGTGTTTTCTGGGTTTAAATGGTGGCAGGATATCTAAACCGCGATCCTGAGATACCGAGATGCTTCGAGTGGCAGGATATTTGAACCGAGATCCTGAGATACCTAAATGCTTCGAGTGGCAGGATATTTGAACCAAGATCCTGAGATGCCGAGATGCTAGGAATGCCGGGATTACAATTTGAAATCCGAGGTTGAAATGTGAAATCCGAGACTGAAATCTAAAAGCGTCCTGGTTGAAATATGAGATTAATGTGAAAGCCGAGATCGAGTTTCTCTTGCTCAGAAAAATGTGAAGCCGAACTGGGTTCCACAGTCGAGATCGAGTTTCTCTTGCTCAGAAAAATGTGAAGCCGAGCTGGTTTCCAAAGCCAAGATCGAGGTTCTCTTGCTTAGAAAAATGGGAGGCCGAGATCGAGATTCCGGAGAAGGGTTGATGCCGAGATGTAGGTTTGATGCGATAGTGTCTAACCTGGGTGTCTTGTTATCATACTGTTGAGATTACTATCTCGAGTTGCCGAGATCGAGATTTCAGAGTTTGCTACCCTATTAGACTTGAAGTCAGTTGAGTTGTTACATGCATCAAGAATTAACCAACGTCAAACACTTGAAGCAGGAACGATTCCGTGAATAGAACAATAAAACCAAGCCTCACAAAGGTGTCCTAATCATTCATCGGCGTCATGTTGCCCAGTTGCAACGTCTAGAGGCACGTATCCTAATTCAGTAAATTGCAGGAAGGTTTTCATTCACATGTGATGGCTTTGAGGGAGATTTTAACACATCAAGACTGATCACTTGATAAAGCCTCCACGAGCAAAATATCTGGCTTTCTTCCAGCTGAGTAATTCTTTCTAAATACATAAGGCGTTCCCTCGGGTATGTATCTAGTCTCTTTCTGTAATACCCCGAAATTTGAATTAGGGAATTTAAGGGCCAAAGTGCCAAAATGACCAAAATACCCCTGGGAGGAGTAAATAACTTAGGAAAATGGTGAAAAATCCTAAAGGGCAATGAAATAATTATTTAAATTGAGAGAGGGTATATCTCTAATTTTGGTAATTTAATAAATTACAAACTTGGAGAAATTGAAGAAGAATGCTCAAAAGTATGGTAATGACCATAATGCCCTCACAAATTCTAAAATAAAGCAGAACACATGGAAACAGAAATGTTAATGCAAGAGTATAAAGGAAATAAGGTGTTCTAAGTAAGAAAATTATCAACTTGTGATAATTAAGTAATTAAGTAATAATGGGCTAATTACTTAAGCATAAGTAAAGGAAATTCATGAATAATTATGTAAAGCTCAAAAATTAGTGGAAAATAGTTGAAAATTAGTAAAAATATATTTACTAATTAATTGGAAATTTTGGAGAAAAATAGTTGAGTTTAGGTATTTTTGAGCCTAAATACAAGAATGGACCAATTAGGTAATTTTGTGGAATTTTTGGAAAAAGTAAATAAATAAATCATTAATTAATTAATTAATTAAAAAAAAAATAAATATTTATTATTTTTTTTTGGGCCAGCCGAATCTTGCTCAAAAAATGGGATAATATTGAGTTAAAAATATTTAGATAACTTAGGATAGAAGTTTTGGATTTTATTATTTTAATATATAATTTATTATGATGAATAGTAAATTAATATTTAGGAATCGGATCCTATCGTAGATCTAGGAATGGGATTTCCAAAGTCAGGGAAAAATAATGATCGGTGGAATTTTGTCTTCCGTTATACTCTTAGGGAGAAAATTAAAGTCGTTTGTGCATTTCCTAATAAAACAAAATAGGGAAAAATGCATATAGGTATATTTTTGGATATAAGGAAAATAAATTCTAACTCAACATCTAGGCATGAGTTTGAATTTATTTTGACATATTTGGAATCAGTGAATTTTTCTGAAGAAGTTGGTAATTTAAATGCGTTCAAACCTGGACGCGTTCGGACACGTTTTCGAGAAACTTCGTAGGACAGTTGGAACCCTGTCTAAAGTCAAAATTCAAGTTTAAATAGATATTATTGATGAGGAAGAGAAGGTCTTCAAAGTTGTAAATCCATAATTTTGAGATTTTTCGAAATTACGCGAATCGAGTACCGATCGGGAAATCCACCAGCATAGGGCATAAAGTAAGGTGATCACCATTTTGGACCACTCCCTTGCTGCCACATCAGCTGCTGCATGTCGACCAAGAGAGGGAAAGGAGAGAGAAAAACTTGTTCAAGAAGTTTTCTAAAATGAAAAGGAAAATTACAACTTTGGACCCAAAATTTGAGAAGGAAAATTACACTTTAGGACCCAAAATTTGCCTATAAAAAGGCAAGAGCTCTCTTCATTTTCTCACCCCATTCTCAAGTGAAAACCGAAATCCTTGAGTGAGAAAGAAGAGAGAGAAGCTCTGGGGAAGTTCTGTAGAAGTCTTCACGGGTAAGTCTTTCGGTCTTTAGTTTTTAGTCTTTAGTTCAATAGTTAGTAAGGCTAGAGTAGTCTTTATTTTTATGATTTGGGTATCATATGGGAGGGCTATTTTAGTCTTTATTTTCAAGAATCATAAATGCGTCGAAGTTCTGGCGAAATTTTGGGAAGAAAATAGCCTATGTAGCGGAAGCGCTGGCGAAATTCCGCCAAGTAGGGGTATAGGGGCAAAATGGTAATTTTTACCTAAAATGCCAGTTATAATGCCAAATCACTAATGAAAGTGATATTACTCCTATAGGACGTCAGAAATCCTAATCTGTTGCCGTTCTACTGCCGAAGTGAGCCAGATACACTACTGTTGGCTTTTTGAATCTATATATCAGTTACTCTTCCGCTCAAATGCTCTACTCTGATGGTTTGAAAAGATGTTTTAAAAAAAAAAAAATTATACTGCTTTAAAAAGTCGGGTTGTTACATTTGGTATCAGAGCAGTAGTCCTGGCATGAATTTAACTATGTTATTACGGACAGTTTGGTGCCGAAGGCAAGGCTAGCCTACGTGGGTGTGCCAATCAGTCGCCGTGAACTTGGTGAGGCCCCCATGGTAGACACTTACCTGGCCATCTGTTCGGATAACGGAGTTATGTTCAAAATGCCTTTTAAACTTGGAGCATATTTTGAAAATGAGTACTGATATAGCCTAAGGTCGGTGTACTACCTTACTTCGGTATACCATTCTGAGCCGGTATACCATCTTGAACCGGTGTACCACCCTTGGTCGGTGCATCACTCTGATAACCGCCAGTTGTGCCGGGACGGTGATTCTTTCCTAGCATCGAGCTTATATGCGATGATAGGCCACGCCGGATGAAAACCCCGAGACCAATAAAGATAAGTACATGCGGTATTTGACCCATGTTGAGAACTTCTATCAGAGAAATTTCGTAGCAATTTTCATACTCTTACGGAAAGCTGGATTTGATCCACTTTTCTTCGCATCTGTTTTTGGGTAGAGAGAACCAACGAGAATCTGACGACGGAAATGTTGCGCGCGGTGTGAATACTACGTATAATAGAGTTTAATTGTTGTGAGTATGATAAAGGCTGGGAGCAGTGTGAATAATAAAGGCTGGGTGCAATGTAAAGCGTGATAGAGTCTAGAGACTAGAATGATAAAGTCTGCGTTATGCGGAATGTCTTCCCTATATCTAACGTTAACGTTTCCCCTAATCAGGGAACGCGACATGGCGAATTTAAGAGGAGCCGGAGCTCCCAGAGGCAGAGGCAGAGGACGAGGACGAGGTAGACAACCTCGGACGATTCCAGTAGTAAATCTGAGCAGACAATTCATGAACCAAACCAAACAGATTGCTTTGCAAGAGGCCGTGGCGTAGTGCGTGAACAAAGAGAGATGTTAGATGAACAAAGAATGATGATAGAGGAACTTCGGGCCGAAAGGCAAGGCGAAAGGCGTGGAAAGCTCAACTTGCGATCTTTAAGCTCGATGGTGATGCGCATCGATGGTGGAAGAGCGTCGCCACGACGTTGCGGACCCGATATTGCCCTGTCACATGGGAGAAGTTCATGGAGGAATTCAATGAACAATATTTTCCTCCTCGACACGGGTGATCAAGGAGGCGGAGTTTCTTAGCATCCAACAAGGTTACGAGGAATCCTTCGACGATTACTATACTCGGTTTACCAATCTGTCACGATACTCGTCGTATCGAAGAGTAATGATAACGAAACACGGAAGTCAAACGAGTTGACACACGGGCTAAAATATGAGATAAAGAAGAGGCCGGTATCTCGCAGTTTCCTAAACTAGCCCAAGCGGTAGAATCTTGCCGACTAATTGAGCGCAACCGAAAGGAGCTGCGTAAATCCCGGCACTTAAGCACAAGCGGATGCAGATCGTAGCGAGGTCGGTAGTGAGAATTCCTCGCGGAAAAGAGAGGCACCATGGAGGGACTCGCAAAGGGAAAACAAGAGACCATTCCGGTATGAGCAACGAGCAACCCGAGGATGCCGGTAACCGACCGTGTCCTGACTGCGGGAAGTACCATTCTGGTAGTTGTGGTGGTAGACAGGTTTGTTACGGATGCCGGAAGCCAGGGCACATCATTTCAAACTGTCCTGAGAAAAGTGTAGAGAGACGAGTTTGCTATAGATGTCAGAAACAAGGACACATTGCCCCGAATTGTCCTGAGATAGCTGCGAAGATGAGGCCACAGAACCGGGCCGAATGTACGCGTTAACCGACACAATGGACGAGAGAACTTCGGAGAGAGTCCAGGTACTATCTCTCTTAGTAAGGAATTTTCTCTATGCATCGCATGAACTAGGTGTTAGCTATTCGATTGACTTATACGATACGAGAACCACCTCCGTGATGTATTCCATGTTTCTTAGATATTACGATTCGACCGTGATCATGTCATTGAGTAGGAGGTATCTTGTGTTGCCATGGTGTATGGGCGCCATGGTGACATGTATGATATCTTGTGTTGTCATGGTGTATGGGCGCCATGGAGACATTTTGGTATTTGTGGTGTTGACCGCGGTGTATGGGCGCCTCGGGAGACACTATATATCAAAGTACAATATGACAAGATCTTTATGGTCAAACCAAAGCGAATTTTCGATCGCCAGGAGGAGCGGCTGGCAGACAAAGTGAAGATCCGATGCGTGGAGTCCAAGGTCCGAGTAGGACGAAGTCTAGTTAGTACAAAGTATAGTGGGTAGAGTGCAAATTTCGAGGACGAAATTTTGTTTAACGGGGGGAGAAATGTAATACCCGAAATTTGAATTAGGGAATTTAAGGGCCAAAGTGCCAAAATGACCAAAATACCCCTGGGAGGAGTAAATAACTTAGGAAAATGGTGAAAAATCCTAAAGGGCAATGAAATAATTATTTAAATTGAGAGAGGGTATATCTCTAATTTTGGTAATTTAATAAATTACAAACTTGGAGAAATTGAAGAAGAATGCTCAAAAGTATGGTAATGACCATAATGCCCTCACAAATTCTAAAATAAAGCGAACACATGGAAACGAAATGTTAATGCAAGAGTATAAAGGAAATAAGGTGTTCTAAGTAAGAAAATTATCAACTTGTGATAATTAAGTAATTAAGTAATAATGGGCTAATTACTTAAGCATAAGTAAAGGAAATTCATGAATAATTATGTAAAGCTCAAAAATTAGTGGAAAATAGTTGAAAATTAGTAAAAATATATTTACTAATTAATTGGAAATTTTGGAGAAAAATAGTTGAGTTTAGGTATTTTTGAGCCTAAATACAAGAATGGACCAATTAGGTAATTTTGTGGAATTTTTGGAAAAAGTAAATAAATAAATCATTAATTAATTAATTAATTAAAAAAAAATAAATATTTATTATTTTTTTTGGGCCAGCCGAATCTTGCTCAAAAAATGGGATAATATTGAGTTAAAAATATTTAGATAACTTAGGATAGAAGTTTTGGATTTTATTATTTTAATATATAATTTATTATGATGAATAGTAAATTAATATTTAGGAATCGGATCCTATCTGTAGATCTAGGAATGGGATTTCCAAAGTCAGGGAAAAATAATGATCAGTGGAATTTTGTCTTCCGTTATACTCTTAGGAGAAAATTCTGAAGTCGTTGGTGCAATTCCTAATAAAACAAAATAGGGAAAAATGCATATAGGTATATTTTTGGATATAAGGAAAATAAATTCTAACTCAACATCTAGGCATGAGTTTGAATTTATTTTGACATATTTGGAATCAGTGAATTTTCTGAAGAAGTTGGTAATTTCAGAAATGCGTTCTGAAACCGGACGCGATCGGACACGTTTTCGAGAAACTTAGTAGGACGGTTGGAACCCTGTCTAAAGTCAAAATTCAAGTTTAAATAGATATTATTGATGAGGAAGAAGGTCTTCAAAGTTGTAAATCCATAATTTTGAGATTTTTCGAAATTACGCGAATCGAGTGCCGTCGGAAATCCACCTGCATAGGGCATAAAGTAAGGTGATCACCATTTTGGACCACTCCTTGCTGCCACATCAGCTGCTGCATGTCGACCAAGAGAGGAAAGGAGAGAGAAAAACTTGTTCAAGAAGTTTTCTAAAATGAAAAGGGAAAATTACAACTTTGGACCCAAAATTTGAGAAGGGAAAATTACACTTTAGGACCCAAAATTTGCCTATAAAAAGGCAAGAGCTCTCTTCATTTTCTCACCCCATTCTCAAGTGAAAACCGAAATCCTTGAGTGAGAAAGAAGAGAGAAGAAGCGGGGAAGTTCTGTAGAAGTCTTGACGGGTAAGTCTTTCGGTCTTTAGTTTTTAGTCTTTAGTTCAATAGTTAGTAAGGCTAGAGTAGTCTTTATTTTTATGATTTGGGTATCATATGGGAGGGCTATTTTAGTCTTTATTTTCAAGAATCATAAATGCGTCGAAGTTCCGGCGAAATTTTGGGAAGAAAATAGCCTATGTAGCGGGAGCGCTGGCGAAATTCCGCCAAGTAGGGGTATAGGGGCAAAATGGTAATTTTTACCTAAAATGCCAGTTATAATGCCAAATCACTAATGAAAGTGATATTACTCCTATAGGACGTCAGAAATCCTAATCTGCTGCCGTTACGCTGCCGAAGTGCCGCTATTGGACGTTTTCACGTTTTTCCGTAGAAAAGTACGATTTCCGACGGAAGTGCCGTCTACCGTCAACGAAGGTACGTTCGCGTACTGTAACACTAACTCTGATGTTTATGGTATGCATATATGTAGTAGGTGTGTTGTATAGATGTTATACTGTTTGATTGCATATAGTGGTTAGAGGTTGTGTTTGTATCTTTGGGTGCAATCTGTCAGTATCTTTGGGTGCAATCTGTCCGTATCTTTGGGTGCAATCGGTCTCGTATGCCGGGTGCAATTTGTCCGCATCTTTGGGGGCAATACATATGCATGGGTTGTGATAGAGTGATAGTTTGTGCGATGATGTTGTGGATGTCATCGTTTGTATGTGTATACATAAACATGAGGTTAATAGTTACGAGATCCAATGTGGTAAATTGGATCTCAGCCCTTAACATAGCGTCAGGTTCAGGAGGACCGAGGACCGAGGAGAGAGGCAAGCAGCCTGCATAGAAAGCCTGACTGAAGACTTCATTTCGTGGATCGGGCAGGAGTCTTCCTTTTGATGTTGTCCTTTATTTCTAACCGCCTTTGTAATCGCCAGATACACTACTGTTGGCTTTTTGAATCTATATATCAGTTACTCTTCCGCTCAAATGCTCTACTCTGATGGTTTGAAAAGATGTTTTAAAAAAAAAAATTATACTGCTTTAAAAAGTCGGGTTGTTACACTTTCTTTCTGCAGATATGCATTGGAATGCAAATGAAGAGATATTGAATGGTATTAATGGGTCCTACCATGTGAATTTATTGAAATATGGCTTTTGTTGAATTTTGGGTTTTTATAGCCAAAATATTTGACTTAGATAAGACTCCCGTACCTACCATGGCAAAAAGTAGTGATAGAGAAAGTATTAATCTACTAGAATATCTAGTGCTCGGTTCGAAAAGATTGCCTTTGACAATAATGGCTTGGTTTGAAAATAAAGGGCTATATTTGAAAAGTGATGACAGAGACACCTACATGGCCATTTGTGCTTTACCTTCTGATTTAAATTTGGCTTTTCTTAAGAATAAATGGCTAGAAGTTACTTATAATTTTGTTTATCTAGAAGACATGAGAATTAAATGGCCTACCATGAGAATTGAATGGTAAGGGTAAATTTTCTGATCCACATAGTGATTCTACTAGAAGATCATTCAAAAGGTGATTATATGCCACAAAAGAACTCTTCTTGTCAACAATTCGGAATGGGAATATGAAGCTGTTTGGTCTTTATTCATTGAGAAACTCCATGATTCTGGGGAATTTGAGGAGCACCAAAGGTATCATGAAATTTTTTCTTGTAACTAAGAGCAATTGTCAAGTGGCGTCCATGTAGAAGGAGGACCCCGATTAAACCAAATCTGGTTAAAATCTCGGCTCCGTGTAAATTCGAAGGTGGACCCCGGTTACACCGAATCTGGTTAAAATCCTGACTCTGTGTAAAGTTTTGAAGGTGGACCTCGGTTACACCAAATTTGGTTAAAATCCTGATTCCGTGTAAATTTGAAGGCGGACCCCAGTTAAACCGAATCTAGTTAAAATCTCGGCTCCGTGTAAATATGAAGGCGGACCCCTGTTACACCGAACCTGGTTAAAATCCCGGCTCCGTGAAAAGTTTTGAAGACGGACCCCGGTTAAACCAAATCTGGTTAAAATCCGGGCCCCGTGTAAAGGCGACAATGCCACCAAGTCTATCTAAAATTCCTATAAGGAATTAGTTGCGATGGCTATGCCAGCAACAATTTAAGCAAGAAGTGTTTGCTTTCCATGTGCACTGAGCTGTTTTTGCCAAAGTTAACACTAACCTCCACATCAATATGTCCCTGTGAATCAAGTGATTTTCACACATTTGAAAAATGAGTTTTACTACTTAGACTCCAAACTTGATTTAATTTGTACACGATTTTTGAAGGCGGATTTCACTACCCTGCCTTCTACATGTTTATATTGAACATGATTTTGGAAGTCGGGTTTCATTACCCTGACTTCTACATGTTTAAATTGGACATGACTTTGGAAGTCGGGTTTCGTTACCCTAACTTCTACATGTTTATATTGAACATGATTTTGGGAGTCGGGTTTCATTACCCTGACTTCTACATGTTTTATATTGAACATGATTTTGGAAGTCGGGTTTCATTACCTTGACTTCTACATGTTTATATTGAACATGATTTCGGAAATCGGGTTTCATTACCCTGACTTCTACATGTTTTCATTGTACATGATTTTGGAAGTCGGGTTTCACTACCCTTACTTCTACATGTTTTCATTGAACATGATTTTGAAAGTTGGGTTTCGTTACCCTGACTTCTACATGTTTATATTGAACATGATTTTGGGAGTCGGGTTTCATTACCTTGACTTCTACATGTTTTCATTGTACATGATTTTGGAAGTCGGGTTTCACTACCCTTACTTCTACATGTTTTCATTGAACATGATTTTGGAACTTGGGTTTCGTTACCCTGACTTCTACATGTTTATATTGAACATGATTTTGGGAGTCGGGTTTCATTACCCTGACTTCTACATGTTTTCATTGTACATGATTTTGGAAGTCGGGTTTCACTACCCTTACTTCTACATGTTTTCATTGAACATTATTTTGGAGGTCGGGTTTCACTACCCTGACTTCTATATGTTTAAATTGGACACGATTTTGGAAGTCGGGTTTCATTACCCTTACTTCTACATGTTTTTATCATCATAAAGTAGACAGCGATCCAGCTTGCGGAAACCGGGCTAAAACACCCTTTTATTCATGGATTTGTGATTACAACGCGTCTTTCAGGAAAAACTATGTCAGTTTAAAACAAGTAAACTCATTACATGACCTTTCAACGACACCTCACTCTTTCAAGTTTGGGCTTCATTTATAATAAGCCTTCAGCTTGTCTGCATTCCATGTTCGCTTAACAGCTTTCTTCTGCAGCGTCTCCAACTTGTAAGCTCCTTTCCTGAGACTCTCCGTAACTGGATAAGGACCTTCCCAATTAGGAGCAAGCTTACCCTCTGTGGCATTTTTGTTGCCAATGTCAGCCCTCCGAAGGACGAGGCTACCCTTCTCAAATGACCGAGGTCACACCTTCTTGTTATATCGAGTTGAGATAAGTTGTTTAGCTGCCAGGTCTCGGCAATGTGCCGCAATTCGGACTTCATCCACCAAATCTAACTCAACCGCGATTGCATCGTTGTTTTCCTCTTCATTCTGAAGCGCTATAACCTTTCGCCAAGACGATTCTCCAATCTCCACTGGGATCATGGCCTCGCATCCATATGTTAACCTGAAGGGTGTTTCTCCCGTTGAAGATTGGACGCTAGTCCGGTATCCCCACAAGACATAAGGCAGTTGGTCTACCCAACTAGACGTAGCATCTTCCATCCGCTTTTTCAATCCGTCCACTATGACTTTATTGGCTGCTTCAGCTTGTCTATTGGATTGCGGATGTTCTACAGACGCGAAGTGCTGTTGGATGTGGAAATCAGATACCAACTTTTGAAAGCCTTTGTCAATAAATTGGGTTCCGTTGTCTGTGACGATCTCTGCTGGTATTCCAAACCGCGATATAATATTCTTCTGCAAGAACTTCTGTACCCGAGCTGACGTGATTGTGGCGACAGGCTCCACCTCAATCCACTTTGTGAAGTAATCTACTTCCACAATGAGCCATCGTAATTGTCCAACAGCTCGTTTGAAGGGTCCTAGCAAGTCCATTCCCCATTTAAAAAATGGCCATGGTGCCGAAATTACATGCAGTTGGGTTGGAGGTGACCTGATAGTGTTAGCATGCTTTTGGCAGCTATTACATTTTTGAACATGATCCTTCGAATCGACTGCCATGGTGGGCCAGAAATACCCAGCTCGCACCGCTTTTCTAGCCAGGCCCTTTGCTCCCATGTGGTGACCATTTATTCCTTCGTGTATCTCGGCAAGGACATACCGAGCTTCATTTTCCACAAGGCATTTCATCATTAGAGAATGAAAACCCTTCTTGTACAACTGATCATTAACAAGCGCATATGAAGCCGTCGTTCTCGTCAGCTTTTTTGCTTCTAATGGCTCATCGGGGAGGATTCCTCTTTCCAGGTAATCAGCAATGGGTTTCCTCCAATCAATGGTCTCTGAGATGATCATCATGCAACTTGGTTCCAAAAGGCTCTGTTGGACAATAGTGCGGTGATTTCCTGGGCTTTTCGTGCTCGCCAATTTAGATAAAACATCAGCCCTCACGTTTCTCCTCTTGGAATGTGCACTACGGTTACTTCGTCAAATTCCGTGATGATTTCCCTTACCTTCCCCAAGTATTTGATCATTAGGGTTCCTTTGGCCTGGTACGTTCCGTTGATCTGTGAAGCTACCAACTGAGAATCAGTAGAAACTTGTACTCGACGAGCTCCACTTTCTTTGGCTTGAAGCAGGCCAGCAATTAAAGCGTCATATTCACCTTGGTTGTTTGAGGTGGAAAAGTTGAAGCGTAAGGAAAGTTCCAGCGAGATACCCTCGGGACTTTCAATAATGATTCCAGCTCCACTTCCTTTAACATTTGACGACCTATCTACAAACAAATTCCAAGTGTCCTGAGCTTCACCTCCCTGCGCCGGGGTTAATTCCGTTACAAAATCTGCCAAAGCCTGGGACTTAATGGCACGCCGAGCTTCATATACAATATCGAACTCGGATAGCTCAATAGCCCAACTTACCATTCGCCCTGCTAAATCCGGCTTATGAAGAATTTGCCGAATTGGCTGATTTGTGCGGACGACAATAGGATGACTTTGGAAATAAGGACGGAGCCGTCTAGCTGCTATCAATAGAGCAAATGCCATTTTTTCCAACTTTTGGTATCGTAACTCCAAACTTTGCAAAGCCCGGCTTACAAAATAGACTGGGCTCTGGCCCTCTGCGGTTTCTCTGACCAACACCGCGCTCACAGCATCGTTACCCACTGATAAATACAATATTAAACTCTCTCCTACCTCTGGCCTGGTCAACACCGGTGGCGTGGATAAGCATTGCTTAATCTTTGCGAAAGCCACATCACATTCTGCGTTCCAACCGCCCGACGCCTCCTTCTTCAACAATTTAAAAAATGGGAGTTCTCGGCTGACTTGGGTAAGAACCGAGTTAACATTGCCAATCGTCCAGTCAACTGCTGGACCTCTTTCTTGCTCTGAGGAGCCTTCATGTTCAAAACGGCATGGCACTTGTCCGGGTTCACTTCAATACCTCTGTTTGTCAGCAAAAATCCGAGGAACTTTCCAGCTGGGACCCCGAAAGCGCATTTTGCCGGGTTGAGTCGAATTCTGTATTGTCTCAACTTGTCAAATTTCTGTCGTAGGTCCTGCATGTGGTTGACCCTACTCAAAGATCTGTATTGTCACCTGCCAATCCTTGTAACCTGTCCTAGCTCCGTACCAAGAACTAGGTCCTCCAACTCGCCATTGGGTTCAGTCTTTCGCATTTTCTCCTCCTCGCGCAAATCCAATTCCACCAAGTTTACCGACTTTCCCGCCGAACTTGCCTCGGGGACTTTGCTCGTCCTGGCCCCTCGTTAAGTGGGCTGGATCGCCCTTGGCTTCCTTAACCATATTGATGTAGCATTGCCGGGACTCCTTTTGATCCCCCTTCACGGTCACAATTTTATTCTTTCTGTTGAACATCTTCAGCTTCTGATGTTAGTCGTGTTAGTTCTCTATGTGTTTTGATGATTAATAACAATTGTAAACAAGTACGAATGCTTTTAAAATGACAAAAGAGTCAAAATCACTCTGTCACCTCAAAACTCGAGCCTAACTAAGCAAACTCGAGTTTTCTGCAAACAGAGAGCTCATCGGGATATTTACGGATAACGAACTCGAGCCTGAGTAAATAGACTCGAGCCTAAACCCTCATGATATAATAATAAAGAGTTTACAAACAAGTAAACTCGAGCCGGTATAGACAAGCTCGAGTTTTCCCATGGCGGGAAGTTTTCTAATTAAATTGTATCTCTTTAAACTCCGAGTTTATTCTTTTTGAGTAGAGTTCACTTGTTTCTATGGCTATAATTTAATGAACACTCGAGCCCAAGTATATGGACTCAAGCCTAATGCTTTTGTGTAGAGTTTACTCTATGGTTTGACAAACGAAGAAGAGTTTACAAAATAGGTAAACTCGAGCTTGTTATTACAAGCTCGAGTTTTCCCTTGCAGAGCTCCCAAGTTTTCCTTCTTTTCAAACTCCGAGTTTAAGCTCAAACCTCCAGTTCACTTCAATAAGTCATGGAATAAATTAAGCTGAACTCGAGCCTAAGAATAATGAACTCGAGCCCTTCATCGAAGAAAGAAAAGCAAGTGTACAAACTCCGAGTTTGTACTCGTGCTCCGATCCACTCTAATCGAGCAACCAAAACTCTTAGGCATGAATAGTGTTAAACTCGAGCCTAATCACTAATGGACTCGAGCACGCTTATCTTGTGAGATATTACTCCAGTGTTCATTCGACAAAAGACTTAGAGAGTATTCGAACTCGAGCCTACCTTCGTGAACTCGAGTTCACATGGTGAAACAAAATACAAACTCCGAGTTTACATCAAACTCCGAGTTTGCTCTCGCGAAGATAAACCGGATACTCTAAAAGCCTTACGAACTCGAGCGACTTGGAGAACTCGAGTTTACGACGGAAGCAAATATGATCGTTCTTGATTTCATCTGATTCTTTTAAAGCGCAAAACTTACCATTTTTATACGAATTGATTGCATTCATTTAGTATATTCAAACGTATTTAACTACTCTATATTGAGAATGTTTCGGGTATTAAATTGGATCAAACGAATCATTGAATAAACGCGAAGAATCGGAAGGCGAATGATTTCACGCGTCCGGGAATTGAATCGCGAAATTCAGGACCCAACGGCTATAATCCTCATCAAACTGAATTTCAAATGAAGAACATGCTAAGTTGAGAAGTAACGGTCACATAGCAACTCACCACTATATAAGGAGCTGATTACAAACTTGAAAGATACGAAAGATTAAGCGAAACGAAAAGCAAGCTCAAGAGTTCTTATACATTCGAGTTTTCTTTACGTATTGTATTTTGATATACAAAGAGCCTCGGTGTTTATCATTATCTTCTCGTGAGAGAGATTTTATTCAAATTATTCATTCATTGTAAAAGATCTCAAGTCAAGGGGACTTGGAGATTGGGATTTGATTACAACTTGTAAGGGGAGTGTATCCTAGAGAGAGGATAATCCTTGAGTACGAGTGTGTATACGAGTTAAGTGATAGTAGAAAAACCCGAGAGTGCGGGGACTGGACGTAGGTCAAGAATTTAGACCGAACCAGGATAAACTTTCTGTGTCAAGCTCTTCTTCCCTATCTCTTTACGTTTAGCTTCAGCTTGGGTGCAAAGTTATTATAAAAGTTTTAAAATCCCCAATTCACCCCCCTCTTGGTGATTTCCTTTCGTTTTCAAGTCGATACCAACATATCCCAATTGTGAATAGTTGGTTGGCCCAAGATTATATTATACGAGGAGGGGAAATCAGCAACCACAAACCAAACCCTCTTAGATTTAAACACATGCTCATCTCCCAAAGTCAGTTTAAGATCAACATACCCCTTTGGACGAGTATCCTGCCCATTGAAACCGGTCAAGGTCGTTTTACATGGCTTCAAAATATCCGAGTCAAAGTTCATCCGCTTGAATGCGTTCCAAAGTATGATGTGAACTGCACTCCCATTATCCACAAAAATCTTCTTAACGCGGCAATTGACCAAAGTTCCCGTTATTACCAACCCGTCATGGTGTCCAGGCGCGACGTCTTCCAAGTCTTTGTTGGTAAAGCTCAGCACGGGGAGATCGGGTCTACCTGAATCTTCTTTGAACTTTGGGTGATCTCGGATTGACAATACCTCCCTAAGGTATTTCTGTCGCTGACTTGTTAAGTCCCCTCCACCGCCAAAGCCTCCACTGATTACATTACAGTCATACTTGGTTTCAGGAAACTCATCATCACTGTCCTCGACCCTTTTTTTCAGGTCTCTTCTTCTCTTTTCTGAAGGTGGGCTCTTGCCTCGGCCTTCCCCTTGTCGCTTGTTACCCTGCTTGCCCTGGGTCTGGATGACGTACTTCTGGAGTTTCCCTTCACGGACAAACTTCTCGACAGCATCCTTGAGATCCCAACATTGCTCAGTTATGTGGCCATGTTGATCATGGAATTCACAAAACCGAGTCTTTTCCGCAGTTGCTCTTCTATCGAGGGGCCGAGGCTTTTCCACCTTCTTCATTTCTGTTGCACATACTTCCTTCCACAACTTTGCTGGGATATCTTCAATGGGGTGTACCTTTCATATTTGGCATCAACCCTACCATCCGGGATTTTCTATTGGTGTCACGAACACGGGGACTTCTTTTATATCCTTCATGACTCTCTTCCACAGGGTGGTGAGCTCTTAGCCCGTTCCTTTATAACCGGGGTCGCCATCTCCATCTGCTCCAGATCCAGGTATTGTTGAGACCTGTCTCAGAAATCGGCCAGAGTTGTGGGGTGGCGCTTCATGATTGACTTCTTCAACCGGGATGATACATCCAAACCGGCTATGGCGCAGTGCAGGTGTACATCCTCTTTCAGTCCCGGGACTTGTAGGGCCATATTTTTAAAACGATCCAGGTACTTAGAAAGCGTTTCCCCTGGTCCCTGTCTGACTTGACCGAGTTGAAACTCGGTCTTGGGTTGTCGCCTACTTGTTGCAAAGTTCAACAGAAACTTCTGCTCCAATGTTTTCATATCCGGTATAGAGAATAATGGCAAGGAGTGAAACCACAACTACGCCCCCTGAATGTTCCAGCAAATAGCCGGGGTATGACTTTCCCAACTATCCCCTTAACTATGATTTCCATTTTAAAGTTGTTCAAGTGAGTTAAAGGGTCTTGGGTCCCATCGTATTTTTGCAACTCCCTTGAATCTAGGCCCTTGGGATATACGGCAGCCATAACTCCGTCAGTGAATTGACCGGAAAATCGGTCCTCCCCGCCGTCTTCTACCAACATTGTTGATTTGTCGAGCGATGGGGGCGCAGTTGCTCCCACCTTGACGAATGGATCTTCGAAAGGCTGCTTTCCTCTCGACCAAGTTTGATCGGCCTTGGCAACCCGGAGACTTTTTTTTTCTGCCGCCGCTGCGTCACCACTCCGAGTTGGTTCTCGTAAGACCTTGTGACCAGCTTCCAATCTCATGATCTTAGCTTGATCCGTAAACCACCTTCTTCCCCTGAGGTTCTTCTTGGTTGACATGCATAGAGGCCGAGTTAGCAGCCCGAGTTGAACCAACGCCCTTCGGCCCTTCACTCAGAGCTTGTTCCGCTCTTGCCTCATACTACTCCTCCAGCCTTTGCTGCATCTTCTCCTGCTCCTCCTGCCGCCATACGGTATTCTGACGTTCCAACTCCTCTCGAATGAGTCGGGAATCCTCATCTCTTTGAAGCTGGTGCCAGTTTTTCATGTTGTCCATACGTCAGACTAGGGATCCCAAAGCATTATGTAGCAGGCGGATGTCGAGATTATCAATCTGAAACTTAGGAATAGGTTGAGGGATACCCTAAACCTGGACTGCTCGCTGCCCCTGCTGGAATCCCAAACTGGGACAAGAGAGTGAGCAGTATCCTCCGTTTCGCCCTCGGTCCCTCCAGCAGCGTGGCTCCGCTCCGGAGCAACTGAGTTTGAATGTTGGATTGTTTCCTCCTGGAGTAACGGTTGAGATTGTCCCTCAGGTGGTTGTTCCCGCCCAGGTATCTGAGCGCGACTCCTGGTGCTTACGGCCATCTTCAGTGGTTATCAGTAGCTTTTTATGATTCTGGGAATCAAAGTTTACGGTTCCTCTCGGTCGGTGCCAATGTTCTGATGTAGAACACAAATGTCTAGCCTCAATGGGCTAGGAGGTATTAATATCGGATCAAAGGTTTCCTCAAGTGTCTTAAGAGTAGAGCATCAGAGAAGAAAGGATCATCCACTGATATCTATGAAGGAGATATCAGAGAATGCTCAGCGATCACTGTGCTTACACGGGTAGGCTTTTCGCCAGAGGGGTGGTGTGTGTGCACAGTGAGACTGAATGGTAAAGAATGGAATAGTGAACGTAGGAAACACACTTGATGGGCAACCTCCTATTTATAGAGATTACCTAGGGTTTCGTTCTCCTTACCTTGAATCCTGCCTACCATCGTCATGCCTCTCCCACGTCTTGTGAGTGCCTCCTCCATTACCTGTACAGCGCCTCAATTATAGGCATACTCCATGGATAAATAATCATATACCTGATTAAAGGGAGATTCCCGCCTAAGGCACTCTTATTGGGCCTTATATCTGCTGGGCCCATTATTTGAGTCCATAACAATTTTTATATTTTGAAATTTAAGCACGTTTTGTCAATATTTAGCTATAGAGTCACCGTTTAAATTTATTGAGACAACATTTTTATTAATTGAGATTAGCTATGTTAATATCAAAGGACTAATACACTTTATATACTCAAGAAACTAAACAAAAACTTGATTTTAATTTAATGGACTAAACCTACACTTTAACATTCTTTTTTATGGCTCTTTTGTTCTTTTTATGGAAATGACTCTTTTGTTTGAAAGCCTGTAAATACAAACCTCCTATATATCAAGTCAGGAGGCTTCTATAAAAAAATAAAATGGAAAAAAAAAAAACACAGAGAGAGAGAGAGAGAAAACACTCATTCGAAATGGTTCACTCTTGCTCGTCTAGTTTCTCTGCACATATATGTATCTGTATTCTCTTATGATATCTACTTTATATTTTTATTCTTCACTTTGTGAGACAAGATTCTCAAAGATAAGAAATTTCTTAACAAAGTGATTAGGAAACTCCTTTTATCAGGACAGTGAACCATTTAGGTTATGACTCTTGGAGAAGAATCTATACGTTGTAAGTGGCTCTACAGGTGCCTATATCTTGAAATATTTTATTTATAATGAAAATAAAATATTTAAGATAACTAACTCTAGCGACCTGAATTTAAGCTTAACGTCTAAGCTAAACCAGTATAAATTCTCTTGTACACTGTTCCCTCTTTATGTTTCCCTACTCTTGAGATTGCATAACTGTGAGGCTAACTTGCTGCAATTCTGAGTGGTGGGATTCGGACTTAAAATTGGTTTTCATCCTAGGACAACATTGCCATATAAGTCGAGGTTATAAAAATTAAGATAAAAGCATACTTTTAGTCCTCTTATTTTATATGATATTTCAATTTGGTCCCTTGATTTTATAAAATATATTTTCAGTTTTCTAAACCTAACACATTTAGTCCCTAATGACAAATTTTTGTGTGTCAATCACTATTATTTTAAAACAATTAAACTTATTATATCAGTATTTGAAAATATTTTGTCAAAGCTTAAAAATTTCAATGTCGACATCTTTTTGTTAATGAAACTAACGGTGTCAAGAGTTAGAAAACTAAAAAAAAAAAACCACTATAAAATTACAAGATCAAAATGGAATTTCATGTAAGGTTAAAGAACTAAAGTTACAGTATTTCCAAAAAATAAAAATCAGTTATCATGTAGTCACCAGGTAGTTACCAACTAGCTAGCTAGGAGGAACCTACAGAGAGGGTTGGTGGATTGAATAAGAGAGGCTATATATAATATATCAACATATATGATGAGCCACATTTGGGCTGCTTGGCCATTAGAGAACATGAGGATTAGATGATTGCACGTAATGTTTCGTGGATGATCAGATTGTAGTAGGGACCAGGTTGCCCCTTTTTTATTCATAAAATAATTGAAGAATATGTGTATGTGTGCGCGCTTTGTGATTATTTCTAATTATTGTGTGCGTACACGTATGTGAAAGTCTCATATTTTTCTTTAAATTTTTAAGTAATTATTTAATTAAAAAAAACTTATAATGAAATTCATTTATTTCATAAATTTCAATGCTTAACTTGCACCCTTTCATTTATCCAAAAAGAATAAATAAATAAATTGTACCCTTTCCGGCCACAATGCTTTTCTGATATATACTCCTGATGCTTCTAAATGTAAGATTAATTAGGGCTTTACTTTGACCCTTATTGTAAGACCTCAATTCACTTTGTTTCCCTAATTTATAATTTTTCTATTAATTATCTCAATCTATTAATTGATTGCACATATTAATTAAGGAGTTTTCATCAATGAGCAGTTCAAATGAAATAACTAGCTTAACTAATTTCTTTAATATGTACAAATTAATTATATATTTAGCTCCTATATTAAGGACCGAGAATTAATGTATTTTTCCCTTTCAGAAGTTATGTTAATTTGTTAACTATTTAGGGTCAGAGTAATTGCGGTTTCCTGGTGACTACAGTCCAAATTGCATGAGACAAGAAACCTTTTATATATAATATATTACATGTGACTACCCAATCAGTTCCATAAAATCATTGAGAGAGATAAGTTTTTGTTGATTCGAAGAATAGTCGATGATCGACTGGTCCTTTCTCTCTCGACAACATCTTTCCGCATTTAAAGGCCATAGGCATGATATGAAGTTAAATTCAACTGTTGTTTCTCTATCTATAGCGAGTGTTCCGTGAATTTAATTTATTGGTCAGCATTCTGTGTATTTATCCGTTTTACATATTGTTATGTCATAAGAACATAAGTGTCTAGCCCTAGGTGGACTAGAATATTGATATAGGATCAAGTAGCTCTCTCCCATGTATCCATAGATGAGATACCTCAGAGAATAGGAGATATCTGTGCACACATGAAGGCTTTCGCCAAAGGGGGTGGGATGTGTGCTCTGTGGGCAGTATTGTAAATGAGAGAGCTTAGAAGCTGTGTACTTTTAGGTTAACCAACTATATATATAGGTTACTTTAGGTTTAGGGTTTGGATTGTTGGGCCTCTTGTGCCTCTAAGCCCATATGTTGTGCATTCACATCTGTGCCACATTGGTTGCCTCTAGTTGGGTCACACCTTGGATGGGTCTAATATTTGAATCCATAACACATGTAGCCACTTTGGGTTGATTCACTTTGAAGAATTAATATAATAAAATTAAGTTAAATAACGATTTTTTGGAATACTTGCGCTAATTATTAACTTTGATGAGCTTTAGGTTATTTGAGAATAACGAACATTGATCTGACAATGAATAATCTTGAGTTTATAGTTTTTTCAGAAGTTATACGTAAATTTTAAGGATTCAGAAAATGTATTCGCTAGCTTAACACAAGTTAAAGTTACAATAATGGGGTATTGCATGGATGTAAGGCATATTTTAGTCTTTTTTTTTTCTCGAAATATTTTAGTCTTTTAACTTCACTTTTTTTAGTCTTTTAACTTCACTTGAGTTTTTTTCCCCCACTTAATTTTATAAAGTATCTTTTTAGTCATAAAATCCAAGAGCTATTAACAAAAGATGTTGACATTAAAATCTAAAATATTGATAAAACATTATTAAATGCGGATATATTAAGTTTAATTTTTAAAACTAACAATTATTAACAAAAAAGTTGTCATTTTAGACTAATGGTATAAGGTTGAACAATCAAAAATATACTTTATGAAATCAAGAGACTGAATTAAAACCTTGTAAAAAATTATAAGAGATCTACGATACGGTTTTGCCTATTTTTATTTGTCTAATATATAGTTGACAAAGTAATTAAACTAAAAATAAACAAATGCAAGGAATTAAATACCAATCTTCGTAGATACAAGGAGAAATATAAGAAAGAGAAATAAATAAATAATAATAAAATTAAAATAAAAGCACCACCTACCAATAATTCTGGTGATTGGAAAGTAAGTTATGGAGTACTTATTACGCCAGACATTGAAAGGGACCGAAGGTAAAGTGGCAATGGAACAGTTCATTATTAAAATGGCTAACAAATCGACAAAGAAGATATCCTAATAATGTTGTGACGAAAAGAAAAAAAATTTCTTGAGCATCTTTATATGCCCCTCAAAAGCTTTTTATTATTCAAAACATAACTTAGCTTGTTTGTCTTCTTCCATGATTCCCCCCTCAATTGTGTTATTAGTTTATGGCATTTGCCTAAGAAATTTGCATTTTACGACGACACTAATTCATGATTATGCTTCTATTTATATTCAAGACCCCTTTTTATAGTTTTTTTTAATATCATTTGCTTTAGTATTCCCTAATTAACTAAACAACTTCCCATCTAACCAAATAACCTCCTTACCAACAAGATTTAGGTCTAGTAGAAAGAGCTAGTCCCTCACAACATGGCGAACCAAGGTTCGAATCCTTATTGAAAGAAGTGTTCACACTTAGCTAGTGGCCAACAATGCTTTGAATATGATTATCTCCAATGGGAGGATACCTATGTTTAGCACGTGCACACACTACAAAAAAAATGCCACTTTGTGGCGGTTAATTTGTAGCGGTCAAAATAAACCGCTACAAATATGTGAATTTGTAGCGGTTTATACCGAAACCGCTACAAATTTATGTGATATGACTTGCGCCAAGTGGCGCGCTGGTTCATGAATGACATTTGTAGCGGTTATCATAAACTAACCGCTACAAAATATGGCGCGAAGTTGGCGCCAAATTTGTAGCGGTTTATTTATACAAACCGTCACAAATATGGTGCCAGTTTGGCGCCTTATGACGCGCCATTAATTAGTAGCGGTTTTGAAACCGCTACAAAACGCCAAAAAAAAAAAAAAACCGCTACAAAAACTGTTACATCAACCGCTACAAAGTGTGTAATATTGAAATTTGAATATTTCGAATCCCACCAATTTTATTTTTTTAAAAAAATATGTTCATATTTGTAGCGGTTGTTAGTGTAACCGCTACAAAATGTGATATTTAAAAAAATAAAATAAAAAAATACCAATGAATTTTTGTAGAGGTTTTGAAACCGCTACAAAACGCAAAAAAAAAAAAAAAAAAAAAAAAAAAAAAACCGCTATAAATGTGAACCGCTACAAAGTGTATAATATTGAAATTTCAATATTTCGAATCCCGCCAAGTTTATTTTTTTAAAAAAGTATGTTCATATTTGTAGCGGTTGTTAGTATAACCGCTAATGTGATATTTTGAAATTTATTTATTTTTAAAAAACATACCAATGAATTTTTGTAAAGGTTTTGTAACCGCTACAAACGGAAACCGGTACAAAAACTGTCACATAAACCGCTAAAAACTGTTTTGTAGCGGTTATTGTCGCGGTTAAAAACCGCTACAAAACATTAAACCGCTACAAAATCCGTTATATCAACCGCGAAAAATGTTACGTATATCTCTATAAATATCTCCACCACACCACATCTCATACACTTCTTCATTTCTTCTCACCCCCTTCTCTCTCGTTTTCTCTCATTTCTTCCCAGCCCTTCCAAAATCTTTCATTTCAATGTTTTATTTTTTCCTTCTTATAATATTGATACTATGTTTTTTCCTTATCCAGAACTTTAAGTATATTTCCTCAATATTCTTTCTATCATCATCAACTTTCTTTACATAATCAAATATCATCTAATGTACAACATAATTTTTTTGCTCAGACGTGGACAACACAATAAATCCTTATTATCTACAGATTCTAAACCTACATAATATTTATACTTGTCTAACATGAATTTTTTTTTTTTTCAATTTTGCAATATTTTGTAGCGGTTGTTGTAACATCCCAATTCCAGAGCCAAATTTTTTTTTTTTAAAATCAGAGTCGAGCCTTGGAGCGTATGAGATTCAATTTATCGAATTGAATCTCAGGTAACGGTTAACCTTATGCTCAAATAAAACAGTATACGGATGACAGATATTCAAAACATAACAGCAACATATCTCTTATGCATATAGCGAGATGCATGATTGCATGATTGTGACACGACGAGAACATAAGCGTTAAGCGGTATGTATAAGTCCTACACAATAATAGCTCGCACAAAAACCGGTGCCACGATGTCTTGTCGTGTCCTCGGCGCTAGGAAAACTCTAACGGTATTAATATCTCTATAACCGTGTGAAGCGTATGAATAATCGGTAACCACGAACGAGTCTCTAGCAGTGAATGTATCTCGGTGACCCCTAACAGAATCTCTATCCGTGAATGTACCTATCACATATATGTATATGAGCAGCACTAGATTAGTGTTACGATGCGAACGTACCTTCGTTGATGTACGTAGATGTTTCAGCGAAGCGTACTTTCGACGGAAAACGGCGGTTTGTCCGACAATGGCACGTTGGACGTAACGGCAGACAAACTAGGATTTCGACGTCCTATAAGAGTAATACCATTTTCATTAGTGATTTGGCATTATAACTGGCATTTTAGGTAAAAATTACCATTTTGCCCCTATGCCCCTAATTGGCGGAATTTCTTGACAAGACCGTTACTTTGACTTTAATTTTCCAAAATTTCAACATAACTCTTACTCCAATATCATTTTCAAAATATAAATCATATTAATTAATGATTTACATCATAATGAGCATTTTAGGTAAAAATTACCATTTTGCCCCCGATGCCTATCGACGGAATTTCGTCAGAGCTTCGCTATTTTAACTCTAATCTTCCAAAATTTTACCAGAACTTCGACCCCACCAAGATTTTCGAAATAATGACTAAAATACCCCTAACATATGATATCTAATCATACTTGGAAGATTAAAGACTATTCTAGCATTTATACTCTAACTTCCGGAAAAACTACGGAAGCTTAAAGCTTGGTACCGAAAAACTTACCCAGAGCTTCGCTCTGATTTTCCCGGCCTTCCTCTCCTCCTTGCTGCCCCTCTATTTCGGCCAAGAGCTCTCAAGAAAATGGTGTGAAGAACTCAAGGGATGCTTGGCTATTTATAGAAAATTTTGAGGACATAAAGGTCATTCTTTAACTTGATTTAAACCATTGGATGAAACCTTGGTAAGATGGCAAAATCTTGATCCTTGATCCCTCTTGGTCGACATAGCAGCCGTAGGTGGCACCAAAATTGCATCATCTTGATGATGTAATTAACTTGTTAAGGAAGGTTTAAATGCAGATAAACCTCGATCGGTACCGATTCGCGTAATTTCGGAAAAATCTCAAAATTATGGATTTACAACTTTGAAGACCTTCTCTTCCTCATCAATAATATCTATTTAAACTTGAATTTTGAATTTAGACAGGGTTCCAACTGTCCGGCTGAAGTTTCTCGAAAAACGTGTCCGAACGCGTCCGGTGTCGAAACTTGTTTTCGGAACCATCAATCTCTTCAGAAAAATTCACTGATTCCAAATATGTCCAGATAAATTCAAACTCATTCCTAGATATTGAGTTAGAATTTATTTTCTTCATTTCCAAAAATATGCCTACATGCATTTTTCCCTATTTTGTTTTATTAGGAAAATGCACAAACGGCCTCGGAATTAACTTAGGTAGAGGTCACTTGAAGGTAAAAACTCACTGATCAATATTTTACCTTGACTTTGGAAATCTCATTCCTAGATCTCTAGATAGGATCCGTTTCCTAATTTTTAATTTACTATTCATCAAATTTTACTTTAATTAATTATATTAATATAATATTATCAAGTTGCATATATACATATATATATTCATTTTTTCCTTTTCATGGGTCTAATATTTCGGTCAAATCTGGTCCTTTTTATTTTAATTTTCGTTTTAATTATTTATTTAATTAATTAAGAATATATAAAATAATTATTTAATAATTATTTTATATAACTTTTTACAAAATTTCCTATTGGTCAATTCTTGTATTTAGGCTTAAAAATACCTAAACTCAACTATTTTTCTCCAAAATTTCCAATTAATTAGTAAACATGTTTTTACTAATTTTAAGCCAATAACATCTAATTTTAGGGTTTTACATAATTACTTGTGAATTTCCTTTACTTATACTTAAGTAATTAGCCCAATATTACTTAATTACTTCATTATCACTTGTTGATAATTTTCTTAATTACAATGCCTCATTACCTTCATACTCTTGTATTAACATTAGTATTTTCATGCCTTTTGCATTTTTAGAAATTACAAGGGTATTATGGTCATTTTACTTCTTTTGAGTATTTTCCCACAATTTCTCCAATTTCATAATTTATAAAATTACAATAATTAGAGGTAGCATATTCTCCTAATTCAGTTGATCATTTTACTGCATTTTAGGATTTTTCACAATTTTCCTAAGTTATTTACCCTTCCCAATCCCAGGGGTATTTTGGTCATTTTGGCACTTTGGCCCTTAAATTCTCTAATTTCTTAGAGATTTTTCCTTAGAAAATAAAATAATTATAACCTAGTGTTTGACACCTCATATTCACCTACTTTTTATAGGTATAATTTTACCCAATTATGATACAGGTTTTTAGGGTATTACAGTTGTAAAACCGTTACAACAACCGCTACAAATTTTAATTTAAATTCGGATTAAATATTTGTAGCGGTTTTACAACCGCTACAAAATTTGAGCGCCAATTTTTTTGAAATTCGTCATCTTGTAGCGGTGACTCAAAACCGCTACTAATACAGTAGCGGTTTTATTACATGAGTAGCGGTTTTAGAAACCGCTACAAATCAGCTTGTCACAGTGGATTTTGTTGCGGTTGCTCTAACCGCTACAAATGTCATTAGTTGCACCTAAAACCGCTACAAATAGGTCATTTTAACCGTTACTAATGATCGTTTTTTTTGTAGTGACACATACACAAAACCTCCTTCGGTTATTGAACTTAATAGAGGGTAATTTTGAAATTTAAAAGTATCAATTTAAATTTGAGTATTTTTCAACCTTGCAAATAAAAGTAACTTTCTCAAATACTCCTTCCAATCTTATTTGTAAGTAAAATTCTTTTACATAAGGATAGTCCTAAATATAAGTAACAATATATATTAGTCCAAAAATTTAATGCATTTTTTTTTCATTTCTACCCTTAATTAAATTACATGCCTCTCTTATCTATTTTTCTCACTCACTCTCTCTATCTCTTTTCTCACTCATTTTGTCTTTCACCACTTCTACAAAAACAAGGGTATTTTAAGATTTTTTTTTTTTTTGCATATTTATTGTCTTCAACCAATTTTAACCAATATTTTAATCTGTATAATTTGGATAGTTGTTTTTATAAAAAAACAAAAAAAAAAAATCGAAGGGTATATAATTTTTTTATTTAACCTAAAGATTACTTAAAAGTTCAGGTTCTTCTTCCTTTGTATAAGTTTGTGGTCTTTAAATTTCACACTTAGTGTGTTTGGCTATTTTCAAAAATGTGCTTCTAGAGGTAAAATCTTGGTTTTGCAAAAAAGTTGACAAACTTTTAAAAAGGCCAAAAGTGGTTTTTTGGCCAAAACTATGGTTTTAGGCTCTAAAGGGTTGTTGGGGCCTACACATGAAAAAGTGAGAAAAATCAGCTTCTCCAAAACTATGATTTTAGTGCTCTAAAATCATAGTTTTGGAGAAGTTGATTTTTCTCACTTTTTCATTTGTGGGCCCAACAATCCTTTCTCTCTCTTCATTTTTTCTCTTTCCTTTCTTCTTTCTTTTTCTTTTTCAGAATCTTTGTTTCTTCCGTCTTCCTTGTTTCCATCTCCCTATTGATTCCCTCAATCAAATTATCCATCCCTTCTTCCAAATCTCTATTTCTTTCTCCAACCCTCGTCCATGGATTTGGACTCTGTAAAACAGAGTTGATGCAAGAGCCCCAAGCTTGAAGATCACACACCACCACTCGATTTGCTCACCATACTCCCTTGCAAGCTCGTTTCAAAGCTTCCCACTTTGTCTTTGATCAATTTCATGTATGTTTGCCAATCATAGTGATCCTTAGCATAAGACCCTTCGATTTCTAGTCATCTCTCTACCATCACCAAGAACAACCAGTGCTTAATCTTTCACTGCGACAATCCAATTCGAAGTCAAAATTTATTACTCCTCCCGTCTTAAATATAAGATAAAGTTGACTTTTTAAAAAAGATTAAGAAAACTAATTAAATTACTTTAGAGTATTTATATTTAAATTTTTTCCCAAACTAATTAGTTTGACTAATAAACTGATATATAATCTAAGGATATACAATATATGATAAACTTATTTATTTTCCTTAATCTTTAAAAAAAAAAAAGTCAACTCTGTCTTATATTTAAGACCGTAGGGAGTATTTATTTCAATCTAAAATATAGTTTTATTTTGGATAATTACTGTTTACAAATGATTTTATTCTATACAATTTATTAATACATATATGTTTGAGCTATTTTTATCATGTTACATAATTGAAAAATGCTATAATTTTAATTTTGTAGATACTTTTATTTAATTTTTGTTTTTATATTGAAATTTAATGTTAAAAATATTTAAAATAAATTATTATCTTTTATATGCAATTATCACAAAAGCTAATGTCCTTTTTGATAATTTAAGTATGAAAAAGTTATTCTGATAACAATATCCAAACACTATCATTTTATCAGAATCTATTCTGAAAAAGCATTTTGACCATTTTTTTTCTGTATAAAATATTCTCCAAAAGATAATATAAATACTTCTCTTGATAACAATATGGGTTGGAATCACACTGCTTTACAAAAAAAAAAAAGGAGGAAAAAGGAATTTTTTGCAAAAACAATAAAGCGAGAAAGCAAAAAAAGCTCGATGGATGGATATATATGAAGCATTTTTAGTGGTTCTCAATATGGCTTCCACTGTTGATGACATCTCGTAACTGTTTGGAGGTTTTTGTTTTGATTGATTTTTGTTTTTTTGTTTTGGCCTTAAAAACAAAAAGTCTGAGAAAGCCGTCTTAAATATGAAAGACATCCTTAACTTACTATTACCACCTGAAATGAGAGCAAATCTAGGAGGGAAAATTTAATACGACACTTCAATACAATATTCTATGCACAATAGAGAAATTTGTTGTTTACTTCTACCACTAGTTAGCTAGGTACAACGTTTCAAATATAACTAGCCGTTTTGTATTCTGTAGTTTGTCAAGAGTTAGTATTCCATTAAGTCCTAAACTAGAAACCAAATGACTAATTTATAAATAATAAAAAAATGAAGAAGTTATGTTAGTTATTTATTTAAAAAATATATATTGATTCCTCTAAAATATCTTTTTTTTTAGTCATGTAATTCATAAGGATAGTTTAAGAAAAATATTACTCATTCATTTCCTTTTTACAAGAGACAATTTCTTTTGACATGCCATGTTTCCTTTTATAAGAGACAATTAGAGTTTTATCTCAATGTTTTTGTTAATTTCTCATTGATTATACCCTATTTAATTACTCATATTGCTCATACCATCATTATACTTAATTCTCACCATGCACTCTCTCTTTTCCACTTAAATAAAGGTATCTTTGGCACACACAAAATTTACAATTGTTTACATCTTTATTATTTCCAACTAATTTTAAACTACTTTTTGAACATGATTCAGTTGAGTTGATTGTATCTTATAAAAAAGAATGGAAGGAGTATAAATTTGGGAAACAAATCGTGTGAGGATTGTATATTTAATTGTTAAACAATCAATGTTAGTTGGTTTAACGACCTTGAAATTTTCGCACAATTTTAAAAACTTCATGTATACTTTTGCACAATTTTTAGACAGGCATGTTTGTTAAACAATCAACATTAGTTGACTTAATAGTCATAACATTTTTGCACTTTTTTAAAAACCTTAATGTCCACTTTTGTACCCAAAGAAACTTTATGATGTTAGGTGGCATGGATAATACTTCATTAGTACATTTACACCTTAATCCTTTTTTAATTTTAGATTTATGCAAATAACTTTTATATAGCTATCAATTATAACCTTATTTAAGTATTTAAGAATATCATATCAAGAGGTGTAACAACATCTATCTTAAAATTTAGTGATCTACTTGTAGGTCAAAATGTAAGAAAACTATTGGCATAAAAATTTGAAAAACATAAACAACAAGCATCGGTTCTAATAGAAAGGCTTTGATCGTTTGACCACGAAGTCTCAAATTCAAATCTGCAAGAATGCAAAACAGTTTTTAGGAGAGCTACCCTCAATGGTTTACTACACCGTTATTAAAGAGAAAATTAATGGCGAAAATGGGTTGTTTATGCAAATTTAAAAGTTTAAGGGTCAACCTTGTAGTCAAGTTTTAAAAGTTAAAAAGTGATCTGATAATCAAGTTCATAAAATTAAAGAAGTTTGTGCAATTTAATAACTTGGCTTGAGCTGCCCAAAGTTAATTACTAAAAAAAAACACCATATATAATCTCTAATGGCCTGGCCTGGTGGTATTAATGAAGACATAAAATTTCGCCCCACTAGTCCGCTGCGAAGTTGCAGGTCACTGAGGATTGTGTGGTCACTCTCATGTTTCATTTTTAAATACTTGTTACTCTTTCATCAATCTGTACTCATTTGGTAATTCTGCCAAAATACTTTCCTCCTCGAAACCCTAACTATCCCTCCCATTATATAACACAACTCATCTACAGATAGGGCTATATGTGTGTGTGTGTGTGTGTGTTTTTTGTTTTGCTCAGTGTGTGTGTCACTGAACCGCTTCACATCGATCTTATCTCCTCAAAGAGAAGAGCTTAGGCACATAAAAATTAATACACGTAACTATATGAATTAGGATTAAATTTTTTTATAATTATGTTGTGTATATACAAGTAAAAGTAAGTAGTAATAAGTAACTTTTTTTGTAGTACGTACATAGTTTTCCAATACCATATCGAAACGGCTTTCTTTTTCTCTGAAGCTACTTTTTCTTCCCATTCTCTCTCTCTTCTTCTTTACCCCGTTGGGTCCCAAAAGAAATACCCTCATTATACACAGCTTTCTTCTATACTGATATAAACTTGTCTATATATACAAGACGATTGAGCAAGTTTAACTGTACAGATATATATATAGCCTGGTATCTGAGGGGTCCTGAAAGAGAATAAACCGCTTAAAGGCTTTTGCTTTCAGCAAATTGTTGAGAGCTACAACTATCTTAGCTTTCTTCTTCTTCTTCTTCTTTTCCTATTGTTCTTTCCTTGTTTCAACCTAAATCTATTGTTTCCTTCTTCTCTGGGTTAATTAAGAAACTTATAGCAGAAACATGTCGAGCTGCAACATGGACGTTGGTTCTGAGAAACTATGCTATATCCCCTGCAAATTTTGCAACATTGTTCTTGCGGTATACATATTTTCTAATTTTCTCTTATTTCTATTCAGTTTCAGATCTGTTTTCCCTTCAGGTGTTGATCCATCTGGTGGATCTAGCTCTTATTTTTCTGAAAAAAGCACCTAATAATCATCATCATGTTTCATTTGCACACAAAGTGCTGATTCCTTAATTTTCCTGTATATTTGGGGTTTCTTTCTTGTGTTTTCTTTTCTTTTTTGTCTTTGAAATATCTCTTAATGTTTCCAATTTTTCTCTTTCTGAGGGCTTCTTCTTCCACCTCCTCGTTTTTCTCTTACAGTCCAGTCTCAATCCATAGCTGGACTTTTCTTTTTCTTTTCTTTTCTATCTTCTCACTTTTCCTTTGCTGTCAAAGAAAAAAGTCATAAAACCTACCTGATGAAAGTCCTCAAGTGCTCAAACCCAAAGACATACACTTACTCACAAACTTTCTCGGTCTCGGCTAATTTGATTAGGGCACGTAAAGGGATCCAGATGAATTATAGCTTGTAGGGTTAATTATTGTTGCTTTTGGTAATATCACTTATAGTACTCCCAGGTTTTCTTTCTCTTGCAACTTCCTATTTTAGGGTTTTCTTTTCTTATACCTAAATGTATCAAGTAGACAAACCAACAAGCTGCATAATCTTCTTTTTTCTGTCTCTTCTTGTTTATGATCATGACGAGATCTGGATTTTTTTTCCCTATCTTTTTTGCTTTCTTTGAACTGCCTGATAGGCTTTCTACTTACCAAACTATGGAATAATAATATAATATGGTGTAAACATTATAAATGTTAATATTTGCAGGTTAGTGTTCCATGCAGTAGTCTGTTTGACATCGTGACTGTCCGATGTGGTCACTGCACCAATCTATGGTCCGTGAACATGGCCGCCGCATTTCAGTCACTGTCATGGCAACAAGTTCAGGTAACTTGAGTTTTCTCAGCTTATTTTTTGGGCGGCTCTGTTCTTTCTGTTATTACTAATTAATAACTAATTATATATATATATTTAACTCTGTGAAAATATATTTATATATGTGTGCATACTACATGTCTAGGGATTATTAATTTTTTAGTCCTATATCTATCTCCTTAGGTTCTTAGAGTTTCTGGGTGTTATTCTTTTGAGAAAACCGATGCTCTTTTATCACGCAGAGAGGCAGCTTCTGCTTGTTTGTTTCTGTAGGCTTTAATTAATCGTTGAGAAGTTCAAAGCATGTGTAATACTTTCAAAAATAAGTTTTTTTACCTACTTATGAGAATAAAGGATATAGGCAGTTAACTTGTTAATACTCCCTTTTGGTCTTCTGGTCTTTATTATAAGGTACCAACTAATCATTCTCACAAACTAATAAAAACAATTAAATAAAAACAATTAAAGTCAATAAAGTTGTCCTATAATTTAAATAATTTTCAATATTACTCCTACTAATTGTACTAAACTCTAATATCATATTATTTAGTACTCTCACCCACTACCCTTATTAATTATTGACATACATGAAAAAAAAATTAATGCTCCTTAGGAACAACAAAGTGTCTTATATAAATGACCAAATAAACTTGTAAGTTGGTGCCTTATAATAAGGATCAGAGGGAGTATTGACTAAAACTAAATAAATTTTCTAATTCATTTTAAATAAATGCATTTTTTAAAACAGAATGTATAATTAATATTTAATAGTCCATCTTCTTATACAAAAATAAAATCATCAATTAATTTCGTCTCTAAAAAAAGTACTTGTATAATGTTAATAAGTGAGGTCAATTAGGGTAACTGCAAACCCTAGGTGTTTAATGTTATAGCCATACCTGCAGCCGCCATAAGAAACACCTAGCTATTTTTTGCTTTTTGATGTTAGCAGTTTATAGTAGATCAGAGTCAGAGACTGTCCTAACTCTTCAAGGCAGCACTACTACAGAAAATGGTTTTTACTTCCCTAATTGGCGTCCTATTTTAAAACTTAGAAGTAAAAAAGAAGGCGGTGGCATTTTTGTAATTATCAGTTGACTTTTGGCGTCTAACTTTTGGCCTTAGACGCCCAAAGTGTAGCTCTGGCGCCAAAAGAAAGCCAAAAGTAGACCCAAAGTACACTTTTGGCGTCTAAGTAATAAATTAGACTCCTTAAGTCTGACTTAAGGAGTCTAATACCTAGACTTAGACGCCAAACGTGCCCTTATTATCACTCCACCAGCTTCATCAATTCGATCCAGAGAGCAAAAAAGAACAGCTCGCGAACCCTCTCCCCCTGACTCCCTCTCTCGCTCCTTTCTCTCCACCAGCTCGCGAACCCTCTCCCATTTGTCCCTCTCTCTCCCACCGTCGCCGCCGTGGCTCAGCCTTGCTTCTCAAAATCCGCCGTCATCTCTCCCCCTGACTCCCTCTCTCGCTCCCGGCGTTGGCGACGCCCTCTCTCGCTCCCAGCGTTGGTGACTCCCTCTCTCGCTCCCAACTCGTCTTGAAGGTTAGTTCGGTCTCCTTTGTCTCTTCTCCCCTTGACTCTCCCATTCCATTTCGTCTTGGTTAAGATTGAAGAATTTTATGGGTAGATGATATGGAATCTGACTTGGACTTGAGTATGGATAGATGAATGGTATTAGCTAGATTCTTGTTGCTGCTTGTTGATTCTACGTCTTGAACACTTGGGTTTTGAGTTTTAATGCTTGATGATATGATTTGGGGTTAAAACTTGGGGGGTTTTTCTCTATCGGTATAAGCTAGATGCACGAATCTGGATTTCAGCTGGTAAACAATCTCCCCACCATTAATCTTACAAGACAATGACACAGTGGGGACCAAATGGGCATTTCTAACCGACTTGCCCTTCTTCTAACCAACCGAGGATTTTCTGTTCGTGCCTAAAGTAAAACAGGATTGACTTCATTTGGTAACGAAGGTTTGTATTGGCTTCTCTGTGTTTTGTGTGCGTTAATGGCCATCCAATGGAAGCAATTAATTATGAGTGGAAGGTTTAGGCGGGGAAGGTAGCCTTTTTGTTGTTTAATAATTGACTTCATCAGACAAGTTTTTTTTTTTGAAGGATGCTTTGTGATAACATAAAGGAGGGCAAGTCTGTCATCCACCTTGTAGTATTAAAAGCTGAGACAATACTAACTCCCTCGGCTTCTCTTAATAATTAAAATTAGAGAGACAACTTTATCCCAATCATAGCTTTTTTCATGACTTGTATTGTAAACATCACTTTGAGTGGTTTCATGTTTCATTTTTCCACTACTATGATCACACAAGTTAGTCAAACTGTCATGTCTCCTGCAGAAAAAAATTTGTATTCCTAACCTACTTACGAGCTAAAGCTCGTTTTTCCCTATTGGGTGGGTGGGGGAACATAGTTGGTTCTTTTCATGTAATTATTTTTCGCTTATATTCTGAGTTAAAATTAGCTTCACTTTTAATAAAAATGAAACTTACTGTATGAGTATGGAGGGCATAGACTGAATGATGATTACAGGAAACAAAAATTGACTGATCGGCGGCTTCTGGCTTTTCAACCTGTAGGAAAGACATGTTATATCTTTTGTGTGTGATCTGGCAGTTGTTATATGCAACAATTAGCAATTTTGTAAACATATGCAATTCTATCAAGAGAGGGGCTGCTCTATGCCAATGAGAATGAACATGAATTCTTTAATTGCCAAGTTGTAATAGGCTCGCCTAAATTTGTAAGTTGTGTAAAGCTAATATATCTTTGGTCAGTTTTGAACTATCTATTTTGTGCTCAGAGTCATAGATCTAATAAATTATGCATGCAGATCCCGAGTCATTGGATATTAAAACAAGACAAGGTTTGCTTAGTAATCTATATTGGCTTCTCATTGTTTATAGAACTGCGAGAATTCTGGTACCTAATAGATTATTTTTCTGTGTTTAACATTTTTATTTGTGTCAATACAGTTGAAAATGTTGGAGGAGGGGCTTGTTAATCACCCTGCTGTTGGATTCGGGAATCTGGGCGTAAGACAAATGAATTGAGGATTCTTTTTGCCAAGATTGAGGAATCTGAGGTGTGTGTATTATTGGGCCTTAAGGACTGACTTGCTTTGAATTCTGACTTATTATCTGTTGCTGAAATGTTACTAACTGTTCTAGTTTTATTTCACTCTCTATTTGCCTTTTAGTTTCTCGCACCTTCATCTGGTGAACTTCAAAGGACAAAATGTTTAAGGTCTCTGAAGGATATTGCCATTCCACTTGCTGAGAGGCCAGCACGGGGTGACTTGACTGGTGAAATATGTCATTGGGCAGATGGTTACCACTTAAATGTCAGACTATATGAGAAATTACTTTTAAGTGTATTTGACATGTTGGATGAAGGAAAGTTGACAGAGGTAGGTGTTTTATTTTTTGAAGGTCATATCTAGGAAAAAAATGATTATTTGAGTTGAGCCATTACATCCTTAAATTGATAAGCTAAGCTTCCTGGAACCTGGATTTTCTTTTCTTTTAAATTTTAAATATGTAAAGTAGTTTGTATTCTTAGTTATTGATCAAGTTGTTTTGAGCCCAGTAAAAAGGGTTAGGGGAAGACCGAAGAGAACGCTCAATGAGGTTATTGAGCGAGACCTCTTAGTTAACAATTTTTCTAGAGATTTGGTTTTTTATCAAGCTCAATGGCGTTGTATGATCTATGTAGCCAACCCTACCTAGTGGGATAAGGTTTTGTTATTGTTGTAAAGTAGTTTGTACTCTATTGGTCCTATGTAAATGGGTTGTTCCATTGATATTTCTTATTATTCTAGTTATTGAGAAAGAGTGAAAGTGAAAGCTATAAATAGGTAATGTTTATTCATATTCAGAAGTGTGAATGGGTGGATTTCTTCCGTTACCAACTTGCAAGTGATGTGTTGAAACTTTTTAGTGGGTAGGCCTTTATTGAGGAAACGTCTGCTGTTTGAATTCTTGATGGTATGTATGGGCTAATGATAAGATCACAATCAAATTTTCACTTTATGAAATGACTATCAATCTGTGTTTACTTTACTTTGGTCATGCATTTTATCGCAATATGAAGTAATAAAGCTGTGTTATGTCAGAATATACAGAATGAAATGGAACTGTGATATGAGAAATTGCTAAGTAGTATATATATATATATATTTGTAATTTTTTCCTAAATTATGTTTGTCATCGATGGCTTATCTTATTGGCAGGAAGTGGAAGAGATTTTGAGCTCTTAAAGTCAACCTGGGAGTTTTAGGCATGACAGAGACAATCCATTATACCTGTTATGCATGGGTTTTATTTCATCAGGTACAACAATTGCATTTTCTTAATTTAGTTATTCTGAACCATTGTCAGATGTGGTTCAACTTCTTTTCTGGATTTCTGCTGACTGTCACATTCCTCCCTTTTTTAGTATGCTATCACAAATGAGCAAGGAATTTTACTGCATGCAATTGAACAATTAAAGAAAATACCTTTGATGGAACAACGGGGACAACAAGAGAGGTTACAGTTGAAAAGCTTGCGTTCAAAGGTTGAAGGTGAAAGGGATATGTCTTTCTTGCAGTCTTATTTAATACCGGTTCAGAGATGGGTTCACTAGCAACTTGGAGATTACCACCTGAACTTCTCTGAGGTTTGTTAAACTATTTGGGTTTATCCGAAAGTAAGTAGTTCAATTAAAGTTATTTCATTGACAGTCGAATTCGATATGCCTTTATTCATTAAAAAGGAATTCAAGTAAGCATTTGCTTTTGATTTATATATTGCTTGCTTAGTAGCAGGTAACTAGACAACTTTTTGACACTTTGTGGTAATTGTTGTTCATAGAAGTAGTAGTAGTTACCACACTTGAATTAGTTACAGCTAATTAGTTAAGATGGTTTGAAGTTAGCCCCTTATAGTTTTTTTTTACTACTTTTCTACCTTATGTCCAACTCATCATGAACTATGTGTCTTGGGGTATTTGTTATATATATGCAAGTGTTCTGTTTCTGTATAAGGTTTACCACATAGCTAGGTGTTGTTTTATTTTGTCATTGTTGCCTGCTGATATGTAAGAATGTTTTTTGTAAGGGATTGTGGGGTAGTGAATACGAATGAACTACTTAAAGAAAAACATCACTTAAGGAGTCTAATTCCCAAACTTAGACTCCTTAAGTCAGACTTAAGAAGTCTAAGTCTGGGAATTAGACTCTTTAAGTCTGACTTAAGGAGTCTAAGTCTCGGAATTAGACTCCTTAAGTCTGACTTAAGGAGTCTAAGTCTGGGAATTAGACTCCTTAAGTCTGACTTAAGGAGTCTAAGTCTGGGAATTAGACTCCGTAAGTATGACTTAAGGAGTCTAAGTCTGGGAATTAGACGCCTTAAGTCATGACTTAAGGAGTCTAATTCCTAAACTTAGACTCCTTAAGTGTACTCCAGCGTTAATTTGGACCACATTTAAGGCGTCCTATTTCAATAATTAGACGCCTTAAGTAATAATTTTAGGCGTCTAATTAAAAAATAGGACGCCGTAAGTTTAACCTACGGCGCCCCCCAGATAGGCGTCCCCCAGAAAAAGGACGTTAAATGTATAAAAAATAGGACGCCGTATCCCTTTTTTGTAGTAGTGCAGGCAAAGTAGGGTGGTTTTTTAAGGCTCATTTATGTTAAAAACATTAAAAACTTGATTTGACTGGCCCAACTATGTTGTTCCTAGGGTTTCAACATCTTTATTATCCTCCTTTTTATATTTGTTATCCTCTGGGTAAGACACGTTTTACCCACAGCTAGATAGATATATAGATCCCTCAGACCGTAGCCCTTTATTTGAACAACTGTCATCTGGGTTTTATGTCTCTCATCCATATATGATACGTTGCCTTCTAACTTAAAATTTTCAGTTCTTTAAAGCTGCCGCTATTTCTCGCTCACTCTGATCTGATCACATTATCTTTTCTTGGGGTGGAAAATGTCAATTTATCATATGTTAAATATATAGAAAGCTAAGGAGGTCTAAATTTTTTTATGATATTTATAAAAATGTTACCGATTATATATCTTTTAGACCTTATCCTCTATATCAAAATTTAAAAAGATGGTCTAAAAAATCAATTTTCCACTGATAAATTATTGGTAAAGTATAAATCATTACCCATTTTAAGCCCTATAAAATACACACACAAATTTAGTTGTTACGAAAAGCTTAGATATGACCTCGAGCAAAAAATAAAAATAAAAATAAAAAAAAGCTTAGATATTTTTCGTTTTTATATCTCTCCGGCTTCCTGATGAGACCCGTTTCTTTCTTGATTCAAAGAATGTAATTTGAACGAAACCTTGAAAACCAGTGTAGACTGAAGTAAAAATACATTGGAATAAGAATTTTTAAATACAATAAACTAGAGGTTTCTTAAAAAATTTGTTTACTTTTTAATGAAATTTTGATTTAATTTTGAGTTTCAGGCTTCTGGGTTATCCAATCCAGAGTACAGAATCGAGACTGGTTCGTCTTCTAGATGCAACAATAGGATTGCAATGAGAGCCCCCACCACCACACGTAATGCAACTGAGGAAAGAGTTGCGACTAGGCGTGAGTATATTAATTCATTTACTTATCAACATATTTAGATATTATAAATTATAAATACATAAAATATATACTTTCTGAAGAATTACTATATTTAAAGTTCTCTTAATTATAATCTGAAGAGCTGTTATTATCTTTTACAGCTCCCGAGAAGAGGCAGCGCGTACCTTCTGCGTACAATCAGTTCATAAAGTAATATAACTAGTTAATTATTACAATCTACTTATTAATTATTATACTACAATAAGCTTCTCAGATAAAATCATCAAAATATATAATTGAAATTTCACTCTTTATATGCAGAGAAGAGATTCAGAGGATCAAAGTCAATAACCCAGATATCAGTCACAGGGAGGCATTCAGTACTGCTGCAAAGAATGTAATTTAACATGCATTCAGTAATATATATATAATAGTGTTTAATTTATTATCTTTATTTTGTTCATCTTCTTCTTTTGTGAGGTTGCTAATATCTGCAAATTATTTCACTTTAATTAGTGGGCACATTTCCCTCACATTCATTTCGGGTTGATGCTGGAGACCAATAATCAAGCTAGGATTGGAAATGTAAGTACATCCATGAATTTTACCAACAAATGACAATTTATTTGAACAACTCATATTTGCATGCCAAGTTCCAACTAAATAAATTCCATTTTTGATTTATTCATACGATTAAACTTACATGCATGGTTTCTTACATTGTTTCTGCCATTTTATTTGTGTGTGTGTGTGTGACATGTGCACAGAAAATTATTTGCTAAAACTCAATCATGTGATGTTGAATTGCAAAGCCGTGAAAATTTTGCTTATGTTATGCACGTTCAAAATTGATTTTACAGGTATAAAATGCAATATAATTTATGTTTTTTCCCCCTTCTTCTGGAACTGAAGTAATGTATTCAGGAAATTCGGAGAGGCATTTGATATCAAGAGCTGCACTACATATGTTTGAACAAACAATGGTTCCATCTGATCTTCATTAATATCATCAGCTAAATTTGAGTATGTTTCAAACAGACAATGTTCTAACTTTATGGTTGTGTACTTTAAAGGGCAATTAGTTATATTTCTTCGTCAAATGTACTTGTAATTCCTTAGTACTAGGTCGGTGGAATGTTAAGTTTTGCTTAAATTTAATTAATGGCGCTGCTTTCCATTTTCATTCCCAAGGTTTTTTTTTTTCCTTCTTGCAAATTGAGATAGTGATGAACTTAATTAAATTTCACATATAAGGGTATACTAGACAGTTTACATTAAGTCCCTCATTAATTATTAAATGTTTAAAACCTAAATCGAGAATCTAAAAACTTGAGGTAAATTCTACCTAGTGTTTTTTTGGGATCGTAAAACCACAAAATATAGATAATAAAGATTGAATTAAAGGATTATTGAAACAATTTAATGATAATTTTTTTGGGTGATGTAACAATAACTTTAGGTATGAGTCCCGAAGGTAAACATAGTATCAAGACAAAGTGTTTGATCTTTTAAAGAAAAAGTTGTCTCCTGCACTTGGTTAAGTTGATCAGTGCATTGAACCAGTTCAAGGTTGAAAAATCATTTGTACAATAGGAGCAACGATAAAGATAGATTATTTATAAAAGATGTGTGTTTATCTCCTTAAAATACCCTCTGTGACTATTTGCACTTGAAACTACCTCTTGATGAAAATCCCTTTAATAAGTGTAACCAATATAAATAGTTTAGGAACAAAATTATAAATTTGGGAGACAAAATATATTAAGGTCTTATAATTTTTATCTCCGTTAATTATTGGGTAGTCTCGTAGCTTTAATTAACTATTTGTTCATTCTCTCTCTCTCTCTCTGAACAATGGTGTTTTTAAAAAAAAAATAAGTTGCATTTCTTAACTAACTTCTTGATATATGTAATTTGATTATTTGTATCTTTAAAAAAAAGGATATGGGAGTATATTGGGCAAAAATGTCCACAGAATTTTCTTTCACATAGAACTGACACAATTTCCCTGATTACTATACTACATTAGTGAAAGAGGTATCCATATTTATATGATGGAATTTGGTTTCAAATATACCAAACATGATTGTATTAGGAATTCCTTTTGAGTTCATTTCCCACATACTCTGAATTGAATTCCTTGTACCAAGCATAGCATAATACGGGGTACAAGTTGGTGTGCAGACAAGTCATTTATTTCAATTCAAACCAACATGTAATCTAAAATTTAATGTGATTCATGTTATTCATCCAAGCAATTAATGAACAGTGCACTTGTAATACCCTAAAAATCCTACATATGATAAGTATCATAATTTGGTAAAAATGCCTATTGGGAATAGGTGAATATGTGGTCTCAAAACTTGAGTTATAATTACCTTATTTTTAGGGCAATTTTCTGTTGAAATTGGAGTGAATAAAAAGCTAAAAATCCCTAAGTGAACTTTTGGGTCATAAAATATCCTGAAAATATTGTGATAAATCCTAAGAGACAACAAAATATTTATTATAAATTAGAGAGTATGTTGTCTCTAATTTAGATAATTTATGGGATTATTTCCCTTGGAAAATAATGAGGCAAAATTAAATATAATTTTGGGGAGCATAACTTGCCCCGTGATTTTTAAAATAATATATGAAGTATAAAATACTAATGTCAATAAAATAGTTGTGAGAAAATGATTAATCCTAATTAAGAAAATTGCCAACAATTAGTAAGTGATTAAATAAATAATTATTGGCTAATTGTTTAAGCATGATTAAAGGTGATATTCTAAGTTAAAACCCTAATTAGATATTAATGGTTAATAAAGGGTCAAGATTGAATCTTCTAAAGATGATCTAATGGTCCTAAGAATTCATAGCTTAATCCATGTGAAAATAGATTGGCCGATGGGAGAATTTTGTAAATTGATATAAGATAATTGAATTAGAAAGCAAATGAAAACTAAATTGAAGAGCAAGAGGGAGCTATATACGGTTTTGCAAACTTGTGGAAGAGGTGTGGATTTGTTTAATAATTAACATATTGTAAAGCAAGCACATGGAACAAGTTGAAAAGTCAACAAAGGGGGAAAGCAAAATCCTTGGTCATAAAGAGGCCATCATTTTCGAAAAATAGAAGAAAAAGAAGAGAGAGAAAAATTGAATAAAGTAGTGTGAATGCAATGGAGATAATATCATGATATTAGAGGTGATTTTTGTTGAAAAGCAAATAGGATAAATGAGAACCGATAGAAATTAAATCCTATCTTGAAATCCTTGGATTAAGTAGTAAACAACTGGACATATTATGAATCAATGTAATTTTGTCCCGAAGTTGACATTAGCCGAAGTCATTTCCGTAACCGACGGCGTTTGTCCGAAATCTTCAGCAGGCTATGAAATACCCTTAATGGGATCATAAATTTAGTTAATCCAAACATTTCTCAAGAGAAATAATATATCTCCAAGGTGACATCAAGGAATTTTTGAGATTATCTAATATTACGCGATTAGAACACCGAACAGGGGAATTTATCGGTAAGAATCCATAAAGCACATGGATGACATCACATGGATGATGCCATATGGAGGAAAGAGAAGAGGATTGATGGTTGAGATCAAAACTTCTTCACTAAATTAGATCCAAGGGTTGAAAATGAAGAAGAGAAAGTTTGGAAGATTACCATTTTGCCCTCACAATTCTTCTATAAATAGCCACCACCTCTTCACTTCAAAACTCACCAATTCACTTGAGCATTTCGAAATCTAGTGAGAGGTTAGAGAGAAGGAGGAGCCCGGAGGAAGAAGCAGCGAAGTTCTGGGTAATTTCTTCGGTCCCTAGTTTCAAGTTTTTAGTTTTAGTTCGGTAGTTCTTGAAGTTCTAGGGTAGATGTTGTTTTGATCTTTAATCTTCCAATATATTGTAGATATCATGTTTTAGGGTTAAATATGATATATATTTCGAAAATTATGTTGGAGAAAGAGTTATGGCAAAATTTTGGAAGATTAGAGTCAAAGTAACGAAGTTCTGGCGAAATTTCGCCGATTAGTGAGGGCAGGGGTAAAATGGTAATTTGGGACTAAAATGTTCGTTATAATGATTGATCATTAATGAATACGCTGTTATCCTTATAGGATATATGTAATTACGTTCCGACCGTCAGACGTACCGTATATCGTCAACGAAGGTACGTTCGCGTACTGTAACACTAACTCTGATGGTTATTGTATGCGTATATGTGTTATGTTTATGTTATGCCTATGTGTGATGGATGAATACTCTGCTGTATGTTTATGTACTGTTGATATGTTCACGTTTGCTAAGGGCCACACATTATATGTGCTATTGGGATGCGTCTGCTAAGGGCCACGCATTTTATGTGCTATTGCTAAGGGCCACACATTTTATGTGATACGTTTGCTAGGGGCCACACATCTGCCAGGGGGTTTATGTGCTGATGGGATACGCTTGATTGTATGATACATTTGTTGAGTGTTTATATACTGTTAAGGTTGTGGATATCTGTAATACTTATGTGTGTATGTAAACATGAGGTTAACCGTTACCTGAGGTCCGTATGCATTGGACCTCAGCTCTTAACATAGCGTCAGGGTCGGGAGGACCGATGACCGAGGAGAGAGGCAAGCTGCACGCATAGAGACTCAGCTGAAGACCATCTTTTGTTGTCACGGAGTGTGAATCGCCATGGAGATACTTCTGTCGTTGTTTACATTTGAAAACATTCGGAACAATGTACCGTTACTACAGTTAGCCAGTTGGCATTTTGAATATATATCAGTTACTCTTATGCTCCGATGCTCTACTCTGATGAAAAAAATATATACTGCTTTTGAAATCGGGATGTTACAGCACTTCATTTCAAATTTTGATAGCTAAAGTATACTTTTGGTTCTATAAGTCTAACATCATTAATGTTGTTAATGGGAAAAAGCTAATGCAACGAACTCAAGTGATGATTGTTTAATTAAATTCTACTATTAAATCTTAAATTTAAAATATGTGTAAATTAAAAAAAAAATCTAAAACTCTGATGCAATAGTCAGTATCAAAACATTGATTGTATTAAAAGAATTAGTTTAATAATCTAAATATCAAAGCCTCGGTTTCGTTTGCAGCAATTTGTTGATTTATTTTAGTTTAGTAATGTAATTATATTATATTAAGAGAATTAAAAATTAAATATGCTTTTTCAATTGCATAGTCATCATTTGAGTTTATTGCGTCAAAATTTTTTTGTTTGCAATATTAACAATATTAAAAATATATGACTAAAAATATACTTTATAAAATTAAGGGACAAAAAGTATACCTCAATATAAAACTTAAAATACTATGAGTATACTTTGGCCCTGCACACAAAAATGGTGTATTTATACTCATCTAGTCATATTCATCATGAGGCACTTATAATATGTTTTACATAGACTCTAAAAACCTTAAACTTTATTAACTTTGCCATAAAATTTAAAAACTTTCCAACTTTACCCTTATTAAATATATATTATGCCCCATGTGAATAAAGTCAATACAATAATAAATAAATGATAAAATTATATATTCATATGAAAATTAAAGTTTTTGTCTCGTCTCATCAATAGGACAAAAAAATTTCTTCTTTCTCTATCCTATAAATAGGAACTGAGGAGCAATTTGTAAGAAAAATATTTGGCCAATACAAACAAAAGACCCCAACTTATAATTTAAATCACAACCTTTAGTGAAAAGGAATTTCTGGACCACCATTGCGCCATAATGGCATACCATGAATCTCCATGAAAGTAATAAACATGGAGTAATCAATTTGCAGGTTGCTTTGTACGTACAATTTGATATACTATAAATCGTATGACCATTTGCACTGATATAAAAGTGGGATATAGTAGCATTTTGTTGAAGAAGAGCTACAAAATATGATTAGGCATCTTTTAAAGAAAGAAGCGCTACTACCGCAACTTATTTTTCTGCTTTCTTTTTTTCCTTAATTTTCATTAATACACAAAATGGTATCTACGAAATTCCTAACCCAAGTCGGTAAACATTAAAACCCACATAAAACAAATGATGGTTGTAACATCCTAACTTTTCAAAAGCAGTAAAAAATTTTTTTTCATTAAGACATCATTTCAAAATCATCAGAGTAGAGCATCGGAGCATTGACTAACTGATATGTACATATAAAATGCCGTAAGTCTGGCTGGCTATTTACAACAGCGGTACTGTAACCGAGTGTTTCAAAAGAAATGTATAACAACAAAAGGGAAGGCTTCCCATGGAACAACAAAAGGAAGTCTTCAGCTGGGTCTTCTACTCGGCCGCTTGCTTCTCTCCTCGGCCTTTGATCCTCCGACTCGAAACTATAGCTGAGATCCAATTTACCCCATTGGATCTCAGGTAACGGTTAACCTCATGTTTATGTATACACATACAGCCAACAGACATCCTCAATCTCAACGGCTCAAACAATACAAGAGCATAAGCCGATGCATGAACATAAGTGTAAAAGAGTATGTATAATCGGTGACCCTAAGCAGAATCCCTATCCGAGTCGGTGACCCTAGACAGAGCCTCTATCCGAGTCGGTGATCCTAAACAAAATCTCTATCCATTATGTATAATTGGTGACCCTAAACAGAATCCCTATCCGAGTCGGTGACTCTAGACGTAACCTCTATCCAAGTCGGTGACCCTAAACAGAGTCTCTATCCATGAATGTACCTATCACATATAGTAAACCTAAGTACAATTCCAAAGACACGGTGCGTATAGCACCGAATAGAATGGCGTGTAAGTGTCTACCATAGGGGCCTCACCGACTTTACGGCGACTAAATGGCACACCCACGTAGACTAGCCTTGCCTTCGGCACCAAACTATTCACACATCATATCATCACATATATGCATACCATAAACACAAGAGTTAAGGTTACCAGTACGTGAACGTACCTTCGTTGACGAACGTCAGCAATTCGGCGAATTGGCACGTTTACTAAAAGCGTGAAACGTCCAACGGCTCGTCGGGCGTAACGGCAAAGCAAATTAGGATTTCTGACGTCCTATAAGAGTAATATCACTTTCATTAGTGATTTGACATTACGACTGACATTTTAGGTAAAAATTACCATTTTGCCCTTCTACCCCTAATTGGCGGAATTTCGCCAGCACTTCGTTACTCTGACTACTTTTCTTCCCAAAATTTCGCCAGAACTTCGACGCCATCTTGATTTTCGAAAATAATGACTAAAATAGCCCTCCCATATGATATCCAATCATACTTGAAAATTTAAAGGCTATCCTAGCATTACTACCCCTAATTTTGAAAGAGCTATAAAAGCTTCAACTTTTCGGTACTCGATCCCTACCAAGTTTTTACCTCGTCGGGCATTTTTCAATGCAATGAGGCCTAAAAACAATAGTAGGAATCTCATTCCCTACTTACTAAAACTATCTAACAATTCTACTATCTTTCGAACAAAAACTAAAGCCCGAAAGACTTACCCGTTGAAGACTTTCAGAACTTCTCCGAGCTTCTCTCTCTTCTTTCTCCCTCTAGGTTTCGGCTAAAGGAGCTCAAGAGGATGGTGTGAAGAATTCAAGAGGATGGCATGCCTATTTATAGAAATTTCTAAGGACATGAATGGCATTTTCCAACTTGTTTCAACCATGGAAATTCAAACTCAAAATGGTGGTTAATCCATGTCCATGGAACATTGTTGGACGAAATTGAGGTGATGTGGCAGCCCTTGGCTGGTCCAAAAATGGTGACACAAGCTCACTTTATGCCCGGTCTGGCCGATTTCCCCGATCGGAACCCGATTCGCGTGATTTCGGAGAAATCTCGAACTTCTGGATTTACAACTTTGAAACCATTTCCTCACTTATTAGAAATGTCCAAGTTAACCTAAATTTTGATCCCATATAGGGCTCTAACAGTCCAGTTGAAGTTTCCTCGAAAACGTGTCCGATCGCGTCTCGGTTTCGTAACGCATTTCAAATTACCAACTTCTTCAGAAAAATTCACTGATTCCAAATATGTCAAAATAAATTCAAACTCATTCCTAGATGTTGAGTTAGAATTTATTTCCTCTATATCCAAAAATATCCCTATATGCATTTTTCCCTATTTTGTTTTATTAGGAAATGCACAAACGACTTCAGAATTTACTTCCGTAAGAGTCTAACGGAAGACAAAATTCCACTGATCAATATTTTTCCCTAAATTTGGAAATCCCATTCCTAGATCTCTAGATAGGATCTGTTTCCTAATTTCCAAATTACTATTCACATTTTTTTGCTTTAATTAATTATATTAATATAATAATACCACTTGCACATATTATTTCCCATTTCATTTTTTTTCCTTTTCTCTTTTTTTTTTCTGCCCCTTTTTTTCCGTTATTTATTTATTTATTTATTTTTTGATTAATTATTTAATTAATTAAATAATTATTTTCACATAATTTTTTACAAAATTTTCCTATTGGTCCATTCTTGCATTTAGGCTTAAAAATACCTAACCTCAACTATTTTTCTCAAAAATTTCCAATTAATTAGTAAATATATTCTTACTAATTTTCAACTATTTTCCACTAATTTTTGAGCTTTACATAATTATTCATGAATTTCCTTTACTTATGCTTAAGTAATTAGCCCAATATTACTTAATTATCAAAAGTTGATAATTTTCTTACTTAGAACACCTTATTTCCTTTATACTCTTGCATTAACATTTCTGTTTCCATGTGTTCTGCTTTATTTTAGAATTTGTGAGGGCATTATGGTCATTACCATACTTTTTGAGCATTCTTCTTCAATTTCTCCAAGTTTGTAATTTATTAAATTACCAAAATTAGAGATATACTCTCTCTCAATTTAAATAATTATTTCATTGCCCTTTAGGATTTTTCACCATTTTCCTAAGTTATTTACTCCTCCCAGGGGTATTTTGGTCATTTTGGCACTTTGGCCCTTAAATTTCCTAATTCAAATTTCGGGGTATTACAATGGTGACATTTTTGTAAGTCACAAGAAGATTAAATGAATTATTTAAGTCTGTCTTTTCTAAACCCACATAGTAGTAAAGAATATGTGGAGTACATGAGTTTTCTTTTTTATTTGATCAAGGGTTTTCTTTTTTAAGATTTAGAGTTCAAAAGATTTTTGTCTCTCTCAAAAAAGGTGTTTCTAAGTTTTTAATTTGTGTTCTCTTTTTTACCTAACTGAGATAAGATCATTTATCACCACAACCAACAACTTGATAATCGTAAAGTACATAAGTTATCAAAACTATGGATGTAGAATATTACATTAGACTGTGTGCGTTCTACCTTGCTTTGAAACGCCAATTTGCAACTCATTTAATTTAAACCCTCAATCTCATCAGTTGTTTCTTCTACTCAAATTCATCTTCAACTTCCTCGCCTTCTTTGATCTCTCAACCCCATTTCTCCATCTCTTCCTTTGATGATTTCTTCGACGGCATCTTCAATCGTTTCCTCAGTGGAATCTTTGAAGCCAACTGAAAAGCTATGAAGAGAAAGTCACGAATCCCTCTGAATCTGCAAAATAATTTAGCCTCCTCTAATGCCGAAGACAATAAAGAAGATTTCGATGGCTTTTAAAGCGCTAGCGATGCTAAGCGCGGTATCAACATAGAGGATACACTTAAATACCAATAAGTTGTTAGTTGAGGTGGTACAAGACCTTACCTCATGAGGAGGAGAATACAAGTTTGAATCTCAAAAAGAACACTTGTTGGGAGAGGTGATGACCCTTTGCCCTCTAAGCATCGAAGAACCCTTGATCAATTTTTTTTTTTTAAAGAAAAAAACAACAGAGGATACACTTAACTCGCTAAATGTTAATTTAAACCCTCTCATTTTTTCCTAAACCCCTGCTTCAAAATTTGAGGTGCACTTGAAGGTGCGAATAAGATGGTTACACGTTGTTGGTGAAGGAGTTTGATAGGAGGACTTTATTAAAGTTTGCAATTTGTGGATATTAATAAAATTAGTTAACTTAGTTATTTGTAATAAATGAGCATTGTCTTTTGTAAAATATTATCATTCTAAATCATATGCATCTGGAATTACCCTTTAATTGAACATTTTAACATGTGCAATCAATAAAAGATATTTTGAGGAAAAAACCATAAAATTAGGAGACAGTGAATTAAAGTCTTATATCTATGACCAAAATGTTGTAATTTTTCTATTTTTTGTTAGCTAGGATGTATTCATGCCCTCACATTGCTTGTCATAAATTGGGAAAAAGTATGATTGTGTGTGTTTCTCTCTCTCTCTCTTTTTTAATGATAAGTTGTGTCTTCACATTGCTTGTTAGAAAAATATAATAGAAAGGGCTAAGGTGTAACTTTGCTCTAGAAATGACCACTCAAGAGCATTGGTATTTGAAAGTTTTTCAAGGAATAATTTTATCTCATAAATATCAAAAGAAGAGTAAATTCGCCATAAGTGTTAAGAAATTTTCCAATTGTAGAGTTTTAGTTACTTCTAAAATAAAATTGCTCATTGGAAAACTTCAAGATACCTAGCATCCATAAGTGGTTATTTCCAAAGCAAATTTTCACTTTAGCTCAAATAAAAAAAATAAAAAGCGTCTCAAAACAAACCTGGAGAAAGCAAACACTGAAACGGGGTTTTGGTTTCAACAACGTTAACACAAGGCTGTAGGGGTTTCCACGTCACGTGCTTTTGGAATCTTGGAGGGTTTGCAGTTGCAGGTGCCCAGCAGCGGTAGAGAGGCTGCGTGCTTCTTTCTGACTAAGTTCTGTAGACTGAAATGAATGCAGAATCTGACAATTAGAATCTGAAACGTCAAAGTCACATCAATTTTAATTTCTTTTCTTTTCCATTGTCATTTCATTCACATCTCTTTCACACACAACACAACGTACAATTTCATCTTTGCATTGAAGTTAGTGAGCGTGGACGCTTCTTCTAAGGAACTATACCATTATTTCCTGCTTTCATCTTCAATTCCATCTCTCCTCTTTCTTTATCCAATTTTTGATCAGTTTTCTTTCAAGTGGGCCTCACAAAATGGCTTTGTTTAAAATTCCTCGCAATTTCTTTGGCATTGTATTTTCACTGGAATTGTCATTGTCGAGTCATTCAAATTATTATTTTTCCCATTGTTATATATATACACGAAATTCAAGAAGAATAGTTTGGGTTAAGAGGGTGAATGGCAGAAAAATCTTCTGAAATACTGTCTCTAAACTTTAATATAAGATTTAATTTATTGTACAATTTACCTTACAAACTAGATCTTATATTAAAAACTAAAAGTAATATGAGAATTTTAAATAAAGATAATGAAATAGTTTAAGTATTAAGGTGCAAAAAAACTTATGAGGCTTTTATCAAAGTGTATCTAACAGCTTGTACTTTTCAGAGTACAACAATACCTATAAACATTTAATATGAAAGCAAAAATGTCAGAATCACTAAATATCACATAACACCGTTACGTATGCATATACAAAAATAACATGGATCCCACTATAAAAAGTAACAATATTAGGTTATATATATTTAACAGTTCTGTCATTTTTACTTTCGTTTTGAATGTTCATGAACATGTTTGTAGCTCTAGAAAGCATCAGATGCTAGACGAAGCTCACAAATATTATTGCATCTTGACTAATAGTTTAATTATTATGATGTTTTTCAACGATTGTTTTGGGATTAATGATTTTCGCAAAATTGCTTAAATACTATTAGTTTGAAAATATAACAATAATTTAATAAATAATAATTTTATCTTACCAAATGACAACAATAATTAAGAAACTAATAACAAAATTTAGCAAAATATGTGATGAGAGTCCCAATGGAAAATATGGGATGAGCATGAATATAAAATATAAAATTATCCGTGAGAGTCCAAATCTCCCATATTTTATAGGCAAAATGATGCATAACATGCATTTCCAAAATTAATATGAGTCGTTCAATAGCCAATATGATATATCACTACGAGCATCTTGTTTGTTTGGATTATTTTTGTAATACCCTAAAAATCTATATCATAATCTGGTAAAGTTAAATCTATAGAAAGTAGGTGAATATGGGATATCAAATATTAAGTTATAATTATTTTATTTTCTAAAGAGAAATCTCTTGGAAATTAGAGAATTTAAGGGCCAAAGTGCCAATGACGAAAATGCCCCTAAGGGACATAAATAACTTAGGAAAAATTGTGAAAAATCCTAAAAGGCAAGGAAATAATTATTAAAATTGAGAGAGTATATTATCTCTAATTGTGGTAATTTGATAAATTACAAACTTGGAGAAATTGAATAAGAATGCTCAAAAGCATTAAAATGATTAAAATACCCTTGTAAATTATAAAATAATGCAGAAGACATGGAAATGAAAATGTCAGAGCTAGAATTGTGAGGCAAGGGGATGTTCTAATTTAGAAAATTATCAAATTGTGATAATTAAGTAATATTGGGCTAATTACTTAAGCTTAAGCAAAGGAAATTTAGAGATAATTATGTAAAGCTCAAAAATTAGCGGAAAATGGTTGAAAATTAGTAAAAGTATATTTACTAATTAATTGGAAATTTTTGAGAAAAATAGTTGAGTTTAGGTATTTTTAAGCCTAAATGCAAGAATAGACCAATAGGAAAATTTTGTAAAAATAATTATTTAATTAATTAAAATAATTAATTAAATAATTAATCAAATAAAAATAATAATAAAAAACGAAATAAAAAAGGGCAGAAAAAAAAAGAGAAAAAGGAAAAAAAAAAAATCTTGCAACTTGCAAATATTTAAATAATATAATTAATTAAAGTGAAAAATAATGAATAGTAATTTAAAAATTAAGAAACGGATCCTATCTAGAGATCTAGGAATAGGAATTCCAAAGTCGTGGTAAAATATTGCTCGGTGAGTTTTTACCTTCAAGTGACCTCTTCGGAAGTTAATTCCGACGTCGATTGTGCTTTTCCTAATAAAACAAAATAGGGAAAAATGTAGATAGGCACATTTTTGGATATGAAGAAGATAAATTATAACTCAACATCTAGGAATGAGTTTGAATTTATCTAGACATATTTGGAATCAGTGAATTTTTCTGAAGAAGTTGATGATTCCAGAAATGCGTTCAAACCAGGACACGTTCGGACACGCTTTTCGAGAAAACTTCAACTGGACTGTTGGAACCCTGTAAGAGACCGAAATCTAAGTTAAATTAGATATTATTGATGAGGAAGAGAAGATATTCAGAGTTATGAATTCAGAAGTTTGAGATTTCTCCGAAATCACGCGAATCGGGTATCGATCGGGGAAATTCTATTAGACCGGGCATAAAGTAAGATGATCACCATTTTTGGACCACTCCCTTGCTGCCACATCACTCCCCTTATGTCGACCAACACCCTTTCATGGACAAGAATTTTACAACATTTTGGTCTTATTTTTCCATGGTTATAATCAAAGGGAAAATTACAACTTTGGGCACAAAGTTGGTTTGTGAAAATTGCACAACTTGCCCACTTCTTGCCTATATAAAGGCATGCCTCTCTTCACAAAATCTCACACCATTTTCCCTTGTTTGGCCGAGCCTAGAGGGAGAAAGAAGAGAGAGAAGCTCGGAAAAATTTTGAAGAAGTCTTCAACGGGTAAGTTCTTCGGTCTTTAGCTTTTAAGTTCTAGTTTTTAGTTCGGTAGTTGGTAGAATTGTTAGTTAGATTTAGGAAGTAGGGGATGAAATTCCTATTCTTGTTTTTAGGCCTCATTACATTGAAAAATATGCCTGAAGAGGTAAAAACATGGTAGGGGTCGAGTCTCCGAAAAGTTGAAACTTTTGTAGTTCTTTCAAAAGTAGGGGTTGTAATGCTAGAATAGCCTTTAAATTTTCAAGTATGATTGGATATCATATGGGAGGGCTATTTTAGTCTTTATTTTCGAAAATCAAAATGGCGTCGAAGTTCTGGCAAAATTTTGGAAAATCGGAGCCAAAGTAACGAAGTGCTAGCGAAATTCCGTCAATTAGGGGTATAGGGGCAAAATGGTAATTTTTACCTAAAATGCCAGTTATGATGTCAAATCACTAATAAAAGTGATATTACTCTTTTAGGACATCAAAAACTCTGATTTGCTGCCGTTGCGCTGTTCGACGAGCCGCTGTTTCCGTAAAACGTGCCATTTCCGTCAAAGTACCGAAGTACCATCAAAAGAAGGTACGTTTGCGGCGTACTGTAATACTGACTCTGATGCTTATAGTCTGCTTATATATGACACGGATAGTTTCATAAGCCATGGGTGGAACTCTGTTCTGGGTCATGCACAGTGACTAAGGTAATAAACTTAGATAATCACTTACAGCTTCACGGGTTATGGTTTTGATAATACCGTTATGTTTTCCTAGCGCTGAGGACACGACTGTACATCGTGGCACTGGTGAATAGTGCAGGCAGATAACTTTGCTTGTAGGGTAGTTGTTATTTAATGATCAAGGATCATTGCTGTATTTCTAGAAATATATGTCTATCATATACTGTTATATAAGCATGAGGTTAACCGTTACCTGAGATCCGATAAACATTGGATCTCAGCTCTTACTATAGCATCACATCAAGGTCCAAAGAGAGACCAAGGACGGAGGATAAAGAGTAAGCAGAGCGGATAGCACACATGAAGATGAAGACCACGTGAAGACCGAGTAATGATCGGCCGAGAAGATTTAAAGTCGTAAACAGATAATGTATTAATCTTTATGAACAGGCGGATACGCCACTGTTATTGTTATAATCAGTTACTCAATGTTTTGTTCCGATGCTCTACTCTGATTTTAAAAAAAAAAATTGGCTCTGAAATTGGGATGTTACAATTTTATTTGTCCTTGTTGAAAATACTAACTTAAATTAAGTTCCCTATTTTTTATCTTGGTGTGAATCTTTGCTGAATTTTAATTTGAGAAGTGTAGATCTTATGTATTTCTAGAGCATTTTGCAATTTTATTTTATTTTTAGTAAGTCAATCATTTTTCACAAAATGACCGGTTTTTCTTAGATTATTTTTCACACATTTCAAAAGGGCCAATTAACATGTTAAGGTTTCGAAGGGGAAAAACATTAAAACTAGTGCACTCTTCAAACGCAATAACATACGTTTGATCTCTTAATTTCACATAATGTCCTATGCATTGTTGGGAAAGACAATTTTTATATTGATATAATGCATTAACTTTCAAAAAATACCAAGGGCTTGTTTTTTGTTCGTTTTCAGAGTGACAGCAGGAAAATGATAATCTAGACACAATACTGTAATGTGTGTTTGGTTAGGCTTTTTTGCATGGTAAAGAATATTATCATTATATCCTATAATTGCACAATTTTTCATCATCTCCATTTATAGGAGACTTATGAATGGTGATTACTACTTTTCAAAATTAATGAATTTGACCATAATACCCTTTTCTCTCCGTTCACATTCTCTACCGTGACTCTCGATCTACCCATAACCTTGGTTCATCGTGTTAGATATTTTATTAAAATAATAATATTGTATGTTTTTCTTTATTCAGATTGTATCTAGATATATGTTAGTTCTCGGCTTTAAGTTTTGATGATAACAACCACTTGCCAAATAACAAAGACTTACTGATTCAAGACAACTCAAGTTTGTGTTTATAAAACTCGAGTTATCAAACTATTGTTGTAACTGACTTGAATCAAGAAGTTAGACAACTCAAGTTATGATTTTCAAAGTCAATCTTTCATAAGTGCTCCATCGACTAAAGTTCCTGACTTATACTCATTCTGGATGAAACAAGGTAAAACTCTAGTTTATCTATGCAACACTCGAGTTCCAAGCAATCAACTCGAGTTCTAAGGTATTTCTTCAACTCCTCTCTGATCTTAAGTTTACTTGAAGCATGGTTTGGAAAACTCGAGTTCTACTTTATGAAACTCGAATTGGTAACTCGAGTTTGAACAGTTATGACTCGATTTCCTTATATTTGTCAAAGGACTTATGATTTCAGTCAAACTTTCAAAATGTTAAAACTCGAGTTCTACTTTATGAAACTCGAGTTGGTAACTCGAGTTCTTATTTTTTGTTTTCAAAGAACTGATGATTTATGCAAAACTTTCAAGAAAGCTAAAATTCAAGTTGTATTTGAGTGACTCAAGTTCCACGTAAGAGTTGGTTCTTCAAAATTCAAGTTCCTTTTTTGAAAGAGTATTTACAAACTAAACTTGTTTTGCAACAATGTTGTTTTAAGAACAAAACTCGAGTTTTGCAAACCAAAACTTGAGTTAGTAACTCGAGTTCTTCTGGCTCTGAAAGTTGATCATCGTCTTCGTAAAATTCAAACTCTCTAATCATTATTTCTTTACTTCATATTATCACTCATCATTATTCTCAATGCCTTTAATTATCTTTATTAGTAAGTTTTAGATAACCAAACGAAGGTTTATGTGAAAATCTTCAAAAAGAAAAGTTTGTCAGAAGCATTTCTTGCGTAGTAGAAAACAGAGCATAAACATGAAAACTAATTTAGAGCAGACAAATGATCATATGTTCAAAGACCCATTCCGGTGAAAGTGAAAGCGACTCTACATAATCAACGTTGGAACAAAAGAGATGTCATGCAAAGATTGTTTACGGGGTAACGAAAGCAACATATATTCAAAACCTCCAACGTCTCCTGTTGTGTCTAATGAAAGACTTCAGAGTCTAAACGGAAAGCGTGAAGTCTCTCAACATATAGTTTGAAGCTTCACCAATGCTCATTAATGGACTCCAACTATAAATACGAAGAGCATTCAATTCGGAGCCAACAACCAACGACGATATCATTTATTGCTCAAGTCATTGCTCATTAATATTATATGATATCTTTTGATATTCAATCTTCAATGATTATATATTTACTTTGCGAGAGAGTTATATTCATTTAATTGTCAAATTGATTGTTATAAAATCTCAAGGTAGTGGGACCTTGTGTGGGTTGTTCGATTACAGTTGTAAGGGGGAGTGAATCTAGTGAGATTACTCGGTGTCTATTGTAATCATTTTGTGAAAGTTAGTGGAAATCTCAAAGGAGCTTTGAGGATTGGACATAGGCTACAAGGTTAAGGCCGAACTAGTATAAATTTGTGTACACACTTTAGTGATATCTCTCTAACCTTTACTTCTAGATTTAATCATTGCTTAAGTTGGTTTTAATTTTTATAATTCACCCAATTCACCCTCCTCTTGGGTGATTCCTGTAACTAACATTTGGTATCAGACCGTAGGTCTTCTCTTATAGGCTTAGCATCTCGAGAAGGATCCATGGAAGGAATATTGCCCGACTATGCATCCATTAACTGACCACCAAGCTTCAATGGTGAACACTACTCATTTTGGAAAGAAAAGTCCAGAATGTTTGTGTTGGCAACCGAATATGGTCTATGGCAAGTAATCGAGAAAGGAGATTAAGTCCCAACAAAAATAGAAGGCGAAATTCATGTACCAAAGCTTGAATCAGAGTTTGACGAGAATGACAGAAGGCAGATCACACTAAACAATAAAGCTATCCTTATGATTCAAAGTGCATTACGTCATAAGGAATACTTCCAAATATACAATCTATCAACTGCAAAAGAAATATGGAAAGCTATAGAGATAGCTCATGAAGGAACCATTGGGATAAATGAGAATAGAATAAATACTCTTATGAGTGAATACGACTTACTCCGTATGAAGTCAGGTGAACCCATAGTAGAATTTGAACTATGTTTCACCCATCTGATTAATCAACTATCAATCTTGGACAAGATGTATGATCAAATTCTCAGGTGAGGAAAATTCTAAACGTCCTCACAAAAGAATGGGAAGCCAAAGTCACGGCCATTAAAGAAGCTTGAGGTGAATCAATAAGATCGGTAGCTGCTCTATTCAGAAATATATCTGAATATAAAGGTAAACTGAAGTTCAATAAGGGCTTAGATAAAATCAACAGTAAAGGCAAAGGTGTTGCCTTCAATGCTGTAAAAGACAAAGAGGCAAAAGAAGAAGATAAAGATGAAGATAATGATGAACTCGACATGTTTATCCGAAGGTTCAAAAGATTTTACAAAAAGGACCAGGGGTTCTAGAAATTTCATAAAGGAGGACATAGCAGCAGATGTTAATTCAAAGACAAAATCCAAATCATCTGCTATGAATGCGAGAAACCTAGACATATTAAATAAAAAGTTTGTAGTTGAAAAACAAAGAAAAGGTACAACAACTTCAAGAAGAAGGTGTACGTGTCTACCATCTGGGGAGACAGTTCCTTGGATGAAGAAAGCGAGGATGAAGAAGTTGCAAACATATGCCTTGTGTTAGTAAATAGGTGTCCTAGAGACAATCTGTTTTGACAGAGGAACACCTTTTTCTATTTAGTATTTCATGATTAATAAAATTGAGAATCCTTTATTTTTATCATATTTGTGTCTTGCTTTTTTTACCTAAAACTAGTTCCTAGTCTTGAATCACCAAGAAAGGGTATTGATGATCTCAACAAAACTAGTACAACATCTAAAAATGGAGGAAATCACCAAGAGGGGGTGAATTGAGGATTTTAAAATTTCTTTTCGAATCACCCAATCAACAAACGAAGAACAAGATATAACAGAGATAGAGAGAGAGCTTGACACAAGAAGATTTTGAAGGTGGAATATCACCTAGAGGGGGGTGAATAGGTGATTATAAAATTCTTTCGCAAATTACTCAAGAACACTTAAACAGAGAAGGAAAGAAGAATAATGAACACGAGAGGTTTATACTGGTTCGGTCCAACTCTTGACCTACGTCCAGTCCCCAGAAACTCTCCGGGATTTCACTATCTCAAATCTTGACTACACACTCTGTAACTCTCGATTAATCCTCTCACTAGGACTTACTCCTCTTTACAAGTTGTAATCAAATACACAGACACAATTACACACTCTTTACTCGAGATGATCCTTTCACTTGGACTCACTCCCCCTTACAAGTTGTAATTGTACATCCACACTTAAGGTTCCACAACCTTAAGATTTACAGATAAACAAATAATCAAGTAGTGTTTAGACTCCTCACTGAGTAGATAATGATAAACACTGAAGTACTAGAATATTCGAAGATATTAATGAGACAGTTGAAACAATAAATACAACTGACTCAAATTGAATGCGTAAGATGTTTCGGTAGTTGGCGAAATTGAATGCGATGGCCTTTTATAGTGAACGCCATTAATGTCGTTGAGAGACTTCAAGAAATAGCTGTTGTGACTCTCTGTATTTCTGTTAGACACAGAAGCAGAAGGACTGGGGATATTCGAACGTTGCTTCATTAAATATTCTCGGTGATGACGATCTTGTGCAGAGAGATAATCAGAGAGCAAGCTGGAATAAGTGTTCCTCGAAAGAATTTTTCATCTGCTGTAATCGTTTATTCCTAATGTTGTTCTGTTTCTCTGACTTGCATTTAATGTACTACCACGTTGGATCGCCTTTCACTTGAATTCAAATTTTACCTGGGTAATCACTTCAAAACTCAAACAAAGATTGATTAGATATGATAAGAATGAGTTTTAAGATGATTAATAAACATTTGATAGTAGCCCATGAATTTCCAGGAGAGATTTAAATAGAGTACATTTATCGCAAACTTTTCAGATAACCATTCTCGAGAATTGTTCTAAGCATTCTCGAGAATCAAGTTAAAAACCAAAAGTTGAAAAGGCAATCCTGAAGGAGTTCTCGAGAATTGATCATTTCATTCTCGAGAATCCTATGGCCAGAAGCTTTATCGTGAAGTTTTAATGAGGCCATTCTCGAGAATTGCATTATAACTCTCGAGAATCAGACGTTAATCAATTTCCGTAGATGAAAGATATTCTCGAGAATTTATACTGTATTCTCGAGAATCAATTTGGCATTCTCGAGAATCAATTTGGCATTCTCGAGAAACATGTAATAAAAGATAACTGACCTTCAATTCATTCACTTAGCATTCTCGAGAATCATAAATGAGTTCTCGAGAATTGCTTCGATTCTCGAGAGTCAAGTAGACATACTCGAGAATCACAAGCTGGGAAGCAATTGAATATCTATTGGGCATTCTCAAGAATCAATATGGTAATACTCGAGAATCAGTGTTTTGCAGAAAGTAGGAGAAGTATTCGTACAGGGCATTCTTGAGAATCAGTTGCCCATTCTCGAGAATTAGTGTTTCCAGAAAAGTGCGAAATGATTTGAGCAAAGGCATTCTCGAGAATCAGTTGTCATTCTTGAGAATCAACAGAAGATGAAAAATGAAACTAAACAGACAAAGGCATTCTCGAGAATCAGTTCCCATTCTCGAGAATCACACGTTCATAATATTTCCGTAGATGACCATTCTCGAGAACTCCTTTTCCATACTCAAGAATGATACTGTATAACTGAACGCTAATACTCAAGAAGGTAGTTTCATTCCATCATATGCTTGGCTGAATTCGTTCATCAAATAGCCATTGATTTCTTGCTCCAGCAAATACTTCAACCTCGATGTCACTGCGTTCTTGCTTCTATCAGATTTTTGCTTCTGTCGTTCTTGATCTTACTTCAAACGTTGATCACCGTTCATTCTCGAGAATCAGTTATCCATTCTCGAGAATTGTTCTGATGGAAGGAGATGGATATTGAAAGCACATACTTGAGTTCAGAAATCATTCTTGAGAACCACAAGCACATTCTCGAGAATCATATCAGAAGTTGATAGCAGATTTTTCAAACCAATCATGCTCAGAAAGATCTTCAAGTATTCATTGCAATTCAATAATAATCTGCTCCAAATTCGTTGTGCTATCTTCAGATGAATGGAGGTTGATCTTTGACCAGCGTTTTTGCAGTATCTTGAACAGACCGTCAAATTTCGAGGGCCATATCTCCCTGGTATGAACTTTGTTTTGGTTGTTTCAAATATTTATGGAAAGCCCTTTGGGTCTAATTTCAAATGCCACCGGTTTTAGCTCAATTGGATTTGTCGTTTGTGAGATACACTCAAATTACCGAAGCTTGGTCTGCTGTGTGACGTTGATTTCACTGTCATCTTCCAAAATTCATAGCTCTCTCATATGACATTCTTTGGACTTGGATTGTATGTCAAAATGACGCATTAGAATTATAGTTTCCAAAAACATTGGTTTCACCTCAATCCGATCTCTGGTTTGGGAGATATTGTCGAATTACCAGAGGTCGCCCGTGCTGAACGTGAAACAGAGCTGAACAGAGTTGCTCATTCTTGAGAATTGGCTGATGATTCTCGAGAATTGACGGGTTTTTGGCGTAAATCACTGTAGCAAATCGCATTCTTGAGAATTAACTTTTCATTCTCGAGAATTACTGTCCCATTCTCGAGAATTGCTGTCCTCTTCTCGAGAATTGCTATCCCATTCTCGAGAATGCCTCTTCCATACTCGAGAATGGATGGGATTTAAGCGCAAATCTTCTTGAAGCTCGTTTTTACTCATTTTAACTCCGAATTGAGCCGTTCCAACTTCTATATTGTCGTGGAGACTTCAAGAATCAATCTAAAGGCTTGAATAATGATTTTCTCAATCCTTTCTACAAGTTCTTCCTTCTTCAATCTCCCATCTTGATCATTCTTCATCATTGGAACTTCATATCAACATTACAGCTACATTAAATATAGGAATTAGTCAAAGTAGAAGATAAATGTAGTATGCAAACTTCTTGATATTGATAAGCATATTTGTCATCATCAAAACTAAGCATAACTAACAGATTTATACTGGTTCGGTCTCAACTCTTAACCTACGTCTAGTCCTCAGACTCTCTGAGATTTTCACTATCACTATAATCAAATACATACTCTGTACTCGAAAGTTATCCTCTCACTAGAATACACTCCCACTTACAAGTTGTAAACTGATAACCCAATCTCAAAGTCCCACAACTTTGAGATTTTACAATAAATGATAATCAATAAAATACTCTCTTAAAAGAGCATATGAATAATTACTGAAATTCAATGTAAGAAGATACTTTACAGATGAGTAGAAAACAATAAATGCAAGTAACACTTTGAGAGATTTTCGTTTTCTGTAATCTAGTGAAGGTGGAATATCACCTAGAGGGGGGTGAATAGGTGATTATGAAATTCTTTCGCTAATTGCTCAAGAACAATTAAAACAGAGACAGAGAGAAGAGCAATGAACACAAGAGATTATACTGGTTCGGTCCAACTCTTGACCTACGTCCAGTCCCGAAACACCGGGATTTCACTATCTCCAATCTTGATTACACACTCTGTAAACGAAGGATGATCTTCTCACTCTCAGACTCCACTCCCCCTTACAAGTTGTAATCAAATAACCGTGGACACAAGTACACACTCTGTAAACGAAGGATGATCCTTTCTCTCTCGGACTCACTCCCCCTTACAAGTTGTAATTTATACACCCACACTCAAAGGTTCCACAACCTTGAGATTTGATCACTAAACAGACAATCAAATAAGTGTTTAAACTCTCTCACAGAGTAGATGAATAATAATCACTGAAGTACATAATCGATCATCACACTCTCTACCTGAATACTATATAATTGAGAAACGAGTGTATGAACTATCGAAGGTGAAGTAGTAAAATCATTTCGTTGGCTTCGTCGATTCATTCATCAATCGTCGTCACTTCTTCCGGTTTGAAGACTTCACAATTTTATAGGTTATTGTGTTTCGACCGTTGTGAGCATTCGACCGTTGGAGAAGCTTGAAGTTACCGTTGTAAGCTCTTTGTTGCGTTTTGCCGTTGAGCTCTAATCCTACTTTAATCATAAAATGTTTAACATTGACTTCGTTAATTCTCCGTCTTGAGTGTTGTATTAATAGCCGTTGTAAAATATTCAACCTCCGTTAGACTGTTCAAACTATCCGTTAGACTCAGAATGTTTTGGTTGACATTTTTCTTCGTTCAAATATTCCAGCTGTAATCTCAGTTCCAATACTCTTCCATTCTCTCTGTTGTTGCCGTTGTGAGATAGCATTTAAGATGATGGAGAATGTTTGTAACTACTTTATGTTTGCTCAGAGGATGGTTACCGAGGATATCATCGTTTAAGGTAACTTGCATTTAATGCTCCTGTCAGACAACGTGCTTTTTGCTAAAACAATGGTTAATCTCCTGAAACATACTCAAATGATGATTAGTGTTAGGTTTAAATATCATTTAAGCATTAACCAAGTACTTAGAATATAACCCATGAGATTTCAGTTGGAATCTCCATCGTTTTTCCAAGACAGAGGATAATCATGCTTGGGCATGATTCAAGCTTGCTCGGGCTTTACTCAAGAAAGAACGCTAACAACTGAAGGCATTGGAATATGCTCGGGCATGTTCAAACTTCTGCTCGAGCAACCTGCTCGGGCAACTATGAATCTTACTTGGGCAAAGTAGTTTTGTATGTAGAAGAAATTTTCAAGTCTCGATAATACTCGGGCAACGTATCAGTTTTGCTCGGGCAACAAAGAATATAAACCATATGTGAAGTTGAAACACATACTTGCTCGGGCACGGTTTTATATCTTCTCGGGCATGCTGCTCGAGCAAATTTCCATTTTGCTCGGGCAAACTTCAAAGACACTATGTTACTCAGGCAACTGTTTTCCTTGCTCGAGCATGTTACTCGGGCAAGCTAGAAAGTATGCTCGGGCAAGTTTCTTCGTGAAAGAGAAACAAATAGAGAAGCTACCTTGCTCGGGTATGCCACATACTTTGCTCAAGCAAACTTCCTAATTTGTTCTCTGCTTCTTCTTGGCTCAAGGCAATAATTCAGCTCAGTTTGATGATGCTTGGGCACACCAAATATTCTGCTCGAGCAAGACAATTCACTTGGGGATTTTTGCTTTAGAAGCCGATGTTGCTCGGGCATGCTTTTATCTCTGCTCGGGCATGGTGCTCGAGCAAGCTTTTCTCTTGCTCGGGCAAGTCTCTTCTAGTTCATCATTTTTCTGCTTGATATGTTGATGCTCGAGTAAGACTTTAATGTGCTTGAGTAGACTTCTAACTTTGAGGCTTCTGATCATAGCATTATACTCTTCAATACAAAGCTCAATTTCCGTAATGTAGAGACTTTCAAGGAGCAAGAACGTTGACAGTAGAAGAGGCAATTTCCAGCGAGCATAACGTCTTCGGCATAAATCCAAATTTAGTAAATCATCCCATTTCAGAAGGCTCTTCAAATATTCTTTCCATTTCAATAAGAATCAACTCCAAGCTAGTTGTAGTTCGTCCATTAACATCAGATGAATGGAGGTTGTTCTTATCTAGCATTTTTCCAGCATCCAGAACAGACTTTCAACATCAAAACATCAAAACTCCTTCAATTGATATTCGTTTTCTGTGTTCTTGATGTTTTTGGAAAGGTAGTTGAGTATAGTTTCCAATGGCACCGGTTTCACCTCAATTGAATTTGTATATTATGAGATACACTCAAATTACCGAAGCTTGGTCTGGACTGTGACGGTGATTATTGTGCCAACTTGAAAGATTCATATCTCCCTCATCTGAAATCATATGTACTTCTTGTTTATACCAAAATGACGCATTGGGAGTCTAGTTTCATATTCCACTGGTTTCGTGTCAATCAGATTCCTGTTTTGGGAGATATCGTTGAATTACTAAAGGTCGCCAAGTGAAACGCGGAACAGAGGTGAACAGAGAGCTTAAAACGACCTTACTCGGGTAAGCTTTCTTCTTTGCTCGAGCATGCTGCTCGGGCAGACATTTTTATGCTCGAGCAAGTGCGTATTCTTGCGAGGAAAGTGGCTGGAAGCGTACCTTGCTCGAGCATGACTTTGGTGTGCTCGAGCATGACTTCAAGAATCCAATTGTAGCTTATTTTAACTCCGATTTGAGTCATTCCAACTTCCATATCATCGTGGAGACTTGTAGAATCAATCTAAGAACTTTGTATAATGATTTTCTCATTCCCATTGAGCAAGTTCTTCTTTCTTTGCTCTTCTCTTGATCATTCTCCACAATTTAATTCTTCTTCTCTTCTCTTCTTCTCTTAATTTCAAAATACTTTTATAACTTCTTGCTTCCTTGACACTTTCTGCAATTTCTTCTTTCTTCAATGTTTTATCTCCTTCTTCATTAATCTCTATAATTCTTCTTGAACTAATCTACATTAAATTCATAGTAGTTAGTCAATGTAGAAGATAAGTATAATATACAATATTTTTGCTCTTAAAGACATCTATATAAGACATCATCAAAACTAATCAGAACCAACATCTAGTAGTTATTGAGAATTGAATGCTTCAATTTATATATGATAGAAGCATTAAAAGATCGTTGGAGACATTAATGTGACCGTTGGAGACATTAATGAAGCTATTAGGTTGCAACTAGATCCATTCTCACTCATGCTCTGATTTAATCCAGATGCCCAGACATTCTTATTGACTTTCCTTGAAATAAATCCGTTAGATGATGTGGCTTTCAGAAGAGGAAAGAAAGCATTTAAACCTTTGGAATGTCTAGAGAATAATTTGCCAAAATCATTATTAGTTAACTGGGCTAGCATTTAATGTTCCAACATCACCTTTTGCTTTATGCTTAAACTCCAGTTTAATACACGTTTGATCATATGAAATTCACTAACAAATTGATTAAACATAATTAGGAAAAGTAATGATAAATGATAAGAAGTATATAGATTATTCATGAAGATTTCGTAAATTCAGACGCAATGATATTAAAACAGAGGCGTCTTGAACTCGAGTTTGTTCAAGCAAATTGGAGCTCTTGACTTGAGTTTACCCTTCTGAACTCGAGTCTTAGGATCATCTTCTTTGAAAAAGATTTGAAGTTTAAAACGAAGATGTCTTTGTAAGACTGAAACTGGAGTTTAAAATATTTTACTCAAGTGTATGACTCGAGTTTACATGCCTAAACTCAAGTTTGGATCTTCTTTCGAAATGAGCATCGCGATAGCATTTGAAACCAATTTAAGATCGCAGAAACTCGAGCCATTAAGTGACTAACTCGAGTTTGGAACTTACTATCTTGAAAAATAAGTTAAGTCCACAAAACTAGAGTTTTAAGAAATAGGCTCAAGTCAGTTTAAGTTCAAAATCCCTTGAAAGCTCCCGGTCTGGTGTAAACTTAATGAAAACCTTTGAAAACTCTTGGCCAAGGATAGACTCGAGTTTAACAACAACAGGCTTGAGTTTGTTCAAAAATAAGATTCTTTGAAAAACTCTCTGCCAATCTCAAACTCTAGTTTTCATGTTCAAGCTCGAGTTAAGTCAAGTTCAAGTAACTCGACTTACTCTCTTTCAAGTGCAAACTCGAGTTTGACAATTCTACACTCGAGTTTGTCTTTGACAGTAAGTTTCTGGTTAAGTTTGAACAAGATTCAACCATTTTTAACTTAACCAAAACAAACTTCATATAAGTTTACAATTGTCAGTTATCATCAAAACACATAGAGAACTAACAACATCATCTACTTGTATAGAGATACAAGGTAGGGACCTCATGGAATACAGCATGTGATGCTTTAGCTGATGTCGTGGGTGGATCTGTTGGAGAATAAATAGCACTGAATTGACCAGCCAAGAGACTCCACAAAGATTTTTATAAAGTATCATAGGATATAAAAGTCTCTCAACGTTTGGTAGCGCAGATCGTCCTAGACTTGAGGATGTCATCTAGCACTGTGTACTAGGGTCATACTTTGACCGTACAACTCTATCCGCCTAAGAATGGGGAAAACAGTGTACTCTTGGGTATGACTTGAATGTATGAGTGCAGATGGACATGTCAAAAGGACTCACAATCCCCTACAAGGGATCAGTCATTCACATGATTGGTAGGGCTTGGATGACTTCTAGTTGACTTGGGAATCTGTGTACAACAAACGATTATGAAGAGTCATGATCCATCTTAGAGTCAATAGAAGAAGATTCCTAGTTCTATGAAAAGATATATTTAGTCAACCAAGAGAGATAGTACTCTATCTTTGCTCTCGACTAAATGTGAATGACAATGTGAGGGATGAAGCCGACACGGTATCCAAATTGGAAAAAGGTAGATCACTTGATCAACTCAATTAATTCTGGGGCCACTGAACATTGCTAGTATCTTATGTGGTCATTAGATAACTTGGGCCCATTAAAGGAGTTCGATTGGTCCAAAGTTATTTATGTCAGTGATTAATTAGGTCTAATAGATCACACACAAAGGTTATTCTTGATTGCTTAAAATTAACAAGCTTGGGCCAATAATTGTTATTGGGTTTTTTCGAGAGAATAGGTGTATTTGGGTTGGAGTGAGACTCTAAGCCCAATATACAAAAATGGTGCCATATATAGTTCCTTTGTAGGAAATTAGTTTCTCCACTAATAAGCCCAAATATGTTAGAAGACCAAATGCAGTCTTAGGCCATTTTGAATTTTAAATTCGGATTTTAAGGTTATAAAGATAATTTTAAATTATTTTAATATATTTATGTGTATGTGTGTGTGTCAACATATGTGTGTGTGTGTGTCCAATAAAGATTGGACAAATAAAGGAAAAAGAAATAATTAAAGAAATGGATATGACCCATTATCTTGAATTATTAATTCAAGAAATAATTAAAGATATGGATGAGATCCATTATCTTAAATAATTAATTCAAGAAATAATTCAAGATATGGATTTAATTCATTTTATTAATTATTTGGATAATAACAATTAATGAGCCATTATTCTTGAACCCTAATTAGGGTGTTGGCTGAAAAATTCATACAACACTTTCAGTCTTGAATTTTTTGCACCAACATACAAAACCCTAATGTGTTGGCCGAAACATTAAGCTCTCTTGAAACAAAAGAAAGTTTCGGCCAAAAGCACCAAGAAAGGGGGCAAGAGGCGCCATCCATAGGTAATCCAATCTTGTTCTTCTTATCATAAACCTAATCTCAAGAAACCTAATCTTCTTGAGATAAAGAAAACCCAAGAACGTTGAGTCCTCAACCATGCATCGCTTAGAAAGCATCCAAGGAAAGAGAGGAATCAAAGAGAAGGAGTTCTCAAGGAAATCGGGAGATAGCCGTGTGGATCAACGTTAGAGTACGTCATACACTTTGAGGTCTTTAGTGATCTAAGGTAATCCTAAAACCCCTCATGTAATTTAATGAGTAGATCGTGGGAATTTCCCATGAACATCTGTGTGATACATTATCATTATTCCTAGGAATATCCTATGAGTATTGGGATGACTCATGAGTACCATAAAAGTTATGGGTTCTTATGAGCGCCTGTAAAAGTTACGGGAATCACATGATCAATATTTCTAGGAATATCCCATGAGTATTGGGATGAGTCATGAGTACCATAAAAGTTATGGGTTCTCATGAGCACCAATTTTTTCAATCAGATGATGATAAAGCTCCTAAAGGTTCAGATGGGATTCCTAAATAAAGTTCCTAAGAGTCCAAATGATGGTTATAGGAATTTCTCATAAAAACCTTATAGGATGTAAAGCCTAAAAAGGAAAACCTTGTAGAGCCACGTGTCACGGCCTTGGACTTGATCTCCCAAATACCGTGCCAGCCTTAGCTTGATCACCCCTCTCGATCTTTGCTAAGTCAGCCGAAACCTCATAAGTAGGCAAAGAACACAAAGACTAAGAGAATTCTTAGAGAGAGAAAGAGAACTTAGAGAGAGAAGCTCTTGAACAACAAATGCTTGAAGACTCTTGGATGGTTACAAATGAGGGAGGCATCTCCTATTTATAGGCATCCACCTCCTCAATGAACGGCTAAGATCAAAATGATCCTACGGTGGAGAATAGCTCTCCAGAACCTTCCCTAGGAATATCTAGATATTTACACATTTACAAGAGTTCTCTAGAATTCTCTACACAACCCTACCATTATGTACACATATCTACCACATTCTAGGAGTTTCTAGACTTGTCCATACTTGAAGTCCAAACCTCGTATTTAAATGTAAAGTGTCCGTGCACGCGAATCATCCAGTGTTCCTTTCCGAGCGTCACACTCTCCCCTACCTAATCCGGTGACGTCCTCGTCACTAACTCGTCCCTGGCCGGATCAGGGTCACCCTTGTGCAGGCCTCCATACTCGTGGATAAGGCCTTTGTGCCCCTTTCGAAACACCTTAAGTTGCTAAGGAAGGAGCTTCACCATCACCTTGTCTCCTACTTGGTATTCAGAGACTTGCTTTTTCCTAGATGCAACCTCCCTCTTCCTCTTGGTCGACTTGCCCAGGAAAGATCTCATCACCTCAGCTTTTCGGCTTAATGTATTACCCACTACATTAGCCATACCAACACCATACTCCATCCCGTGATCCACCTCTCGTCTAGGCGGCAACCTCTCATGGAGTCTTGGTGGCATGAGGTTTTTACTCCTCTTCAGGATAGGGAGAAGATTCCCTTGATCCTCCACATCAGGATCCACCACCTTCAAAGCCACAAGGTAGTTAACTTCCCTATTCCCAAGTCCTTGCACCACCTGCATAGCCGACAAGCAAACATCCCAATCATCACCCGTCGTAGGCACTGTGCAACCAAGCCCCTTTTCAAGGAAGCACAGTGAATCTTCACATGGCAAGAGGACTACTTTTTCCTTGCGCAAAAAGTCCAAACCCAATACCACATCGAAATCATCCATAGGGGCAACCGACAAATCCATGGTCCCCTTCCTTGTACCAATGCATAGCTCCACTCCACGAGCTACACCCTCAAGAGGTTTGGTAGAAGTGTTGACACTCTTCCACCATCCACTTCGTGGCTGAGTAACTGAGAGACCGACCCGCTTGGCCTCTTCAGGAGTAATAAAGTTGTGGGTAGCCCCGGTGTCCACCATCATCTTTACTGGCTTCCCATTCAATGTTGCCTCCACATGCATGTGGCCTTTACTCCTCAGAACAAGTTCCCCATGTTTGACCTTCAAGGCATTCAGCACCTTGAGAGATCTCATCCGCATACTCGGCTCCTCCTCGTCAGGTCCATCTTTCCCTTCAACGATGGCTGACAAGCTACCAAGCTTCGGACACTTGCTCATGTAATGTGGCCCTTTGCACACGTAGCAGCTTATTGTCCTCTTCTTCTCTTCAGATTTGTTCTTCTGGAAGGATTTTCCAGCTCCTCCCTTAGTGAACTCCTTACCCTTGTCTCCCCCACCGTTCCCATGATTGGGTTCAGGAGACTTAGATCCGGAAGACTCACCTTTCTCCCCCTTCTAATAATCAGTGAGACTTTCCGCAATGGCAATGGCTTCGTCCACATCTGTCACACCACGCCGTTGGAGTTCATGTTTGGCCCAATTCTGAAGACCATCCACGAAGTAGAACAACGTTTCCTCGCTGCTAAGATTAGGAATTTGCAATGTGAGGGCAGTAAAGTCCCTTACATAATCCGAAATCGAGGTCTTATGCTTAAGTTCCCTCAACTTCTTTCTAGCCACGTAGACCACGTTCTCGGGACAGAATTGCTTCTTCAGTTCCCTCTTGAAATCTTCCCAAGTCTCAATGGTGCAAAGGCCTCTCTCCATGTTTGCATGCTTCCTACGCCACCACAACATAGCGTTATCAGTAAGGAATAAGGAAGCAGTGCGTACCTTGGTTGTGTCATCGGCCAAGTTCAGGCTCTCAGCATATCTCTCCATTTTCCATAAGAAGTTCTCAACCTCATTGGCATCACGAACGCCTTGAAATTCCTTCGGCTTAGGGAGATCCAACCTCACCTCCCTTGCTCCACTGGTACCACCCACCAACGGAGTCTCAGTTTGTCTCTCCAAAGAACTCTTTAGAGAGTTGAGTTGCCCCTGCATCGTGGTAATGGCATCCATTACCTTTGCCTCGAGTCACCTCATGGACTCGGCTCGTTCCTCCTCTATATTGAGGTACGAATCAACATCCGACCTCAAGTTGTCCAACTGACCGAGGGTGTGGGTTTCAAGTGTCTCAAAGTCACTCTCCACCTTGTCCACCCTAGTAACCACCCCATGTAAGGCCTCCTCCAAAGCCTCCACCTTTGTCATCAAGGTAACAATATATGCGGCTTGGCGGGACTTACTTGATCCTCGGGTCTTCTTAGCCTCGTGATCAAGTTGGATCTCTCTACCCCTTTCTTCTCCAGCCACAACAACTTCCTCAATTGTTCCCGAGATTCTTGCCTACGAACCACGTTCACAGCTTCAAACCTAGCTGCTCCGAACCAAGGCTCTGATACCACTTTGTCACGGCCTTGGACTTGATCTCTCAAATACCGTGCCGGCCTTAGCTTGATCACCCCTCTCGATCTTTGCTAAGTCAGCCGAAACCTCATAAGTAGGCAAAGAACACAAAGACTAAGAGAATTCTTAGAGAGAGAAAGAGAACTTAGAGAGAGAAGCTCTTGAATAACAAATGCTTGAAGACTCTTGGATGGTTACAAATGAGGGAGGCATCTCCTATTTATAGGCATCCACCTCCTCAATAAACGGCTAAGATCAAAATGATCCTACGGTGGAGAATAGCTCTCCAGAACCTTCCCTAGGAATATCTAGATATTTACACATTTACAAGAGTTCTCTAGAATTCTCTACACAACCCTACCATTATGTACACATATCTACCACATTCTAGGAGTTTCTAGACTTGTCCATACTTGAAGTCCAAACCTCGTATTTAAATGTAGAGTGTCCGTGCACGCGAATCATCCAGTGTTCCTTTCCGAGCGTGACACACGGGTTTAAATGATGGTCATAGGAATTTCTCATGATAACCTTATAGGAACCCATGAGTATTTACTTTATAGTTTAATTTGGGAAATATCATGATAAAATAGAGACAACATTTCAGGGATTGCATTTGGGAAAGACTCATGTGCGCTCACAAAGAGTTACAGCTCTTGGGTTTATGAAATTAAGATCCATGCTCTCCCGTAAGAGTTATGGATTTTCGTAAATTAACTTATTTAACAAATGTGATCAAGAGTATTTAGGAGTTAGCTACTAAACATAACTCATGAATACCGTAAAGAGTTACGGGTTCTCATGAGTACCGTAAAGAGTTACGGGTTCTCATGAGTACTGTAAAGGTTATGGGTTCTAGTTTCTGCTGCAATTAAGGAAAGACTGAAAAAAAAAATATTCTTCCTACTCACGAGTTCGCGCTTGAATGTCAAGCTGCGACCAAATTTACCAACAAGTGATATCAAAGCTGGGCTCATTACCAAAAATACATGGGTACTATTATTGAATTTGATTCAATGATAGTTAGTTTAAGATTTGCATAAAAGATGCTTGCATGTGATTATATTCAAATATGCATTGTTTTGAATTTCTTTTCTCTAAATTAGGACATTTTTATTGATTATGAGGAAACGTATGTTCCAGTGGCCAAATTGAAAGCTATATGAGTACTCTTGGTCTTTGCATGTATCAAAGGATTAAAACTCTATCAAATGGACATGAAAAATGTCTTCCTAAATAGTTTCATTCAGGAAGAAGTCTATGTTGAACAATCTCTCGGTTTTGAAGACATGTCTCATCCTAATCATGTGTTACGTCTCAAAAAGGCTCTGTATGGTCTTAAACAAGCTCCTTGAGCTTAGAAGGTCAACACAACTCTCTTCATCAAACACAATAAGAAAAATGATTTATTACAAATTTTTGTCGATGACATTATGTTCAGTGCTATTAATGATTCTTAGTGTGGAGAGTTTCCTAAGACTATGCCGGGAGAGTTTGAAATGTCCATGATGGGAGAACTGAACTATTTTCTCAGACTTCAAATCAAACAATGAAAGAATAAGATATTCATCTGTCAAACCAAATATCTCCAAGACCTTCTCAAGAAGTATGAAATGGATCAGTGTAATGGAGCTGACACTCCAATGAGTTCAACAACTCTCCTTGATGCCAACGTCAAAGGGAAGGACTTCAACATAACTAAAAACATAGGGATGATTGGCTCATTACTATATTTGACAGCAAGTAGACCAGACATCCAATTCAGTGTGAGAATGTGTGCAAGATATCAACCCGCTCCTAAGGAATCTCAACTTAGATAATCAAAAGAATCTTTAGATATCTTGCAGACACAGAGGAACTTGAAATTTGGTTTCCTAAAGGAAGAAATGAATTTATTGTTGCCTACTCAGACTTAGATCATGCTGGTTACAAAACAGACAGAAAGAGTACAAGTGGACAATGTGAGTTCCTCGATGGATCTCTTGTGTCATGGTTCAGCAAGAAATAAAACATTGTTCCCCTGTCATCCACTAAAGATGAGTATGAAGTTACTTCAAGTTGTTGTACTCAAGTGTTTTGGCTTAAACAACAACTTCAAAACTTAGGAATTCATCTCAAGGAAATTCCAATCCTTTGTGACAACACAAGCACAATAAGCTTGACCAAAAATCCAGTTCAACATTCAAGAGCCAAGCATATTGACGTAAGACATCATTTCATCAGAGACCATGTATAGAAGAAAGATGTTAAGGTGTTGTTCATTATCACTGATTTTCAACTTCCTGATATCTTCACCAAGACGTTGGCCAAAGACCAGTTTTTGTTCATCAAGAGAGAATTGGGTATCGTAAACCCCAATGAACGGTGAGTAATCTCTTTCATTCTAGTTAAATTTAAAGTTTAACTTGATTAATAATGAATAATTTAAGCTTCGAATTGTATAGTCGTTTCTTTTGTAGGAGTCTCTATTAACTTGATAAAGAACAGGAACAAATAGAGATGACAAAACTCGAGTTTCATGACAAGAACTCGAGTTCTTCCAAGAAAATTGCTTAGAATTGAAGCATAAAACTCATAGAACTCGAGTTTCACTTTCACAACTTGATTTTCTAATACTCTTATGTATTTTTGTGTAATGTTTTTCCCTGCAAGCACTCATAGAACTCGAGTTTCACTATAGCAACTCGAGTTTACAACTCTAGTTTCAGTTTGCTCAACTTGAGTTTGTAGTATTCTTGGAACATGCCTAACACTTTTTCATTACAGGATCTATTAGAAATCTTGAGAACCCGAGTTTTCATACCAGCAACTAGAGTTTCATTTTTGAGAACTCGAACTGTTCCTATTTTGTGTGTATTTGTATAACTCTCTTGCTGCAGGTATTCCTGGAACTCAAGTTTATATTCCAGTCACTCGAGTTTGCACAGTGGTAACTCGAGTTGTTAGTTTTCTTTGTATATCTGTCTTATTATTTTTCAAGAATTCATAGCAAACTCAAGTTTTCATGATAAAAACTCGAGTTGGTGACTTCCAGAACATAAGTCAAGGTTTAGAACAACTCAAAGTAGAAGAACTCAAGAAGCTAACTCGAGTTTCAGAAGCTCACTCAAGTTTGGAACTCGAGTTTCAGGTATATAACTCGAGTTTGTTTCTCCCACATACTAAACATTTTTTGCCTTGTCTTTCAGAATGCATAAACTCTAGACAAGTTCAAGGGAAACTTGAGACAAGGATAAAGAAACTCAAGTTTCTAACTTGAGTCAATCAAAAGAAATTGGAGTTTGTGCCAATTCTCAAGAAAATTCAAGTGTTCTCCTAACATACTTGAAACGAGGTTAGTTGATTATTTCAAAAAAAAATCAAGTTTGTCACTTAATGACTCGAGTCATGGGCACCAAAAATCGAGTTTTGCGCACTATATATATATATATATATATCAACTCCAATCTCTCTCCTCACTCTTGTCATTTCCCGTCTTCCACTCTCTACTTTCACCCCTTTCCTCTAAACCCTAATTCGAGTTCCCTTACCAATCAGTCTCTTTCATCGCCATGAGGACCAAAAATCCCTAAATGCATCTTGAATCCTCAACCTCTCCTTCCTCAGATCAAGAAGACAGAGTATCATCGTTCTCGTCCCCCTCGTCTCCTCCAACCAAGAAACCGAGACGCATAAAAGAAGCTCATCAACGCTATAGGCCCAAGGTTTCTCAGGATATAGCACCCCCTCAGAGACCCAGGACCAAGGGATTTGTTATCAGTGAACCCTCGAACAATCATCACCAGACTCGCTTTAAGTCTGGGAACACTCCAGAGAAGAACAAGAGTAAAGAACCTGAAACATGGCCTAAACCCAGAAAATCCACTATGGCACCTAAACAGTCCACTTTAGGAGTCTCTGGGATACCTTCTCTGTTGGCAATCTCATGATCTCTGGTTCCTCCATAAGGTTATCTATGTAATCCCATCTCAATTCCTAAGTTTGACTTAAGTGAGTTTCAAGATCATTATGGTTCTCGTGATTTTTGTGCCTTTGTGTCTATGGATTTGCATAAATTTTAAAATGACTATGGACTCAACCTTTCTTCTTAGCTTCAACCTTTTGAGTCCTTATTGGCCTTACATTGTCCCTATTGTCCCTCAGTTGTTAAGGCATTTTATTATTACATGAGGATTGCCAATCAGTTTGATGCTAATAATGAGCTTATGGAAGAAAGATTATCCACGGTGGTTAGGGGAAAGAAAATATGGCTCACTGCTGAGTCTATAAATACCATTTTGGGTATTATTGACCCCCTACTAAGCCTGAGGTTACCTTCTCTGAGGAGGATATTTTGAAGTTGTTACGGCCAAGTGAGCCTTTAAGACCTTTGACCTTTGCACTAGTTGCTATGCCTCCTCTCCACAAAGTATTGTGGTACATCTACTCTTGGAGTTTAGTGCAAAAGGGGGAAATTTTACTCACTTTTCCAAGCAAGACTACATTGTCCTAGCCTCAATCATAGCTAAGGTTCCCCACAATGTTAGTAGGTGGGTTCTAAACGAGATGAGAAGGTTCAAATTTGAATCTCAAAAGAAGTCCCCATACCCTTCCCAAACTTGGTTTCCCTCATCTTATTCCATCACAAGATTTGGTACTTTAAGTTGGATGAAAAACCAGTGAAGCCTACTGTGTTTGGACAAACTCAACTCAACTTCATGAGGATTTCCTTCCATGAAGGCTCAAGGCAGTCCAAGACACCTTCTAAGACTAAAGCCACTTCCACTAGAGTAGATAAGGCTCAGTCTTCCCCGGCAGCCATTCCTCCTGCTTCCACTCAGGCACCCCCTCTATGTTTGGTGCATTTCTAAAGTCTATGATTGAGAAGGTTGTCAAGACGAATGTTAATTCCCTGCAAACATCCATGTTAGCCACTTCCCACCAGTTGACTGAGGATATAGAGACACAGGCTGGGATGTTGGTCTCTGAGGTCAATAACAATTACATTAAGCTAATTGAGACCCAAGATAAGCATGCTCAGAGATTGCAAAACATCGAGGCTATTCAGGCTGATCATTGATTAGAACTATTTATGCCATGTTTCACCTGTATCCTATGACTGAATTGTGTGGTTTCATAAGCTTAATTGCATTTAATCTGAGCAAAAAGGCATCAATTCATTATATGGGGACCTTAAGGATGAAGTGTATAAACATGAATAAATCACATAAGCATCCTAAACATGTGCTGAGAAAGAGATCGTGTCTTGAGATTTTGTGAGAAAGGCGCATAGCAGGGCCAATACAATGCTATAGCATCTGGACAGCCTGCTCGAAGCACAATACAATGCATTCCCTGAAGCTATAGCAGAGTAAGTGAAGTAGTGCTATGCGACATTTGTTCTGATCTTTTGTCAAGGTTTTTTCAGGAAACAAAGAGAAGATTGGTAAACGGTTAGATTGCTGTCATTGGGATAAAAGACGCAGAATATCGAAACTAAAGATTTGAAGAATCACGCATTATCAGCAGAATCAATCTACCAAGATTCGGAAGGGAAGATACGATTGAACCTCGACAGATTAGGAAAGGCTCAGTTCGTGGACGTACACAGCAAGTAATCCCGACTATATAAGGAAATGAAAGCCAACCCTAAAGGCGTCGAAGTACTTTTGAACAGAAAGAGACTACCCTTCGCGGCGAGATTCAAGAGGAGAGTGAGAGAAGTTAAAAGCAGGAGTCATTCAGGAGAACCCAGCATCCTTCCTTACGAGTGAGACGGAGATAAGAAGACGTGGAGCTGTGACGTGACAGGGCTTCTTCCACATCGTCGAACCTCCATCGAGATTTCTGTTTTGCTTTCATTTATTTTAGTCAATCTTTTGATCATGGGCTATTCTGCTATACTCTGTTTATTGTTTCCCTCATCAGTCAAGAACTAAATTTTCTTTGGCTGAGCGAGGATGATGTCCTAAGCGTGGAATGAACCCAGTTGCTAGTTTTAATTTAATACATTCAGTTTGCTTATTAGTGATTTAATTTCTTGTCAATTAGCAAGAACTAAGGACTAGATTAGTGGCTTCGGTTTACCGAGAGGGAGTTGAGATTAGACCTCTGAGAAACAGTGATCGCTAGGCAGGCTGGTGCAAAGCTTGACCTATTATTGTAGGCTACAGAGATGGGTCTACCGCTCATAACCATAACACCTTGAATTGTATTGAACAACTTAACTAGAAAATCGCCATAGATGTATAGGAGAAGTAAGTTAGGTTTGTACGTATCGGACGCAAGAGCTTCGATAGATTAGAGTGGTGGGTTAACTGAATAGCTGTGTTAATGGTGTCTATGCTGTAGCAATTGCAAGAGCTGTGCAGCATAGATGCTATAGCATTGTGCAAGGGGCAACTAGGGGAGTGACGTGCTTAGGGAGTATTCTGAGATCAGCCTGACTTTTACTGATATCCTTTCAACTACGACCAACTATTTCTTTTCTTGTTCTTAGCATAGCTATAAATCTCAACCCAAATCAGATATATTTTCTTTTCAATTACAACTGAATTTGTGATTAGGCGTCAACATTCGGTATCCTAGTCTCTGTGGGACGATACTCTACTTACTCTTTATTACTTGTTCGACTAGTTCACTTGCCATCAAGGAAATCGACCAACAATTATACACAGAGATTGCAAAGGATTGAGGACATGTTTCAAAGACTAGGGTTTATAGCTGATGATGCTGGTCCTTCAGGGTCTTCCATTTCTTCTCAACCTATTCCCACTCCCATTGATCCTATACATACCAATCCACCAATTTCTCAGCCTATTCCTGAACCTACACTTCATTTTTCCTCTGCTTCTTCCTCATCCTCATCATCCATTGCCACCACCACTTGCCACCACCTCACCACTTGCTACCATTTCTTCACCTCTTATCACCACCATTTCTCCATCAAAGACTTCCACTCCTCCTTCTTCCATTGCCATCACTATATTTACACCACCTCCTTCCCCTGTTCATGCTTTCCTACTCCCATTCACTTTGCACCTCCATATAATTCTGTTGATCCCTCCTTTTTGCCTAATGAAAAAGGGGGAGAAGAGTGATACTAGCTTATATGTACTTTCATTATGTATTTACTGCTTTCATATATTTTGTTGCTTATATGGACATTGTACTGATCTTTTGATTAGTAATACAAATGTTTATGCAATTTGTATTTAGTTCATTATATTGTACATTTATATGATTGTTTAACGTATTCTTCCTTGGTGATTTCAATTTTATAATTAAAAAAATCAAAATTTTTTGACAAGTGTTGTCATCATCAAAAAAAGGAAGAATGTTGGTTCTCGATTTTAAGTTTTGATGATAACAACCACTTTCCAAATGACAAAGACTTACTGATTCAAGACAACTCGAGTTCTTGTTTAAAAACTCAAGTTATGTTTTTCAAAGTCAATCTTTCAAAAGTGGTCCATCAACTGAAGTTTTTGACTTATACTCATTCTGAATGAAACAAGGTAAAACTCAAGTTTATCTATGCAACACTCGAGCTCACCTTTTAAAACTCGAGTTCTGAGGATGGTTTGGAAAGCTCGAGTTCTACTTTATGAAACTCGAGTTGGTAACCCGAGTTTGAACAATTATGACTCGAGTTCCTTATATTTTTCAAAGGACTTATGATTTCAGTCAAACTCTCAAAATGCTAAAACTCGAGTTTGTACAATGATAACTCGAGTTTTTATGTTTTTCAAAGAACTGATGATTTCTGTCAAACTTTCAGGAAAGATAAAAATCGAGTTGTATTTGAGTGACTTGAGTTCCATGTAAGAGTTGGTTCTTCAAAACTCGAATTCCCTTTTTGAAAGTGTATTTACAAACTGAACTCGTTTTGTAACAGTTTTGTCTTAAGAACAAAACTTGAGTTTTGTAAACCAAAACCCGAGTCATGTTTATTAACTCAAGTTCTTATGGCTCTAAAAGTTGATCATTGTCTTCATAAATTTCAAACTCTGGTAATTTTTCCATTACTTTAGATTATCACTCATTATTATTCTCAATGCCTTTAATCATCTTTATTAGTAAGTTTCAGATAATCAAACGAAGGTTTATGTGAAAATCTTCAAAAAGCAAAGTTTATGTTAAAAGCATTTATTGTGTAGCAGAAAACAGAGCATGAACACATAAACTGATTCAGAGCAGACAAATGATCATATGTTCAGAGACCCATTTCGGTGAAAGCGAAAGTGACTCTACATAGTCAACGTTGGAACAAAAGAGATGTCATCGAAGATTGTTTATGGGGTAACAAAAGCGACATATATTCAAAACCTCTAATGTCTCTGGCTTGTGTCTAACAGAAGACTTCAGAGTCTAAACAGAAAGAGTAAAGTCTCTCAACGGATAGTTTGAAGCTTCACCAACACTCATTAATGGACTACAACTATAAATATGAAGAGCATTCAATTCAGAGCCAACAACCAACGACGATATCATTTATTGCTCAAGTCATTGCTCATTAATACTTTCTGATATCTTTTGATATTCAATCTTCAGTGATTACATATTTACTCTGTGAGAGAGTTATCTTCACTCAATTGTTAAATTAATTGTTGTAAAATCTCAAGATAATGGGACCTTGAGTGGGTTGTTCGATTACAATTATAAGGGGGAGTGAAAGTTAGTGGAAATCTCAGAGGAGCTCTGGGGACTGGACATAGGCCATGAGATTAAGGCGGAACCAGTATGAATCTATGTGCACACTTTGATGATATCTCTCTAACCTTTCCTTCTAGATTTAATCATTGCTTAAGTTTGTTTTAATTTTTATAATTCACCCAATTCACCCCCTCTTGGGTGATTTCTATAACTAACAAATATATTCATTGATTGATCATATAAAGTATATACCAGTTTATTATTTTGATCAAATTAAATATTATAGATATTATGTAATTATTCTAAATATTATCAAATTGCTTTAAATGGTAGTAGTTTAAAATATTTTTGAGATAATATCTCACGATTATGTACCACATGTGATTTGGATATAGAATTGGTTTAGGGTTACTTGCATGGTGGGTAAACTATTACAAGCATTGATGGGAGGTTAAAAACAGGATGGGTCTTCGATTAATAAGGTGCAAACACTTACTTGCTCCTTAAGAGTTCTCTGATGGCTATTCCCAGACCATCACTATGTCCACCTTCCCATTAGAAGAGACCCTGATCCTCTTTTACTAATTGTATTCTATGTTTTCAGTTCCCATAGTAGATCTCACATGAATATATGGATTATAGATTTAGATCATGTAAGCAGTCTTCCGCTGTTACTCTTTGTTATATCATTGTATTTATTCCTACATATGGTATCAAAGTGTGGTTTCAGATCTCCCTCTGCCTTTTTTTTAATATGATTTATTATGGTTTTATTTTATTTTTCCTATTTCAAAAACTTTTCAAAAACTTTCTGTGTCATTTACGTGTTGTTTTCCATTATTCCTCCTCATTTGTCTCAATATTTTGTGATGTTTCTGCGCCCCTTAATTGATTGTACCTCATGCGGCTTGATTGTATCTCATATATGTGTGTTATGTTTTCTAATACTAAAAAAGGGTTTGTGTATAATATTTTTGTCCTAATGCACTATTGTTTTTGGATTTTGGATTTATGATTTGATGAAGTATTTTGAATCATGGGTAAGGGAATTGCCGAAACATAGTTTTTGAAAGCATGTGCTCTTGTTTGAAATCCATGTAAGGACTTTCAGTTTATTTTTTGGCCTTGTTTTGATAAAATAATTTTTCGTTGTTTTTTGTTCATGCCACTGTGAAGACTAGAGGAGAATCCATAAATAATCGCTGAGAAAACACCGCATGAAAGTTGCACATGACGACAGGTCCAAGCGAGTTCACTCACAGGTCATATATCAGGTCCTTAGGGATCGGGTTTCACTGGTGAAGACAACCAAAAGGTACCGATTTCACGAGCTGTTTCACTTATAAAGGTGTGGGTAGAACTTAGTGTTAGGAAATTGGGCCAAGCCCATTAGCCCGGCTCTTTCAAGCATTGGCCCTTCAAGGGCCGGACTTATAAAATGGAGCCTCCAAATAAAGTCAAACCTAAAAAGGCCAGCCCTGTAGGGCTGAGGGCTTAAAAGGGCCGACCCTGTTAGGCCCGTTATTTTTTTTCTAACTTGCCAAGTTGGCAGATGCCCACTTGCCCTACTTACCAAGTTTGTCTAACTGTGAAGGAAGCTACTTAGTTGCCATGTTGCCCAGTACATACTTATTAGTCACTCTCACAGTATCACTCATTTCTGTCATTCACTTCATGCCTCTCTCCTCAATCTCGCTGTTTGGTGAGCACTATATATGCCATGTTTTCCCTGTATTCTATGACTGAATTGTATGGTGAACATAAGCTTAATTGCATTTAATATGAGCAAAGAGGCATTAATTCTTTATATAGGGAACTTGAGGATGAAGTTTACAAACCTAAATAAATTACATGTGCTAAGAAAAGATCGAGTTTTGAGATTTTGTGTGAAAGGCGCACAGCATGGCCGATACAATGCTATAGCATCGGGACAGCCTCCTCGAAGCGCAATACAATGCATCCCTAAAGCTATAGCAGATTAAGTGAAGCAATGTTATGCGGCATTTGTTCTGATCTTTTGTCTAGGTTACTTCAGGAAACATAGTGCAGATCGTTAACGGTTAGCTAGATTACTGACGTATTGGAATAGAAGATGCGGAGTATCGAAACTAAAGATTTGAAGAATCCCGTAGTATCAGCAGAATCAATCTACCGAGATTTAAAAGGAAAAATACGATTGGACCTTAAAAGATTAGAAAAGGCCCAATTTGTTGAATGTACGCTGCAAGTAACCCAGACTATATAAGGAAACAAGAACTAACCCTAAGGGTCAGAGTTGTCGGGAGTCAAAGTTCATCCCTTACAACCAGACTCGAAAGAAGAGTGAGAGAAGTTACAAGGCACGAGAACTTCAGGAGAACCAACATCCTTCCTTGCAGTGAGACGGAGATAAGAAGACGTGGAGCTGTGATGTGACAGGGCTTCTTCCACGCCGTCGAACCTCCATCAAGCTTTCTATTTTCTTCTTAATTAATTTTAGTTAATCTTTTGATCTTGGGCTATTCTACTGTACTCTGTTTAGTGATTCCCTCATCAGTCATGAACTAAACTTTCGGTGGCTGAGCGGGGATGATTTCCTAAGTGTAGAATGAACCCAGTTGCTAGTTTTTAATTCAATACATTCAGTTTGCTTATCAGTGATTTAATTACTTGTCGATTAGCAAGAGCTAAGGGCTAGATCAGTGGTCTCGGTTTACTGAGAGGGAGTCGAGACTAGACATCTGAGAAATAGTGATTGCTAGGCAGGCTGGTGCAAAGCTTGACCTATTATTGTAGGCTTCAGGAATGGGTATACCGCTCATAACCATAACACCTTGAATTGTAATGAACAACTTAACTAGAAAATCGCCATAGATATAAGGGAGAAGTAAGTTAGGATTGTACGTATCGGATGAGAGAGCTTCGATAGATTAGAGTTGTGGATTAATTGAATAGCTTTGTAAGTAGTGTTTATGCTATAGCATTTGTGAGAGCTGTGCAGTATGGATGCTATAGCATTGCGCTTAGACAACTCGGGGATTAATATGCTTAGGAAGGATTCTAAGCTCAGCCTATCTTTTTACTGATATCTTCTTCGACTATGATCATTTGTCTATTTTTCTTACTTATTAGTATAACCATAAAAACTCCCAAACCAATCAGACTTATTTATCTTTTTAAACAAAACAAATTTCGTGATACAGGTGTCATCATTCGGTATCCCAGTCTCTGTGGGACGATACTCTACTTACTCTTTATTACTTGTTCGTCTGGTTCACTTGCCATCAAGGAATTCTACCAACACTGTCTCGACCTCACACACACACAGTCACACATCAGTGCATCACCATCAATGCAACACCGCTTCAGCTCGTGAAGTTCGCTACTCTATCAAGGTGCTGACGGTCAACAAATTGTCCTTCCAACCTTTCAAGCTTTTTTGAAGATTCCTCACAATCATCGATCTGTCCTCAAACCCTTCCCTTATGGCCTATCGAGCTTTTCCGACGGTTTGGAAAAATGTCTTATGGATGTATTCATGATGCGAGAGAAGAAATTGATATTTTTACCAATGAAGTAAAGCCTACTACTCAAAGTGAAGCACAATAAAATATCTTTGAAATTTATTATAGTGACAGGAAAAAAGTCAGGTTATAAATATGATTTGTGTTTGGATTGATGGTGGTAGAAGTGGCGGGGCCCACGTCGAAAAGATGAGAACTTTTTGGAGAAAGCTATCCTATGGAGCTTTTTCCTTAACTGACTTTTAAGAGCTTTTTTTTTTTAAAAGCCTATTGAACTTAAAATTCAACCCAAACACTCCACTTCTGACTTTTTTCTACTGTTACTTTTTTCTGACTTTAAATTACTTAAAGCTCTCTCCAAACAGGCCCAATATTGTTCCTCCTTGTGTTTGGATAGAGGGGAGAGAAAAGGGGGGGGGGAATGTGATATTTACAGTGACAACAATACCCTTATTTATTTTTTAATGGAAAGGGTTTGACATCCTAACTTTTGGATTTAGGAAATTAAAAATATGATATGAGATAAGTTGTGGAAGATTGACCTTAGTTATTTTTAAAATTAATTATTTGGCACCTAAGGCATATCTTCTGTAAAATTAAGGACAAATAGTTTGAAATAATTTTAGGCCTAAATGTTTTTGGAGATAATATTTTATGGCCTATATAATAACAGTCCATTCCATCTTCGACTTACTTCTCATCATATATTTCATTCTTCGTTTCCTCGGCCCACTAAGATCATCACAGTACATATGCTCCATTCATTAATTCATTTGGCTATATATACATTGTCATAGTCGAATAAGATTTTTCCCTCGTATTGTTCATTCAGGACTGATTCAACACAAAGCCCATATTTCATTTACCCTTCGGCCCATAAGATTGACAGATCACACACACACAGCTTAATAACCAATCTAATTCCCTCTCACGCCTTATATACTCTGGGCAATAATATTTCACTTTGCCATTCATTATTTCTTCCGCCACCCCATCCCTCTTTCATTTCTATTTCGACACCTCATCACTCCACCTTCAGCATTTGTTTCTTCCGGACAAATACTCCCTTCCCTCTAATTATTCATTCCTCACTCTTCAATCCTGTTCGTTCAGAGAGAGTTGAGAGTCCAAGTGAGCCGAGAAGGAGAGAAAGAGATAGAGAGCTCACCGGAAGAGGAAGAAGAGGGAAGCAAGGTCACCGGTGTAGAAGGTCTAATAGTTGCATGCACTTGGTTTTGATCAAGGTGAACCTCTTTTCTTCCATCTTCGGTAATTTTTGCATGTTGGCTTTCTGCTGCTGAATTTGAGTACCGAATCAGTGAAGAGTTTAGGATGTTGCATGCATCTAGGTGGGTCTGATTATGTTGGGTATTGTTTGGGAGGTTGGACGTTGGTTCCTGAGGTGGTGGGTGTTCGGATTTTAGCTCCAAGAAGGAAAAAATATGTGTTCCAAGTAAAAGAAATCATGTGCTATAAGTATATATAAGGTTTAAAGTTTATGTTCTGCTGAAGATAGTGTCTATTTTCTCTAAGTGAAGGATATGAGGGGGTACAAATGGTTGCAAGAATATTACTTAAGTGTTGCTTAGTTGTTTAATGTTAAAACCATGACAACCGTAAGTTTAAATTGGTGGTTGCATGTATTTGGTTACTCTGTTTTGCTAAGGTTAGAAATGGAGTCTTTGTTATTTTAGAGAATGGAGGACGATTCTCTTGTGTCTGAACCAAGGAAATTTAGAAACATATATATGGGTATACATCTTAAAAGCTATCAACGTTTTGGGTGTTTCTGGAAATTTAATTTTTTGCAAACTGAACACTGATTTTTGAGTTAGTTAAAGACAGGGAAATTGACCTCTGTTGACACTGAAATTTTGTGAGCATATAGTTAACCTGCTAATCTTTTAAATGAGTTTTGGATCACCCAAAAAGGATGTCTATAACTCCAGTTATGATTTTTCAAAGATTAGTCAAGAAATGTGAAAAATTCTGGATATTGGTTATGTATTTCAAAATTTGAGAATTTTCTCAGCCATAAATCAACTTGGTGACTTTAATTTATGAAAATAGATTTATCAAGGAGTAATTAGAAATTGGAATCACTCCATTTGGAGTTATATCGGTCGAGTTATGAATTTTCCAAATTCTCAGAGAAGTTAAAAGGCTGAATTTTTTATAAGTCTTAAAATAGTCACATAAGTTGTTAAATGTGTGTAACCTTTAAAATAAAGGTTCCTTTGGATATATTGAAGGGTTAAATGGCTGAGATGACATTTATTTTATAGTGAATAGTATCTAATTAAATAAATATCAATTAGTATACATCCCTAGTTATAAGGATACAAAAGGATGAGTATTTTGAGGTGGGTAGGAGCTAAATCTTAATTATGTTATTAATATTAAATTGGTTAGTGACCCATCTCTATATGCAAATGTTAATGTTAATTATAGGACATGAGAATCGTCGTGCCTGAAGGACAAGCGTAGTGATAAGAATCTGGTGGAAGGGGTTTTGTCGGTAAGATCAACAGGTAGTAACTATAATCTCTCATTCTTTGCATTGCTATATATGTTTTTGTCTACCATATTTGTATGTCCTACCTCTATGGCCAACACCACTCGTGGCTCGATTGAGCGGAAGGGCCGACCATGGGGCTAGCTTCCCAGTGGCTAGGCAGGGCCTAGTGCATTCATTATTTTTGGTATTGAATTGCCAAAATGAGTTTCCTTGTGCCAAGGTATTTGAAAATCATTGAATTTGAAAATCATTGAATGAAATCTTGTATTACAAGTTACATTTGGTATGTAATACTTGAACTTGAATTTGAATTTGAATATGAATATGAATTTGAATGCTTTATATGTTGTGTGGACTACTCTGTTTAGTTGATTTACATATATACTGCATATGCTTGAATTTGAGATTAACCTGCTACTCTGGGATTCATTCATTTGAATCTCAGAGCCTTCCATAAATCCAGGACGTGGACAGTCTAGTAAGCAAGGAGGAAGAGACAAGGGCATAGTAATTGCTTGATTTTGAGAAGAAGGTGGTGAAGAGGATGCAGATGAAACATTTAGTTTCACTTTTGTCTATGGATTTTACTATTTCCTTATGACTTAGATATTATTTTAAGATAGCCGTATGTGGCTATTGGGATGTATATTTATGTAGATACTATTATCGGATAGTAGTAGAACATGTATATATTGTATTGTTGCAGGAAGGGCACGTATATCACGAGCCTATAATGAAATGGAAGAACAAGTGAATGGTAGAACACTAGGGACCCGTTTGTTACAAAGAAAGCTTGGGGAGGGAAAGGGAAGATCCCAATCTTCCCATGGATTTTGGTTGTTTGTTACACAGAAAGTCAGTGAGGGTCCATCTTCCCTCATTTGAGGGAAAGTGCTTTCCATCCGAAAATGGAAGGAAAGCTGTCATCTTCCCAGAATATGGTTTTTGATGATTTACCCCGAAATTCAAATTTGGCGGGAAGTTCGAACTTGGCGGAAAGTTCAAACTTGACGGAAAGTTCAAATTTGGCGAAATTTTTTTCTTCAAAAGTTCGAACTTAACAATAATATATTTTTTAAAAAAATATATTTTAGAAAAAAAAATATTTTTTTTTATTTTGAATTAATTTCTTTTGAGGGTAAAATAGACATTTCCTAATTTTTTACCAACTTTCCCTCTTCATTTTCTTCCTACCAAACAACTCAAGCCATCTTCCCTCATCTTTCAAATCTTCCTTTCCTTTCCTTTCCCTCCTCCAAAGTTCCTTTCCCTCCCCAAACTTTCTTTATAACAAACGGGTCCTAGGTTAATCGGAGAAATAAAGAATTACTCTGATAAAACCTAACAATGTTGCAAATATGATGCATTGTTTATGACAAGTTTGAACCACTGATAAAATATTTTTAAATGTTTAGAATTTTTCAGAAAAGTCAATTCGAACTTAAATGTTATTTTGAACTCTTTATAAAAAGGGCTTCCATTTCCAGTATCAAACCTGACCCAGTGATTTAAATTTTTATTAAATAATTCATCAGAATACATAATATGTGAAGATGTCACTTTGTTCTGGGCTCAGAACAGTGGGGTGTTACAAAGGGCATGAAAAATAAATTTAAATAAAAAAATTAACACCATCAAATTAAAAACTAAGAAATTAAAAATCAAATTATAATAAATATATTTATTTTAATTTATAAACTACATTATCAAAATTGTCCCTTATTATTTTGTATGAATAAATCTAAATTATTGTGATAAATAAGGATGTAATTTTGAATTTCTAAAAATATTATAATGACTGTTATTAAATATTATCAACTAATTGTTTTCATTTAATACAGTAGAAATGATAATCCTATATGACAAAATGGGCATCTAAATAATTCCTGTTAAAACAATTCACCTTCTCGCATCAACGGAATCCATAACATTATATTACGAACAATCAAACATTATATGCACCACTTGGGATCAATGCACCACCGGCCGACTGGCGTGTGCAGTATTGTAAAATGGGGTTAAAATCTCTCCAACTTTTTTGTCTCCCCTATTTTCTTCCCCGCATTTTCTAGTGATCCAAATAAGAGAAAATACATTTTCCCCCTCATTTTCTCACTACTTTCTCTTATTTTCTCCACATCCAAACACAATGTTGATGTAGACATTCTGCTTGTGGAGATTCGAACTTAAGTTTGTGAGATTTACTCATTTTTCTAGACTAGGCCCCAAGGTAAATAGTCCACACACAGCAAATACATCAATAAACATAAAATAAGTTGTAAGAATATTGTGTATTTATTGTAAATATTCTCAATTTATTAGTAGTTACTACCTCCGGCCCTAATTATAAGACCGAGTAGACTTTCTTTTAGAGAGATTAAAGAAGTTAAATAAGTTACTTAATTATATCATATGTTGTGTATCCTTAGATTATATATTAGTTTATTAGTTAAGTTAAACTAATTAGTTTGGAGAAAAAAATAAAAATATTCTAAAGTAATTTAATTAGCTTCCTTAATTTCTCCAAAAAAGTCAACTAGGTCTTATAATTATGACTAAAGGGAGTATAGTTAATTAGTACTCCCTCCAGTCCTAATTATAGGAGCAATTTACCATAATTTGAGAATATTAAGGAGAGAGTTAAATTAGTTAATTATAATTATTTTCCAAAAAACCCCCTCTAAAAATTAAAAAAATAGAATGTTTATTACACAGCTGTAGGTGGACAGAAAAAACAGCTGTAGTACTTTACTTTCAGTTTCCGTCTGACTAAATAAACCTAAACGGCCAAACCCTAAATAAATTATTTAATTACCACTCAATTACGAGTAGATTTTTCTTAAGAAAATGAATTTTAAATGTAAATAAATATTTTTTGTATATTTTCCATGAATATTTTCAAAGAAAATTTTTTTCTATCAAGAGAGTATCTATTTAATTGGGCATAACAAATGCAAGTTTATTTTTTTAATGTTGGAAAAAAGATAATGAAATTAATGTTTTATTAGGTTATTTTAGGGGGGGAAAATTAATCACTTTGGACGGATAGTTACAAAAAAAAAAAAATAATAAACGAATATTAAAATTATTTTATTTAAAAATAAAAAATAAGATAGAATCTCTCACTTGATTGAATATAAGCATGTTGTAAATTAATTATTGAGAAAGTATAAATAGGGGTATTATAGAAAAAAAAAAACAAAAGTTAAAACTTGCTCTTATAATTAGGACCAAAACCAACTCTAAAATTTGCTCTTATAATTAGGACCGGAGGGAGTACTATTTATTAGCTTCCATTAGTCTTTACTATTATGTCCCCCTCTTGTATATAAATAGGTGAATGTATCGCATCTTATGCAATCAGAATAATATTTTTTTCACGTTGTCCACATAGTATCAAAGCTTCTTTGAAAATAATAAGAGATTAACCTAATTTCTCTGGTGCTGCCAAAACTCCCAGCACCATCGAGTTTTGCCAGATCCGTTGCTCCCTCTCTGATCACACTGTCGAGAATTAACCCCTGGTCCTTGTGATCATCACTACCTGGTCGCTCATCAGCGTCAACCTGGGTTGAAAAGGGCTGACACCATCGAGAAGCAGTATCGAATGAGGTTCAATAAAGAACGAGAGAGAACAATAATCGACTGCCTACCACTACCGTCGTCAGAATCGCGTCGTTACCATCATCTCTTCTTTCCACAATCAAGAACTAACAATACCTCGCTCATATCCTCTAATATGTTCCTCCCCCTCCTTCTTTGCCTTTTGTAATCGGAGAGAAGAGAGAGATTGGATCACCATTGAAGGAGAGCCTGGGCACGGGAAGTGCGAGCTTGGAACTGGAACTTGAGTGTCAAACGAGAGAGAGAGAGAGAGAGAGCCGAGTCAACAATCATTGGAAATACCAGCACCACTATCTCATCGTTCTCACCACCACTAGCCACGACTTAAGACTTGCCTTCCACGGATCGGGAATCTTAGTGGCATGTCGTCCCCATAGTCGTGTTCTCTCTTCCAACGGCCAATTCACAGCGTCTCCTTCTCTCTGTCTTTTGTCAGGTTTCACATAGTCGACCTCCACGTCCGAGTTTAAAATTTGTTGCTTTGTCATAATCACAGGCATCTGTAATTCGTGGACCAAATTGTCGTTTTGAAAATTCATAAGACTGAATTGTCATTTCTGAAAGTTGGAGGACTAAACTGCCATTTTTAAATTTTAACCCCAAATTGCCATTCTTTAGTTTTAAACTAAAGCTGAAGCAGTTGTGGGACACATGTCAGAGACTGTAACTTCAGTGTTACTAGCTAAAAAGGGTAACTTTCTTCAAGCCCTCAAAACCTCATGGGTTAAACAAGTATGAATAGTTGTTTATGGAGCATCAGATCAAAATCCATCAACTGTTCACCACTTATGTTCCATGTGCCACTAGCCAAAAGGTTAAAATTGCTAATGGTTATCTTACTACTATCACTAGGAAAAGAAGTATTCAGATTTTTGAGTTTATCACTCTTGAATATGTTCTCCATGTACCAAAATTAGCGTGCAATCTGTTATTTTTTAGCCAATTGACATAACAAGCTAACTGTTGTGCTAAATTTCTGCCATCTTATTGTGTTTTTTAGTATCTATCATCAAGGATGACAGGATCTATCATCAGGGATGACAATTGGTTGTGCCAAAGAGTGCGAGGGGCTCTACTTTCTTGATGACGTTGAAGTGAATCACCAACATCTGATTAAGGTATGCAATTCTATATCGACCTCTAAAACTAATGACGTCATATTATGGCATAAGAGAATGTGCCATCCCAATGTTCATTACCTATCTTGTATGTTCCCATCTCTCTGTCCAAATGCTTGCATTAATATAATGAGATATGCGAATTAGCCAAACACCACCGCTCAACGTACCTTAGAGCTCCATATACACCATTCAATACAAGACCTGATAGCTCAATACAAGACCTGATATAACCTTTGCAGTAAGTGTGGCTAGTCAATACATGAGTGAGCCAAAGAAGAAGCACATGGACACAGCCTACAGAAGTTTGGGAAATCTAAAAGGTACTCCTAGCAGAAGGTTGCTCTTCTGGAAATAGGAACGAAGAACTGTAGAAGTATACACTGATGCAGATCTGGGAGGAACTCATCCTGACAGGAGATCAACCTTTGGTTATTGCTCCTTCGTATGGGGAAACTTGATTACCTAGAAAAGCCAAAAACAAATGTTTGTTTCTAAGAACAGTGTTGAAGTTGAGTTGAGGGCACTAGCTCAAGGGATAATGGAGGAGTTGTGGCTAAAACAGATCCTAGATGAGATACAAGTCAACGTAGATTTACCACTAAAACTCTATTGTGATAATAAGACCTCCATAATCATGACTTTAAATGCTATTCAGCATGAATGATTGAAACATGTGGAGATAGATAGACACTTCATCAGGGAAAAAGTAGAAGAAGGGGTCATATGTGTCACTTATCTACCAACAAATCTTCAAATCTTTGATGTGTTGACAAAATGATTACTTAAACCTGCATTTGAAAGTTTCATAAGCAAGTAGAACATAATTAACATCAATAATCCAACTTGAGGGGGAGTGTAGGAATATTGTGTATTTATTGTAAATATTTTCTATTTATTAGTAGTTATTAGTTAATTAATAATTAGTAGAAATTATTAATATTTACTAGCTTTCATTAGTCTTTACTAGCATGTCCCCCTTCTTCTATACATAAATAGGCGATTGAATCACAACATTTTATGCAATCAGAATAATATTTTTTTTCTCAAATTGTCCACATAAGTGATTCCAACGCATTAAATAAACATGATCGACTAGTATCAATGTAAAAAGTAATATTCAGCAAAACACCGTTGCATTTTGGGGGAAAGTTCATTCGGCATTCATGTAGTGTTCAGAACAAGACGAATATTTATCTGATTATGGGCAAAAGTTAAGGACCAAAAGTTCCATTTTCTTCTTTTACATATCTATAATTGTTCATATGATTGTGTTCCTTCCCACAGGCATACAGTGAATCAATGTTTAGTATAGCATGTGTAAACATCACTTAAACTAAATGTTATAAACACATTTACAGATTTTTTTACAGTACATTTACAAAAAAATATTTTTTTTTTCTTATCAAAAACCACATGTATCTCAATCACGGAGGAAAAGCAAAAACCTCTGTCCGGCATTCAAAACATAGGATGTATATACTTCATACCTCAGTAAATAAGTAGGTTGCGCTCACTACATGTGCTGCAATCAGAAAACAAGGTAGGAAGAATGAGTAAGCACGCATTAAACATTTCAAAAGACACACTATAGCAGCATTCACATGATAGTAAGCAAGGTTATTAAACCCGAACCAGACACTAAACCGGTCGGGGTACTGCGTCAATGGTTAATGGGTCAAATCGGAGTCAACCTAGGCAAAACTGGTGAGGAATAAAAAATTAAAAATAATTTAATTTCTCATCAAAACATCCAAAATTCCAAATTCTATACATCATTTCAATTCATCGAATCACTAACAAAATAATCGTATACTTGTCAAATATTTTTTACAATTTCCATTACAAACTGACATCACAGTATCACCACTCAATGACACCTAAATTTGTAATAAGTAATCACAAAATATTCATCATATCAAAATATAAAAAACAAACAGGTATATGATAACAAAATATTCATCATATCAAAATATAAAAAACAAAAAGGCATAAGATAACAAAATATTCCCACCTATAACATACAAATGTGTATAAAGTTTGGTTAATAGTCAGAGCTACAATGAAAGAACAAGACGATAACATCCAAATGTTAAAAAAGAGCACTTGCAACCCAGAGTTATAACCTATTAGGTCTCGCATACATATATGTGTATGTAGTTGGACATCAGTAAAAAACAAGAATTAAAGAAATTAGGATGAGAAAGCAAAGGGACTAAGATTAGAATAAACCAAGCTACTGGCAAACACTACATTTCTTTATTTGACCAACGAGCATACAACATATGAATTTTCCCTACTCCATAAATGACAATGATGCTGCAGTAAGTAACTTAATGGTAGCATAAAAAGCAAAGAAAGAATGCAAAAAAGAAATAGCTGAACATGCATGGAAGCTAATTAGGACGAAGCACTTTATTGACCATCAACTGTTCTTAAGTAAAGTGAACACAACCAGAAAGCAAAACAGCAGAGGAACAGAGGAATGACGAACCCTAAAGTCCAAAACGCCTCTGGACCCAAAGCAGAACCATTTTCAAGCACAATGAACACCCAAAGCTTGAACGACGGACCTAAAACACCACTGGACCAGAGGAATTAACACAAAGCTTCCACCTTTCAAGGAAAAACGGCAAAGGAAAAAACAGAGCTTCCAACAGCCATGGAGTCTGAGAGTGGGGAAAAAATAGAGCACCGTCAAGCCATGGAGTCCAAGAGGCAAAACGAACACGATAAACAAAATGAAAGCACAAAATAGAAATAGAGATGAAGGAATCCAGAAACAAACTGAAAAATTGAATGAAAAAGCTACAAAGACTGAGCCTAAACACCCAAAACGCCTCTGCAACCAGTGATGAAGCAACTGGAAGTGAAGAACGAAGCAAAAGCTCCGACCTTTCAAGGCAAAAGGGCGACGATCACGGCTCGACGGGGCGCCAGAAACTTGGTGCCAAGCAGGGGCGGAGCTTGAAACAAAAATTTGGGGGGGCCAAATAGTGGTGGGGGGATTCTGGGGCTGCCCCCGAAAATTTTTTTTTTAAAGGAAATTTTTATATGCATTAAAATATAAAAGAATATAAACAAGAAAAGAAAATAATATAAAAAAATACACCACAAACATTGGAAGGCAAAAGGCTTTAATTTATGTGATTGTAAATCTTTAGTTCAACCATAGACTTCATGTAATTGAACACCACAACATTGGAAGGCAAGAGGTTGAGGTTTAGAATGAAAAATCAATAAACTTCATCCACAGGTGTAGTGTAAAATGGGTAAAAGCATATTAAAGAATACACCACAAAAGTAAATTTCACTGATAAGCTAAAAATTTCAGGTAATTAGAATGAAATATATAAAAAAAAATGACAAGATTAACATAAATCACACAAGACCCCGCATGGAACAAAGATTGAATTATAAGCCCCAAAGATATAAAAGGCTGACCTACAAATGAAAAAAAAAAAAAAGAGGTAAAAATGTTTTAGAAAAATTGGGGGGCCAAAATTTAATTTTACAATATATAAAATTTTTAAACAAATTTCTTTTTTTTTTGGGGGGCCATGGCCCCCCTATGTCCCTTAAAAGCTCCGTCGTTGGAGCCAAGGATGGGAGAGGATGAAGTCAGAAAGAGGGAGTGATGGAGATTGGAGGGTTAGATTTTTGAATTGACTGGGATTTGTTTTTTCTTTCATTTCTGTAGTCTCGTCCATTTCAGAGAGAGAGAGAGAAAAGACTTGGCCATTCGCTCAACTCAGCCGAGTTACGCCGAGTTGACTGAGTCAACTCCAAGTCAAGGCTGACCCCGGTTTGGCTGCTTAAGCAGATCAGTTACCTGATCAGTTCGCCGGTTTCTAGTCCAAACCGGCCGGTTTGGTCCGGGAATAATAACCTTTTGTAATAGTATAACATTGTCGATTAGCTAATTGTTTCCAAGAGAGAACCTCTATCATTAGCCAGGCCCAAAAAGAAACAGCAAAATATCGCGTCTTTAATGTAAGTCATAATTAACTAATTTGATTAGATTAAGGAAGTTGATTAAATTAGTTAATATGACATATTTTTTCTAAAACACCTAATAATCTTTCTTAATTCTCTCCCTCACCCTTCTACTTGATTACTATTGAGGGATATCAATCGGGTTAATTTGGAGGAAAATTGATATATGTGTAAAATAGGTCTTATATTAACTCCCCAATTAGATCCTACATTAAGGACCATAAGCACTAGCAATCTATACCAAGTGAGTTGCAAATGACATAAGAAAACTGACCAAAGCATTCAGAAAGTGTGCAACATCTGATAGATCAGCTTGGTACAATCTTCAACAGCTCAATATCAAACAAGAGGGTCTTGTCTATCAGCCCTTGGTTCCTTAACACAAAATCCAAAGCTCGCTGGCCCTGAAACAAGTTCACATAGAAAATTTCTAAGTCTCCACTTGGATTATGGCTAAGCAAAAAATAAAAAGTAAGAATCAATCATTACCGAGAATGTTGTTGGTCTTGGACCTCTCTTGTTATAATCACTCTCAGGATATCCCAATTCTGGGGGCACGATTATCCTGCATCACTTAAATATGCAGTGTGAATTTCATTTCTCACCCTGACTGTTTCTCTGGAATTATGTGCCCATGATACATCTACCCAAGAGTAACCAGAGGATAAAAAGAATTTAACCCAAAATTTGGAAACAATCAATTCACTTGTTTATATTTTCAACCGGATAGGTTTTTAGAGTTCCCCAAATAAAGAGCTCGAGTTCAGTAGAATATGCAATTCAAAGAGGTGAAACACTCAACATTCAGCTTCATAAATTGTCAAACGTTAACATAATAATCGTGGTGTTATGCACAAAACATTATATTATTTTGAACTCCTGTTATCCGCAGAGTTCACAAACTCTCAGCTGTTGTGTTAGCAGGAAATAAACTTGCTCAAAACAACTCAGGAATACCACGAACATTAAATTTCTAAGAAGAAAAGGATGAAGCACCTTCTAATGCCCCCAGGAGCCATGCCAGAAACAGCCTCTTCAAAAGCTGAGATTACCTGAACGTTCAGGGAACATAAGCAACAATTCTTCAAAACATTTTGTTCGAGTAGGGAGTCATCTAAATTGCAAGTGAAGTATACCTCCGAAAAAAAAGTGCACATGTAGTCAATCATCCAATAATAATATTGACTTGCCCGTCCATTTTGAAGTTTTAGTTGAAGTTGTAAAACCAAACTACTGGTTCGATCTTGATTTATTTTTCATCTCATAGTTCAATATTATTTTAAACTATCCCAATCTTGTTCTAATTTAATCCAATTGCATCCCATTCACCCAACTAAACTGCTATAGGGTAATTTATTTTTTTCTGTAAAAAGAAATTAGCCAAAAAAACAAAATAATAACACCATTGTTTTACTTAATTTATCAGTTCAACTGATTTGATTTTAGTTCCTTGAACATCCCTAGTCTTAGTGTTTGACATAGCTTCATAATTCAAGAGAACCGTGGTAATAGACTTGGACTTCCACTCATTCAAATAGAAAAATGTGCATAAAACTCGACATCCAAAGTATAATATATACCATCATATTTAACCTTCTGCAGTAGCAGAATGAAACTTGTGAGTTTCTTTTCTGCTTGTTTAGTGTCTTAATGTCATGACAAATCCTTTTCCTCTCTAAAATCTTCTCCTCCCAGAACATATTTTTTTGTCATTTCATTGAGCGAGACCTCTTAGCTACCAATTTATCCTAAAATCTGGTTTTTGATCCAGCCCAATGGTGTCATGTGATCTACCTAGCCAACCCCACCTACTGGGATAAGGCTTTGTTGTTGTTGCTGTTGTTGTTGTTATATTGCCAAGTCAGGATATCCTTTTCCAGTTATGGTAACTATTACGTGACAGGGAAGCATAATAAATATTTTCAAAGAAGTTAGTGAACCTTCATTACTTCAAGTTTCCTTTCCTATCATCTATGAAAAGACTGAATTCAAGCTTCTATTTGTCCTAACTTAGGTTTTTCCTTTTATCAATTTTTTCTTTATCTTCTTCCCCTGCTTTAGCAAGCTCTTTCCTGATAGTTGTGAAAAACTGTATCAAATTTATAAGAAGCATCAATGCATCATAAGAGGCATCAAATGTGACCCAGCATTTCAACTAGTTTCTCTTTCCCACATACTACCAAGATCTTCTAAACTTTTTCTTCTTGAATTATCTACATCTAAATATCATGACATAGAAAGCTCTAAATACAGTGTTTGTTGTGGCATAACAAAAAACAATATAAACACTGCTCATGAAATAATGTTGATAACCTAGACAAAAATGTACCTCAAACTTTAAGGAACTTGGATGTCTTTAAATGAAGACTCACCTCTTGGGATCCTACTTTGAATTTGAAAAAGTCCTTGTCATCACCCTACATGTTAAAAGGTGAGCTAATCAACCCTTTATACAATGTCCAGTTAGAAGATGAAAATAATTTCATACCTCAAAAGAACCACCCTTGGTTTTATTCCGGGCTTCAAATATGCGACCATAATAACCTATGGTGTAACCATCCCAATCCACCTGAAAGGAATCTAAAGTCCATAAGTTGCTTCAATTATCTAACTTGAAGAGGCAAGGATACTGTCCTAAAAGTGTCTGCCTAGGCAGATAAAAGCTACTTTCATTTTCTATGCAAAGCTGCTGAACTTAAACATACCAAAGTAAAGCCATCCATACAAAATCATTTTAGATAACAGAGAAAATTTGTTGTGAATTATAGAGAAAATCTAATTAAGTTGAGAAAAATAATATATTCGTTTTGAATGAGAAGCTCCCAATGATAACTGGCTAAATTATATCCAAAATCAGTATGTTTTACCACCACTGTGTCTCCCACTTTTGGATTAGGGCCATCTCCTACTCGTAAGTCCTGCATTATTTATTAATATGAATTTAATAACAAAATATAAACTACTTATGCTGAAGTATTTACATAATACCAACAAATTATTGACCTTATACTGGAGTCCTGATTCCGTTTCTGTATAGTCGGGGAATCGCATTTTTGTCTTACCATAATCTTTGCCTCTAAGTGCTGGCACTGTGTACAAACACATCGCTGAAAGTTAATACAGCTATGAAATTTCTCATGCTGTCATCAATCCCATGTAACTCAATGGCACATGCATAGACATAGAAGCAACCAAAATTATATCATAAATAGCTAAGAAGTTTCATCACCTACAGTAAGAAAACTGATGTTCCCCCTAATTGAGGCAAAGTTCAGCTACAGAATTCAAGACAAAATAAAAACGTTTTTAGTAAAACATTCCAAGTCTTACAAAGCAATACTCCAACAACTCAGAGACAGACATGGTTGCCAGTAATACTTGGACATGATGCAATGGTGAAATACTGGGAAATATTTGTAACTAGCAGCTGGCAACCAAGCAATACAGAAAGGCTGCTGGACGGCTACAAATTATTTTTTTTATATATATAAAAGTTTGCATATTATCAGCGCAACTATTTTTTTGTCATCACTAACCCCATAACTTTAAGAAGAAGGGAAAAATTTAATATCGTTCCTAAACTTGCTGAATGTCTCATGGTCATCCTACAAAAAGTATTATTATAAAATCCAGAAAAGGGGAACAAAAGAAAATTACTGTCAGCAAATTCAGTCGCCATAACACTTCCGTCCTTTGAATTATTCAACAATGTCCAGGAAAGCATCCCGACGGAAGAGAGAACCACTTTTCTTCTCTGAAAAAAGCGCAAATAGCCAGACTCCTTGTTATTTTTACCTGTTAGCATGGAAAATAACAAAGTGTTCTGAAAGATCATCTCATTGAATAGGAGAATTCATTCTGTAAGGCCAAAAAACTTGGAAGCAAATCACGAACCACGGAGAGAAGAATCTGAAAATTTGTCGGACTCCTGGTAATTGAAAAGGATGAGGACATTAATCACTACATAGATTAGAAGAATCCAGAAGATTAGTTCGTTCCCCCAATGTAAGCAGCTTACCATGCATTTAGGTAGAGAGCCAACAGATAAGGCCAAAATTGACGCCATTACCATAAGAAAAGACCGACAAGAAGAGATGAGAGGGAGGGAGAGACACGCTGAATGCGAAGCAAACGGTGGCACACCACAAGCAAACGGTGGCACAGCAACGAACGAGAAATCGGCCGAGGAGACAGGAAGGAAATCGGTGGCGGAAGAGAGGATGGAAAGAGTGGTCACCGGCGGTGAGCAAGAAGAAAGGAAAGTGTTTGGGTCAAGCAAGAAGCTTCGGTTGGGTTCTGTGGAGTACGAAAGGGGAAGGAGCTTCAGTTTTTTTCTAATATCATCCGCATGCTTTGGAGTCTTGGAGAGATGATGGATTTTCTTTTGTTAAAAAAAAAAATGAATACAGGCAGATTTTAGGGAAAATTCCATTTAAATACAAAATGAATTTACAAAACCCTCCGAAGTCCTCCGAATTTGTAAAAGGATTGAGAGGTGATAAGGACTTTTGAGGGTTATGCAATTTCGTGGGAAAAGACCAGATTGCCCTCTCTTCATTCCCATTACACAATCGACACTTCATTCTTTCTTCTTTCTCTGATTGAGATTTCGAGCAATTTTTTCGTTTAGCACTATCCCATTTGGTGCTCTATTTTGTATGTCGACTGTTGTAGTGATCTTTGTTAGAGATGGAAGAATGAGGCAAAGGGTCTAAAATGCTTGACTTGCACGAAATCGGAGTAAGGAAGTTTTGCATTATCGGAGTTCTTGTTTCCCAAAACTTTCCCTAGAATTTTTTGTTGTTCATTTTGAAGAAGAGAGAGAAAAAAGTTTAACTGGTTAAAATCAGAGGCCCTTTTGTGAGATTTCTCTATCAGATTTTTTCTCGGTTGAGAACAATTGATCCTATGCGACTTGAGCAGAATGATACGATATCGTTATTCTTCGTATGAGTTATTTCGGAACTTACCCTCTATGTTGGTGTGTGTATCATCTGCAGAAACCGACTGCTTGATTCGGAGCTTCCATTATTGTTTCTCTCGTATCGTCAAATCTTTGATCCAATCTTGGTCTGAAAAAAAATACACTTTTACAAATCCACAAACGATAATTACCAATCCACAAACGCAAATTACCAATCCTGAAATTAGAATTACCATTATGCATGTTTTGTAAAAAAGAAAAAAAATGCACTTTTACAAATCCACAAACGATAATTACCAATCCACAAACGCAAATTATCAATCCTGAAACGAGAATTACCATTATGCATGTTTTGTAAAAAAATAAAAAAATGCACTTTTACAAATTCACAAACGAAAATTACCAATCCACAAACGAAAATTATCAATCCTGAAACGAGAATTACCATTATGCATGTTTTGTAAAAAAGAAAAAAAATGCACTTTTACAAATCCACAAACGATAATTACCAATCCACAAACGCAAATTACCAATCCTGAAACGAGAATTACCATTATGCATGTTTTATAAAAAAGAAAAAAAATTCACTTTTACAAGTAATTTGCGTTTGTGGATTGGTAATTATCGTTTGTGGATTTGTAAAAGTGCTTTTTTTTTTCTTTTTTACAAAACATGCATAATGGTAATTCTCGTTTCAGGATTGGTAATTTTCGTTTGTGGATTGGTAATTTTCGTTTGTGAATTTGTAAAAGTGCATTTTTTTTATTTTTTACAAAACATGCATAATGGTAATTCTCGTTTCAGGATTGGTAATTTGCGTTTGTGGATTGGTAATTATCGTTTGTGGATTTGTAAAAGTGCATTTTTTTTCTTTTTTTACAAAACATGCATAATGGTAATTCTCATTTCAGGATTGGTAATTTGTGTTTGTGGATTGCTAATTATCGTTTGTGGATTTGTAAAAGTGCATTTTTTTTCAGACCAAGATTGGATCAAAGATTTGACGATACGAGAGAAACAATAATGGAAGCTCCGAATCAAGCAGTCGGTTTCTGCAGATGATAATACACACACCAACACAGAGGGTAAGTTCCGAAATAACTCATACGAAGAATAACGATATCAAATCATTCCTGCTCGAAGTCGCATAGGATCAATTGTTCTCAACCGAGAAAAAATCTGATAGAGAAATCTCACAAAAGGGCCTCTGATTTTAACCAGTAAACTTTTTTTTTTCTCTCTCTTCTTCAAAATGAACAGCAAAAAATTCTAGGGAAAGTTTCGGGAAACAAGAACTCCGATAATGCAAGACTTCCTTACTCCGTTATCGTGCAAGTCAAGCATTTTAGACCCTTTTCCTCCTTCTTCCATCTCTAACAAAGATCACTACAACAGTCGACATACAAAATAGAGCACCAAATAGGATAGTGCTAAACGAAAAAATTGCTCGAAATCTCAATCAGAGAAAGAAGAAAGAATGAAGTGTCGATTGTATATTGAGAATGAAGAGAGGGCAATCTGGTCTTTTCCCACGAAATTGCATAACCCTCAAAAGTCCTTATCACCTCTCAGTCCTTTTACAAATTCGGAGGACTTCGGAGGGTTTTGCAAATTCATTTGATATTTAAATGGAATTTTCCCCAGATTTTATTCCATTTTCGTAAGTACTCCCTCAGTCCCTCTAGTCTTATTTATTAGCAACTTTCTCTCTTGGGAGGATTGGTCCTTGATATGATATGAGTACTCCATTTGCTCCACATTATAAAGTATTTTAACTATATCACATAAACAAGAAATGACAAATGATAGTTAAGTCATTTAATATGTCTTAAAATATTTTTTTTCTTTTTGCCTTTTTACCTTTTTGGGAAATGTGTTTCATTGCATTAAGAATGTTAATTTAGAGAGAAAGAGGAGGTGACATAATGAGTAAGCAAAGTAAGAAAGTGCGTATTGATCACATGGGTAAAACAAAACAAAAAAAGAATGAATTAAACTGAAGGAGACTTATAATATGAATCACGCTGTCTTTATAAAAGTTCCCTATATTGTGGACCAAAGGAGGTAATTTTTTTTTTTTTGTCTCAAAGTTCAAATTACTTAGAGTTAGAGCCTCAGACTATACTACTACTAATCAGGCCACTTTTGAGAAGAATGGAGAAAGATTCAAACAGGCCCTTAGGTACAACTTATCAGTCCCAAAATTTAAGTCAATATAACTGTTTTTCAAGTTTCGCTATTCAAACAAGTGGTTGGTCCAGCAGAATCTGGTGTTGAATTCCCTTAAGAGGTCTAGGGTTCGAGCTATGGTAACGCACTTGTAATCCGCCTTGTATGGAGCTACCACTGTTGGGAGGATCATTCTTGCCACTACAGAACCCGAATCCAGATTAGTCAAAACTGAAGGTTCTGATGAATCGGGTGGGATACCAAAAAAAAAAATCGCTATTTAATTCATTGGTTCTTTAAATTTTATAATTCAGTTACTACCTAATCTTTGAAGGATTAAATCACTTTATGGAAAACCTAAATTATTACAGTAAGTGTAGGGATCAATAAATTAAATGGATGGAACTTAAGGAGCTAAGTTTGTTACACTCGAGGAATTGTGTAGTAAATGAATATAAACTAGAATGACTAAATAATTAGAGCCGTAATCCCACTCTATCTCTTAACTAAATTCAACTCAAAGATTCACACAATTGGGCAACAAAGAATTGGGAAATATAACTGAGGTTAAGAAGATTAACCTATAACTCTCTGGCATATTCACAATCTCTGAGGATATGAAGAATGTTCTTATTCTCTTTATTGCAATAAGAACAAAATGGAGAAATAGAAGCCCACATGCTTCTACATATATTAGCAGGCAACTTGTTGGTAGCAACCAACATGAAAACTCAAATTCTTTTAGCTCATTTCCATTTCCAAATAAGCTTGTATAATAAATTATACAAATGGGTTTTCTCAATCAAATAATATGCACTTTTCAAGGTAAAAATACCATTTGATGTAGCATTTCCATGAAAGAATATCCATTCCTTGCCGCATCCATAAGAGGCATAATAACAACTAATATTTGAATAACCTCATTAGACACAATATTGGCAAGCCTTTGGAAGTCCCAAGTGCCTGTAGAAGTCTATTCTGCCACTGGACTCTCCTCTTCTGCTGTAAAAAGAGACAAACCAAGATCCAATACAATTGAAGTCCATCGAGAGATAGGAAGAGAGTAGGGGCTTGAAAAGCGTCTATACATTATTGGGCCAGTAAAGCCCATATATATCCCATTTGAACCCAAATAAGAAAGTCCCTTGTTGATTTCTATGATAAGCATTTTTTAAAAGAAAATGAAAAATCCAAACATAGCTGGTGCCTAACATCTATATATAAAATGAATATTGTTCCACCAAGCCACATCTTTTCCATTGGCTCATATCGGCTTATCTCAAAAAACACCGTTCACAAAGGCTTCATGGCTCCAAAATAATTTTTGATTCATTCCTGCTCCTAAATTAGTTGCTTCACCAACATCCGTTGGGAGTAGGTGGAAAGAGACTTGCTCTCCCTTAACCACGTCCTCAGTTCGAGCCATGAGAATTGACAAAATAGTGTTAGGAGCTCTTCCCCCACAACCGTGGGCTCGACTCGGGACGAATCTAGATTATATTAGTCAGAACCAAAGGTTTCGGTGAATCGGATGGGCAAAAAAAGAAACACGGATTGGGCTTCGTTTGCCACACACACTTGCAGAACAATAAACTGATTCGCGCCTTCAAACTTATCAATTTTGAATTCAAAAATTGAATTGCTGAATCCATAACTCCTTATGTTTCATAATGTGCCCCTTAAAATTTGGACTTGGCTTGTCTCCTTTACCTCTTCCATTCTCTGCCCCCCTATACCTTGAAATGATGCCATTTTCTAACTCAAAAAGAGATCTCAGCCCTTCATGCTTTTTTAATCAAAGCCGTTGGTTTTGAGGGCAGTTTGCTCTACTGGAGAATGTGAATATGCAACAACTGAGCTTTCCCTCTAGGATAATGTCCCATTCAGCTCAGCCTTTGTTTTCACTTCCTTCAGTCTAGCCTTAGGCCCTAGTTCCTGGTCCGTCTTCGTCTGCACCAGGACCATCTACCTCAGCTCAACTCACTTTGCTGGAACCTTCTGGTACTCGTGAGTTTTCCTGTTTCTTTTATCTACTTATTTTGCTTGCTCAGGAAGAGCATTTGGTTTTGAAATTTCTTATTTTTATGATTGATATGTTTTTCCCCATTTCCAAGTATCCTGTAACGTTTGAGTAGTCCCTAATGTTGCATATTTTTTTGTAAAATTTTGTATGTTCTTGTCATCAAGTTAAATTCAAAAGCCTTGTTTTACCTTTACTCTATGAAAGTGGAAGTATCTTCTTCTTTTTTCAAATAAATGTTGTTATTACAAGTCCTTATGTGTGAAGGTGACTTGAATATGATTTTTGTGAAGCTTTGCTTGAATATTTTTACAACTCCAACTTAATTTGAGTTTTTTCCAACACATAATAGGAAATTCCATATGAGTTCGTTTGTAATAGTTGCAATGTAAAGATAGTACGACTAAGATTAAAATGAGATCGTAGTTGATGGTTGGTTTCTATTGATTTTTTGGCACATAAAATGAGTTCATTGTTTCTATAAGTTTTATCATATGACAATTCTAGCTTGTTCTAAGTATGCTTTGTACACATAAAGGATCTTTAATCCTATGAATTGTGTATCAATCTCTCTAGGTATTCCAGAGCATTTGATGCATAGAAATCGGTTGTAAGAGTATGTTTAAAGGTCAAACATGCCTTTACCTATTTATCACACTCCCAATAAAGGATTTGCTCATGCTCCTAAATTTAGGTCAATGGTGTTGGTAGATGGGAAATACTATACTTCTAAAAATGTTTTTCCTGTGTGAAAAGTTGCTGAGCAAGACGTTGCCAAACTTGCATATGAGCAGATAGTGACAAAGATCAAAGATGAAGGGCTTCCTAATATTTTTAATGTCTGTTGGCTTAGGATTATGATTTCAATAAGTGCATTTTTTCAATTATGATTTCATTGGTACAATTCTTCTTTCTCTATCCCTTCTATTGTATGTCATGTTTATTACTACAACAATGTCCACTTCACAATGTGTATAGGCTGAATTCTTTTATCAATTCTTAGGTTTGTTATTTTGTATGCAAATTAAACTTTTGTTGTAAACTTGCCCAACAAATTTCATGGATAACATTATATTATAACAATGTTCACTCCATATTGTTGTTGTTGGATCCTTCGTGTGCTCTTGGTTATTTAAAGCATTTTAACATGATTTGTTAACCTCTTGAAGTCATTTTTGTTCAACTTGCCCTTGTTTGTTGTTGTGGGTGAATGATGAGATAGAGGAACAACTCATGTCTTAAGTCTAAAGCATTGCTATTTTTGGGATACCATTTTTCCAATGCTGAGCTATTTGTCTATTTCTAGACTTTTGTGAATCTATTTGACATATCCTTAAACTTGCTGCAAGTGCTTGATGTTTGCTCAACACATTTTCTAAGTGACTAATACATGGAGAACTTTAGTTGTTACATTGAAATTCTTATCTTTCACTTTTCAGCGAAAGGATTGAAACTTATTACAATAACTAATACATGGTCTTTGTTTCATAACATATTACACAAATAATAAGCCTGCTTGATCAAAATAGAGAGTAGACATCAAAGGAAGTAAACAAATGATATTGCTTGACCAAAATAGAGAGTAGACCAAAAGAAGTACTAATTGAGCCTGCTTGAGAAAAATAGAAAGCTGCCCAAAGGAAGTCATAAGCTGTACAAAAGAGCTAGACAAAATAAGGTGGATTGGAGGCTTTATGTAGGAGGATCAAAGTCAATCATTGAATCTATATTTGTAAAACAATGCAACTTTATAGTGTTGGTGAATATATATTGACAGTCTTGAATTTGTTCGCTATTTTAAGATGAGACAATGCTATGTAAAGAATTTCATATTTCAATATAAGAGACTAAATTGTTTTCTTTCATTATCATTATTCTTTATGCTTACCAATATTATATATTTGGCTACAATCTAGTGCTTCAAGTGATGTAAAGTCGCAGTCAAGTGGTGCTTTACCTTTGGCTTCACTTCTTGTAATGCATGTGACATAAGAGCATCTTGGTTAGTAAACATAGTTAGTGGCCTTGCATTTTTGTGTGCACACAAAAAAGTGTCATAGAGCCATTTGAAACTCTCAATAGTTTTATCATATAACAATGCCACTCCAAATATTACCCCCTTTATAATGGTTAAAACCAGAGAAGATTGTAAGAGATCTATGATCATGATTGGTTACCCGCTTCCTCATATTTCATGGCACGTTGCCTTCTTGAATTAAGATAATTCTTTACATCACCTCTTGTATATCCCAAATTGGTTCTACCTCCTGCATATTGGCTTTGCAAATTGAATGCTCATTTTTGTACTAATCCTAGTCTTTTCAGCATTTTCTAATTCATATTGTTGAGCTGGTGTTAATCCTCGAAATGATGCAAACAGGATATACAACTTCAGGAGGTTGAAGAGGATGATTATGATCCAGGAAAACTTCATTTATTTTGTACTTTTCATTTACTTCTATAACTTTCATTCTTGCTTTGCAATATGTTCTTGTCTCTTCTTTAGGCTTCCTAGTTTCCACATCACGAATGTCCAATTTCCTCACCTATTCTTTACAACAAACATATAGATAAGATGAATATTTTGACTTATCTTTTTTTTCTCTTGTTAAAACTCTGTTTTCGAACACCAAAACCAATTCTTCTGCCATATGCCCTCCAAAATTCCCATGCTTGTTCTATATTGTTAAATTCAAGATCAAGTATAGGAGTGAAATTTATATCCATCTACAAAATTGATATTTTCTGTAAAAATTTATTTAAACAAAAGTGAACGCATCTTCAAAATTGTTTGTTGGTATATTAATGAAAATCTTGTTATTTTCTTAATCAACATGCATACTTTTAATATCAAAAAACCAAAATATCCCTACAAGATTTTTTTTAAAAAAGAGCCTAAACTAATCTTGTCAAATGAATTTTCCCCAATCTCATCTTCAAACCCATTGAAATCATAAAATTGATATAAGCATGAATCACAAAATGTTAAATGTGAGAACTGCTATTACAAGAATCCATATCAACAGAATGCAGGAGTTGGATGCTTCTATGTCAAAATTTCAATTTAGGAATACTAGTCAAGCAACTGTGACAAACTGACAATATGGCATATTGCAATTAAAAAAGTTGAATCCTTGGGCATTTGTTTACAAGGTCACAATTTACCCAACACAATCATCTAAGGTGAACAAGAATTGGGGATCGGATGCGGGCTAAATTCCTGCCAATGGCTGAGATGTTCAGTTGACTCCCTCCCCCTTTATGGGGGTCCGAACCCCTTACTAATGAGCAAAAAAGGGAGGAGAAAAGAGGCCCTGGCGAACCGTCATAATTAGTAAACAAGTATAAGCTTTGCTACCTGACAATATATATGGAGTACTGACCACAACGAGGGATAGGCCCTGAAGTGAAGGACAGGAACGAGCGAAAGAAATATGTTCCAATTTCTGGAAAGACTTTACTAACTCACAGATATTGAATGTTTACATCTATTCAATCATTGTAACAAATAGGTCTTTGTTTAGAAGGATGCAATGCCAATGCAAACCACCTGTAAAATAAGAAGGAATTCTATCAACAATGACTTTTTTTTTTATCAATCTTTGATATCTGGTACTCTCCCTTGTTGTTCCTTTTCTCTAAAAGCTTTTCCCACCTTTTTTGATTTCCTCTTCTCTAAAACCTTTTTTCCCACCTCCTAATATTTTCCCATGCAACTTGAGGAAAAGAAAGGGATGCTGGTGCTAAAGAAGACCAAAGATGGACTGTGTTTTGGTTTGCTGCAAACAAGAGCAAACTACCCTAAAAACCAACGGCTTTGATAAAAAAAGCATGGAGGGTGGAGATTTGTTTTTGAGTTAGAAAACAACATCGTTTTAAGGTATAGGAAGGCAGCAAATGGAAAAGGTAAAGGAGACAAGTCAAGTTTTTCAAATTTAATCTGAACATGCATCTCCTACTCTCTTCCCCATTACCACGCCCCTGCTCTTGACGCCAAAGTTGTATAGTCATGAATGGTGGTCTCTTAACATTTCAAAACAACACAAACCTTCAATCTCTTATCAAATTTCGGTGGCACAATCTTGGAGCACGGTTGGATTTGGTCTGTCGAATGCTCAAGATTTTGCACCTTGGCTAAATCCAGGGTTTTGATTACCTGTATACTACATATATTGTAACCAAATTAATTGCGAACTTCACATTTGCAACTTGATCTAAGAAAATACAAGTGGCATGCTCCAATCAGAAGGTTTAATCGCATCAGGGCGTACAGGTAAGAATGTAAGGCTCGCTTTTCCATCAATAAGCGGCGCAACTTGCATTGTGTTGTCCTATCTACATTAAAACTATTTACAGAGTTGGTGGCAGCATTAATGGGTAATTTAGGCACTCATCTATTAATACCAAGTGACAAATGACCTCCATTTGGAATAGTCATATCCTTTATTTTCAATTTATAGTTACAAGTGCGTTTAGCCATGGAAATGGATGATGATGAGGTTGTGAGCCTGTAGAGCTTATCTGAAGGAGTGTGTCAAGGTGTTATCTTGGTTAAGGTATATAGGATCATCTTGAAGGAGCTTGTCCATTATCCTCTTAGACGTTCTCGTCCAATGAAAGAATTGGTAGCATATAATTTGGTGGTCTTTGATGAATCCGTTAGTGTATGCTTTTACCTTGTTTTTTTGCTCAGCTACTGCTTATTATGATAAATAGTGTCCATGATTGTTGACATATTTGGTCGTTTGGACAAATTAATTAGATATATCGCATGATCATTTTGTTGGAGGATTATCCTATCATTTGACGCTTCGCTCCCATGCTTGGTGAAGATCGATGCTACAGGATCTCTAACTTTGCGGTCCGGAGGAATAGGGAGGGAAGTCACAAGAAATACCATTTAAGCCTTCTTACAAGCAGCCACATTAAAAGGGAAGCTGACACCTTGACAAAACATTGTTTCAACCTCTTGATTGTGGTACAAGTTTCTAGTAGAGTCACAAGACCAGGTTGTTTTGTCGGTAAGTTGGTTTCTGGCTTTGGTTACAAAAAAGTTGACGTTCATGTTTCATCTATTCTTTATTTGATACTCCCATTGCTACACAAATGTCAATGGAATCCTTAAAAAAATGCATGAACCTAGAATGGTTGATCAGGTCGGGATGAGTTTTTTCGTAAAGAGGTTGTTTTAGTTTTGGATGAGAGTTTGTTCGCCGTTTTTCTACCGCAAGTATATGCAAGTAGTATAAAAAGTTGTCGTCCCACAAGGACTAAAGAAAAATTTGGCTAACTAATGCAATTATGCTCTTAATTAGGTTGGAAAAAGTGATTTTGAATATTTCAATTTATGAAAACAAATTTTGGTTCAAAACTAAGAAAATTGGACTCATGAAGATAAAATTTGATTCTAACTTCAATCAAAAGGAGCATAGGATTATTTCTCCTATTTTCACTTCATAAAACTAAATTAATTTCCTCTCAAATGGTATTTTAATGAACATATGTGTTAATCTAAGGTTCAAAAGTATTTGACAAAGCCCTCTCAAGTCAAAATCAAGTTTCTATTTTCATTAAAACGCACAATCTCTTGCTACAATTAACGAAAATCAACTTTAAGCAACAACTTTAATATGACAAAACAAGGTTAGTAAATATATTTCTTTTTTACCAATAAACTATCCATTTATCATGTAAATTTCAAGTGAAGCATGATTTAAATCAAGTTCTACACATAGATTAGTTATCTCAAGTCAAACCCAAATGAACAAATCAATCTAAATGGTGTCCAAACATTTAGAAGCATTAAGTCAAGGATAAAATCAACACATATATATCAACTAAAAGAAAGGAATAATCAAGTCTTAATCCATACAAATGCTCACAATAATCATAGAGTGACAAGTCTAGCAACTCATGTTTAGCAAATAGCCACAAATACACTCCATAGCTACAACTATATCAAAACATTAACAAAGAAAGGGAAGAAGAATAAGAAAAACTAAGGATGGAAGCTTCAAATCTCTTCTAGACTCCAACCCCAAGCTCAAAACTCCTCAAGAACACAAACCCTAGCAGAGAAATGCTCTAAGAACCTTTAAGAAGTGCAAAATGATCAATTTTTGGCCTATTACTTCCATTAAAGCCCTCAAAATGCATTTCAGCAAGTGAAACACATAGCTATACTTTTTTTGTTGGCTTCGGCATACATGTCGTTGGCTGAAACATGACATAGTAAGCTTCTTTCCCATTAAGTCTTGCTTGCTTCAACACATGTATTGTTGGTTGAAGCCAACAACACAAGCTTTCTTCTTAGCTTCATAAGCTGGTCTTTGTTTAATCTTTACTTCTACAAGCTTTGTTCCTTAGCTCTTGAAAAACTTCCAAATTTGTCTTTGTCCCTCTAAAAGAGAGAGGATGCATAAGTTCTCAATTTAATAACAAAACATATAGGATAAAACAATAAATTAGTTGACTTTTTGCTTGATACTTTGATATGCACATTTTCTTCTATAAACTTTTCTTATGCACATTTTAATTTCAAAACTAAGTAAAAGGAGAAGAAAATGTATTGTAATATTATACATTTTTAAGTATTTGCTTGTCCTCAAGAAAAGACCTTTATCCTCACAAAATTAAGAAATTACTCATCAATTATGCATGAATGGATTTATCCTCATCAACTGCTCAAAGAATTATATCGGACAACAAACTAAGAACATATGCATAGATGAATGTTGCATAGAGTTAAAACATGCTTTTCAAGAATTCATAAGTGTGAGTGTGTCAATGGAGTTAACATGTATTCCTTTTGCACTTCCTAAAGTTAAAAGCAACACTTCAAATCATATACCAATATTCAAACAATTGATTCCATCATTCTCTAATTCCTTCCTCTTTTCTTCTAATTCACTCCACTTGACTTAAAAATCATAATGACTTTTTCAACTTGTAATAGGGCCAGGGGTTAGGGTTTTCAAAAGAAAAGGTAAAGGATAATAAACAAATACCTTAAGATAGATTATAACCATTCAAGGGTTTTCTTCCTTTTCTTATAAAGCATACTTCCCTAAACTTAAAACAAATTGATCCCTTTTTTTCATATCAAGCCTTCTTTGTAAACTTTCTCTCTCTCTCTATCTCTATGTTTTTTGTTTTTTTTTTTTCCATTTTTCCATATGCACACACATTTTTTAAATATATTTTGGTTTGATTTCTGTACATTATAAACTCTTTTACTTTCTACACCCCATCCCAAATCATTTGCAACTTTGCATATCACCAAATTCCACAACCCAATCAATTATCATCTATATCAAAGCAAGGGAATCATGGGTTTTCACATTGGCTAACGTTGGTAGATATTAGGCTTTCAAAATGAATTTCTAATTGGTTTTTCTATTAGGCTCAAAAGGGAATAACATCAATTACGTAAGCTTAAAAGTCTCAAACACATTTTATGAAGTGCTCTAATCATTTCTTTAAAGCATATGAAATAAATCAAAAGCTTTGAAGAATTCCAAAGATTATTTTGAAATCGAAAGCTTGAAACAAATATAGGACCTAATTTTCCACATATCCCTTCAATAGATACATCCAAAATAAAGCTAACTCTAATAGTGCTTAATTTGCTTAAAAATTCTTGAATTACATGATTTATCACTACAATACACTCATCAATGCACATCAATCAAACTTTCTTATTCAAAATAAAAGATTCAGTAGTAATTTATATCATTGGATCATCCAAACAATCTTTTACAAATAACCCAAAATTTCAACATGTATTCAACATTTTTCTTAAACAAACATTTAAATTTGAAAAAATTTTAAATTTCAAGTGATCCTCTTTCATAATCTTGGTTCTTACTTGGTTATCATTTGAGGGCTAAAATCATCACTCGAGTAATTTTCCCAAGGAAGAGAAGATCACCATAAAGCTTCACTTGAAGTGAGAAATCATTACTTGAGTGACTTGCAGATTCAAGTTTTTCCAAAAACACTTAGATCACTTGAGTGCTTAAAGCTTTACTCGAGTGACTTGAATCATCAAGTCAACTTTGTGTCATCCTTTGTGTTTGTCAAAAATATACTTAGATATCAAGGTTTGTTATCATCAAAGCATTATGAGAGTTAACATTCTCCCTTTTTTCTGATAATGACAAAACTTGGATTAGAAATTTGTAATTTGTTTGCAAACAGAATTAGATCAAGAAAAGTATTATTCAATGCTTATATTTTGACACAGATCCAAAAACTGATAAATTCATATAATCATTATATCATATTTTCTCATTGATATTCATAAGATCAGAGCATATACATAATGAGAATATAACATGCAATATAAATGCAAATAGAAAATCCTAATTAGTTAGCTACAGAACTTCTAGCACTCTTCTCCCCCTTTTTGTCATCAGCAAAAATCATGAAGGGAGAGGGAAATGTAATATTAGAGGGTGGAGGAGGGTTGGTACATAATTTTGTGGATGATGGAACATGGTTTGTATTAGAGGAGGAATGGGATGGAGTGTAAGGAACAATGGTTGTCATAGGGTCGAAAGGGACAGATGTATGATCAAGGGAGGAGGAATGAGTAAGGGAATGTGAAGTGAATGTAGAAGATGAAGGCAAGGTAGGCTTTAGCTCAGTGTTAGGATTGGGACTAGATCCAGGAACCTTAGAAGTGGTTTCCATATCAGGAATCACAATCTCTTCGGTATGAGAACTTGAGTCAGAATGGTGTGATTTCTCAGGGGAGGAGTAAGATGGAGACTGAAGAATGGGATCCTCACGAGGTAGGTCCCCTCTTACAATAGTGTCAGAAATGAGTATGGAGGACAGGTTGTCATCAGTGGTGGTATCATGAATGATGGTGGTGGTATCTGTTGGTTCTCAGAGTTTTGATGATAACAAAACTTAAATGATTAAAGTTTTATATTGAAAATGATAGAATTTTTGATACAATAGATATTGATTATGTTAAGTGTGTATTACTCGAGTAAGGGTTTATGTTACTCGAGTAACCTCCATCTAAAAAAGATGTTAAGTGTTCGCAGAATGCAAAATATCAGTTGGCCTTAACAAAAGAAAAATTACTCGAGTAATGTCGTTCTTCAAGCAAAGATCAGAAGATGTTGTTCATGTTACTCGAGTAAGTATAATTAGTTACTTAAATAACCTACTCGAGTAAGGTAAGTATGTTACCTGAGTAAGCTCCTCCCAAGACTTAGTGTTTTATTAGCAAGTGAACAAAATTACTTGAGTAATAGCATATTGTTACTTGAGTAACCATGGTCCAGAGGCTATAATTTTGAAAGCTTGAATTATTACTCAAGTAACATATTCATGTTACTCGAGTAATATGTTTCCAAAGGCAATGAATTGGAACCTTGTGATATTACTCAAGTAACACTTTGATGTTACTCGAGTAATTTAGTTCTTTAGTTCTAGAGGCTAATATTTTGAATCATGTGATATTACTCAAGTAACAAGATGTGTTACTTGAGTAATATTGTTGCAGTAGCATTTTAAATTGAATCAACTCGATATTACTCAAGTAACCAAAGTGTGTTACTCGAGTAATGTTCTACAAAATGTTGGACTCCTTTTTTGTATCGTTAATTTCTATCTCAATCATACTGGGTCATTGTCTATTTGTGTTTAATCTCACTCAAACTCATTTCTATTATTTCTAATCATCTTTTTAAGTGAATTTCAGTTGATTAACGAATGCTTAAGTTGTGATTAGCCGAAGAGCCACGTGTCAGAAGCATTTAATGCAACAGAGCCTACAAACAGAATAAACCTTTGAGCAGACGAATACATTCCCTCAAGGCATACCCATTAAGGCAAATGCTTTGAGTCAACTACTGTGCACAAGTACATCGACGGTGAATGCATTTAATGTAACACCGTTTGATTGTACCAACGGAAATCATATGTGCCTAACAGAAGTTCGGTGTGTCTCAACGGCTACTTTCAAGTTCTTTGCAATGGAATTAATCAAAGATTGGTATAAAAGCTCATCACATTCAATTCCGACATCTACCGAAATTTTGTGCATTCAATTTGACGTTATTACAATCAACTGTTTCATTAGTTTCATTTAATATCTTTGGATATTTTATGTACTTTAGTGTTTATTATTTATCTACTCAGTAAGGAGTTAAACACTTATTCAATTTTCTGTTTAAATCTTAAGGTTGAGGAACCTTAAGTGTGGGTGTACGATTAAAACTTGTAAGGGGGAATGAGTTCTAGTGTGATAGGATTATCTCGAGTACAGAGTGTGTAATTGTATATGTGTTTGTGGATTAGTGAAATACCTAGAGTGTCTGGGGACTGGACGTAGGTCAAGGAGTTAGACCGAACCGGTATAAATTCTCTGTGTCCATTCTCTCTATCTCTATCTCTGTTATTTTTGCTTGTTCTTCAATCCAAAAAGAATTTTGAAATCCCCTATTCACCCCTTCTAGGTGATATTCTACCTTCAGTATCAAGAGTAGTTGTGGTGGTATAATAGTGGTGGTATCAGGGATGATGGTCGTGGTATAAGGGATTGTAGTGGTGGCATCAGGGAAAGGAATGCCAAGATGAGTCCTCATTCTATCCTCCATCCTCTATAGTTATATCGTCTAAGCTGCCTGGAGATCACATAGTTGTTTGAAGTTATGATTCACAACCTCTATCAAAACTCTGACCTAGTAATCTACCTGATTAACCAAGAAGGTGTTGGACTTCTTGATTTTCGTAATTGTAGCCTAAAAAGAGTTTAAATATATGTCTAAATGGTAGCTCCCAAGAAAGAAGGACTTGAAGAACTAGATCTTGAAAATTAAGCCTCACCTGCGCTAGAGTTGACAGCTCCATTCTTTTGGTCTTCTTTTTGGATTGAGGCTAAGACTAATCATTGTGATCTTTAGGTTCCAGTGAAATAACCATTCGTCCTAACTATACTTTCCCAAATTTAGGAATCCTCACAATATCTTCATCAAGATTTAGATACTAAATGTTGTGGAGAGAGAGGAGGTATGAGACTAACTAAGAAAATGGTATGGTAGTGGTCCTAGTTGAGTCGAACCTGAATCTGATCATTTCCTAAAAGATAAGGTCCCTAACATTCCTCTTTTCTTGAGATAATATGGATGCCATCATCAAGTAATCCTTCCCAGTAATTGTGAGAGAAGTTCCTGGTTTTGTTCACCATACTCCAGGAGTAGATATAGAAAATCACTTTGTGAATGTCACTCAGTGACCCAGGAGTAAGTGTAAGTGATCCAACTGGCTCCTTAGCTTGAGTATTTCATATATCTTATTGGTGTTAAACTCTCTGAATAGACCAAAAGGAGCTTCCTCTATCCCAAGATAGGTTTTGATCAGATCTATAAATAGGCTAATCTTTTGACCCCTTATCGTAGCCTCAATCCTCTCCTTTGTAATTCTTCTCCTATCATTATATTCATCTACTATCATAATATTGTAATAAAGATCTTAAAACAGTGGGGCAATATACCATCTTAATCCTCAACCAGGGCTCATATTGTCCTAAATATGGATACAAGTCTAAGTTGAAATCCTTCTTAAGCATAGCTAAATCAACATAGACTATAGGACAAAAATATCTTTTTGCAAGGTCAGAGTTATAGGAACTTTGGTTGACTACCTTTGACTCTCATGTGTTGAAATTAGGTAGTGTCAACAACTTTTCTTCCTCGGTTAATTGAGAGGGTGTTGGTGCAATTGAGGCTGAGATACCTAGAGTAGACTGACTTGTCGTAGTCTCATGTGTCTGTGAAGAAGGAGCATATCTTAAATTTTTTAGAATTGAACTTTTGGAAGAATTCTCTCGATGGCAGCGTTGAGTTTTGCTCTCAAAACTTGATCTTGAAGGTTGGCCTATGAGCGTTCCTTTTCATTCCCTTTTCCTTGATGTAATGGCTTCAACAATGAATGAGTCTTTCTCGATTCTTGAATGATAATCCCTTTTGCTTTCGGTCTAGATTCAAAAGGCTCATTTTCTTATACTTTTTCTTTGAGTTTCGAAGATTAAGGAGGTTTGGAAGGCTTAGAGGTTTTATGCTTCTTCAATGATGGTAGAGGTGACAAATCTTTGTCAATATTTGGTCTTTTTGTTCTCGCCATTGATAAGAGAGGATTTCTGGGTTTGACTAGGGTTTTAACGAAGGAGAGATAGGGAGAGAGTGTCGAGTAATGGAGAGAGAGAGAGAGGAATATGAAGAGAATGAGGAATGGAGAGATCATAAGTTTAATTAGGGGAACAAGAAGATTAATGATTGGGAGACATAGGTTTATGAGATTTGAGAGATAGAGAGAATGAGAGGGTCGACGAGAGTGAAAATGTTCAGAGCTGATATAATCTGACATTTCACAGGTTTGTACTCAAGTTATTTTTTAAGTCACTCGAGTGATCTGTGAAAAGTAACTTTTACTCTAGTGATTTTTAAATCACTCGAGTGATTTCCTTTGAAAATACTCTTAACCACATAATAACTTCACTCGAGTGATGCTTTTAATTACTTGAGTGATTAAGTTAAGAAATACCTCACTCGAATGTGTAACGTGAGCACTCAAGTCTCTTTGCCTTAATAGTGAGACACTTGTGTCACTTGAGTGTAGCATCTGTCACTAGAGTGATTCTCTTCTTTGTTGTGTTATGCCTTTCCTCATCACTCGAGTTCCTTTGTGCTTCACTCGAGAGATTTGCTATCACTTTCACAATCACTTGAGTTCCCGGTGCAAGTGATCCCTTTTCTGTTTCCCTGTTTTTCAGCATGAGAATAGAGGATCCTGCAAAACAAATTTCTAGAAGCTATGATGCTTAAATTAGTTAACTAATTATCAAAACTTGTTTAAAATTAATAAAAGGGTAAAGGTGAAAAAATGTACATGGACTTTTACTCAAAGGTAGCCAACACCAAATGCTTTTCGGAGATGCAAAAATACCCATGAACTCTCAAAAGTGGTGCAAAAATACACATGCCGTTAAAATGTCTTAACTGAAGTTACTTTTAGGGTGGGCCCCACACCATTTAAAAAAATTAAAATGCCTAACTTTTTGTAATTTCCTCACTTGCCCTTCCCTCTTTCATTCATCGTGTCCCTTCTCCCTTCTTCTCATCTTGCTTCGATCTCTCAGAACCTTTACCTTCCTCTTCACCATAGTCGCCGACGACCTCCATCCTTCCTCCTACCACACCTTACTCTACCTCCTGCGAACACAGACATGAGAAAGCACTGGGAGACAGCTGCGCCGAGGCTACACTCAAACCATACTAGAGGACTATGAGACTAGGACGATAGTGATCGATCTTCCTTCCTCTCTCTAGACCTTCCTTTCCCAACGGCTAGTCACCAAATTTTTGTGTGTTCAAGAGCGAGAGGAATGACAGATCTGCTTGGCTTTGTGTGTTCAAGAGCGAGAGGAACGACAAATCTGCTTGGTTTTGTGTGTTCAAGAGCGAGAAGGAACTTGGTTTATTTAAGAAACAAGGAGAGGTTGTGATTGAGCGTGTAAGTAGATGGTTGTGTACAAAGGAGGTTGGATTTGTTTATGATGACCGGAGCTCTGACCAGAAATCTCAGAGGGTGGTGGTATTTTCGTCAATTTCTCACATGGAATGGTAGATCTTGCTAAGTACGAGAATGCCAATCGAGATATTGATTAGGTGCCTTTGTCTCTAGGTTACAAATTTAGTTTCGAAACAACTTGTATTTGCGTTAGCCCTGCATTAATATTGCTGCTTTGTTTTAGTTTAAGTGCCTTTGTCTCTGGGTTACAAATTTAGTTTCTAAACAACTTGTATTTGCACCCACCGTCCATTGTTCTTCGATTTGAGGACTTTCTTTTTAACATGCAAAAGCGAATCTAGTTAAAGTAGCTTTAGAGTAATGCTTATTCCTTTACTTATGTATTTTTTTATAGATTTCTTCATTTGAACTCAGTAGATTATAATTTGGGTGATGTTGTTTGTTTATGTTGAGCCTCTGGAAGTGGAAGTTGAGGATCTATTAGCTAAGAGGATGAATTGGGAGTTTGGGAGGGAGGTTTTTTTTAAGTGTAGGGGTATTTTGGTATTTTCATATTGTATGTAACATCTGTTAAGGCAATTTAACGGTCATGTCATTTTTGCACCAATTTTGAGAGTTCATGAGTATTTTTGCACTTCTGAAAAGCATTTGGTGTTGGGTGCCATTTGAGTAAAAGTCCATGTGCATTTTTGCACCTTTATCTTTAATAAAATGATAGAGTTCACTTACAATTGATTGGGATTTACCATTCCCAATTCTCTTCTTATATACAGAAATTGATAATTTGCCAAAGGTTTAGTGAAAGTTGCAGCTATCTAGAGATGTGTAGGAATGAAAACCACTTTGGCATCTTTCTTTTGTACATGATCTCTTATAAAATGATGTCTCACATCAATATGCTTGGTTCTTGAGTATTGAACATGATTATTTACCAAGCTTATTGTACTGGAATTATCATAGTAGATGGGAATTTCTTTTAGATGAATATACCTAGCTAGGTCATGAAGATGTTGTTTTTGCCAAAGTACTTGTGCACGACAACTTGAGGCAGTAACATACTTAGCTTCCGTTGAAGATAAAGACACATTATTTTGTTTCTTGTTGAACCATGACACTCACTAGTGCAAAAAAGGGGTTTAAGACCGCCTCATTTGGACCGGATCATCGACGCATCGGTCTTAAATGTATGACCAGTGGCAGTTTTGTAAATATAAAGAACTTCTTATACGAAAAAGGCTTTTAAGACCGCCTCATTTAGACCGGACTTTCTATCGACCGGTCTTAAAGATATGACCGGTGGCAGTTTTGTAAATATAAAGAACTTCTTATACCGAATCATTTTTTCATAGGTCTTAAAAATGTTATTAAAAAAATTGAAATATCAATTACTTTATGGAGAAATCTCATACAGCCAATCTTATATTTTCTACACTCCAAAATAATACGGAAAAATTTAAATATAAAGGTATTAAATTTTTAAGACCGAACGTATAGAATAGCCGATCTTAAAAGTAAGACTTTTAAGACCGGACATAAATTAAGGCCGGTACTAAAGTTTAAATAAAAATTAATTATTTTTAAGACTCGTATTCAGAAAGACCGGTCTTAAAAGTTAGACTTTAAGACCGGACATAAAATCAGGCCGGTACTAAAGTTTGAATAAAAAATTAATTAATGTTAAGACCGGAGTTATAGAAAGACCGGTCTTAAAGGTTAACTTTTAAGACCGTGTATACTAATTTGTCCGGTCTTAAAAATGAGGCGCCTAATATATGTTTCTTCGCGCAGAAGCTTTTGTCACTCTCACTGAAGAACCCCTGTTCACGTTGCGAAACCCTTCCTGTTGCATTACCTGTCTTCCTCGCCCACGTACCATTAGCCTCCGTTACTCCCTCATTTGATCAGGCATTCTTCTCTTACTGTCTTGAAAATGGACGGTGAAAATGATTCCAGTTGTGATCTTGGAACGCCAGGTACTGGTGTGACTGATGTGGGTCAGAACGAACCCTCTTCATCTCACAATGAGCCTCCTCAGCGCCGTGCACGCCGTGGTAGAAGTGGCACATGAATGATGGATGTATCCCTTAGTCGGAATTCCGGGACTAAGCTCGAGATTCAGTTTGATGAAAATTTGCAACCTTTCGGTCCTAATAAAACCACATATACTAGTTTTGTCGGTTGTCTAGTTTGAAGCAAGGTTAGCATCTTGACAGCTGAGTGGAAAAATGTGGACCAAAGCACAGTAAAGGATCCTATTTGGGACACTATCCGGCTTACATACACCGTCCCTGACTCTAAGAAATTGAAAGACGCAACATTGTCTTATTGTGCTGATCGATGGAGAAAATTTAAGACCTTTCTAGCTAACACGTATATTTTTGCCGAGCTTCTTCTTGACCATAAACCCTAGGACAAGTACAAATTTATTGATGAACAAACTTGGAAACAATTTGTTCAGCTGCGGACCACTCCTGAAGCTCTAGTCAGTTTATATTTAGTTTTGTTTGCCCTTTTGTTTGCTTATTAACCTGTGCGGATATGCGAATGTTATTGTGTTCATCTAATCCTGTTAGTTAAATGGTTTGGTGTGTGAATAGAAGTATACATTTTATGCCTTTGTCCTACATCAGAGGAGCATATCCTAGTTCCATGCAAGTCTGATATGTAAACTGTGTAATGGTTAAACGTTGCTGTTAGTTAGTTAGTATGTTAACTGTGTAATGGTTTCGGTGCAAGTAGTTAGTTAGTTATTCTAATATGTGTAGGAACCAGTTATGATGAATGAATGAATTGACTGATCGAGTTGGCAGCAATCTGCAACTCTCTTTCCTTTGTTTCTCCCAATTTTTTCTACAATGCTACATCTTCCTTAAATAAAATGTTGAAACTTGATGAAGTGAATTTGACTAATGTTTGACGTTCATATCAAGCAGTCTGTTAGTGACATGGCTGGAATTCATAATTGATAGTTTTTTTTCAATCCTGATTCACAGAAAAGAAGGGAAAAAGCACAGGAGATCGGGAGAAAGAATGATTGCCCACACAGGGCTTCTCACGGCGGATATGAAAATGCCGAAAAAGATTTGATGGCAGCCAAGCGGAAGAGATTGGAAGATGAAGCTGAATCCAATCCTTCTGCGGTAGTTGACCAGCCATCTCCAATACGTCGTGAGGAGTTGTGGTTGTATATTCGGCAAAAGCCAAGCGGCGCTTACACGAGTGAACAAACTCGTGTAGTTGCTGAACGAATTGTAAGTATCGATATTGTTATGTTTTACTTACTAAACATGTTTCATTACTAAGCTTCTTGTTATCTGTATCTTACGGGAAGATCTTAAAAATAAAGAAGAGAGGGATCTTTGCGTCGGACGGGAGGAATGATGTTCGATCGTTGCGGCCGGAAAACCAGATCACTCGGGCGTGTAAGGGGATTGGAGGATGGGTAGGCCTAAAGCAATACTTTGGTAAATCCAAACGCCACGAGACAAAGTATGGTTACCTGGGAGGGGATGGATCAGACGCTTGCGGCCAGAGAAGCTACATTGAGGGCAACGTTTCAAGCTGAGATGAGCAAGATGAAGGAGGAGATGGATCGAGAAAATGAAGTGTCTCCGAGCTCTGCCGAGAGACCGGTGTTCTCTTGACACCTTCACTGCACATATGCAACAGTACTAGAGGGAGCTGCATTGTTGGACGGTCGAGCAACCTTGTCACTGTATGTGGAGGATCGTGATAGTCATAGACAATTAGTTGAAAATGATGATGAAGTCAGAGTGTCAGTTGAAGAGGTGATCTTCGATGCACCTGCCCCTCTCCCAACTGAAGAGCTGAAGCTTATGAGTGATGTCAAGGGAACCTTCATCTGTTGGCCAGTGAATCTTGTAGATGTCTCTACTCCTCCTCAAGCTCCACCCCCTCCTCAAGTGGAATCCCCTTCTCAAGCTCCATCCCCTTCTCAAGCTCAATCCCCTCCTCAAGCTCCATCCCCTACTGCTCACTTGACGGCCAAGGAAAAAATATACGATATGGTAGCCAACGGATATTTTAAAGATAAATCGTGGCCTGTCAATGAAGTAGTAGGCCTCCCTACTCCTGAACTGGTTTACATTGATAATTTCGATGTAAAGTCCATGCTGCTTTCTGGACAGGAGGTTAGTAGTGCAATTGTTCAAATGTTTATAAGGTAATTATCTTCTTCCTTGATTACATAATTTAAATGCATCGCTTAGCCACACATACATATATACTAATTCCCTGATATATGTCATTCTTGTAGGTGCATGCATGATAAACTGGTACAACAGGGAAGAATCGATGATTTTGGATTCTTGTGCCCAGTCTATGCAAGTACAACACCTCTGGAATTGAGACAGCAGTACATATCAAAGAGGTTGTGTGAAGTTCCAAGAAAGATCTACTTGTTTCCATACTGGCTTGGGTACATATCACCTGTGAATTTTCAGTGGAACATTATTGATAAATTTGTGATTTTGATGATAGTGGCATGAGGACCATCCAAGTTGAGGTAAAAAAAAGGCATGGGTTTGAGCTACAAGATCCTAAATGGTTCCAACCAAAGGTTAGTACATATTTGGACAATGGCATATATAACTGCCTTGTGAGCTTGGTCAGTAAACTATATATGATCTTATATATATTTATTGTTATTTTTAAACCCGTCGGCAACCAAAACAATCGAACTTATGTGGCTTGTACGTCATGAGACACATATATGATATTGTGACGGACGGAAGGACTAAATTCGGTGCAAAGGTAAATGTTATGGCTGAATTCAGTCACTGACTTAATGTTACATATGAAATATGCACGTAAGTTAATTCCGTTTTTGTCTTTGATGTTACAGAGGTTTGCCTGTGCTAAGTCATTTTCTGATGATGAAGTGGAGCACATACGCGATGTGTTTTGTGAATATCTGTATAATCAGTTAAAAGAGTCAGGACAATAATTAATGTCCTAAATTAATTCATTTGTAATTAATATATGCTGTAGCAACAATAGACTTCTGTACATTTGTTTATTTTTTCGACCAAGTCATTCATTTGTAAATATAACGCAATAATTCAATGATAAATTTTTTTAATTTTTCGAACAATTTGTGTTGTCCATTTTGGGTTTCTGAATGAATGGGATGGTGGATAAGAGACTTTTAGGACATAATTCAATTTGAGGTACAGGCGGATGTTGAAAATGAGCCATAAGAGACTCTGAAAAGTATTCGCGACTTTTAGGACCGTATATTTGTTAAAAGTCCGGTCCTAAAGGTCTTTGTCTATTCTAAAAAATATGGCTAGACTTTTAGGACAGTATGTATGTTAAATATCCGGTCCTAAAAGTCTTCATCTATTCTAAAAAATATGGCTAAACTTTTAGGACCGTTTATATGTTAAATATCTGGTCCTAAAAGTCTCTAAAAAATACGGCTAGAATTTTAGGACCGGATGTTTATTAAATATCTGGTCCTAAAAGTCTTCGTATAATTCCAAAGAATATGGCTAGACTTTTAGGACCGGATGTTTTTTAAATATCCGGTCCTAAAAGTCTTCGTATAATTCCAAAGAATATGGCTAGACTTTTAGGACCGTATATTTGTTAGGAGTCAGGTCTTAAAAGTCTTCGTTTATTTTAAAAGTTTGTCGAGACTTTTAGGACTGTATATTTGTTAATTGTCCGCTCCTAAATTCAAATTTTCATTTATTTTTAAATTAATTAGTCTTTAATTTTAATAGAATTGGTGACTCGGTTTTCAGACAAATCATTAGGGTTCAAGACAACCGAGTTTCTGGAGTTCTTCTCAAGCTTTGTGCTTCGTTGTCATCGTTTTTACCGCTCCTTTTTCTGAAGATCATCATCGGTGTCCCTTTTCTTTGTCCTTCTTCTTTTTTTCGGAAAAGAAGGTGATAATGAAAAGGACACTGAAAGTGTTCAAAAAAGGGGAGGTCAAATCGACGACAACGATGGTCCAACCTTGAGAAGAATCGTCACTCTGTTTGTTTTTATTCGAATAAGGTAAACAATATTTTTTTTGTTTTGTTTGGTCTTAACTGTTAACTGTATTCTGCAAACTTTTTAATGTTGATCACCACGAAGAGGACAATGTTTCATTTGTTTCCTTTTTGTCAGAAAAAAAGAACATAAAGACAAGTACAAGGCGATTGCAAACTAAAAATTTTATTTTATTTATATTTTTTTCTGCTGCCTTGTGAGGCAGCAGTAGTACAAAAAAAACATAAAAATATCTAATCATCCCCATCGTTGTCGGAGGGAAGGGAAAGGTCGGAGACGTCGTCATCAGAGGTATGGTATTCAACGTCATAGGCGTCGAGTACCGCGTTCAGCTTCTTGTTGACGGCGTGATAGACCTGAAACAGTTGGCCCAAGCGTCGGTCTATATGATCGACGTGGGCTATCATGTGCTCCATCATCTGGTAGAATGATGCGTTGTGAGGCAACAGAGGAGGGTACGGAGGTGGCTGAGGATTTCACCGAGAAGGAGGACCTCATGGTGGTGGAGGAGCCATTACGGTGGAGGTTGTAGGAGGAGATGGAGATGAATGTGAAGAAAGTAAAGTAACAACGGGTTTAAATAGAGAACCCATCCTGAACAATGTGAAACGCCGGAAACATTAACGAGGAGACGCATAGTTCCTCAGAATACGAGGAGACGCCTAGTTGGGAAGTTTGTGTGGAAGCCAAAGAGACTCTCTGAATCATTCATTGAAAAGAATGAACTTTTAATACCGGATACTGTAAAAGATCCGTTCTTAAAAGTAATATTTTTTAACAAAAAATTCTTACTTGAATGAAAAATTGAATTGAAAAAGAAATGAGTTTTAGGACCGGATAAAAGATAAAAGCTCGGTCTTAAAAGTAATTGAATTGAAAAAATGAGTTTTAGGACCGGATACAAGATAAAAGGTCGGTCTTAAAAGTAATTGAATTGATTTGAAAAAATAAATGAGTTTTAGGACCGGATACAATATAAAATGTCGGTCTTAAAAGTAATTGAATTGATTTGAAAAAAATAAATGACTTTTAGGACCGAATATTTATATAAATACACTCTTAAAGTAGAAACACTAAATTCATTTGTACCAATTGACTTTATCATCACCAGATGCGTATCTCTCATGCTCTCTGTCCTTATTAACTCCTCACACGAACTCTTTGTCCTTATTAACTCCTCACACGAACTCTTTGTCCTTATTAACTCCTCACTACCTCGTAACTCCTCAATATCTAGCTCTCTGCCCCAACTGCTCAAAGTCTGAAACCATGGTTAGATACAAGAGAACTGCTCGTAGGGGTACTCTTACACCTCAAACTCGTGACATGGTTAGATCGTTATACGGTGCGCCTCCTCCAGCGGGAGTGCGTCCTATTGTGGCCGAAGGGTCTCGGGTCGTTGGACCCATTGTTATTTCTGATGATGAAGAGATTTCCGCACCCCCTCGATCCTTCGCCGACCCCCGTCTTGAGATTGCCGGCCCTCCAGCCTTCAGACCATGCAGAGGTTCGTGCTCCCCCACTCCAACCTGTTGGCCCCAGCGCGCCTACCTCTGACCCCTCTCCGTCCTCTAATGATGCATTAATATTGAGGCTGGAGCAACTAAGACAGGAACTTGCTGATATCCGGCGGGAAATTAATGCTCTTCACGCCGATATCGCCAAGCATGTTCAGTCAGATTCTTGTGGATGATAATTTTCAGTTTTTTTTTTCTTGTGTACGTGCATTCTCCAGTAATGTAAGACCACATTAAGAACATAAGCTTTTGTATTTTTTTTTTGCTGTTCTCCAGTATTTTTCTTTTTGCCTGTATCTTGTGGATGATAATTTTCCTTTAGAGTAAATACCCTTTTTGGTCCCTGGAAAACACACGGATGCCCTTTTTGGTCCCTGAAAAAAAAGAAGTCATTTTTAGTCCCTAAAATGGAAAAATAATGTCCCTTTTAGTCCTTTTGGACATTTTTTTTGGACATTTTAATCCCTCATAAATTCCCAAAAAGGTCATTTTTAGTCCCTAAAAAGGACCAAAATGACATTTCCTTTACTCAGGGACCAAAATGGGCATCCGTGTGTTTTCCAGGGACCAAAAAGGGTATTTACTCTTTCCTTTATTTTTTGTCCAAAGAAAAAATTTCCTTTATTTTATTCATTCACCAAGGCTGTTAAGACCGGACATTTTATAAGTAACGGGTCTAAAAAGTATTTGAAATTTAGGACCGGATGTAATATAAAACTCCGATCTTAATCTTAAATGACTAATAAAACTTTAGGACTGGATACTCTTAGAACTCCGGTCTTAAAAAGTTAGTTATATCTTTAGGACCGGACATTTAATAATTAACCGGTATTCATAAATCCAAAAAGCTAAATAAGGTGTCGATGTCGCGCGAAAAATTAAATTTCCCACTCTGAATATCTCTTGTCGCACCGAAAGTGATTGCTCAGGTTCCGACTCCGGTGTTTGTGTGTTGCTTCGTCACTGCTTCGTGTACCTCTCTCGACAATCACTCTCTGGTTCCTTAGCTAAACGTCTATAGACGAAGCTGTAAGAGGTGTTTCAGTTATATAACTTTATTATTTTCTAGCTTATCGTTCTGGGTTTTTCATGGGTTTAACGAAATCGATGAAATGTTCTTGTGGGTATTATCTGAATTTAATGAATATTGTTTTTTGAAGATTATATTTGCACTTAGACCTACCGAACTGACCAACAAGTGTTTTTAGGTTACTCTTCCTGTCTTGTCTGCAACATCAACGTTCGTTCTTGGGAGAAGTAAGACTCAGCAAACGCATTTGAATTTATATGCTACAGGTGAGTCCACAAGACCTTCATCCGTCTCATGCATTTAATTTCCTCGTCATGCATTTATTTTGGTTCTTGGATTCACTGTGATGCATTTATATGACCACAAGTGATTCTTTGTTATGCATTTAATGGGCAAGTTCCTCCGTAAAAGTGATTATTTGAGCATATACATTTGGAGTTGGCTTATTTTATATGCAAGTTTCAATTTTTTCGGATTATGTATGATCAATGATTTCCGTCTATATATAGGAATTCTATTGTGGATCACAGTTGGATAAATGCTTTACGAACGAGTATTGAATATCAGAATGGGGTGATGGAATTTATAGAATTTTCTAAACAAAATGCCCATGATGATAGGGGAAGTTTTATTGCCCTTGTGTAGAATGTTTGAATGAGAGTCGACTAAGTCCTGAAGTTATACACACACATTTAATTTGTCACGGATTTTGTAAGACCTATACAGTATGGGTATGGCATGGTGAAAAAGTGACAAGTGGGTCTCAACATGGGGAAGTGACCTTTGCTGATAATGACACGGATATGGATGATCGCATAGAGGACATTATCCGTGATGTAGGAGAAGAGGCTTTTGAGCGATCACATGCATATGGTAATATGTGCAGTGATGCAGAGACGCCGCTATACCAGGTGTAAAAATACCAATTGTTGAACGCTGTATTGAAATTGGTAAGCTTGAAGGCACGTCATGGATGGAGCGACTAGAGTTTTTCAGAATTGCTTGAGGCTTTTAAGGATAGGCTTCCGGATGATAACGTGTTGCCGCATCGCTACTATGATGCTAAGAAAATACTTTGTCCACTGGGGATGGAGTACAAAAAGATCCATGCATGCCCGAATGATTGCGCATTGTATAGAAAAGAGTTTGAAGAGAAGCAGAGTTGTCCGATATGTGAAACCCCACGGTACAAGTCAGATAAGGGTCCTGCAAAAGTGTTGTGGTATCTTCCAATCATACCAAGGTTCAAGTGGTTGTTTGCGAATGAAAATGATGCAAAAAATATGAGGTGGCATGCAGATGAGAGGATTTCGGATGGACAGCTTCGACATCCGGCCGATTCTTCTCAATGGAAGAAAATCGATCAATTATTTCTGAACTTCGGCGAATAACCTACGAACCTCAGGCTTGCCCTTAGCACGGATGGCATGAATCCCTATGGAAGCCTTAGTAGCATACATAGTTCATGGCCTGTACTCCTCATTATTTACAACTTATCTCCTATGTTATGCATGAAACGAAAGTACATCATGCTGTCTATGTTGATTTTGGGACCAAAACAACCCGGAAATGACATAGATGTTTACCTTGAACCCTTGATCGAAGACTTGAAGGAGTTGTGAGAAGAAGGTGTCGATGTTTTTGACTCTTGATATTGATGAGGAAAGTCATTCAAATTATGGTCTTCCTGAGAGTACTCCTTTTTCAAGGGGTCTACCGGACATGAACGAAGAAGATGAAGCGGATAATGAACCCGGCATAAGAAATGATCATCAAGAAGGGATATGGGAGGATATCACTTTATAAAAGAGTCAATTCATAAAGTAATATTCTATGCAGAAGTCTTTGAAAACTTTAAGGTTTTAACTATATTATATTCCTTCTATGTTCTTAATTAAACAATGTCACGCTGACTATGAATTTGTTCTTATGTTTTGTTTTTGTGGCAAGATCTGATTCAAAGGGGCATATTTATAAAAGAGGATACATGTTACGTTGTTGGGTGGGAATCAGATGAAGGTATGGTAAATAATATATTGGACATGTATGTTGATTTACATGTTGTATTTGTAACTCATTGTGATTGTAAGTTATCTTAGCTTATTGTATAAATTACTTTAGCCGTTGTAGTCTTAAGAGGCCACATAACTCATGGTGGATAATATTTGTATTCTTTTTCCCAATTCAATTTATTCATAATTGTTCATAGCTTGTAGCTTAAAGTATCGACTTTTATGTGTTGTTTTGGGTGGTGGATTTGTGTATATATATATGATCAGGAAGAACAGAACAGGGAAAAAATTCGAGAAAATTTAGACTGCAAATAAATAAGCCGGTCTTAAATGTTCAACTTTTAAGACCGGATGTATTTCTATGACCGGTCTTAAAGGTATTAAGCCGGTCTTAAAAGTTGGTCTTTTAAGACCATCTAATTATAAGTCTGGTCTAAAAGTTGGTCTTTTAAGACCGGACGTATATAACATCCGGTCATGAAAGTCAGTCTTTTAAGACCGGGTAATTAGTCGTCTGGTCTTAGAATCCGCTATCTTTTGGACCGGATTGATATTTGTCCGGTCTTAATATTCGGATCTTTTAAGAGCGGACGAGTTTTTGTCCGGTCTTAAAGGTTGAGTTTTAGGACCGAACAAAATATTTCAGATCTATTTAGTACGACTTTTAAGACCGAAGGTTTAAAATGTCCGGTCTAAAAGAAACTCTTTAAGACCGGTTTCATGTCCGGTCTTAATAGGGAGACTTTTAATACCGCCTGGAACAAGACCTGACGCGGGTCCGGTCCTACGATACCTCTTTTGTTCGGTCTTAAAAGCCTTTTTTCCACCCGTGACTATTGAGCCACCAAGAAATTGACATTGTTCACTGATGCTTTTTCTATCAGTTTTATAGCCTCCATGGTCAGAGTCTGAGCATGCAACCAAGTATTCATTTTCTCCTTTTGGATACTATATTCCAAGTTCAACCATATCAATAAGATATCTGAATATTCTTTTGACATTTTCAACATGAGACTCTATGGGTGCAGATTGGTATATTTCATACATACCAACACTTAATTGGATGTCAGGTCTACTGGCAGTGAGGTATAAAAGTGATCCAATCATTCATCTGTACTTGGTAATATTGAAATCAGCTCATTTGACGTCAACATCAGGCAATGTTGTTGAGCTCATTGGTGTTTCTGCTCTATTAGCTTGATCCATCCCAAATTTCTTCTCTAGTTCTTTAATTATTTGGTTTGAGATATAAATATGTCATTCTTCCTTTATTTGATTTGCAATCCGAGGAAGAGGGTCAACTTTTCCATCATAGACATCTCAAACTCCCCCTTTATTGTCTCAGAAGATTCTTTGCACATCAGACCTTTTGTAGCACCAAATCTAATATCATCAACATATATTTATACAATTAAAAAATCATTCCTCTTGTGTTTGATGAACAATTTTGTGTCTACCTTTCCTCTAACATACCCTTGGTAGATGAGAAATTTTCTTAGAGCTTGTTTTAGACCATAAAGAGCTTTCTTAACCATATAGACATGGTTGAGTTTTGATATATCTTCAAAACTGGGGGGTTATTCTACATATACTTCTTCCATAATTTATCTATTTATAATGGCACTTTTGACATCCATTTGATAGAGTTTAAATCCCTTAATGCACGCAAAGGTTAAGAGTACTTGTATGGCCTCCAATATGCCTACTGGAGCATATGTTCCTCATAATCCATTCCTTCTTCCTGATTATATAGCCTTTAGCCATCAATCTTTCCTTGTTTCTGACCATGACTATGGATTTATCACATTTGTTCTTGAATACTCATTTAGTTCCAATGACCGGATGGTCCTTAAGCCTGGGTACCTAGTCCCAAATTTGATTTCTTTCAAATTGATTAAGTTCTTCTTGCATTGCTATCACCTAATCATTGTCTGATAAGGCTTCGTCAATGTTAGAAGGTTCCAATTTAGAGAAGCTTATTTTGTTAAGAATTTTATTCCTAATATTTATCCCCTCATTTACACCACCTATGACTTGGTCTAATGGATGACTCTTATTGTATTTCCAAGCTCTAGGTTGAATTTGGTTAGTGGATTCATTATCATTTTCAGATTTGTTATCTAAAGAAGTAGGTGTTTAATAAATAGTTTGACTTTCTTCTTGAAAAACTACTTTGGGCTCATCTTCTATGATTTGACTAGAGGTTCATTTTCAGCAAACACAACATGTAATGATTCTTCAACAACACAAGTTCGTTAATTGAAAACTCTATAGCTATACTTCTATTAGAATATCCAAAAAATATGCCTTCACCAGCCTTAGAATCAAACTTACCTAAGTTGTCTTTTCCATTTTATGAATGAAACACTTACGACCAAATATGTGTAGGTGAGCAAGATTTGGTTATCTTTCTTTGTAGAACTCACAAGGTGTTTTGCCAAGCTTTGATTTGATGTAGGCTCTATTAGAGATGTAGCTAGCAATGCTCATTGCATCAGCCCAAAAAACTTATGAAACATTTTTCTCGTCAAATGGCTTTGGGCCATTTCTATAAGAACTCCGTTCTTCCTTTTCATGACCCTGTTTTGTTAGGGAGTTCTTGGAGCAGAGAAGTTGTGATCAATGCCATTTGAGTTGTAATAATCTCCAAAGGCTTGATTCTCAAATTCTCTTCCATGATATGTTCTAATAGTTGCAATAGACATACCTTTCTCATTTTACACTTTCTCAGAAAAAGCAACAAACTCACTAAAGGTTTCATCTTTTGAAGAGAGAAAAATAGTCCATGTAAATCTAGAAAAGTCATCAACAATGACCCCGTTTTGTTTTTGATCATTTAAGCTTCTAAAGCAACAACTATTGCATTGGTTAATGTTTAATGATTAGTGGTTAATTTAAGCTTCTACTAATTACTGTTTAATGATTAATTAACTATAGATTTCTGACATCTCACGTCTGCCAAGGGAGAAAGTTTTGTTGTCAATTGTCTGATACAAAAGCTAGAGACTCGACATGGGTGGACTTATTATGGTTTTGCTAAGTGTGCCTCAAAGCCAAGAGGTAAGGACAACACTGTTGTATGTCTAAATTGCAAAAAGAAACCTGGTTCAATTGAGCCCAAGTAAGGTTATCTGCATTGAATTGAACTGCAAAGCTATGGTTCATCTGATTCATTAAAGCTGTGTCCATAACTCGAAGCACCAAATAATGTCACAAGATTTCTGTCTTTCTGAAGGCTAAAGATGCATTATACAGTTGTCCATGCTACTGGTAGTGCTTCAGTAATATTCTGGGACAAACTTGCTTCCCAATTGCTTGTCAAGTCTGCTAAAGAGCTTAAACAGATTCTTAAAAAGTGCATGAGATGCTTTTATTACTATTACTGATGCACCACTCTTTACTTCACTCCTCTTGGTCGATTACATCTAAAATGCTTGCTTCCATGTTATAGGAAGACCGTCAATATGATTTTCCAGACCAATACGACTCTCTTGTGGAGAACAGGATGTTGTTAAAACTGAAACGTAATGACTTCAATGGGAAGCATGTAGGGTCTGCGATTAGTATTCAGCAATACACCTTATGTGTGGACTTGATTGATCAGTTCAATGCTGCTTCTCCTACATCAGAAATTGAGAAAGGGTCTAAGACAACGCTAGAGCTTGCTACACCACCATCAGATGATGTTTCTGTTAAGAAAACCCCTGCAAATGGAGGCTCAGTTGAGCCTAAAGAGTTATCATTATTAGAGCTTTCATAGGCTGCTACCACTACTGCTCCAAAAGGAAAGAGAAAGGCTATCTTGAAGAGAAATATTGGTGAAACAGGAAGTTCATCCGAATCACAACCTGCATCTGCCTCACTTCCCAACAGCAGGTTGTTGAAAGTGGTTAAGAGAAGAGCCACTTGAACATTGTTATTTGGTAGTGGTCCTAAACCAAGTTTTTTGTATGTCCTGTTGGTTGTGAATATGAGTTCAAAACCACACTTTTCATTTAGCTTTTAGTTTCGAGTACTTTCTTCCCAGTTTTAGGATTAGTTTATTTCAAGTTTATTGTACTTCTAGTTTGCACTTTTAATTTCAATGAATCACACTAATTTCGTTATCTTGGTTTATTACAATCTTTTGGGCTCCAGGTTCTTGCATCCATGTTCATAAGGAACAAATGAAACTTATTATAATGACAGATCACACCTTGGATCTGCAATGACATGCAATAATCAACTTCAACATTCTAATATTAACTTCCACCTAGCAATTGCAATGAGAACAAATAATTAAAATCAATGACATACAATTGCAATGAGAATATGTCTTATATATCCAATGTCTCCCTTTAATGACATTCATATTACATAACATGGACCTTGCAACTGCAATGACAGACATATTCCAAGGTCTACATGATGGATGCTGTCACTCCTACTAATTCATTCTGATATTCCTATACTTAGTGTTATTATGGATAAGTTCACCATTCAATGGAAAAATATAGTTAAGAACCGCCCAAAACTAATAAGGCTATCCCAAACCACCAAGCAACCATTGAATATGGCGGCAACCATGTATGCAAATCAGCTCACCAAACTAATGTAATCAAATCAAGGTATTATCTGACACCCCAACTTTTCAATATAAATACAGCATATCAACATATCAATACCATTTCTGTAACTCACCAATGATAACTGAACTTACTGTCTAGAATTAGACTACACACCATCTGATACAAAGCTTCATAAGGATTACCTACGGTCAATATTAATATGTTGATATGTCATTGTCAGCAACAATGAGATACAGTTAAGGACTATCTCTGGTCAATCTTACACAAGGATAGCCAATATTATATTATAGGAAATGATACATTTCCAAAAAAAATATAGGGACACACGACCTACTTCTATGCTTGACCAACATATCCTCAACCTTTAGATGTTCAAGTAACAAAACAAACTATGCATCATACTTCACAGGATGCCATTAGAAGTGGAGATCCATCTGCACTTCATCTACCACACCTGCGCATACAATTAAAAATTGCCCAACTATAAAAACTAAATTATATAATAAATATTACATACCTCATAAAGTACTGCTTTAGAACTATAAACTGTCATTCTATGCTTGTAAAAGCTTTAGAAGCTCAAAATACTATATATGAACTTCTCCGTGTAACGCATGAGTAGAAAATACTTGTTTTATAAAATAATGTTTGTTGCTTTTATTAAATTATCATTTTTAATGCCTAGATGGAATTCTCCTTAATATATATGCAATTAATCAATTTAAACAATTTGAAGAAAAAATTATAAATTTGAGAGACTAATTTGATTGAGATCTTACATTTAGGACCACAATAAACCCTTTGCCTAACTCTTACATTTAGGACTAAAAGAAAATCAAGTACCAAATTAGATATTAATATTCAGTATGAGATTTTCACAAACATAATTAACACATCCTTACCCAAAAAACAGATATCAACACATGCGCGTCCACAATGAAACTAATTATGAAAAAAAGAGAGGCAAAAATACACATTACGAAATCCATTTTTTTGTTACCTTAATTTTATAGTATTTTTTTAATCGTACAATCCTAATACATTGTCATATATAGGGGAAAAAAAAAAACCAACTTATAATGAAAATGGGCAAATTACTAAAAATTCCAACTTTTAACACAACATACTAGCACATTAGCATATTCACTTATAGCCACACAAAAAAGAAAGAAAGAAACCAATTTTTGGATTTATTATTGTTTTAACCAATTTGGTATATATGAAAGCTCGCAAAAAGCCAAAATTCTCATATTGCATGTTGGGCACTGTCTAGCATTAAAGTTTAGTGAAAAGAAGCTGGATATGATGCTTCTTATTGAGCTTTGAGATGTGCGTACGCGTGTACACATATATATACACATCCACACACACATATATATATGGACACAAGTAATTTTTCATAGCCACACCCACATGTTATATTCATTTTACAGAAGAACCAAGTTTTATGCCACAACAAGTTATTCGCATGCAAGTTAACATACATGTCCTCTTTGTTCTTCTTAGTCTCTTTTAATTATTAATCTTGTTTCCTTTTGTCAAATTCTGAGTTTTAGGTCCCTCAATTTGTGTGGAATATGCTGTTATTCTGATCATTGTAGTTTTTGCAGTATAAAATACTCAGATAGATAGGAATCCTCGAAGGCATTTCAAAACAGGAAAAATGTTTTTCTTTTTAGCTATTCATCACTCATCAGATCAAACTTTCTCTGTACCGCTTGATGCCTTTGAATCAAATGGTTCGTACGTCGCTCAATTTTCACATGCTCTTGGTATATCAATTATTTTTTGGCTAAATTGCACAACACTCCCCAAAACTTTGCACCTTTTACAAATAACCCCTTAATCTTTGAAACTTAATAATAAATATTACTCCCTCCGGTCCTAATTATAAGACAACATTCTAATAATTGTCAATTTTTTCCAAAAATACCCCTATTTTATTCTCTCAAGTGTGTTTGATTTTTTGTGAGTATATGTATGTGAACGCGTATACTCTTCCCGTCAATGAAATTTTTAGATATATATATGTGTGTGTATCTATGTATGTATTTATGTGTGTGTATACACACAAATATCTATAGACACTATAGACACACACACATATATGTGTGTCTACATATATGTATTTATGTATATATGTGTGTGTCTACACACATATATTTTGTGTGTGTGTACACACAAATATATGTGTGTGTGTGTGTGTGTCTACACATATATATTTTATGTGAGTGTGCGCGCGCGCACACACACACATATCTGTGTGGGTGTGTGTACATATATGTATATTTGTGTGTTTGTCAATATGTGTGTGTACAAATATAAACACTTGGAGAATGATATAGGTGGTGTACTGTGTACACACACACACACATATGTGTGTGTGTGTGTGTGTGGGTGTGTGCGTACATATATGTATTGTTCTGGTGTAGAACTCTGATGTCCGGCCTATTGAAGGTCCGGTGATTTGATATAGGATCTGTGTGCCCTTCCTGTATGCTTATGGGACAAGCGTTCAGGAGAGGGTATGATCACGGCACACAAGCGGGCGTTTCGCCTAAGGGGGGTCTGTGTGTGTGTCAACCGGGGTGGACATGTTGCTGGATCCTCTAGTTGTATCGGAGCTGCCCCCCCCCGTCTTACTTTGATAAGGTGTCTATCGAATTTCAAACAACCTCTAACTACAAGTCTTCTCGGTTGAATTGCCCCTGCACATGTGGTCCGGGTTATGTTTGTTTAAATTTTGTTGTTCTTCGACCATCCGGTCCGGCTCGCCTCTTGCACGGCCGAAGACTCCAAATGTGGGTCCTTTCTCGAGGCCGATTAGCCTAACCGGTGAGCCGGGATACTTGATCGTGAACCCCGCCCCTTGTGCCCGGCGCTTCATTGTCGATTCCTCTTCTATGTTATCATTTGCCTATGCCAGCTGGCGTCCCTCGACTGTCGTGAAGCCGAATTGAGGGGGTGCTGGCCTATACGGCCCTTGGCGTAATTAATGCCTGACAGATGCGCATTAAATAAAAAGGTCACGTCATCCTTGCTAACGAATGGAAAAGGCGCTTTTGCCCCCATCGATTGGGTTTCGAAAGGTTTATACCCGCCAAGCCTCCTTCATTGCCATTTTACCCAAGTTGTTTTGAAGAACTTCTCTCCCGACGATTCTCGCTTTCCGGAGGATAACTGCATCTCGTGAACCATCTTCATTCCACAACTTTCATTGATCATCTCCATATTTTAGGTAGGTATTCTTGTTTCCTTACCTCTTTCTTTTGTTCTCGCTCCGATCCGCGTTTCCTATAAGATTGCGTCGTATTTAGTTGAAATTCGGTAGATTCCCTTGTTGAGTGGATTTTCGCGTAGTCCCGTTTTCGGTTCCTTCATTTGTGCAAAACTCCCCGTTTTCGAGTGAGCCGTTTCCTTTTCGTTAATACCTTTAATAGAGTGGCTCCCAATGTCGAAGGACATAAAGGATATGACCCCCGAAGAACTGGCGGAACTACGCCAAACTGTCAAGGGAAAAAGCCGTTGGTGGCTTTGGGGCGATGAATCTTCTCGTCCAACGTCGCAAACCGTTGCTTTAACCGATCACCGTGGAGGCAAGGGAAAACTTGGTGGTGGGCGGCGAAAATCCGAGACGATGCATCGTCGGCCGTGGGAAGTCCGAATGTTTCCTTCCCGCTTCTTCCTAATCCAAGGGTGTTTAACCCGAGCTTCGACGTGTCCGCTTCTCCGGCCTTCCGAACAGCCGCCTAACAAAGTGGCCGGCTCGGGTCCTAGGGCCGAGGTTGATTCCTACATCGGGCCTTGCTACGACTTCTTGTATGAGTGCTCACGACTTATTTCTTGTGGGATTCCTCCACAGCCGACTTAATTTTGGGCTCCTGCCGACATAATTTGGTCCCGGCTCCTCAAGCTTCATCGCCGAGTCCTGTTGACTTGGATTTTAATCTTACCACAACTGTAGAATCCCGCCTTCAATTATTGACATCGGGTATGCTAGGAAGATTCGATCTTGCTTATATTTTTATTTGTGTTAGGTATAATGGCGTCGTCTTCTTCTTCCCACGCGGCTGAGTCAGAGTCTGGAAATGCAAACCGCGCTAGCCCCCCACAGGACTTAATTGAACAATTCCCTTGGGTTACCCGTGAAGTGTTATCCTATCGGTCGAAGTTGACCATAGAAGACTTGGAAGGTCTTCCAGTTCAAGATACTAACACCTACTCTCTTTGTCTCCTGAAGAGGAAGAGCTGTGTGCTCAGTGAGGGAGGGGAGCCACAACTCCTTTTTCTTTTTCTATGCCGACTACATTACTGTGCTTGGGATTCGATTTCCCTTTTCCGAATTTCAAATGGCCACCCTCCAATTTCTTAGTATAGCTCCTCGCAATTACACCCCAATGGATGGGGTTACTCGATTGCCTTTGAGTGGTTTTGCTCGAGCCTTGACCGCCTTGCACCACTTCTATGTTCTTCTACTTCTTCAGCCCCACACCTCTCGCTCGGGAAAGAACCGCCGGAGCTCAAGGGCTGGACATCCATTCGGGAATAGCCAATCGGCGCTTGTTTACCCAGTCTCGACTCTTTCAAACACTTCAAGGGCAACTTTTTCAAAGTCGTCGCTAAACCGGTACAACTCCTTGGTTCCTCAAAGGGCCGGACTCTGCAAAAGTCGACTGGGAGTTTAATTTGTATTGGTGTCAAGATCACCACAATGTGTCCCTTAGCGCCTATAAGGTGGAGCGGTCCAATCTGCTGAAGCCTGAAAGGAAAGCCATCGATGCCATAATAGACCACGTTAGAGCGAACGGTATTGTTGGGGCCGGCTCATTAGTAGCCCAATATCGGGCCGAGGCTCAGCGTCGAGATGAGATGGTGTCAGGGCCGAGTATGACATTTCTGTTATTTAAACATCGGCGTTGTTCCGCGTCTTAGTACAGTATTGATCGTCTTTGCTTTCCTAGTAGCTAACATGGTGTATGTGTTTCGTGCAGGAGTCGTCCAAGCCCGCAACCGAAGCCGCCCCGTCTCGTCCTATCCGAGCCTCCCTACCCCGAAATCGCCGCCTCCTAAGTCGACCGACGCCGAGCCCCTCTCCTTGCTCGATACCTCGGTTCCCCTCGTCCTTCCACCGTCATTCCCGTTCACATTTGTGGAGTAAGGGCATTACCGAAGAACTCAAAGATCGCACTCCGCCTCCTACCCGTTATCAAGAGCCGTACCCTTGCGGGAAGTAGACGTACGAGAAGTCCAAGCATTGGGAAATGCTTTCCTGAAAGGTGCTGGTTTGACCCAATCTTTTCTCACCCTCAACCACAAGTATGCGGAGGCTGCCGCGGAGCCAGCACCGCGATGAAGCTCAAACAATGGCAAATCGCTTCGAACGAGTTTCGTGCTCGTGAGGTTCACCGAGAAAGTGGAGTTTCAACTAAAAGAGACCGATGGGCTCTTGGCGGACTCAATGTAATAATTGAAGGCTTTAAGGCGGCTCAAGCTAGAAGCGAAGAGCGGTTGAAAGCCATGACAGTGAGAGGACGGGTTTGAGCCGAAGTGGACGGGGATCAAAGCCGAGGGGAGGCGTCCTCAACACATCTGTCCGCGGAGATAACCCGGCTGCAGGAGTTGCTACCGGGTTGGTGGTGGAGGCGTTTGAGAATTCTCTTGCCCAGATCCGGGCTTTGAACCCGGGATCGAGCTCAACACTACAGGCATCATTTCCGGTCTTATGTGACCGACGGGCGATTGTCCCCTATGTGGAACCTCCTGCCGCTCCGAGACCCGGATAGATGGCGATGCGGCCGTCTTTGGAGGCCGAGCGGGGGTGAGGAAGTCTCGACCGCCCCCAAGCACATGGATTGATTTCTCTCTTTTTTCTTTGTAATTTGTATAATCTGCCGGTTGTGTTACCGGCAATGACTTTATCGAGCAGTTGGCCAATATGGCCATTTTTGGCTACGATTAACAATAGATGGTAATTTAGCAACCATAATGCATCGTATTAAAATATAACTTTACCAGTTATCGCGGTCGACCGGGCCAAGGTCTTATGAAAATAGGCAGAATCTGCGAACGCGCTTTTTGTCATAAGACCATGATGTTTTAAAGTGCTAGTGTTTGCACTGTTTTATAAAATTCTGGTATAGTAACCGGGTCATCCAAAGGTAAATGAAAATTGCCACCTGCCCGGGTTCGGTTTTGTCCCGATAGCGTCCGAGCATTTTGACCTGATCAGGGTCGGCATGACATTTTCTATTGATACCCCGGAGTAAATTAGCGTGTCTGGGCTGCGATAGCTATCCAGACGTGTTTTCTTCAGCTGAAAAGCTAATAACAATTGAATCTTGAAAAAGACAATGTTTGGAATTCAATAGATACCTCGAACGAGAGTTTCATTCATATTCGACAAAGCAATTGTTACGAAGGGAAAAGCCAGCAGCCAACGTTGAACAAAGAACATAATGGAAAACGATGCTTTAAGAAAAACAAAAGATAAGCCTAATGAAATATGCCTTTAATTTGTCCGCATTCCATGTTCGCTTGATAGGGGTTCCATCCAAATTTTCCAGAATGTAAGCTCCTCTCTCAAGAGTTTCCCGAACGCGATAAGGTCCGTCCCAATTAGCCGCAAGCTTGCCGTCTTTGGAGTTCTTGTTCCCAATGTCGGCCCTTCTAAGTACCAAGCAACCGAGCCATTTGGAATCTTCTTGGTCTAACCTTCTTGTTATAACGAGCCGCGATCACCGCTTCATTGCAATATCCCGACAATGGGAGGTGACCCGGCCTCATCGGCCGGATCCAACTCGATCGCTAACGCCTCACTATTGGCTATTTCGCCTTGTGATAAAATGCTCTTCCCGCGCCAAGACATCATCCCTATTTCCACAGAATCATAGACTCACAACCGTAGGCGTCTATAAGGAGTTTCTTGGGTGGATGTACGAGCGGTTGTTCGATTTCCCAAAGAACAAAAGGTAGTTGATCGGCCCAAGAGGTGTCGGCCTCCAAGATACGTTTCTTCAAACCATCAAGGATGACCTTATTGGCGGCCTCGGCTTGCCCGTTGGATGCGGGTGTTCCACGGAAGCAAAGTGATGCCGTATTCGTATTCATAAATCAAACCACGAAATCCGACTCCAAGTGAACCGAGTTCCGTTGTGCATTACTATCTTGGCCGGTGCTCCGAACCGCGTAATTATATTAACTTCAACAAATCGCTGCACACGAGCCGAGGAGATCGTTGTGAGAGGTTCGGCCTCAATCCACTTGGTGAAGTAGTCATCGCCACGATTAGCCACCGTAGTTGCCCGGTCTTGTCTTGAATGGCCCAGAATGTCCATGCCCCATTTGTAAAATGGCCGTGGGGCCGTGATGGAATGCAGCTCTACTGGGGCGCCCAAATAACTCGGCATGTTTCGACCACTATCACATTGTCTTACAAGGGTCTTTGAATCCGCCTCCAACGTCGGCGCGATAGCTTTGCTCGAAGGGTTTTTTTCGCGAGCGCCTTAGCCCCCATATGCGACCATTGGCCCCTCCATGAATCTCGGCCAGGACATACCCCGCTTCATTTGGGTTCAAACACCTTAGCATGGGAGAATGTAATCCTTTTCGGTAAAGTTGATCCTCCACCATTGTGTACTTGGCCGCGTCTCGAACCAACATTTTTGCTTCCATTGCATCGTGCGGGATGAGTCCACGTTCAAGGTAGTCTTCTATCGGCTTTTTCCGGTGATTCGACCGAAATAGCCATCATGCATACCGGATCTTCGAGATTTTGCTGGACAACCGTGCGATGACAACCGGCTCGCTTAGTGCTTGCCAATTTTGATAAAATGTCGGCTCTTGCGTTTTCTCCTCGGGGAATGTGAGTAACAGTTGCTTCATCGAAGCCTGACATTAAGTCCTTAGCCTTTAGGAGATACTTGGCCATTAGTGGGCCTTTAGCCTGATACGTATCCTCGATCTGAGCCGCCACAAGCTGGGAGTCGGTGAAAACCTTAACTCTTGTGGCCTCATTTTCCTTGGCTTGAAGAAGCCCGGCTATCAAGGCCTCGTATTACGCTTGATTGTTCGAAGTTGGGAAGTTGAGATGCAACGAATGCTCAATTGTAACCCCCTCGGACTCTCAACAATGACTCGGCTCCACTTCCTTTCGTGTTCGACGATCCGTCGACATACACCTTCCATTCGCCCGCCGGTGTCTCATCGGTCCTAGTAGCCGGGTGAGCTTTACGATGAAGTCGGCCAACGCCCGTGACTTGATTGCATGGCGAGCCAGAGGTGATGTCGAACTCGGAGAGTTCTATCGCCCATTAGTCATCCTCCCCGCTAGGTCCGGCTTATGTAAGACTTGTCGAATTGGTCGGCTTGTTCTAACAACAATATGGTGACCACGGAAATAAGGTCTTAGCCGACGGGCCGCAATAAGCGGAGCGAATGCCACTTTTTCTAGCTTTGGTATCGGCTCTCGGCATTCTCGCAGGTTCTCTGCGACAAAATAAACAGAATTTGTCCGTGTTCCGCCTCTCTTACTAAGGCGCGCCGACGGCTTCCTCGCCGATCGACAAGTAAAGGAAAAGACTCTCGCCAAGGTTGAGGTTTTGAGAGGATCGGAGGATTGGCCGACATTGCTTTATGTCTTCAAATGCGTCATCGCACTTTGAATTCCATTCCACCGATGCCTCCTTCTTTAAGAGCTCGAACATGGGTAAAGCCTTCTCCGCCGATTTTGGCAAAAACACGGTTAGGGCGGCCAATCTTCCGGTTAAGCTGTTGGACTTCTTTTTTATTACTCGGAGCCTTCATCTCCATCACCGCCCTACATTTGTCGGGTTGGCCTCAATGCCCGGTTAGTCGGCATGAAACCCGGGAACTTTCCAATGGGACGCCAAAGGCACACTTGGCCGGTTCGATCGGATTCAGTAGGTTACGAGTTTGGCAAATGTCTGCTCCAGTCTTGTATATGACGTTGCTTGGTCCAAGGTTTTGACGATCATGTCATCTATATACACTTCCACATTGCGACCGATCCGGTCCGCAAAGACCTTATTCATCATCCTTTGATATGTAGCTCCGCATTCTTCAATCCGAAAGGCATGACATTGTAGCAATAGTTAGCTCTTTCGATAATGAAGGCTGTTTTTTCCCGATCCTCTGGGTACATCGCTATCTGATTATATCTGGAGTATGCGTCCATAAAGGATAGGAGCTGGAATCCTGAGGCGTTGTCGACCAGTTGGTCGATGTTTGGCATTGGGTAGGAGTCCTTCGGGCATACCTTGTTCAAGTTCTTGTAATCTGTACAAACTCTCCACTTCCCGTTTGGCTTTTTAACCATCACCACATTTGATAACCAGGTTGTATACTGTATTTCCCGAATAAATCCGGCTTCAAGCAATTCTTGGATGTGAATTTCCAACGCTTTCCTTTTTTCTGGTCCGTGGTTCTTCTTTCTCTGCGACACTGGGATTGAGCCCGGATAGACTTCTAGCTTGTGACAACAAAATTTTGGGTCTATTCAGTGCACGAGATGAATCCCGTGCGAAGACATCCTGTTTTCCTTCAGAAGTCCTCCAAACTACTTCTAAGTTCGGGAGATAGGTGTTTGCCAATCTTAGTGGTCCGGAGAGGGTCTCCGATCACCAAATCTTCCAGTCTCCCTGCCGGTTCGGGCGAACCTCATCGTCTCGGATGTCCAATTCCACGGTATTAACTTCGTCGTCGGGAGAATCCCGGTCCGAACGGTCCGGATAGCGCTTCTTTGGGGCTGCGATGAAGATCCGCCTCCCCATTCTCGACGGTCTCAAAATAGCATTGTCGAGACTCTTTTTGATCCCAGTTACCGTGACCACGGTTCCTTGGTTGCCTATCACCTTGAGCTTTTGATGCTTTGTAGATACCAAGCATGTCCCACTTGTGAATGGTTGGCCTTCCCAATATTATGTTATAAGGTGAAACGAACTCGGCCACTATGAACCGCACTCTTTCGGACTTAAAGGCGTCTTTGACTCCAAGGGTGAACCCGAGGTCGATAAACCCCTTCTGACGCGATTGTTCTCCATTAAACCCGATGAGGGTTGTCTTGCAAGGCTTTAAGTCGTCCCGGTCCTGTGCTCATTCTTTTGAACGCCTCCCAGCTTAGTATGTCGGCCGAACTACCGGCATCCACAAATATCCGCTTGACTCGGCAGTTGACGACTGTTCCGGTTATCACTAGCCCATCTTGATGGCCGGGGACAACGTCCTTGATGTCGTCTCTTGTGAAAAACAAAGGTGGTCGTGCTACCTCAGTGTGATGTTCCTTGAATTTTGGTCGGTCCCTGACGGACAGGACTTCTCGAAGGTATTTCCTTCTCTGGCTCATAGTATCTCCGCCTCCGCCCATTGCTCCGCTGATTACGTTATGGCCGAATTCCGCTTCGGAAATTCGTCATCGACTTCAGAGCCTTTCGTTTATCTTCCGCTTTTGAACTTTCTGGGGTCCTGCTGCGGTTCTTAGAGAAGTCTCGACCCCCGGGAGGGGAGGTTCTATCTTGGTCCCGCCTCGAATTGGGATTGTTTGCCATTCGCATCTGCTCGACGTCCAAGTACTTCTTTGAACGGGATATGAAGTCGTTGAGATTCTTTGCCCGCTCCTTTAAAAAAGACTCTTTATCGAGGCCGTCCACCAATAAGTGAACGTGTACGTCTTCGTTAAGTCCGCACACCTGCAGTACCGCATGATTGAAGCGGTCAAGGTAACTTTGGAGCAGCTCTCCCGGCATTGCCTGATTTTGGAGAGAGAATCTTGGGATTTTGCTGCCGTTTGCTAGTCGCGAAGTGCAACTCAAAGGCCTCGGCAGTCTTCAAAGTTGTGGATCGACCCAAAAGGAAGGGTGTGAAGCCATTTCAACGCAGGCCCTTTAACGTCGCGGCGAAGATCCGGGCACGATTGGTTCCTTGAGACCTCTAACCGACATGTGAACGTCAAAGTCTTCTAAATGAGTCGTCGGGTCTTGTGTGCCATCATACTTTGTCAACTCGCCCAAATTCACTTCTCGTGGAATCGGGCGTTCGGATCTCCTTCGAGAAAAGCTATTGTGCATTTGGTCGACATATCTTCGTCGCTGGAAACCACTTGGAGGAATCGTCCCGTCACCTCGATGGTTCCTCGCCCGAGGTCGACCCTCTTCATCCCGGTTTTGGTTCCTCCTATTGGCCCTCCCGCCGTTGACGGCTTCGCCTTCGCCTGTCGGTGCGATGAGCCGAGCTCTCGTCATCGTCGCCCTCTCTCCAAGTTTTATCTTCCCAGTCCTCGCTGGAAAGGGTGTGGGTCCGTCTTTTCTCCCGCTCTTCCGCTCGCTGATAGTGAAGGGTGTGGCGCTTGTCTATGTTGTCCACCCGTCTCATTATCGCAAGCATCCCGCTTGAAGAGATCGAAAGTCCGGCTCGGCATGTGGGATGTCCCGCCTCCTCCGACTGGAATTCGTGGTCCACGGTCTTGGTTTCGTGGAGCCGAGGACTCCGTGTCGGACAAAGTTGTCCTTTTGATGTCGTTCATTGTTGGGAATCAATGGTTCTTCCGGCCGAGAAAGCCGATCTTCTCCTTCCCGATGGTCTCCATCGTACTGGTTAATCGGCTGCTCATTACAGGGTGGTTGACGCGGTGGTTGATGGTTGTCCCCCGCTTGATCCGCCTCCGATTGTCTTTGGCCTGAAGCACGAGTGCTTATCCTCATGGTCACGGGAGTAGAAATTTATTGATCCCCACGGTCGGCGCCACAGTTCTGGTGTAGAACTCTGATGTCCGGCCTATTGAAGGTCCGATGATTTGATATAGGATCTGTGTGCCCTTCCTGTATGCTTATGGGACAAGCGTTCAGGAGAGGGTATGATCACGGTGACACAAGCGGGCGTTTCGCCTAAGGGGTGTTGTGTGTGCCGTGTGACCGAATGTAGATAAGTCGGGCTTAGAATGAATGTACACGGCGCCCGTCTCCTTCCTCTCGTATATATAGAGTATACCGGTTAGTTAGTCCCTTGGCCGCCACACCGTACGTGTCCCGTGCGTGTCCGGGATCGTGTGCGCATGTCCGTGGATCGTGGGTGCATGTCCAGGATCGTGGGTGCATGTCCAGGGTCGTGGGTGCATGTCCAAGGTCATGGCTGGGTCCCACGGATAGTGGGTTGCCCCCTGTACTAGCCAGTGAGATAATGGGCCTAGACTAGGTCCGTAACATGTATATTTGTGTGTTTGTCAATATGTGTGTGTACATATATGTACAAATATAACTAATTTTATTTAGATATATACATGTATATTTTTGTGTGTGTGTGTTTATATGTGTATGGGGGTGTGTGTGCCTATATGTGTCTGTCGATATATGTACACACACATATATATGTGTTTGTGTATGTATATATAGTAAGATCATTATTTTAATTAGATAGCATGTAGAAAAAAAATAGGTTGGAGAGGCATGTGGTAGGAGCTATTGATTTACTTTCACTTAGGTCATTTTAAATTTATATAAGGACATTTTAGGAAAATGAGTAAAATTAACTAATTTAACTTCTTTCCTTAATCTCCACAAAATCGGTTAAATATGTCTTATAATTAGGACCGGAGGAGTATTGAGATTTCGAGGTTGTGTGGATAGCCTCCAACTATTAATTATATACACCCCTATATTTAAAGTTGTGTGCAGATAAGTGATGTACAAAATTAATTGTATGGAAGTTATCACTACTACATAATTTTAAATATATGACGTTTAAGACTTGATAGTTAAAAGAAAAAAATGTGTTCCGAATAATCATAATACCAAAGAAGTGTTAGGGTCTAATTCGTCCTTTTCAATTAAAAGGAAATGATAGAAATGTCCTTTAGAGTTTGATTTTCACTTTGATAGAATTAATTGTGAAAACCTTATCCGAATATGTGAAACCTTTATCAGATCTTGTATAACCCTTATCAAATTTTGTGAATTTTGATTTGCAACTTGTGAATTTTTTTAAATAAATTGTGATGAAAACCTTGTCCAAACTTGTAAAACCCTCATCATCAGATGTTGTGAATCAAAATTTGCAACTTATGAAATTCTTTAAAAAAGTTGTGAAATCATTTTGAAAACTTGTGAAAACTTTATCTCATTTTGTGAAACCCTTATATCAAATATTGTGAATTTAAATTCACATCTTGTGAAATTCTTTTGAGAACTTGTGAAAACCTTATTCAAACTTATGAAACTCTTATCAGATTTTATGAATTTTGATTTGCGCCTTGTGAAATTCTTATAAGAAATTATGAAAACCTTATTTAAACTTGTGAAAATCTTTATCAGAAAGCTCTATTTAAGCTCCATTTTCTATTTGTTTCTTACTTTTTTCATTGGTCTCCTCCAATTCTCTCTTTCAACACGATGAAACCTCAGAAAGCTCTTCCCATTTGTTTCCCCTTTCGGGCTGCCTCGTCCTCCTCCTTTTTTTGCCTCCTCTACTGGTCACATTTTCTACACCGTCTTCACTACAACCAGTATAGAAAGTCAAAAGTCACATATCTAGCTTGTTTATGAAAATGTCACTCATCATATTTTCTACATTGTCTCTACTGTAATGGGTGTAGAAAGACCATTATGGTAAAAATGAATTTTTTTTTTCCACTAGTGAGTTTAGAAGTTCATTATTGTAAAGTTTCAAATGTTAGAGAAGTTACTGTACATGTATAAAATTCAGGGGTTATATATTATTAGCCTTAATTATTTACTTTGCATTAAGGGAAACTACCAGAAAAATACAATTAAAAATGAGAAAAAAAGAAATTGGTGATGTGAATTCATCAAATCCCAAGTAAGAACTAAAGTAGGAATATGAGATTTACAATTCTGATCAAATGACCAAAATGCTCTGAATTGAGTGCACAAGTTTCAAGGGTCAATAACAACATCGATCTATATCTATATTAACAACATCAGATTTTACATCAACGACTTTACTTTCATGTTTGATAGCTTCATATCCCAAAACTAAGGATGCTTTTGAGGGTACAAGTTTCAAGGGTCAATAACAACATTTATATTTATATTATCATATTTTACATTAACGACTCTACTTTCATATTTTACAACTTCTTATCCCAAAAATCAAGGATAATTAAGGAAGATGACTAGGGTGTTTTAGAAGAAAAAAAAAATTGTCATATTAATTAAGTTAGCCAACTTTCTTAATCTAATCAAATTAGGTAAATATGTCTTATATTAAAGAATGAAAGGAGTAATTAATAATCTTTTAAGAGCTTAGCTAATTATCTAAATTTTCTATTTAAGAAAAATGTTACTTTGTGTATATAAATTTTAGTGATGAAAACATTTTCGTAATATTTTAGAAGCTGATACTGATAATGAAATTAATAAAAAATTTCATTAAAAATTTATTGATTTAATTTTAGTTGAATGGATCATAATCAAATCAATGGCGTGTCATGCTAAGTCCAAACACATAAATCCAAACGCAAAAAAGATAAAGAACATATACACAAGATGTAACCCAGATGCTCATTCACGAAAATAATCTTATTTTCGTAATTAATGTTGTCTAAAAACATATCATTGTCTGTTTCTCCCGGGAGGTTTATTGAGTTCTTGCTAATAATTATAATATAGCAAATAAGAAAGTGATAGAACAACCAAAATATGTGTGTGTGTTTCGTAATAATAAATAGTATTATGAAGTGTTAAAGTGCAGATTGGCCAACAAAGTATTACGTTAGAAGCACCGGACAAAGAAATATTTTGAAGGGAATAAAAATACCAATGAACAATTGAAAGAGAGCAAAAATACTAATGAATAATTTAAAACTTTTGAAAGTAGCACAATCCCTGTTTTGGTCTATTCGCCAAAGTTTTAAATTCTTCATTGGTATACTTGCTCTCTTTCATCATTGGTATTTTTACTCCCTTCAAAACATTTCTGTACCCAGTGCTCCTAACGTAATACTTCGTTGGCCAATATGCACCTTAACCCTATTATGAAACACGATAGTACTAATAATATTGATAAACCTGATAATGAGAAATTTTTCATTCCTTTTTCATTCTCCTTTTTTCTCCACTCATAAATTATAATAAGAAACAATAAACTTCCTTACATAATTATCCTTGCTTTCTTTAATTTCTTTGTTAAAAAATTTAACACCATATACATACGCTAAACAACAAGAAATTAAGAAACTTTACTTTTCTATGCGTGAGAGTACAAAAATGATTCATAAGTCCAACTTAGTTCCTTCTACTAATTAATCACAAAAATGATTCACTTGAATTATCACAACTGCGCGGCCTATGATAATCAATTTTACTAAAACCAAAATCATCATTAAGTTGATATTGTTTGCTAGAGCTATCTGATATCATGTATTTCATTTCATTTTCTTTAATTATATACAGAAAGTATCACATTAGACATAAATAAAATTAATTCATTTTTAATCAGATTTTATCGATTTTGACGTATTTTACTAATTTTGATTATTACGATTTAACTAGAATAATTTTGAAAGACAAGAGGGAATATTTAGTCATTTAATTTCACACTTTTTTTTATTCTTTAATTTTTTATAAAGTGTATTTTGAGTCCTTTAAAATTAACCATAACACCGTTAAAAAAATACTAATATTAAAATTTTGAATGTTAACAAACCAGTCTTAAATAATGATATATTATGTTTAAATTTTGAAATAACAATGATTTGAACAAGAAATTATTATGCGAGATTAACAGCATTATGGCTAAATAATTGAAAATATAATTTATAAAATTAGGAGACCAAACTGAAACTTTGCATAAATTTAGAGAAGCACAAGGGTGGATGATTAGCATTTTGAAAATATTTTGTACTATCATATTAATTTTGAATTTGTTGATGCAATAAGATTCAGAAATGATAATTCATTGTCAAATAAATATTTGAAATTGATTCTTTGATGTTGAATTATGATCTAATATATGATTGCGCTTGTTGTTCGATGTTGAATAATTTTATGAGATATTTTATTAACGAAGGAGAAGAAGACATGCATGAAACTTTTTTTGACTCATTGCTAATTTTGCTAATAATTACAAATATGAAGGGTTCACTTTTACGGCTTTTGGCTAATAGTTTCTGTTCCCTCAGTCTGTTGTGTCACATACACAATAGTAATAGGGTTAGGTTTAAGTCTTGTAGCCATCACTATCACCATTAGTACTGGTTTCGTCTTCTCCACCACAATAATGTGACATAAAGAAAAGCTTCACACATTATAATCTTTTGGGTAAATGACACTTGTTACGAAACTAAAATTAGGATAATGACAATTTAATACTTCAAAATTTTAAAATAATGTTAAAGGATCTTGATCTTTTATTGACATTAGGGGGGGAAAATCAATTAACCAAAATGCCAGCTCACATTTAACGTGAAAATCATGAGAATTTAATTAGGAAATCCTTGAAAACAAATTGGAATAATATAATTTTCAATTTATACATGAACAGGGGCATTTTAGTCAATTGACAATGACAAAGTCATTATTTGACATATTAAAATTGTAAAAACTATTTTACAGGTACCTATACCTTTTAATTTTGCACCTGTGTATTTTTTTCTCTTAATAAAATACTTATTTTTGCTTTATTGACACCGTTAATCCTTATAACTTTGATCTAGCCCTTATGCATGAGCTAACAATGCTACCAAGCTAAAATTAAAGTATTTAATTTAGAAAGAAGAAATATTAAGTATCAAATTAAAAATTGAGGAAAAGGGTGTGTGTGTCTATCTATTTGTGTGTAAAATGTTTTTCCTTTCCAATTTAGGGAAGGCTAAAAGTGTAATTGTCCTTATTTGTTCTTTCGAAGTGCTGTTTTCCTTAATCTCTTTCAATCAAAGTATGTATAAATCATTCAAAGGGGCCACAATTAATTATTTAATTTCAATTGTCATTTCAGCTCAAAATTTGTAAAAACGTTTCACACACTTTGGATAAAGATAATCTTGTTTTTATTCAAAACACTTCAAAAGTTCATTAAGATTTTCTTGTATTACATCATCAATCTACATTTAAATCATACGTTATTCGTGTATCAATTTTCATGTTTGTGAATTCAAAACTTTATTTTTGATGTTATCTCGAAAGAGAGTGGTCAAACGAATCAATTCATTCGGTGATGAGTCAACTAACATGAATTGTAAATTAAAGAGTTAATTAATTATTTATTTATATAATTAAATGTGTTGAGAATATGTACATTTATTGTTAAGTGAGTTAGCCTATTTAATTCATATCCTCTTATGCTCAGTATTTAGGAATACTACCCCTTTGTGTTGAGTGCCTCTTGTGGAAGAGGCTCAATCGGCTTTTGCTATCTCACAATTGGCCTTATAATTTTCTGATTTTCATATTCTCTCCAACTCATCCATCACATCAAATAACTTGTTTTTGAAAAAGGTTTTGCCTGATAATATGCATTATATTTCTTAAGACTCCTGATTTTTTTAAGAGCATCTTCATATTAATTACAATAGCCTTTTTTTCATAAATTAGAAGAAAAAAATTGAAACTATAACATAATGAGGAATAAACTCAAGACATAATACAAATATAACAATAATAGAGATAAGATATACCATTCATTCATCAAACCACATTTTCTTATATTCATGGGGCGTCACTTTCTAACTACAACTTAGATAGTCAAAATTTCCTTGAATTACATTATCCTTATAGCTAGTAACAATATCAAGATTGAACCTAATAATGGTTTTAAAGAACTCATTATAAATATTAGAATGGCGTCAAGCTACTAAATGAAGAGACGAAAAGCTTGATTTACATTTTCTTTACAGCATATATCCATGTTTGACTATATGAGGGATTACAGCCCCATGGTGAAAAACTAGCAGGAGTGGGGGGTTGCATGTTTTTGTTCCAGGCGATGAGATTTGAGATGATGAAGGTGATAATAAGGGTCAGCTAGCTTATTAAGCATAATTGACACCTGCATATTCAAATCTGAGTCCTTAGTAATAAATAATAAATAAATCATCACAAAATTGAATCTAAACAAGTACGGAAAGATACAACCATAATCATCATCGTTATCATCTAATGAACAATGACTGGCCATATGGCTTCTAGTCCATCCACTTAAAATGCTCCTACATTTGTTTCAGAGGTAGAAGTGTCAATTATATCACATGCTTTAGATTCTGTAAAGCTAGAACAAAGCGATCTATCTCAAGCCATGAACATAATTAAGACTGTGATATGTAACAAGCTGGAAGAAGGATTTCTCTCTAATTGTTTGCTTTTATATTTTCAAAAAGAAATAGATAGAGTTTAATATAGATTCTCTCAGATGATTTTCGTGACTTAAAAAAAATGAGGACAAGGTTTTAATATATTATTTCCCATGATGTATTTTACTATGTTAATACGAGGTATAGGTACGTTGAGTTTATGTAAATTTAATATATATTTTTCAACTAAGAGTTGACCCCGAAGGGCCAAGCTGGAGAACTAGTACCTTCCTTGTGCGTGTTGCAAATTAAATATCTTCAAATGAATTGAAATATCTGTGATTGCATTAATATTTATGCATTTATATAAAATTTAGGTTAAAGTAGTGACCATCACTTTGATATGTTATTTTCCAATAGCATCTAGTGCCCTAATTTTATTTATGGTGCATTTAACACCTTGATGTTATTTTTATAAGTGCATCCAACACCCTTGATGTTATTTTTCAATATCAAACACTATAATCTTATTTAAGGTTTATAGTGTTAGATGTATTTTAAATAAGATTAGAATATTAGAAGTGCAACACCATAGTTTTTCAAAAGTTTTTAGATAGATGACCTCGATAGAAAAGAACCAACACAATTTTAATACGACTATCGAGGTCATAAATTTGATGATGTCACCCTCTCAATTATAAACCATGATAAAAAAAAAAAAAAAGGATCAACATTGCATGCTATCTATCATGGTTAATTAAAATGTTTGGACACACACATCCAGTTATTACAACCAAAGGAGCTTCATCTGGCCTCAGGCCTATAGTGTATTCAAGAATCAAATCAATACAGTCATGTCATAAGTTCTCAATTGAAGGTTCTCAAATCCAAAAACACTACGAAATCTCAAATAACAACTCAAAAGTTCATGAATGAGTCCTAAGCCTCTGGCCTTCAACTAAAGAAGCTCAATAACTATCCAGAAAAATAAAAATGATGCAACAGAAATTAGAAAGACTTCTTAAGTGTCAATAAATTATATAAAATAGATAATCATGAACCACGGGCTACTCGTCACTGTAGCCTCAAGCATTTTTGTGCCTTCCCAGCGTCATGCCTTCTCTCAAGCTATCACCTAGAAAATGTGAAAATAATGGAATGAGACCATTGTCTCAGTAACATGATGATCACTACCCACTTTACCTACCAAAACCACCCGTGCATGGTGTCAGGTAGCACTAACAAACATGCATTATAATCAAATAACATAAGTAAGACATATAGTGCCAATTCATATTCCTCATACGAGCATTCATTCATATCATAGCATGTTAATTACATCACAAACCTCATAAACAATCTTTTATTCTTTATCTTTCATTAACCCCTAGCCCCTCCTTATTTCCTCCAACTGAACAAGTCCTACTCCATGTTATTGTTGACTCTCACGAGTTCTCCACAAGTGTGGTGTATGTAGACTGGCCAAAATATTAGATATGATTAGTTTTGATTATGACAAATATAGATGCTAAATATTAAGAGCAAAAAGTTTGCATAATGCATTTATCTTCTACATTGACTAAATGCTACTACATCCGGTCCTAATTATAAGATCGGGTTGACTTTTTTGGGAGAGATTAAGGAAGCTAAATAAGTTACTTAATCATATCTTATGTTATGTATCCTTAGATTATATATTGGTTTATTAGTCAAACAAATTAGTTTGGAAAAAAAAACTAAAAATACTTTAAAGTAATTTAATTAGCTTCCTTAATCTCTCCAAAAAAGTCAACTAGGTCTTATAATTAGAACATTGAATTTGATCATTGAAAGGAAAAAAAAGAAGAAAGAGTGAAGAAAGAAGAAACTTCATCATATTAGTCAAAAAAAAAAAAAGAAGAAGAAGAAACTATTAAGTTGGATTATGAAGAAGAATGATTAAAATGAAGAAAGAAGAACTTATAAGCCAAAAAATAGAAAGATCAAGCTCAAATAGTATCAAATGAAAGAGATAAAAATTTCAAAATTTGACACTAGAAATTCAATTGGTGTTCTAGACCATGTTCAGTAATCTAGACACAGCTCCCACACCACAACTCCGATTGAGAATAAACTTTTTTCAAATAAAACTAGACTCCAAAGGTGAGTAAAAGACACCAGGATCAAGTTCAAAGAAATTATGATGAAAGAGATGTAAATTTGGGAATTTGACGCTTGAAATTTAAACACTGTTCAGATCAGCAGTTACTTTTTGGATCATAACTTTCAAAATACAATGAATTCTAAATAGTTCTTGTTGCATTGGAAATTAGACTTAAATAGCTTTGTGAATTAGGTTATTTTCCAGTTTTGGATTTAAAATATGCAGTAGATCACTAGGGTGTGCACTCAAGTGATTCAGGAAGTGATCAGCGTTTTCTTAGCTAGATCACTCAAGTGATGAAGTTCTGCAACATCACTTTCATAGCACACAAGTTATTCAAGAAGTGATTAGCATTTTCTTAGCCAAATCACTCGAGTGACCAACCAAATTGACATCACTTTCAAATCACTCAAGTGATCCTGGAAGTAATGCATTGTTACCTTCAGAAATTCTAAGAGATCACTCGATTGATGAATCTTCACAATTTTAATTACTGTCTCAGATTTCATGATTCTCTTTCAAACTCATATAAACCTTGATTATATTGTTCCTAATCATCATCAATCAAGTTTATATGAAGGTTACAGGTGATTAAACATTGATTAGAGCTTAACGGACAAAAAACAACCTTGTGTAAGAGGCTTCAATGACAACTTCCAACGGTCATATTTTGAGAAGCTCAATTGAAAAAATATGCTCAATAGTAAAATGATTTTCATCAACTATAAATAGAAGAGCATTCAAAGTTGAAGAGGAGAGAAACAACGTACACTAAGCCAAAATGCTAAAATTATGAATCCAACACTCCAACCCATGTACTCTCTATTCTTCTAGCTTTTATATCATTTGTTAGATCTTATGTTTTGATGATAAGAAAGATTAAGAAAAGTGTTTTGTAGAAGACGCATTAACTTAAAACGATTTTGAAACCTATTACTGTGAAAATCATTGTATCACTCGAGTAATGTAACAAAACTTAGTTATTTTATTTCTGAAACAATGATGAGTTGTTTATGAAAATTGTTCGTTGATCACACTCTAAAAATAATCTGACAGAACTAACAGCTAGACGCAAAGACCATACACTCCAATGGCTACAATCAAAGAGCAACGTTCTACAAACATTCTCACACTATAAATATAAGAGTATTGAAGATAGAGCAACTAACAAATACTGTGCATTTACTGGTATATTCATTGCTAAGTCTCAAAGCTCATTTCCTGTGTGAATTTTTACTTCAATGATAATTTATTTACTCTTGTGAGAGAATATACTTAAGAATTTACTTCAGCTAAGATACTCAAGGTAGGGGGACCTTGAGTAGGCATTGGTGTAAGGGGGAGCGAGTGTTATTTGAAGAAGAATTAGCTTATAGGCACCAAGAGCCCTGTAAATATTGGAAAGACAGTGAAAATCTCATAAAGTCTTCTAAGGGTCTGGACGTAAGTCAAGTGGATTAGACCGAACCAGTATAAATTGCTTGTGTCCATCTTCGGTGATATTTCTCTAACTCTTCTCTCTTTACTTAGTTTGTGTTAAAGTTTTAAAATTCTTAAAATCACCTAATTCACCCCCTTGGTATCGAGCTTGGTCTTCTTTTTTTAAGGTTTAATAGCCTAAGAAGGATCCAATGGGAAACATGGGTGAAGGCATACTTCCTGATGGAGCTTCATTTACCATATCACCAGGATTTTATGGAGAACACTTCTTATTCTAGAAAGTCAAATTCAAAGTGTTCATAACAGCAAATAAATATAGCTTATGGCAAGTCATACAAGATGGAGACTACGTTCCTAAGAAGAAAGAAGGAGAAAGAATGATTCTAAAAACACTAGATGAGTTTGATGACAACGATAAGAAACTGGTGACTCTTAACAACAAGGCCATCTTGATGATTCAAAGTACCTTCAGAATTTGTACTCTTCCTTCTGCTAAGACATGTTGGAGACACTTGAAATAGCTCATGAAGGAACCTCTGAAATCAAAGAGAGTCAATACTCTCACCACTGAGTATGACTGGTTCCATATGAAGGCAGGAGAAATCATTTCAGAGTTTCAGTTGAGATACACACATCTTGTCAATTAACTTGGTGCTCTTGGAAAAATATACAATCAAAGAACCCAAGTCAGAAAAATTCTCTACATTCTCATAAGTGAATGGGAAGCCAAAGAAGAATCCATGAGGTTAGTAACAATCCTATTTGGAAGTCTCTCAAAGTATGAAGGAAAGATGAAATTCAGAAAAGAACTAATTGAAATGGACAAGAAGAAAAAGAAAGGACTCACTCTCAATGCTATCAAATAGAAAGAACTAGAAGAAGAATAAGAGGAGGTAGAAGATGAAGAATAGGAATAATTTCAGAAAGTTTATGAAATTCTACCACAAGGACCAAGGATTCAAGAAGTTCCAGAAAGGAGGTCCAAGTGCTAAAAGAGAAGCAAAAGATCTTATCATTTGCTTTGAGTTCAACAAGCTAAGACATATCGAATCAGATATCCTCTCTACCTAAAGATCAAAGAGGAGAAGAAGAAGTTCAGAAGAAGAGAGCCTATGTCTACGCAATATGGGGAAATATTTCTTTAGAAGAAGAAAGTGACAATGAAGAGGTTGCCAACATATGTTTGGTAGCCTGAGAAGAAGAAGAATCAGACAAAGAAGATGTAATAGATTCTGAACCTACTTATGATAAATTACAGTTTGAATATAATGCTTAAAATTCTGAATTTGTCAAAATAATTAAGGAGTTGGTAAGCTCTAAAAAGAAAGTTAAACTCCTTGAAGAACAACTCAAGGAGCCATTTGATATCTCATGTTAAACATGTCAAGTCTTGAGGAAAAAGAACACTAACCTTACCAAGACACTTGAGAAATTCACTAAGGGAAGTGGAATTCTCAAGGTTATCTTGAAAGCTCAAAGGTTTACAAATGATAAATCTGGTATTAGGTATTATCCAGACTTGGACAAGAAGAACAGAAAAAAGAAGGGTGGTAAAAAGTATCTCAAGTATTTTCAACACTTTGTGCATATATCTAATCCTTTTCCTCATTGTAATTTTTGCAATAGAAAAGTACATTCTACTTCTTCTTGTTATCATAGAAAAGAAGAAATCATAGGCACTTATTGTTGGAAATTATGCCTTAGGGGCAAGTCATTGTACTTTAAACGTGAATGTCATTTAAAGTATTCTTCATTTAGTTATCATTTTCATTTGCATGTTTATAGTGATAATTGTATCCTTGGATATATCTTATTGATTATCCTAAACGTCCCTGGTCGGTCATCTACACGGGAGCGAAGATGAAATAAGACCAGTATGACTTTGATGAGATGTGGAGATATGAATCAAAGTCATAGGCACTTATAAGAGTACAAGGTGTTGGACCGACCCACTATGAGAAAGCTGCATGGATTAAGTCATAAGCTTTTCTCATGTATAACCGCGCCACAATGCCCTTTTACCTGAGGTCATCATGGATTCCTACATGATGAGTCGGTGATCTTTGACCTAGTCAAAAGTCACCTTTGACCGGGTGATGATATATAAAGGCTTGGATCGGGATCAGTGTTTTCATGCAGAGGAATGTGAATGGTCAAGATGGAATTTGTCCCTCACATTTGTAGAGAGATAATACTGGGCCCCTCGATGAGTGAGTCTGAGAAATGTATGGTCATACTACGATGGAAAGGAGTTTCCATTTCAATTGTTAGACTACTTAAGAATCGAGAAAGTAAAGGTCAAAAATAGGAGTTGACATTATCCATGCCTTATCCTTGACCAAGTTATCGCGTTACAAAAAGGACGTGACATGGTTGTATGATAGGTTGTATCGTATCATCGATCCCCATATGAATTGGGTAGTCACAATGTCTTGCTAGAGGCCGTTTGCGACTTGTGGGCGATACTGATTGGCTGCTTGCCAATCTCATGTGGGCCTGTAGGGTCGCACACAAGAATAGCCCAACACGAGTAAAAGTGTCCAGATTCGTTGAATCTTATATATGTCTAAGATTTTAATGAATACTGTATTTAATTTAGGATATATATATATATATATATATATATATATATATATATATATATATATATATATTTATTAAAATTCGAAAATAAGAATGATATTATTTATAGATAATAATATTATTATATAGTATTTAATTTATTTGATAAATTAAATAACTATAATAAATTGAAATATTGTATCTCAGATTTAATTTTCGAATAAATATATAGTATCTTAGATTTAATTAAATTGAGATATAATATCTCAAATTCAATTAAATAGAAAGATATCATATCTCAGATTTAATTTATAGAAATAAATTAAATCAGCAGGCTTTTAATTCGGATTAAATAAATAGATTATATTAGATCTGTTGGACAAATTTAATTAATGCTATTTATATCTAAAATTCGAATTCAAGATTAATTGAGATTAATCTTTAATATTTTAATACATCCCAATTAAGGTTTTAGAAACTCTATAAAAGATAATGATCTAGTCTTATTCAAATAAGGAACTGCCGCGAAAAACCCTAGAGAGAAAAGACGCGAGACGCAAAGTAAGAAGGCGCTAGCACACTCCTACGTGTTGGAGAGCTGTTCGGTGTGGATGCCGGTAGAGGGAGTGGATTCATAGAGTCGGCTCCTAGAGATTGATCGAGCAAGAAGGTGTTAGCCCATGTGTTCGAGAAAGGATGCATTCAAGCTCGTATAGGTACGGTTTCTCTAACGAACCTTGATTTAAACGCTGTTGATAGATCTTCTCTATGGGACGTAAAATTTTAATGGATGAGAATCCTTCCGCTGCGTGTACAGATCCCAACTCTTATAAATAGGTTTCAAAAGGATCACATGTGCCAAGAGTGATTCACACTAATCACATAGGACTCAAGAAAGTGTGAATACCTTAAACTTGATTGCCTCTGATTATACGTTTGTCTTAAAGTATCAAAGACAAATAAATGGTGTGTTGATAGTGGATACTCGAGACACATGAGTAGTGATAAGAAAAAATTCACCATAATGGAACCAAAAGATGGAGGCAAAGTAATTTTAGTGGAAATCAATCCAGGAAGATTGCTGGAATTAGTGAAATTGGCAAGAAATATGGAGTACAAGTCAAATATGTCTACTATGTAGAAGGATTGTGCCACAATCTACTTAGTATAAGCCAAAGCATGGATAAAGACAATTGGGTCATCTTTGATTCAAAAGAATGCCTTATTGTAAACAAGAAGGACTTTCAAATCAACAAAGATGATCTCAAGGTCAAGATAAGAGCTTCAAGGAATAATAACTGCTATACTCTTGATATAAATACAAATGTTTCTCAAAATTTCTTTTTGAATAATGTTGATGAAAGTTGGTTGTGGCTTAAGATAATTGCTTATGTCAACATCAACCAACTAGGCAAACTTATCAAAAATGATTTGGTTGTTGGTTTTCCAAAACTTCATTTTAAAGATAATATTGTATGTGATCCTTGTCAGAAAGGAAAACAAATAAAGTCCTCCTTCAAATATAAGAAAGTAGGTTCAATAGAGAAACTACTCCAACTACTCCACATGGATTTGGTTGGAACAGTAAGAGTAAAAAGTCTTAGTGGGAATCTCTACACATTAGCGATATTCGATTATTACTCGAGATTTATTTGGACTATATTTCTTTCCACAAAAGATGAAACCTTTGATGAATTTGTTATTTTTGCCAAAAAGGTCTAAAATAAGAAAAGTATGCCTATTGTGTCTATTAGAACAGATCATGGTAGAGAATTTGAGAATCAAGCATTTACGAGATCAAGGATTGTTAACCCAAAACTCGAATGTTTATGGCATCTTTGGGACAAGGAGTTATATAAGCAACAGTTATGAGAACATACTATTCAAAGACGTCCCGTATCATGGACAGCTTCTTGATATCGTCCAAATAAATTACCAATGCCGTTTCAACATGACATCATTCAAGTATTTGTGGGAAAATATGACAACTTCCTAGGAACTCAGAACCAACAACTTAGGCATCACATCAGTAAATTCCTCCTGGCCAATTCACATTGGTCAGTCTCAAGATGATGAGCCATATATTCTTGTCTAAGAGGAACACCAGGTTTATTGTCTTGAGGATAATAGGCACAAGGATTGAAATATGGTGGTTCACTTAAAACCTCGGGACCTTTACGACATGGGCTATAGTGATAACATCGCCTACGAGAGTGAGTCGTTCCAGCCCGCCAATTTTGAAAACTTCTTCCTTGAAGGTGATGCAATTTACCTATAGATCGGTGCATTTTTTTAAGTTTCACTTTATTATTACTTAATTTAAGTTTAATTTGCGTTCAAACATATTAAACTCACAACTAACATTTTTTCCACACATTTTTTGTAGGGATGACGATGAAATTTGATGTAAAAAGTTATGCTTATCTTATTGTAAAAACAAAAAAACAAAACAAAACCAACAAATTGTTTGTAGCGGTTTTAGAACCGCTACAAAAAGCATCACATAATAAACCGCTATAAAAACCGTCACATCAATCGCTACAAGTATTACGCATATATCCTCATAAATACCCTAACCACACCTCATTTCACACACTCATTCATTTCTTCCCCTACCTCCTCTTTCATTTTCTCTCACCCGTCAACATTTTTTAAAGAGGTTAAGTACTGAGCTAGCTGATCAGATAAGGTAAATATTTTTTTTTAAATCTTTGATTTCATTTTTTTCCTTTCTTCTAATTTTTTGATACTAACTATTTATTTTTTTTATCCAGAATGTTATGGACATTCCCTCAAGATTCCTTTTATAACCATCGATGTTCATTTCGTAATTAAATATCATATAGTTGACAACATATAATAAGTTCTTATTATCTACACTTTCTTAGTATTATTATGTATATATAATATCCATAATCAAATATTATCTACCAGAATCATTTTTTGTAAATATTAAATTTTATCATTTAAAATATCAATAAAATAATAAAATAAAATAAAAACTACTCAAATTATGGATTTTAAAAAAATGGTAATAATTTTGTACCGGGTTTTTTAACTGCTATAAATTTTAAAAAACATTTGGCACAATTTTTTAAAATTTCATGTAATATTCTGTAATGGTTTTTTAACCACTACAAATTGTATTTTAGTTTTTTTAGCACCATTTTTGAAATTTAATCAAACATTGTAGCGGTTTAGAATGGGTAAAAATTTCTGTCGCTAATTTTTAAAACTTGCCGCCATTTTTGGATTTTCATCCAATGTTTTAGCAGTTTTACAACCACTAAAAAATTCTTATAGTTAGTAGCGGTTTAATAACCACTACAAAGTTGGTCAATTTCAACTTATACCGGTTGTTTAACCGCTACAAAATTAAAACACAATATGGCATCACAATGTCATCCTACAGCTGTGATATGAAACTACTATAATAACATTAATGGCTTATTTACATGAGTAGCGGTTTATATGAAAATCTACAAAACAATTTACAACAGTTTATACCACTACTAATGTTATCTGTAACGTTAAAACCGCTACAAATATGTAATATTAACCACTACAAAAGATCCTTTTTTGTAGTGCATGCATTTTATTTGAAAGAACAAAAAAAAAAAAAAAAGAACCGGTGCAATTTTGGGAGAAAGAGACAAAAATACTAGTCACAATTGATTTATTATGGACAATTAGATCATTTTATAAAAATAAAAAAAGGTAATTCTAGAATAGTCACTAAAATTTTATAGAAACAAATCATATTTCAATAGTGTTTATATGCTTATTGATCCAGTCACTAGTGTAAAAAAGGGATTTAAGACCGCCTTATTTAGAGCGGATCATCGACGCCCCGCTCTTAAAGGTGTGACCGGTGGCAGTTTTGTAAATAAAAAGAACTTCTTATACGCTAAAGTGCTTTAAGACCGCCTCATTTAGACCGGACTAACGAAGGACCGCTCCTAAAACTATGACCGGTGGCAGATTTGTAAATATAAAGAACTTCTTATACTGGATCATTTTTTCATAGGTCTTATCCAGACCTATTAAAATAACAACCGGTCTTAAAAATGTTATTAAAAAAATTGAAATATCAATTACTTTTGGAGAAATCTCATACAGCCAGACTTCTATTTTCTACACTCTTGAATTAATACGGAAAAATTAAAATATAAAGGGATTAAAGTTTTAAGACCGAACATATATAATAGACGGTTTTAAGAGTTAGACCTTTAAGACTGGACATAAATCACGGCCGGTACTAAAGTTTAAATAAAAAATTAATTAATGTTAAGACCAGAGTTACAGAATGACCGGTCTTAAAAGTCTAACTTTTAAGACCGGACCTAAAATCAGGCCGGTACTAAAGTTTAAATAAAAAATTAATTAATTTTAAGACCGGAGTTATATAAAGACCGGTCTTAAAGGTTAGCTTTTAAGACCGTATATACTCATTTGTCCGGTCTTAAAAATGAGGTGCCAAATATACGTTTCTTCGCGCGGAAGCTTTTGTCACACTCACTGAAGAACCCCTGTTCACGTTGCGAAACCCTTCCTGTTGCATTACCTCTCTTCCTCGCCTCACGTACCGTTAGCCTCTGTTACTCCCTCATTTGCTCAGGCATTCCTCTCTACTTTCTTGAAAATGAACGGTGAAAACGATTCCACTCGTGTTCCTGGAACTCTAGATACTGCTTTGACTGGTGTGGGTCAGACGAACGAACCCTCTTCATCTCACAATGAGCCTCCTCAGTGCCGTGCACGCCATGGTAGAAGCGGCACACGAATGATGGAGGTTTCCCTTAGTTGGAATTCTGGGACGAAGCTGGAGATTAAGTTTGATGAAAATTTGCAACCTGTCGGTCCTAATAAAACCACATATACTAGTTTTGTCGGCGCTCTAGTACGCAGCAAGGTTAGCATCTTGACAGATGAGTGGAAAGATGTGGACAAAAGCACGATAAAGGATCCTATTTGGGACACTATCCGGCTTACATACACCGTCCCTGACTCTGAGAAGTTGAAAGACTCAACATTGTATTATTATGCTGAGCGGTTCAGGAAGTTTAAGACCTTTCTGGCTAACACGTATATTTTTGCCGAGGTGAAGCCTGAGCATAAACCCTGGGACAAGTACAAATTTCTTGATGAACAAACTTGGCAACAATTTGTTCAGCTGCGGACCACTCTGAAGCTCTGTGAGTTTATATTTAGTTTTGTTTGCACTTTTGTTTGCTTATTAACCTGTGCGGATATGTGAATGTTATTGTGTACATCTAATCCTGTTAGTTAAATGGTTTGGTGTGTGAATAGAAGTATGCATTTCCTGCCTTTGTCCTGCATGAGAGGAGCATGTCCTAGTTCCATGCAAGTCTGATATGTAAACTGTGTAATATGGTTAGACCTTGCTGTTAGTTAGTTAGTATGTTAACTGTGTAATGGTTTCGGTGCAAGTAGTTAGTTAGTTATTCCAATATGTGTAGGAACCATTTATGATGAATGAATGAATGAATTGACTGAGTTGGCAGCAATTCTGCAACTCCCTTTCCTTTGGTTCTCCCAATTTCTTCTACAATGCTACATCTTCCTTAAGTAAAATGTTGAAACTTGATGAAGTGAATTTGACTAATGTTTGACGTTCATATCAAGCAGAAGTTCTCTAATTTCTGTTAGTGACATGGCTGGAATTCATAATTGATAGTTGTTTTCAATCCTAATTCACAGAAAAGAAGGGCAAAATTTCAAGAGATCGGGAGAAAGAATGATTGCCCACACAGGGCTTCTCGCGGCGGATATGAAAAGGCTGAAAAATATTTGATGGTAGCCAAGCGGAAGAGATTGGAAGATGAAGCTGAATCCAATCCTTCTGCGGTAGTTGACCAGCCGCCATCTCCAATACGTCGCAAGGAGTCGTGGTTGTATATTCGGCAAAAGCCAAGCAGCGCCTACATGAGTGAAAAAACTCGTGTAGTTGCTGAATGAATTGTAAGTATCGATATTGTTATTTTTTACTTACTAAACATGTTTCATCACTAAGCTTCTCGTTATCTGTATCTTACGGAAGATCTTAAAAAGAAAGAGGCAGAGGGATCTTTTGCGTCGGACGGGAGGAATGATGTTATGACCGTTGCGACCGGAAAACCAGATCACTCGGGGCGTGTAAGGGGGATTGGAGGACGGGTAGGCCTAAAGCAATACTTTGGTAAATCCAAACGCCACAAACAAAGTATGATTACCCGGGAGGAGATGGATCAGACGGTTGCCAAATTAAATGAGGAATCAGAGCCAGAGAAGCTACATTGAGAGCAATGTTTCAAGCTCAGTTGAAACAGATGAAGGAGGAGATGGATCAGAAAATGCAGTGTCTCCTGAGCTCTCGGCCAGAGACCATTGTGGATCCCTTGACACCTTCAGTGCACCTATGCAGCAGAGCACTAGAGGGAGCTGCATTGTTGGACAGTCAGAGCAACCTTGTCATCTATATGTGGAGGATCGTGATAGTCTTAGACAATTGGTTGCTAAAGGGACTTTCCACAACTTGGGATCAACTATACACCACCAACAAATGGATGATGATGAAGTCAAACTATCAGTTGAAGAGGTGATCATTGATGCCGCACCTGTCCCTCTCCCAACTGATGAGCTGAAGCTTGTGAGTGATATCAAGGGAACCTTCATCTCTTGGCCAGTGAAGCCTGTAGAGCTCTCTACTCCTCCTCAAGCTCCATCCCCTCGTCAAGCTCCATCCCCTCCTCAAGTTCCACCCCCTTCTCAAGTTCCATCCCCTACTGCTAACTTGACGGCCAAGGAAAAAATATCTGATTTGGTAGCCAACAGATGGTTTAAAGATAAATCGTGGCATGTCAATGAAGTAGTAGGCCTTGATCATCCTCAACCGCTTTTAGTTGATAATGAAGATGTAGAGTCCATGCTGCTTCCTGGACAACAGGTTACTAGTGCATGTGTTCAAGTATTTATGAAGTAAGTATCTTCTTCCTTGATTACATAATTTAAATGCACCGTTTAGACACACATACATATATACTAATTCTCTGATCGATGTCATTCTTGTAGGTGCATGCATGAGAAACTTGTTCAACAGGGCAGAATCGAGGATTTTGGATTCTTGTGCCCAGCGTATGCAAGTACAACATCCAAGGAAATGAGACAGGAGTACATATCAAAGAGGGTGTGTAAAGTGCCAAGAAAGGTGTACTTGTTTCCATACTGGCTCGGTACATATATATCACAATTCTTGTGCAATTCACTTAATTACGCTACATATATATATATCACCGAGTACTTTATCTGCTGTATTGAAATTTCAGCAACCACTATCGGTTGGTCGTCATGAACATGGAGTCGCATTATGTTATCTTCTTATGCTCCACTCACGGCGATCCATCGCCTACGTTGAAGCGGATCATCAACAAGTAAGAATGTCATTTTGATTGTCTTGTCTCGAAATCTCTGTTGTGAATTTTCGGTGAACATTACCGATAAATTTGTGATTTTGATGATAGTGGCATGACGACCTTCCAAAGAACGGTAAAAAAGGCGTGGGTTTGATCTCAAAGACCTAAATGGTACCAACCAAAGGTTAGTACATATTTGGACATGGCATAACTGTCTTGTGAACTTGGTCAGTAAGCTATATATGCTCTTATATATTTCTTGTTCTTTTTTAGACCCGTCGGCAACCGCCAGAATCGAACTTATGTGGCCCTTACGTCATGAAACACATATATGATATTGTGACGGAGGGAAAGACTAAATTCGCTGCAAAGGTAAAATGTTATGGTTGAATTCAGTCACTGATGGCTTAATGTTACATATGAAATATGCACGTAATATGTTATTTCTGTTTGTGTCTTTGATGTTACAGAGGTTTGCCTGTGAAAAGTCATTTGATGATGATGAAGTGGAGCACATACGCCATGTGTTTTGTGAATATCTGTATAAACTGGTCTTAGAAAATCTAAGTCAGGACAATAATTAATGCCCTAAATTAATTCATTTGTAAATAATATATGTTGTAGCAACAATAGCCTTACGTACATACATTTGTTTATTTTTTCGACTAGCTAATTCATTCATTTGTAAATATAACGCAATGCAATTCAATAATAAATTTGTTTATTTTTTCGAACAATTTGTGTGTGTCCATTTTGGGTTTCTGAATGAATGGATTGGTGGATAAAGCTATTTAATTAGTGCTTGAAATTTGAGATACATGCGGATGTTGTAAATAAGCCATAAGAGACTCTGAAAAGTATTCACGACTTTTAGGACCGTATATTTGTTAAAAGTCTGGTCCTAAAGGTCTTCGTCCATTTTAAGACCGTATAATTAACAAATATCCGGTCCTAAAAGTCTTCTTCTAATTCTAAAAAGTATGGGTAGAATTTTAGGACCGTATATTTAATTAATATCAGGTCCTAAAAGTCTTCGAAAAATTCCAAAGAATATGGCTAGACTTTTAGGACCGTATATTTAATTAATATCAGGTTCTAAAAGTCTTCGAAAAATTCCAAAGAATATGGCTAGACTTTTAGGACCGTGTATTTGTTAGGAGTCAGGTCTTAAAAGTCTTCGTTTATTTTAATAGTTTGCCGAAACTTTTAGGACCGTATATTGTTTAATTGTCCGCTCCTAACTTCAAATTTCTAAAATAAGGTTTAACTTTTAGGACCGTGGATTTGTTATATGTCTGGTCCTAATATTCTTCCTTTAAATAGAGTTCGTGACTCGGTTTTCAGACAAATCGTTAGGGTTCAAGACAACCAAGTTTCAGGCGTTCTTCTCAAGTTTTGTGCTTTGTTGTCCTCGTTTTCACTTAACCTGGATGTGGAGATCATCATCGGTGTCCCTTTTCTTTGTCCTTTTTCTTTTGTCAGAAAAAGAAAGAAGATAACGAAAAGGACACTGAAAATGTTCACACCAGGGTAAGTAAAGAGGACGACAACGATGGTCCAAACTTGAAAAGAATCGTCACTCTGTTTGTTTTTGTTCGAACAAGGTAAACAATTTTTTTTTTGTTTTGTATGGTCGTAACTGTTAACTTTATTCTGTAAATTTTTAATGTTGATCACCACGAAGAGGACAATGTTTTGTTTGTTTCCTTTTTGTCAGAAAAAAGAAAAGAACATCATAAAGACAAGTACAAGGAAAGCGATTGGGATCTAAACATTTTATTTTTTTTCTTTTTTTTTCTGCCTTGAGAGGCAGCGTAGTACAAAAAAACATAAATATTTCTAATCCTCCCCATCGTTGTCGGAGGAGGGAAGGGTCGGAGACGTCGTCATCGAGGTATGGTACTCAACGTCATTGGCGTCGAGTACCGCGTTCACTTGTTGTTGACGGCATGATAGACTGAAATAGTTGGCCCAAGCGTCGGTCTATATGATCGACGCGGGCTATCGGTGCTGCAGCAGCTGCCAGAAGTTTGGGTTCGGAGGCAACGGAGGAGGATATGGAGGTGCCTCAGGATTTCGCCAGCAGGAGGACCTCGTCGTGGTGGAAGAGCCATTACGGTGGAGGTTGTAGGAGGAGATGGAGATGAATGTGAAGAAAGTAAAGTAACAACGGGTTTAAATAGAGAACCCATCTTGAACAATGTGTTACGCGGAAACATTAATGAGGAGACGCATAGTTCCTCAGAATACGAGGAGACGCCTAGTTGGGAAGTTTGTGTGGAAGCCGAAGAGACTCTCGAATCATTCATTGAAAAGAGGCAAAAAGGTCGGTCTTAAAAGTAATTGAATTGATTTGAAAAAATAAATGACTTTTAGGACCGGATATTTATATAAATACGCTCTTAAAGTAGAAACACTAAATTCATTTGTACCAATTAACTTTATCATCACCAGATGCGTATCTCTCCTGCTCTTTGTCCTTATTAACTCCTCACATGAACTCTCTGTCCTTATTAACTCCTCACTACCTCGTAACTCCTCACTACCTAGCTCTCTGCCCCAACTGCTCAAAGCCTCAAACAATGGTTAGATACAAGCAAACTGCTCATAGGGGTACTCTTACACCTCAAGCTCGTGACATGGTTAGATCGTTATACGGTGCGCCTCCTCCAGCGAGAGTGCGTCCTATTGTGGCCGAAGGGTCTCGGGTCATTGGACCCATTGTTATTTCCGATGATGAAGAGATTTCCGCACCCCCCTCGATCCTTCTGCCGACCCTGTCCTGAGATTGCCAGCCCCCTCCAGCCTTCAGACCATGCAGAGGTTCGTGCTCCCCCACTCCAACCAGTTGGTCCCAGCGCGCCTACCTCTGACCCCTCTCCGCTTTCCTCTAATGAGAGATTCATATTGAGGCTAGAGCAACTAAGACAGGAACTTGCTGATATCCAGCGGGAAATTAATGCTCTTCACCCCGATATCGCCAAGCATGTTCAGTCAGATTCTTGTGGATGATAATTTTCAGCTTTTTTTTCTTTTGTTTTTTTTTCTTGTGTACGTGCATTCTCCAGTAATATAAGACCATATTAAGAATATAAACCTTTGATGATAATGACACGGATATGGATGATCGCATAGAGGACATTATCCGTGATGTAGGAGAATAGGCTTTTGAGCGATCACGCACATATGGTAATATGTGCAGTGATGCAGAGACGCCGCTATACCCGGGGTGTAAAAAATACCAATTGTTGAACGATGTATTGAAATTGGTAAGCTTGAAGGCACGTCATGGAAGGAGCGACAAGAGTTTTTCAGAATTGCTTGAGGCTTTGAAGGACATGCTTCCAGATAGTAATGTGCTTCCGCATCGCTACTATGATGCTAAGAAAATACTTTGTCCACTGGGGATGGAGTACAAAAAGATCCAAACATGCCCGAATGATTGCGTACTGTATAGAAAAGAGTTTGAAGAGAAGCAGAGTTGTCCGATATGTGAAACCCCACGGTACAAGTCGGATAAGGGGCTGCAAAAGTATTGTGGTATCTTCCAATCATACCAAGGTTCAAGTGGTTGTTTGCGAATGAAAATGATGCAAAAATCTGAGGTGGCATGCGAGATGAGAAGATTTCGGATGGGCGGCTTCGACATCCGGCCGATTCTTCTCAATGGAAGAAAATCGATCAATTATTTCCGAACTTCGGCGAAGAACCTAGGAACCTCAGACTTGCCCTTAGCACGGATGGCATGAATCCCTATGGAAGCCTTAGCAGCATACATAGCTCATGGCCTGTACTCCTGATTGTTTACAACTTATCGCCTATGTTATGCATGAAACGAAAGTACATCATGCTGTCTATGTTGATTTCAGGACCAAAACAACCCGGAAATGACATAGATGTTTACCTTGAGCCTTGATCGAAGACTTGAAGGAGTTGTGGGAAGAAGGTGTCGATGTTTTTGACTCTTTCAAGAAGGAGGTCTTTAAAATGAGAGCCATGATATTTTGTACTATAAACGACTTCCCAGCATATGAGAACTTGTCAGGGTATAGTGTAAAAGGCCATAAAGCATGTCCGGTTTGTGAAGAAGGCACACGCTACCTTCAACTTCAACATGGAAGAAAGACGATGTATCTTGGACATAGGAGATTTCTTAGACGGGGCCACCCATATCGTCGATTAAAGAAGGCATTTTTTGGTGGCCAAGAGTATGAAGAAGCTCCGGTGGCATTGACTGGGGAGCAAGTGTATGAAAAGGTTAAAAATATCAGTGTCATCTTCGGTAAGACTGGAAAGAATAGAAAAGAAACAAATATATAGAAGAAGAGATATGTATTCTTCGATCTTCCATATTGGCGCAATCTTGATGTGAGACATTGTATTGATGTCATGCATATGGAGAAGAACGTATGTGATAGTATTGTTGGCACGCTTCTCAACATACAAGGTAGCTCGAAGGATGGTGTGAAGGCAAGATTGGATTTGCAAGCAATGAGAATACGCGAAGACTTGCATCCAAGGCCATATGGGAAGAGAACTTATTGTCCCCCGGCTTCTCATACTTTGTCTAAGGATGAGAAACGAAGCTTTTGTGAGTGTTTACATGGCACAAAAGTTCCCTCGGGGTATTCTTCAAATTTTAAGAGGCTTGTCTCGATGAAGTACTTGAAATTAGTAGGCCAAAAGTCTCATGATTGTCATGTCTTGATGCAACAGCTACTCCCAGTAGCTATTCGAGGCATTGCCGAATATGATCTTCGGGTCGTTTTGACTAGACTTTGTTTCTTCTTCAATGCGGTTTGTAGTAAAGTCTTCGAGATTGAAAAGTTGGATGAATTGGAGAATGAATGATATCTTATCTTGTGCCCGCTTGAGAAGCTATTTGTTCCTACATTTTTGACATCATGGTTCATCGATTGTTCATCTAGTGAGGAGATAAGGTTGTGCGGCCCTATCCATTTACGGTGGATGTACCCGATTGAAAGATCTATGAAATTCCTAAAAGGGTATGTGAAGAACGCGTACCGGTCAGAAGCATCAATGTAAGGAAAGAGAACCATCTAATGACCGAACAAAGGTTAATTAGGGAACATAACAGAACTTTTGCAAACTGGTTCAAAGAAAAGGTTGAGGGATCTGAATGTGTTTCTGATACAATGAAATGGTTAGCACGTGGTCCTGAGGTTGATGTCATAAGTTGGAATTCGTATGTGATCAATGGTTATACATTTTACACGAAGTCCCTAGATGATATGAGCACGAGTCCGAACAGTGGTGTTATGTTAGAGGCTAAATCTATGCACTTCTCCAGTTCGAAAGACAAGAGGCCTAAATTGGCAGTCATGCCATATTATGGGGTTATTGAAGAGATTTGGGAGGTGGACTATGTCAATGTTAGATTTCCCATCTTCAAATGCAAGTGGGTTAATGTCAATAATGGTGTTCAGATCAATCGGCTAGGATTCACTTTAGTCGATGTCAATAGTAGAAGTTTTGGAGATGAACCTTTTATTATGGCAGACCATGCAAAACAAGTGTTCTATATCACCGATCAAGAAAATAAAATGTGGTGCGTAGCTCTCCAAGGAAAGAGGGTCATTGATATTGATGAGGAAAGTCATTCAAATTATGGTCTTCCGAGAGTACTCCTTTTCAAGGGGTCTAGGACATGCACGAAGAAGATGAAGCGGATAATGAACCCGGCATAAGAAATGATCATCAAGAAGGGATATGGGAGGATATCACTTTATAAAAGAGTCAATTCATAAGGTAATATTCATATGCAGAATTCTTAGAAAACTTTAATGTTTTAACTATATTATATTCCTTCTATGTTCTTAATTAAACAATGTCATCATTGACTATGAATTTGTTCTTGTTTTGTTTTTGTAGCAGGATCCGATTCAAAGGGGCATGTTATAAAAGAGGATGCATGTTACGTTGTTGGGTGAGAATCAGATGAAGGCATGGTGAATAATATATTATATTGGACTACATGTATGTTGATTTACGTGCTGCATGTATTGTAACTCATTGTGATTGTAATTAGTTATATCTTAGCTTATTGTATAAATTACTTTAGTTGTTGTAGACTTAAGAGGCCACATAACTCATGGTGGATAATATTTGTATTCTTTTTCCCAATTCAATTTATTCATGTTCATAGCTTGTAGCTTAAAGTATATCGACTTTTATGTGCTGTTTTGGATGGTGGATTTGTGTATATATATGATCAGGAAGAACATAACGGGGAAAAATTCGGGAAAATTTAGACCGCAAATAAAAAAGACGGTCTTAAATGTTCAAATATTAAGACCGGATGTATTTCTATGAGCGCTCTTAAAGGTATTAAGCCGGTCTTAAAAGTTGGTCTTTTAAGACCGGTCCATTTATAAGTCCAGTCTAAAAGTTCAATTTTTAAGACCGGATGTATATAACATCCGGTCTTGAAAGTCAGTCTTTTAAGACCGGGGTCTGGTCTTACAATCTACTATTTTTTGGACCGGGTTTATATTTGTCCGGTCTTAATATTCGGATCTTTTAAGAGCGGTCGAGATTTTGTCCGGTCTTGAAGTTTGAGTTTTAGGACTGAACAAAAAATATTCCAGATCTATTTACTATGAATTTTAAGACCGAAAGTTTTAAATGTCCGGTCTAAAAGAAACTCTTTAACACCGGTTACAAGTCCGGTCTTAATAATGAGACTTTTAATACCGTCTGGAACAAGACCTGTCGCAGGTCCGGTCCTAATATACCTGTTTTGTTCGATCTTAAAAACATTTTTTCCACCCGTAAGTAATATTGAAGCAAGATGAGTGATTCGAATCGGAAAAGCTTATGGGCATTGTGAAGCCAGTATGTTAGTGATGAAAAGTCAGGAATAACGGCATCCATGAAGCAGAAGAAACGACGTTTGTCATACTGAGACAATGCATGTGAATATGTGAATAATCAATAATATTTTGTTTATTAGTAATATTGAAGCAAGATGAGTGATTCGAATCGGAGAAATTTATGGGCATTGTGAAGCCAGGAAGTTAAAGTGATGAAAAGTCAGGAATAACGGCATCCATGGAGCAGAAGAAACGACGTTTGTCGTACTGAGAGAATGCATGTGAATAATCAATAATGTGAATGTGATCTCTCTCTCTCTCCCCCCGTGGACACGGTATCAAATTCTGTACAGAACAAGTCTTTATTAATTTTGTCGTATAATTAAACTCTTTATCTCACATGCACCCTTTTTTTTTTCTCTCCTTTTTCTGATATGTCATTCTTGACAAGCCTCTTCTTAGCTCCTCACCACTGACTTTTCCTCTCAACATGGACGCTCGTGAATGATTCAATTTTTAACGTGTCAATACATTATTGTATAATGCATTCCAATGAAAGTGGGAAAAACACATTGGAGCACTTAATTCTAATTATATTTATGGATTGTGAATTAAGTTGACGAAATTACGAAAATTTTAAAGAAATGTGTCACGGTTTTGAGAGGGCATTTTTGTCTACTGCAAAAATAATCCTACAAAAAACATTAGCCCCCACCTCTGAAATTTCTAGTTGCGATTTTTAAAAACCCACATTGTTGTAATTTTTTTCTTTTGATCAGGTCTTTATTTTTTCTTTTAAATTTTTAATAAGGTCCCTATAATTTTAGGTGACTGGTGGAAAAAATACAGGTATTTGATTAAAAATAATGTGAGACTATAGACTTGATTAAAAAGGTGCAAGTTTTTCTTTAAAGTATTTTTAATATCACTCAACGTCCTAAATTAATTTTTTTTGTAAAATTGTATTCTTAAAGTATTTTCTCAACAACAAATCACTAATACAAAAAGCACTTTTGATGCCCTTTTTTAGGCATTTTTTATATCACTTTTCAGGAGGATGCCTATGTGAGCAACGTAATAAACTTTGAAAACAACATTCGTTAAAAAATAGACGATGTAATAAACTTACGGCGTCCCTTATAAAAATTGACACTATAAGTTTTTTTTAAAGAAAAATTAAAAATCGATGGAAGCCCAGCTCCGTTGTAACTCATATATGGTGAGAGATCTAGAAACGGTGGGGACATGAAGAACGTCAATGACGACAGAGGAACACCGAAAACGATGGCAAAAAAGATTGATCTTACTAACATACAGAAAAAAAAAAAAAAAAAAAAAACTCTTCAGACGACGAACATAGTAGATCATGGAGGTCACACCAGATCAGTGGCATCGGCTTACTGGAAGGGAGTCGAGGTTAGACAATATTTGATGGGCGCGCTTGTGCAGGGCTCAACCTAAATTGTAAGCTATAAGAATGGATCTATCGCTCAAAACCGAAACACCTAGGTCAAACAGACATTCTAAACTGGAAAATCGCCATAGGAATATGGGAGAAGTAGACAAGGAATATACTTACAGAATGAAAATGCTTCTGTATAAGATAGTGGTGGGTTAGTTGAATAACGTTGTAAAAGGAATTTTGCTATAGCATTGCGGAAGCTGTGCAGCAAAATGTTATAGCAATGCGTCGTATGCAAACTGGGGATTAATGTGACTTAAAATGAAATCCGAACTCATCCTATCTTTAAATTGATATCTTTCTACCGACTTCTTATCACTTATTTCCTTATTTGTCATTAGCAATAGATAAACAAACAAAAAAATCAACTTTACTCTCATCACACACAACTTTCACGAGAAACCGGAATTATCCTTGGTATCAACAATCTAACTCTACTTACTCTTTATTACTTGTTTGACTAGTTCACTTGCCACAAGGAAATCAACCAACAAGTAACCTTAGGACATTGCTTGAGTAGGGCATTTCCATGCTCGAGTAAGGAAGCATGCACGAGTAATATTCCTTCTGTTCTCAAGCAACATGCTCAAGTAAGGTAATTTCTTGCTTAAGTAACAACCTGAAAGAGAAGAGTATTAATCATTGAAAGATATATGCTCGAGCAACAGGAATACTTTGCTCGAGTACCATCTCGAGCAGAACATATTCTTGCTCAAGCAAGAAGCATGCTCGAACAATCACTTATTTGCTCGATCAAGGTTATGCTCAAGTAAGTTATGCATGCTTGAGTAAGCTTATGTGTAACATCCCATTTTCAAAAGCAGTATAATTTTTTTTTCATCAAAACATCATTTCAAATCATCAGAGTAGAGCACCAGAGCGATTGAGTAACTAACATATATATTCAAAATACAACGGTAGTATATCTGGCTGGTTAAACAGCGGTACAAGAGTGTTTCAAAGAAAACATAAATACATCAAAAGTGTCTCCCTGACGAATCTCACGTCGTGGCTACAGAAGATAGTCTTCAGCCGGGTCTCTGTGCGGCCTGCTTGCCTTTCTCCTCGGTCCTCGGTTCTCCCGACCCTGAAGCTATATTAAGGGCTGAGGTCCAATGCATACGGACCCCAGGTAACGGTTAATCTCACGTTTACATACATCATATATGTACTACAGATATTCATGGAATTTTGGCGACACTTACTATGATCAGATGCAAGGTATACATAACCAGATATATATGGCAATAACAATACAGTCGGATGTAAGGTTAAGGCACAATGAGAAATGTACATGATCAGATATGCACGGCAATAACAATACAGTCGGATATAGAGTTAAGGCACAATGGACAATAATACAGTCGGATGTATGGTCAGGACACAATGGACATTGGACATAATCGGATATGGACGCCTACAACAATACAGTCACATGTAAAATACAGCATGACGGGGGAAATACATATATGCATACAATAACCATCAGAGTTAGTGTTACTAGTACGCGAACGTACCTTCGTTGACGATATGTGGTACGATAGTTGGTCAGAACGTAATCAGGGATATCCTATAAGGACAATAGCATATTTGTTACTAAACAATCATCATAACAGTCATTCTAGCCCAAATTACTATTTTACCCCTGGCCAAATTACTATTTTACCCCTGACTTCACTAATCGGCGAAATTCCGTCAGAACTTCGTTACTTTGACTCTAATCTTCCAAAATTTTGCCATAACTCCTACTCCAACATATTTTCAAAATAAATATCATATTTAACCTTAAAACATGATATTAAAACATACTTGGAAGATTAAAGATCAAACTAGCATTCCTACTATAACTACCGAAAGAAACACCAAAACTTAAGACTAGGAACCGAAGAACTTACTCTTGAAGAACTTCCTTCAACTTTCTTGCTCCTCCTTCTCTCTAAATTCTCTCTCTATTTCAAAATCTAAGAGCTTTTGGTGTGAGTTTACAATGAATCCAAAGGCCTATTTATAGAAGAAAAGTGAGGGCATTTTCGTAACTTCCAACTCCTTCTCCTTCAATTTTTGGCCATGGAATCTAACTTTTTTCTCAAGCTTCATCCTCCTCCACACACCTCCATGGCCGACCTCCCCCTTGCTTTTTGCTCAAAATGACATCATCAAATGTGATGTCATCCCTTGCTTTATGGGGTTTCATCCGATAAAGTTCCATGTTCTGTGTTCTAATCGCATAGTCTTGAAGAATCTCAGAAATTCCTTAGCAACTCCCTGAAGATCTAAAATTCCTCTTTAAAAGTATCTTGGTTAACTAAATTTTTGATCCCATTAAGGGTATTTCCTATCTTGTTGAACATTTTTCGGATAACCGCCGTCGGTTACGGAAATCACTTCGGGTAATGTCATCTTCGAGACAAAAACCCAATGATTCATAATATGTCCAGTTGTTAGAACCCTAATTCAAGAATTTTGAGTTAGGATTTAATTTCTATCGGTTCTTATTTATCCTATATGCTTTTTCAACAACTTCTTCACTAAGTTTTCCATTTTAATTTCACTTAATTTTCCTTTATTTTTCTTTAACATTTCGGCCTGCTCCCTTTGAGATTTTTTATTTAATTTTTAATTACTTTAATATTATATTTTACTTATCTTATATTATTTAAAAATTCTCCCATTGGTTCTTCCTGATTAACATGGATTTCCCCTTGTTTCATGCTTAAACAATTAGCCAATAATTATTTATATAATCCCCTACTAATTGTTGACAATTTTCTTAATTAGGATTAATCATAATCTCACAACTATTTTACTGACATTGGTATTTTATGTCCCATGTAAAATATTAAAAATCATGGGGTCATTTCGGTCCTCAAAATACTTTTTGATTTTTGCCCTTTAATTTTTCCAATGTTGTAATTTAATAAATTACCAAAATTAGAGACAATATACTCTCTAATTTTTAATAATTATTTTACTGCCTCTTACGATTTATCACAATATTTTCAGGGCATTTTATGGCCCATAATTGCATTTTAGGGATTTTGACACTTTATTCCCTCAAATTTCACTAGAAATTTCCCTAGAAAATACGATAATTATAACTCCAGGTTTGAGACCACATATTCTCCTATTTCCTGTAGGTATTATTCACCAAATTATGATACTTATCATAAGTGGGATTTTTAGGGTATTACATTATGCAAATATGACATTTCACTGAGTTAAAACGTTTTTTCTTTTTACAAGTCTTTTTATCACCAAAACACAAAAACGAGAAATAACATTCTCCCCCTTTTTTATGATGACACCACGCGTTAGTTTTTGAAATTATTTTGAAAAGGTTTGAGAACAGTACGAAAGAATATCAAATGCAATGAAATATAATATAGAGAGAGTAATCACAAGATTTGACGAGATTGCATAACAATAGATAAACGTTAGTACACATATAGAGTCATATAATTGTCATATTGTTTAATACATAACCAAATGAAAAAGATAAACAAAACAGTAAATATCATCAGTTCAGCCAAGTCTTATTCTCCCCCTTGTCATCAGGAAAAAATGAGGGAAAGGTAATGTTGGATGGAGGAACTATAGAAAGTGAAGGCTGAGGAGGAAGAGGTGTAGCAATGGAGGAGGAAGTAGAGAATAAAGTTTGGTGAGGAGTAAGTGTAGCATCAGCGGTAGTGGAAGGTACAGAAGGTGAATGAGAGGGGGTACAAAGAGAGTGGTGACAGTAGGCATAGGCTGGGAAACAGGAGCAGGTTCAGACGGAGGAGTGGAACTCAGTAGTACAAATGAAGCCAAGTGAAGGTCAGTGAGATTGTTGCCAATAACATTAAGGGCAGCCTCGTACTAAAACATCTAGTTCTGCTCAGTCTGCTGATCAAGTAAAGTCTGAAACTCCTCATTCATCTTAATTACAAGATGAGTTAGGCGAGCCTCCAAAGTCTTGATCAGGGAAACATTGGTTTGAACCAATGTCTCTAACTTGTGGTCAACTGAGGCCTGAAAGGTTGTATTGGACTAAATCAAAGGAGCAAGAGCAGCCTGAATAACCTCATTGAGAGAGGCACCAAGAAATGAAGGGCCTGGAACTGAAGTAAAAGGTGATCCGGCTTGTGATGACTAAGCCTCATCTGGTTTGGATGATGAAGGCATGGTCTTCTTCTCAAATGGTCTCTTAGGCTTCTAGAAGCCTCAATGAATGTAATCCTCATTACGATGAGATGTGGTTGTCCAAATTTCTCGAGCCATACTGGTTTCTCATTCGGGAAAATAATATACCTGATATTATTCAAGGTCAAGATGTGAGATACCAAGTTAGGGAAAGTAATAGTAGATCGATAAGCCAAATGAGAGTAAAATTGTACCTCTCATTAATAATCCATTTACTTAAGTTGTGAGGCTCCTGAGATATTATAGAAGCAAATAAGGGATAATCTTTCTTAATAAAATGAGTGAAGCTTTGACCTTTTTGCACCATGTTCTGGCTGTACAGGTACCAGATTACCCAAAAAGTATCACTCATGTCAGCAGGCTTGAACTTCAAAGTACCAATAGGTTCACCAGGCCTCAGAATGCTGAAAATTTCATTGTCGGACAGTTTCTTAGCATCCTGATCTGGAATGTCCACAACACTGAGTATGGTACTAAAATCCTTAATAATGATCTTGATAGGCTGTCCCCGAACAGAGGTCACAAGTACATCTTCCTCATTTTCATCCTCTTTCTCAGCAATCCTCATATTGAAATAAAAAAAGTTTGACAATCGTAGGATAGTAAGGAGTTTGAAGACAAAACAAAGGCTCATACTGTTGAAGCCATGGTGATAGATCAATGTTGCATTCAGTTCTGAACTTCTTTAAATCCACATACACAGTTGGGCAAAAAGGTCGATTCCCATAATGAAAGTTAAAACTTGCTTGATCAGGAATGACAGTGGTAGTATTAATCATACCCGGTGGATAAACCAAAGGTTGACCAAGCAACTAAGACGTGGAGGGTCCAACTAAACCAGATGCATGTGGAGCCTGAATACCCGAGGCATTAGAGGTTTGTGACTGTCTCTGAAGTCTCTCAGCATTGAACTTTGACCGTCCTTCCTCATATCAATCTACTGCTGAGAGTTTGTCTTTGCCTTTCCCGAAAGGCAACGACAATGTATGTTGCCGAGTTATTGGTCTCAACAGCTCCTGAATCACAATCCCTTTGGCTTTGGCTTTTGGTTGAGGCTTATCAGATTGAACTTTGGTCAGAAGGCAGTGGTTCTAGGTTTCTTGGTAGGTTATGGATAAGGTGAATCTAGTGGCGAATCCGGCGGGGTTTGAGGGCCAAGACCCACTTTGATATTTTTGGTTCGAGCCATTGAGAACAAGATGTTCATCAGAAAAGGGAATGAGGATTTGGAGAAGAATAGTAAAGACAAGGGTTTCGGCAAGAGGTGAGAGCTGATGTTGAAAATCTGAGTGTTGTAGAGAATTTATGGAGGGAATAATAAGAAGTAATCGTTGGGAATTCAAAAAGGAAGAGTTCATTGGGAAGAATCGAACAAAACCGCCCAAACGACGATGAATTGGAAATAGGAAAATGAAGGAGTTTTGGGACATTTGAGAGAAAATGCAAACAAATGGGAAACAACGTGAGGGAAAAAATGGTGAGATTGAACATTTATAAAATTTTCCCCATCTTTGCTCGAGCGCATTCGACTTTGCTCGAGCATGAAAGCTTTGCTAGAGTAAAATCGAGTTTGCTCGAGTAAAAGCAACGGCTGGGTCATGCTCGAGCAAACACTAACGTGCTCGAGCATGATTGCAGAAAATGCAAACTATTGATACTTCAAGTACGTTCTATGAACACTTGAACCCCTTTGAAGAGAGATTTGATCTTTGTGATCTGATTTTGTCTTCCAAATGTCACTTTTATCAAGTTGTTTGAGGTTTGCTCGAGCATATCTGGAAGCTGGCTCGAGCAAACTTGTTTGTGCCTTTTTGTTAGATGCTCCTTTACACCTTTGCTCGAGCATACTATTTTGCTGTTCGAGAACGCCATTGTTCCTGCAGTGCACATTATGCCTCGCTCGAGCACATAGTGACTTGTTTGAGCACTCTACTCGAGCAAGCTTGCTCCATACTCGATCAGGCTTAGTTCAATACCCTGAAACATGAAGAGCCCAGATCAGTTCTCGATATTACTCAAGCAAATTATTGTGATGCTCGAGTTTGTTACTAAATTTTGCAGTTGTTCCAAAGATAATCTCCACGATATTGCTCGGGCATCTAAAAATGTGCTTGAGCATCATAACTCTCTATTTTACTATGTTTTATATCGTAGAAACAGAGCATCCTGCAAAACAAAATTCTAGAGACTCCGATGCTAAAATTAGTAATGATTTGTCAAATTAAACTTGAAATTCACTAGTAAGGAATGAACTTTTAACATCCATTTAAGAGAGTTTAAATCATTTGATACACGCAAAGACTAAGAGTACTCATATAGCTTCCAATATAGCTACTAGAGCATACGTTTCCTCATAATCAATTCCTTCTTCTTGATTATAGCCTTTGGGAACCAATCTTACCTTGTTTCTAACAATGATTGCAAATTCATCACGTTTGTTCTTGAGTACCCATTTGGTGTCAATGACCGGATGGTCCTTAGGCCTATATACCAAGTCCCAAACTTGATTTCATTTAAACTGATTCAATTCCTCTTTACTATCGCACAATCATTGTCTGAAAGGGCTTTGTCAATGTTAGAGGGTTCACTCTCAGAAATGAAGGCAGAAAACCTGACTTCATTAAGAACTCTACTTCTTGTTCTTACTCCCTAATTGATGTCTCTTATAACTTGATCTATATGATGACTCTTATTATATCTCCAGGCTCTAGGTTAACCCTGATCATCTGGATCAAGATCATTTTCAGATTCAATTGCCAATGGAGAAGATGATTTTGAGATGATTTGAGGCTCCTTAGGATAAATCAATTCAGGTTTATCATCTAAAGGTTTGGAAGAAGTAATGATCATTTGACCTGCTCTGATTTCCGTTCCGTGTGAATGCTCTGTTTTCTACAACGTATTTAATGATCTAACACGTTCCTTGCTTTTTGAAGATTTGCACGAAATCCTTTTGTAAATAATATGAAACTCACTTAGCAAATATGTTTAATAGTTTTGAGAATAATAATGAATAGTGTTCAGATGAAATCAGATGTTAATCAGATATTTTGAAATTGTAGAAAGTGAAGAAGACAAAGTATATGAAGTCTCTATAAGAGCTTTGCTCAAGTATAATCTTTGTCTGCTCGAGCAATGTTCAAATACTTCCACAGAGAAAAGTCGACTAAACATTTAGACTTGGTCGAATACCATGCTCGAGTAAGAAGTCCATCGTGCTCAAGCAACATCTGTGAAAAACAAATGACAACATGTTAGAATGCATATGCTCGAGTACAAGAATGCTTGTTCTCGAGTGCATCTTTCAACGTGCTCAAGTAACCTCTAAAAGAACTCAGGAAGTGAAATTAATACTAGCTTGCTCGAGTACAAAAATCCTCTGCTTGAGCAACATGCCCAAGTAAGACTCTCAGCATGCTCGAGTACAATCCTAAAACAAAGAGATTAGTTTCACAGTAACATTCATGCTCGAGTAACCTTAGGACCTTGCTCGAGTACGGTGCTTGAGCAGAGCATTTCCATGCTTGAGTAAGGAAGCATGCTCGAATAATATTCCTTCTGTGCTCGAGCAACATGCTTGAGTAAGGTAATTCCTTGCTCGGGTAACAAACCTGAAAGAGAAGAGTATTAATCATTGAAAGATATATGCTCGAGTAACAGGAATACTTTGTTTGAGCACCATTCTCGAGTAGACCATATTCTTGCTTGAGCAAGAAGCATGCTCAAGCAATCACTTACTTGCTAGAGCAAGGTTATGCTCAAGTAAGTTATATGTGCTTGAGTAAGCTTATGCTAATATGACATTTCACTGAATTAAAACCTTTTTCTTTTTACAAGTCTTGTTATCATCAAAACACAAATCCGAGAACTAACATAATGTACTGAAGTAGATTTCCTATTTTAACTCTTTGTAACTTTTTAAAGTTTGATTATAATCGTTTAGGTTTAATATAAACTCAAAAAATTTATATCTTTTTATATTGGGAAAATATCAGTGAGGTCCCAAGGAAGAGAAAAAATATCAAAAAAGTCTCAACCCCAAATCCCCTATCAAAAAAGTCAAAATGGTTTTTCATATTGTTAAAAAGATTTTTCATGTTGTTAAAATGGTTTTTCCTGTTGTTAAAATTTCCTTATGAAAATATTATGTTGTCAAAATGGTTTTTCATGTTGTCAAAATAATTTTTCCTATAGACAAAATTTTTTCAAGTTTTTCCTCCAAAGTGTAGAATTTTAGAAACCTGGAAATTTTTTGGCAATAGGAAAAGTCATTTTGACAACAATATTTTCATAGGGAAATTTTAACAACAGAAAAAACCATTTTAACATTATGAAAAGTCATTTTGACAATGAGACTTTTTTGATATTGGAATTCCGTAATCAATATCAAAAAAGTCCCTAGGGACTTTTTTGATAGGGGATTTAAGGTTGAGACTTTTTGATATTGTTTCTTTTTTTGGGACCTCACTGATATTTTCCCTTTTGAGTTTGAATTCATGAGCTTTACTCATCTCCAACGACTCCACCTCACGTTTAGTATATGAGCTTAAATAAAACTTTCCAATTTATATTGCTGTTAAACAAGTTAACTGAAAATGAAACTTAACATCGTCAAATAACTAAAATAAAATACACTATGAAGATGTAACCAAAGATACGCTTTTGCGCTAGCTGAAAAAACATACAATTTTGCTAAAGATAAATATGATAAGCCAGTTAAAAAGAAAAACTCAATTAATACACGTACAGGAAAAATTAATTTGTCATTCCTTATAATTTCATCTAATTTTAATCAAGTCCATGTACTTTTTTTATTAGGTTTACATACCTGTGACTAGTACATTTTAACCAATTATAAGCATTATTTTTTATACTCGCAATTTATTAATTTAGATTGATGTGGTTACTAACTAAGTGTCAGATAACTTGTCAAAAAAATTACGAAATAAAGATATTTTAAAAATAAAATGATTGTACTAATTTTTTTTCTTTTTTTAAAAAAAAAAAAATTTACTATGCTCATACATGCATGTCTTATTTCATCCATATATAATTTTTGTCATCAGGTTTATTTGATTTTATCTAGATCCAAGTAAATAAAAAATTTACTCAGGTGTATGCTGAGTGAGAGTTATGTCATCAACTACTAATATCTTTTATCTTACATATTAACAAATATAATATGAAGGAAAAAAACTACAATGACTTAATTTAAAACTTGGTGATTAAAATTATAGAGACTTGTATATTATTTTTTCCTTAATATATATTATACATTTTTAAGTTGATAATGAGTTAATATGAGAACATAAATATTTGATGATTCAATGAATCTATGGAGAGGGGAAAAGGGGTGTTTGTGAATGACTAATGATCTAATATTATTTTCAATCTTTTGCTTAAAAAAGTTATATCTGAGGAATAAATTTAAAAATATTTTATTTTCAAATATATTAATATTTTGAAAGCCCATTATCGTCTGCAAAAACAAATGATGAAGACCGAAATCACCCCTTGTGTTGATAGTTGCAAATTAATTATCGAATTATGTGAGTGTTTGTAGTTGTAGATTTTTGTTGTCTTAGTGTAAAATAATGGAATTGACACCTGAAAATTTTCCTTGAGCGGTGAATACTTCAAATATGACTGTAAAATACAGGAATGGTGTCAATATATGTAGTCTTTCAAAAATAATGAAGACTCATTGAGTATTTAAAAATAAGTGACAGTTTCAATGTTTAGCAATATGACCACAAAAAGAAATTTTATGATAGACCACAAAAATTTAAAATTACCATTTTCATTATTTAATTAACATTCATACTTCAAGAATTTATACCTACCACTTTCATTATTTAATAAAGAGGCAATTTGGCCTTCACACATAATATGTTTTTGCTTAGAAGGAACATTATGGGTCTCCATAACAATTTCACATATTCAAGTTCATAGAAATAAATTTTTTGTAAATTTGGTCATTAGAAATAATTTTTCTATAATTTTTATATAATATATTTAATTATCAATAATTGAAAATGATCCAATTGATAAATTATAAAACATGAAACTCCACTAATAATGCAATTAATGCCTTATTTAGAGAGTTAATGAGATATATTTATTATTTAATTATTTTAAAATGATAATTGTCTAAATTCCAAATCAATATCAATGTTGTTGATATAAATTTATGTAATATGTGCGTGTGTGTGTCTGTGTGTGTGTATACATATATGTGCATATGTATGTATGTATTTGGAGTTGTTTTATTGACGTACCAATAATAATATATACATGGTTGCGTGATCCAAGCATCATAATAATATGAGGTTACTTACACACAATGTTATTTGTAATTTTAGGGTAATGACAAGCTGTGATATGCTACAAGCCGTATTTTCCAACCTGTAGTCTTGCTTAATTTGATTAAACACAATTTGGCATATGTGGCCATGGGTACGTAATGATCGACTCCCTTAGAGAGAAAGTAGATATATAAGGATTTCCGAAATTAAATATGAGAATCTCAAAATATCCTTAAGCCTAATTCTTGTGAAGTACTCCTTCTGTCACTATATATAAGATCCTTTTAATAATAAGTCATATTGTTCAATAAAATAGTTATAATTAGTTTAAAATAATAAATAGTATGAGATATACTTTTTCTCTAAATATGCCATTATTTTAGAACAATGGGTAAGAGAGGAAGAAGGTATTAATTAGAAAAATGATGAAAAAGAATATGTGGGAGCGAAGATGATGTGAGAAAATAAAAAGAATGAGACATACAGGAGTTATCGTTCAAAAAAAAGACATACAGGAGTTAAAATTTTAAGTAATGTAATATATGAAATTAATTAAGAGTAAAATAAGTAAAAATACATTTATTAGTTAGACAAACTCATAGAAAACCTTTTTTTCTTTCAAAAAAGAATCAAAGATAACCTTATAAGGGACAAGCCTAATAAAAAATAAGACCTTATAAATAGAGACAAAATGAGTATTTCTTAGCAACTATTTTTAGTGGAAAACCTAATTATATTGCCCTTCGATAGAATTAATTGTCATTGTCTTAATTGCTGTTATTTTATATGTTAAAGTTGTTACATAATCATCCGTTGTCGTCATTTTCGTTTTGCTTTTTGTTTTTCAGATTTGAAATGAAGGGCATGCATGTGATTTGGTTTCATAATTCAATATCAACAGGCGTGTTGGTGCAGTTGCTAGCGAGTAGGCCTAAGAGCTTTGGTTATCATGGAGGGAGGTCGAGAGTTCAAGCCTCTCTCACCCCTAAATATTAGAGTATATACCATTTTTTGTCCATGGAAAAAAGTACGGACTCATTTTTTATCCCTAACTAAAAATAACTCGTCCCGTCATCCCTGGGAAATCAAAAAACATCCCACGTTAGTCCTTCTATCAGTTAGCTCCTAACGGTATCACTAACGTTGCTGATGTGTAACGTGAGTTGGTCCAGTCACATGCCACGTAGGAAGGCCAAAACGACGTCGTTTATATAAATACCCTTTTTGGTCCCCAGAAAAAAGTACGGACCCCTTTTTTATCCCTAACTAAAAATAACTCGTCCCGTCATCCCTGGGAAATCAAAAAACATCCCACGTTAGTCCTTCCGTCAGTTAGCTCCTAACGGCGTCACTAATGTTGCTGATGTGTAATGATGTCTATAGTCGTCAAATATAACTTCGTCTTTAACTTCGTATACGTTATCGTCAACTCCATCGATTCTATGGTCGTCAAATGATGTCTATCTTCAGTTCCTTCGATGCTCTCTGCGCTGAGTTTTCCTACGGTCAGAGATCACGCTTGTCTGTTGATGCACCAAATCTCAAGCCCAAACCCGAGCAGAAGCCTTCTTCCCCCGAGAAGAAACCGGCATCTCCAGATAACTCCAAGGCGCCGCCGCCGTCGCCATCAACGCAACCCGATGGAGCCAAGCAACAACGGCAACGCTTCTCGCCTAGGTTTGCGCCGGAGTTAGACGGTGTTCACTGCTTTGAATCTTTATACTTCTCTAAATCCAATGGTGAGGTCAGTGAATAGGCTTTTCAACGAGTAAAAAATGTTGAAGTAACGAAGCACCCTGCACCAACTCACGTTACACATCAGCAACGTTAGTGACGCCGTTAGGAGCTAACTGACGGAAGGACTAAAGGACTAACGTGGGATGTTTTTTGATTTCCCAGGGATGACGGGACAAGTTATTTTTAGTTAGGGATCAAAAAGGGGTCCGTACTTTTTTCCAGGGACCAAAAATGGTATTTATATAAACGACGTCGTTTTGGCCTTCCTACGTGGCATGTGACTAGACCAACTCACGTTACACATCATCAACGTTAGTGACGCCGTTAGGAGCTAACTGACGGAAGGACTAACGTGGGATGTTTTTTGATTTCCTAGGGATGACAGGACGAGTTATTTTTACTTAGGGATCAAAAAGGGGTCCGTACTTTTTTCTAGGGACCAAAAAGGGTATTTACTCTAAATATTACTTCTGTTTTTTCATGAAAATAGTTATTGAAAGTCAGTTAGGGATAAATAACTCACCAAAGCTACGCTCTTACCAGCCGCGCCACCACCCGATATCAAAACACGCCTGTTTAAAGATATAATGACTGTTTTTTATAACAGTACAAAAAATAGTTTTTACTTCTCTAAGAGACGTCCCTTTATACAAAAGGAAAGTAAGAAATAAAGGTGGTGATATTTTTGTAATTATATATAGGAAATTTGACTCTAGACGTCCTAAATAAAATTAGAGACGCCAAAATCAGCATTTTTGGCATCCTAAACTTAATTCAGGACGTCAAAAGTGGACTTCGACCACAGAATGGTGCCAAAAATGCTTTTATTTATAAGCCAAAAATATAATTTTGCCGTCCCAAATTTATTTTAGGACACCAAAATAATATTTTTGGCATCCTAAAGAAATTTTAGGACACCAAACTCCTTTTAAAATCCATCCTATTGTTCTCATAGGTAATTACGGAAATCGATAAAGTGACATCTCCGTCTCAGAGCTCACTCGTGCTACATGCCCTCCAACCATGAGCCTACTCGTGCAGCTTGCCTCGATCTCCGATCCGTGGTCCTTCTGAACTTGACGCTACGTTAAGAGCTGGAGTCCATGCATCGAACCCCAGGTAACGGTTAACCTTATGCTCAAATAAAACAAGATATAGACAATGTACATTCACACAATAACAAAGAATGATCAATATAATGACAAGACATAAGCGTAAAGCGCATGTAAGCCCCATAAAGTGCTGCACTATTCACCGTGCCACGATGTACGGTCGTGTCCTCAGCGCTAGGAAAACTCTAACGGTATTACTACATCTATAACCCGTGTGAAACTGTATGTATAATCGGTAACCCTGAACAGAGTCTCTAACCGTGAATGTATCTCGGTGACCCCTAACAGAATCTCTATCTGTGAATGTACCTATCACATATATGTATATGAGCAGCACTAGATTAGTGTTACAGTACGCGAACGTACCTTCGTTGACGGCGTTAGGTACTTCTGGCATAAAACATACTTTTACGAAAAACGTGGAAACGTCCAATAGCGCACTTCGGCAAACAGAACGGCAACAAATCGAGTTTCGATATCCTATAAGAGTAATATCACTTTCATTAGTGATTTGGCATTATAACGGCATTTTAGGTAAAAATTACCATTTTGCCCCTATGCCCCTAATGGCGGAATTTCGCCAAGACTTCGTTACTCTTACAAATTTTCTTCCCGAAATTTCGCGTAACTTCGACGCAATTATGATTTTCAAAATTCTAGACTAAAATAGCCCTATCATATGATATCTAATCATACTTGAAAATTAAAGGCTACTCTAACATTACTACTCTAACTATCGAAAGAACTACTAAACTAAAAGCTCTGCACGAAAACTTACACGAGCTTCGCTTCAATTTTCCCTGCACTCCTTCCTCCTCCGGAGCTCCTCTCTCTAACTTCTCTCTAGGATTTCTAAGAGTGGTTTTTGGTGTGAAGAATTTCAAAGGAATTGCTTGCTATTTATAGAAGAAGTTGTGAGGGCATAATAGTCTTTTTCCATATTTCAACCTTCATTTTAAACCATGGAAATTAGGGTTTTGGTGGATGATTTGCAGCCATGGAACACACCATTTTCGTTCAGCCCCTCATGAGTCACCAACTTGTGTGACAAGTTGTGTATTCTAGAAGCATTTATACCCCGATCGGTACCCGATTTGCGTAATCTAGGAAAAATCTCAAACATTCGGAATTACAACTTTGAAGACATTTTCTCAGATAGGATCCGTTTCCTAATTTCTAAATTACTATTCATCATTTTTACTTTAATTAATTATATTATTAAAATATTTGCAAGTTGTACAAATTATTTTTCATTTCTTTTTTTTTATTTGATTAATTATTTAATTAATTAAATAATTATTTTTACATAATTTTTACAAAATTTTCCTATTGGTCTATTCTTGCATTTAGGCTTAAAAATACCTAAACTCATCCATTTTTCTCAAAAATCTCCCATTAATTAGTAATTACATTCTTACTAATTTTAAACCAAAAACCACCATTTTTAGGGTTTTACATAATTATTCATGAATTTCCTTTACTTATGCTTAATTAATTAGCCCAATATTACTTAATTACTCTTTTATCACTTTTTGATAATTTCCTAAATTACAATACCTCATTACCTTCATATTCTTATATTAACATTAGTATTTTCATGCATCTTGCATTTTTAAAAATTACAAGGGTATTATGGTCTTTTTACGACTTTTTGGACATTTATACAATTTCTCCAAGTTCATAATTTATTAAATTACCATAATTAGAAATAATATATTCTCCTAATTCACCGGGTCATTTTACTGCCTTTTAGGATTTTTCATAATTTTTCTAAGTTATTTATGTCCCTTAGGGCATTTTCATCATTTTTGCACTTTGGCCCTTAAACTCTCTAATTTCCTAGAGATTTTTCCTTAGAAAATAAGCTAATTATTACTTAATATTTGATATCTCATATTCACCTACTTTCTATAGGCATAATTTTACCAAATTATGATATAGATTTTTAGGGTATTACACTCCGCAACTCTCACTCCAACTCCAACGTTTTTCAACTTTGTCACTTCTGGCAATCGAGCTACCGCCATCAGGAAACACAATCTCGAGGAGGAACTGCTTTGCTTTTAGAACGGACCAGTAGCAATTGTCTTCGTCTTTTATAACTGCCATCAGGAAACACAATCGAGCAACCATCTTCGTCTTTTAGAACGGTGTCATCTGCTGTGAGATCTTTACTTCCTCCTCGGCGCAAGCTTCATCTTGATCCTTCTAAATGTCTTTGTTTCACTGGTGGACCAGTAGCACAATTCGGTTTCGGCATCTGAGTCGACCTGGCCATGGACGAGCAGCGTTCCAGATCTGACGACCCATTCCTTCTCAATTACCAGCCTTCCGAGCTCCAAATCACCTCCGAGTTCTTCACAACCTAGCTTCCCTTCCTCTCTAAAGGTCTCTGTCGTCACTGCTCTGTTATTCCCAGGTAAACTGCTTTACTTTTCTTTTTTGTATCAGCTCTTGGTCTCTACTTGTGGGATTATTTTGTAGATCTAGAATTTGTAGATTTTGTAGATCTGGAACTTGTAGATTTAGAATTTAAGATCTAAAAGGTTTTCGCTTTGTTATCGTTCGATCTCTCTCAAATTTTTCTACTCTCCTTCCTCTATTTGGATGCCTGGTACTATCCATTCTCGTTCTGTCTTTTTCACTAATTATTGGTTGGAAACGGCGGATTGCCCTCCGCTAAAATGCTTTCTCTACGTTGTGCAATGCTTTGGTTTGGTTTTTTTTTAAACATATATGGCGTCCGGAAATAGTTTTGGGACGCCAAAAAAACATATAGGTGTCCAAAAATAATAATTGGAACGCCAAAAGTCTCTTTTTTCCTACGTCCCCCGCTTAGATGTCCCTCTAAAAAGGGACGTTATATCTATCTTTTGTAGTAGTGTGACTTTTAACGACTATTTATCTAGAAACAGTTGTTAATAGTTAAGCTAAAATTTTAAAAATGTCACCGCCTCTATTTTAACTTCTATTTTCTAAAAATTGACGTTAATTAGTATTGTTGAATTTACTTTCTATAGTAGTGAAACTAAAAATATTTTAGTTTATATTACCCACATAATCAAAACTAAAACTCACTTAATTTTCTACCAATAGGGTAGGGTCAAGGTGTAATATCCTGAATTGTGGGCCTAGAAACTTGAGAATAATCATGTGTCAGGCATACGAATAGACCCTGTTCAGGAAGTGTGATATTAAATTCGGAATAAAATATTGACATCCTATGAGTATTTTAACCAAGAGCTCAAGGCTGTAGAAGTAAAGTGACAGTGCAGAAGGGCACAAAGACACTTGTACAGTGTTAATCGGTTGGTAAAAATGTCATGTAGCTATGTCCTAAGGTCTGAGACAATTGGATTAACATAGATATGCTAAAATAAATATGCACATGACATTTCCTGGATAGATGAAGATTCCTTGCGTTTTTTAAGAGGAAAAGTCAGTGTGATGAGTACATTGAGACACGTGTCACTACAGGATTGGAAAGCAAAAAGTAAGTAATGATTACAGGGGTAGAAAAGTCAAATCCTTTCCCCTTAAGCATTGAATTTCGTCCACCCAGGAGAGAGAAAGAAGAACCAGATGATTTTATCCATACTCATGCCCAAACACAAAATACGGGTCCCACGGGATGCTAACGGGTGGAAAAGGGACCCACAAGGATCAATTAGGGGTTTCCTTTGGACTAAATGGGACAAGTGTGGGGCCACCTTGAGAAGTCAAGGAGGCACCACCTAAGCACGTCCACTCAAAAAAAAAAAATATCTGAAATGTTGAAGAAAAGTGCAAAGGGGTCTAGACACTCTGTTGACCAGCGGGACCCACATGGATCGGTAGAAGGAGAATGGGCCGGATAAAGTGGAAAAGACAGGGGAAAAGTAAGGGAGCAGATTTTGTGGGCCCAAAGTGATGCCACCTAGCCCCCATAATGATTAAAAACGTGCTAGAAGAGGGAGAAAAGAAGAATAAGTCAAAAAGTCAAGCTGCGAGTCCCACTTTTCAGACAAAAGGGCAAAATGGGAATAAGTGTACAGAAAATAATTGGAGCAGGTGTGTGGGCCCTAAATGGTTCCACATATTTCCTTTTGATCAGGTCAAAGTACATGGGGAAATTCAGAAATAATTAGTAAGTTTCGGGCCACAATTGTAATTTACGAAAGTTTCAGGCCAAAACATGTAATTTACCCCAAAAGCATATAAAAATCTGCTCTCTTTAAGGGAATTTCGCCACATGGAAGAACCCTAGAGACCCCTGGAATTCTCTAGATTTACTTGGGGAAAAAGCCAAGAAGCCAGATGAATTTTTGGACAGGAATTAACCACAGTTATTCTGGACTGTTCAGATTCTTTTATAATTATTAAAAACCCAAAACACTCTCTCTCTCTCTCTTAGCCATGGGATCAAGAAATTTCCAGAGGAGAGGGAGAGAGATCTGCAAAATTTCCATAGTCAAGCTCAAGTCCCAAGCTCCAAGGATCATCAACCAAACTTCTGATTCAGGTAAACACCGAAAACCCAAACCTTTGTAACTTAAACTTGTGATTTTCGTGCAAGGGGTTAGGGCATGGTGTTTCAATCTGATTTTTGTGTTTTTGATGGTCTCAAATTTTTTAAAACTTTATTTTTTGTGAGGTTAAGATACAGTTTAAGTTTTCAAACTCAAAAACACCGAAAAACCCCTAAGAACAAGTTTGTTGTGATTCTGGAGATTCTGGCAGCGAACCTTCAACTGGGATTTAAAAATAGTAAATGAACTTTGAATATTCTGAAATTTTACATGACGAAACTAGACCTCTGGGGTATGAGTTTTATGTATAATATGATAATTTGTGGATAAGAATACTGGGTGAAATAAATTGTTGAAAACGGGTCTTGAAACAGGGGAGTGAATCGGACCAGAAACCAAACTTCTAGCTCCACGCTAAAATAAATGTACTTATGATTTCTGGGATTATTTTTAATGGAAATTATACATATTAATGGTTCATATGGCGTTGGTTTCATGTTAAAATGCTTTTTTTGGAATTTATTAAAAATCCTTGAAGTTGGATCAGAAATCCTGGATTTTCTGGAAGTTCAAGAGGGGCTCGGATTTTCACGAAACTTGTAAGGGTATTTTTGGAAATACTAAAAGTAATGGTGTTATTTAGGGCAAATGAATAATTGGAAAAGTGATCAGGCACAATAAATAATAAGGCGGTACACACCCCCACCAGGTAGTAACCGCTTTACTCAGATATCTTTATGTGTTTTGTTTTATGTTTGTATTTGCCATGTTTGTTTTTGTATGTATTGCCAAATATGCATACAGAGTTATGTGTTTCCTAGCGATGATGACGATTGGTCTGAGGCCGGCCTTGATTGGCGGCTGTACGGGTCGATAGGTCCGGGGTTGTCCTGGTGTAGGAAGCTTTACGGGTCGTGACTTCGGTAAGTCCGAGGCTTGCCTTGGTAAGGCAGCCTGACGGCACGTGGTAGTCGGTGTTGTGTATAATCTGTTTGCATATCTGGTATGATCTTGGCATGTTATCTGTATTTTATCTGGCATGGTAACTTACATACTCCTTACACATATAGTATTTTGAGTATTGACGGTTACTCTGGGGGCCATTATTGGTCTCCAGAAGCTTCTGTAGTTACAGGGAGTTGTGCCTGAAGATTGAAGAGTCTTTTTGGAAAAGTAGAGCGTTACGGTGCAGTTGAAGAATAGGGTTTGCCCTATTATACTTTGTACTTATATTTTGAGGATAATTGTATGTATTTTTTGTATTTATTTTGGATGACTGTACCCTTAACCCTTCGGGGACTTTCACTTTATGTTTATTTTACTTTTACCAGTACAGTAGTTTGTCCAAACCAATCAAATGCTCTGTTGTGATAACTCTGATATGTATTAAATGGACTTAATAATAATGGCGAGGTAACCAATAAAAGAAATCTCTCTAACCCGCCACCCGAAAGGGCAAGGCCGGTTGGGGTGTAACACAAGGGGCCAAAGGGACGAGTCATTTACAATGTAACGAATTAAGGTTCAAATCGTGTTAGGAAATGTATTCTTATTTAGTGTCTTATCATGCATGATCTAAAATATGATTACTTCCAATAAAAATATGCTTGTGCCTTTAAAAACAACTTAAATATAACTCATTTTTTTCAATTTTGGTCAAGGTTATAATCTCTTTTGAAGCTTACCGCGTAAAGGGTTTTTATTTTTTCCAATAACTAAATTCTTCGATATTTGAACTTTGAACTTGTATTCTCCTCCGCGTCCCACATATGCTAACTCATCACTTTTTCGTTCTGGGAATAGATCTATCTAGATAGAGACAAATAATGCACTAATGATGGGCTATGAAATAAAAAGGCAAACTGATGAGCTATGAGTGTAATGCGCCAAATACAGTAAGAACGAAAAGACAGCATAGCTTAGCCCATGTGTAAGTGTACTATCCCTCCCAAAGGGTATATCTAATATCACCCATCCATTACTGTCCCCACTCTCACTATTCTTCCTTCTCAGTATAGTTAACCCCATACACCATTCATTCGCATATATACGACCTTCCCTTCTAAATTCTAATCACAAATATTGTCAACCAACTTGTCTCTCTCTCTCTCTCTCTCTCTCTCTCTCTCTCTCTCTCTCTCTCTCTCTCTCTCTCTCTCTCATTGTATCACATGCAATGCCTCAAATAATCTAGTAATAACTTTGATTCATATGATGCAGAAGATGAAGAAGGTGGAACTGCCTGTGAAGAAACCGGCGTCTGCTGGTTCTGATCATCATCAAAACGACGCCGTTCAAGACCCGTTCAGATTTGCCTACATCATTCATTTCTTCCTCGGCGCCGGGAACTTGCTGCCCTGGAATGCGTTGATCACCGCCGTTGATTACTTTTCCTACCTCTATCCAAAGAAGCACATTGAGAAGGTTTTCTCTGTGGCTTACATGGCGTCGTCGGTGATGGTTCTTGTGGTGATGATGAGCTGGCCTAGAGTTTGGAGTAAGATGAGCTTGAGGTTGAGGATGAACTTGGGGTTCTCGTTGTTTGTTTTGTCCCTTATGGTGCCTCCTCTGATTGACTGGGCTTCTGCTGCTGGAAGCCGTGGTGGCGGCGGTGATGGTGGCTGGAGGCCGAGCGGGGCCTATGGCTTGACTGTTGCGGCGGTGGTTGTTTGTGGGTTAGCTGATGGGTTGGTCGGAGGAAGTTTGGTAGGTTCGGCTGGGAAGCTGCCTAAACAGTATATGCAAGCGGTTTTTGCTGGAACTGCTTCCTCAGGTGAGTGCGGCTTCGCAAATTAAATTTAATGCTTTTTTTTAAAAAAAATTAAAAAAAAGTTCTTTCAATCTTTCAGGTTTATCAACAGGAAGATTTGGTCTTCCTATGTTGGGCAAGAGTCTAGGAATAAGAACAGCCAATTATGATGTTTAATTTATAAATTAGGTTAGGTAGACTTTTAAAAATTTAGTGATTACAGAATCTTTTATAAATATTCCTTGATTTAAAAAAAAAAAAAATATGTAGGTTTGGGTTTTAAAATTGTTGAGGTGAAAAAACTTAAAACCTGCACAAATCACAATTAAATAAAGATAATTTATATAATTTTAATTTTTCTGAAATTATAGAAGGAACTCACTTATTCTGAATTTTGGGGGTGTGTATGTCTTTAAATAGGATTTTCTTTTTCAGAATTATTGGAGTTCTTAAACTATAAATTTTGAATAAATTAAATGTTTTTGTACTTTTCAATTCATTAATTAGTTTGGAATAACTTTAGAAGAAAAAAAAAGTGAAAAATGTAATTTTAGAAAAAGATTTTGGAGGATACTTATAAAATAGTAAGAAAAAAATAGCTTCGATGTCTCAACCCCAAACTATGGTTTTCTTGTCAAACTATGGTTTTGAGAGTTTAATTAGTATTTGGGTAGCTTTACCCAAACCATGCATAGTTATGAGGGTTAAAAGTTATTTTAAGTTTTGAATGAGTGTTTGGCTTCTTCATTTCTAAAGGAAAAAATCTAAAAAAAAAAAAAATCAACTTGAACTTTAAAATTTTAAATCAGTGATTTTCTATTAATTAAAATGAGTTGTCAATTCCTATAGTATCCAATACCTATATTCTTACAGTCAATAATAATACTAATTTAAGATTTTTAAATTCAAGGGGTGTTTTATTGTTTTTTTTATTTTCATTTTTAAAGCTATAGTTTGTGTCAAAACCATGGTTTTTAAAACAAGATGTTTATGTTTATACCGATTGTATGCAAAAAAAAAAAACAAAACAAAACAAAAAGTACCCTCACATGATTGAACTAAAATATCTTGTTTTGCTGGGAAAAAACATAAATAACTTTATTTGCCTTAACTACTATGAAAGTTTCAAATTATACCTCTCAAACTAAAAATCTATCTTCTGGCCTTCCGCAGGCATTATAATTTCAATCTTGAGGATCATAACAAAGGCCTCACTCCCTCAAACACCCGAAGGCCTCCAATCAAGCGCCCACTTGTACTTCATCGTCGCTACCGTCTTCATCCTCTGCTGCATAATCTTCTGCAACTTGCAGTTCAAGTTACCGGTCATGCAACAGTATCACCACCAAAGCATTCTTTTCCGGGAAGACCAGGGCGGCGAGAACTCGCCGTGTTCTTTGGCACCAAAATTCTGGGATGTGGCGGCAAAGATCCGGTGTCACGCGTTCGGAATCTTCATAATCTACGTAGTAACTCTCTCCATCTTCCCAGGGTTCATTGCAGAAGATCTTGTGTCAGATTTGTTCAAGGATTGGTACCCTATTTTGCTTATATCAGTTTATAATATAGCAGATCTTATGGGAAAGTGTTTGACTGCGTTTTATGTTGTGAAATCGGTCAAAACGGCAACATGGGCTTCCATTTCTAGGCTTTTGTTCTATCCACTGTTCATAGTTTGTCTTCATGGGCCCAAGTGGCAGAGATCAGAGGTACCAATTGTGGTGCTGACTTTTGTGCTTGGGTTGACCAATGGGTTCTTGACAAGTGGCCTTATGATTGTAGCACCAAAATCTGTGCAACCATCGGAATCTGAGTTAAGCGCCATTGTGATGATCGTTTTTCTCGGGTTTGGGTTGGTGGGCGGGTCGGTTCTTGGGTGGGTCTGGTTAATATGAGCTTAATTTTTTGTAGTTTCTTCTTATTGTGTGGTTATTTTCTTGGAGTTGGAACTCTAATTATTAATGTATGCACTAATTAGGATGACTGATCATTGGTGACTGATAAGTTTGTTTTGATGAATCAATTAAGATGTTTATGGGGTTTTGCTATGTATGAAAAATAAGGAGATTACCTTCTTATTTAGATGTTTGATGGAGTAAAAATAGTGTAGCCTTGAAGGAAAATAAATAACATAATGTACTTACACAAATGACGGGGAAAAGCACCAAAATAAGATTTTTTTTTTTTTAAAGTTTACCTAATTAAAGCACATTGGAAACTTTTTATCAGACTAATGCTTATGCCACTAGTGGCGTGAAATGGGTTCACGCTACTAGTGGCGTGAACAACATTCACGCCACTAGGTGGCGTGAACAATGATATGGAATAAGACCCACTACATTTGAGTGGGTCTGATTCATTGTTCACGCCACTAGGTGGCGTGAATGTTGTTCACGCCACTAGTGGCGTGAACCTTCTTCATGCCACTAACACTTTTGTGTCAGTGGTGTGAACCTCATTTACGCCATTAGTGGCGTGAACTGTGGCGTGAACCTCATTTACGCCATTAGTGGCGTGAACTGTCCTTAGGTCACCAACTGCATTACTTTAGTAAAATGTTTCCAATCTGTTTTAATTATGTAAATTTTTTGGGGAAAAAAAAAATTATTTTGGCGCCTTTCCCCACAAATGACTGAATTATGAAAGATATAATTTTAAAATAATTATTATTTTTTAATAATATTTGAACCATATCCAAATCTCTAATTCGAAGCAACCGAAACCTCTTCATGTCGACCCTGATGAAATTTTATGGTGGATGTAGTATTGGTGTTTATCATAGTGCTACTTATAATTATAATGATGTCTAAACTCTAAACCATCCCAATATAATTTGAATGATCCAAATTTAATATTATAGTGTAGTTCATAAATTCTTTTTTCTTATGACCTTTTTTTGGCCAGATTTTTTTAGATACTTCATAAATTCTTTTTTAAAAGAGTAATAGTTAAGATATTTTTTTACTGAGTTAAAGAAATTATTTTGTTTTTTTTAAAAAAAAAAATCTGCATCTATTTAATAAAAAAATATATATATAAAAATATAAAAATAAAACATTTGGACTGTAAAATTCTGATATAGACATTCCAAATTGCAATGATCATCATCAAATATTAGCACCAAAATAAAATTAGTTCCAATCTTTTGGGGTTAGTTATAAATGTCGATATATGATTTTGATTATAACAAAACTTTGAATATTGTGCTTTATTAGGAGACTATCAATATTCAGAAGTGTTGAAGAGGCCTCAAGGTCAACCAAAAAAAGAAGAAGAGACCTCCACAAGTGAAGACAAAGTTTAATAGTTAAGTTTAGGTTTTTTGGAGTGGGTTTTGACTTTCATCTCTAATGGGATACATGCTAGATTACAAATCCCAACGCATAAGTTGTGTGGTAGAAAATGGATATACCACAAAAACCTCCCAATCATTCCACAACACCCAAATTCCACCAACAAACCTTTCAAGCAACGCACATATAGCTTTGTCTACTTTGAAACCACTTGTATGAGTCTACAACAGCCCCATAACATTAATACCATATTTTTAAGGGTATAAGTGTAAAAATACATATGTGTTTTACCCTCGGAAGCACCCAACACCAAATACTTTTTTTGGGTACAAAAATACACATGTGGATATAATTTACGAGCAAAAGTCACACAAACCGTTCAGACACAAGACGTTGACCGTTAAGTAATCAGGTTGACCGTTAATGATGATGTATATGATGAATTGGAGTGAGAAGAAGGAAAATGGGAAAAAAAAATTGCTGATTAGGATAAGCTAATGGTGCAAAGTGAAGAAAATTGGGGGAAAAACCCCTAAAAACAAATGAACTGAAATACTGGTAAATCGAAATCGAAGCAAATTTAGCCACGAAGAAGCGACGTCCTATGGTGAGCTAGGTTCTTAATCTTCGATAGCTAGCAAATCGAGAGTGAGCTGAGGATAAATCGATTGAGACGTAATCTGAAATCGCTGAGCTGAGGAAGGAAGAGCCAGGTTTCCAACATGGGTTGAACGACGATCGATTGGGGATGAGGAAGCTGACCTAGGGTTGCACCGAACACGTGAGTGAGTAACACGACCATCAGAGCTAAGAATCGCGCGACGGTGTCTAATCGATTTTGGAGTGAGTGAGCAGAGGATTTGATCAACGCTTTCTGATCTGGTCAGCGAAGAAGACAGTGACGATAAGGTAGAATAGAAATGGAGTGAGTACAAACGCTTTCTGATCTGTGTAAATTTAGAGCATATGGAGAATAATTTCATTTTTGCTATCATGTATGTGTGAATTTAGACCTTTTATCTGTGTAAATTTAATCTATCTGATGCATATCTGTGGATGGAAAAAATTGACAAGATCATCATAGAAGGAGGAATTATTTTGCATGTGGATACTTCATATATCTCATGTCTTTAGGATGTATTTTGATTTGAAGGATAAGTGAAGGAACATGACAGTGTAGTGACAAAGAAAAATTATTTGGACAAGTAAAGTTCAGGATTTAATTTAATGTATCTGGTTCATTTTAATTTACTTTTTGATTCACTGATCTGTATGGACAAGTAAAGTTCAGGATTTGTAAGAGCATGTTTTATTTCAATTCCTTTTGGTTTCTCCTCAGCTATGAGCACACCTCCACTCCATATTGCAAGCGTCTTTGATTCATGTTTACATCTAAAACAATCTAGTTCTCTTGTACTCTCTTTGATTTTAAAAAATATCACGATCATGAATTATGTATCTTTTTTACCATATATATATATATATATATATGGGTACAATGCAAGTATGTGAGTCACTCTCTTCTTTGACAAAGATAGATTTTGATCCATCTTTTTATTAATAAATGATGAAAATATAATATAAAAATGCAAGAAGTAAAGTAAAGTATAAATGGCACTCAAAAGTGATTTCACAAACGTGAAGCCAGAATTGAAATGAGAACAACTAGAATGTTTCAACAATCAAAGTACCTAAATCAAAATGCAAAATGACATCCTCCAAGGTTCCAACTGGTATCCTCTTATTAGAGGATAAATCATGGGCGCATTATCAATCCCTTTGAAGCTAAAACAAAGCTCAAATGTGTCATTGAAGTCACTATAGTCATTTTCATAACAGAAGCAGCCTTCATATATACAATTGTCAATGAAGCCTATAAATTTTTGTTAATGTAAGGGCACAAAAACTCATGCCACCAGATCATCCATATTCCAAAATGATATGGAAACAACCATTGGGGAATAGTAAAAAATGCACAAAATTTGGGATAAACTACACAAATAAACAGGCAGCAAAAAAGCCTGTCAATGTGGTTAGTATGAACAATGTAGTACACCAAACTTAGCATGCTCTCACACTACCCAAGCCTTGACACATACAAAAATAATTACAACCATGTGTCAATTTCAGTAGGCAAGGAACCATTTGTATAGCATATATAACTACACCAAAAGCAGCGACTACAAAAAAAAAAGCAAATTACCGACGGAATTAGGGACGGAAAAAATTCCGTCGGAAATTACCCACGGAATTCCGTGGGTAAAAATTACCGACGAAATTACCCACGGAATTCCGTCCGTGACTGAAATTACCCACGGAATTCCGTCGGTAATTTTTTTTTCCCGTCGGTAAATTTCCATCGGAAAAAACGCCGTGACAAAAAAAAAATTATTTTGTCACGGCGTTTTTTCCGACGGAATTACCCACGGAATTCCGTGGGTAATTTCAGTCATGGACGGAATTCCGTGGGTAATTTCCGACGGAATTTTTTCCGTCCCTAATTCCGTCGGTAATTTACTGTTTTTTTGTAGTAGGGTTGAGGCAAAAGACTTTGGCCTTTACAGTTTTTAAAGCAAAATAATTACACAACCCAAGGCCAGACACATGTACACATAGCCCTAATTAGTAGCCTTCTTTCCTTTGTCGTTGTTGGTCCAAAGACGTGATAAGAGCTATGAGGCTGTCACACATGTTCTCCTCTCCATTGCAGACCTCGAGGTTGAAATAGAAGGTCGGAAGGTGGAGCAAGAGTGAGTGATTGGGGTTGAAACTGAATGTATCTTGAACCTATTGGCTCGCTAGAGTTATTTCCTCGAGACAATCTCATTTCCCTTTCATTTGGAATGGGACATTTGGTTTGTGGATCAGCATGCCTACACATATACTCTTGTGTTGTGCCCTCTTCGATAACTAACTCAGAATTAAGACCTGGCTGCAATACCAAGGACTAGAAGTAGTTAAATTCAGGTTTTACCTTAAGTACAAAATCCAAGCAATTTTAGGCAAACATAGCTAAAGCCATCACTCAATTACATGCATAGAAGAACCTAACTATAACAGAACTCGATAGGGCAAAAGATCAACACCTTTCAAGTGATGAAAACAAAAAATCAAATCACAAGGTTCATCAAAAGGAAACCTCTGGTGACAACAATAACCTTGATGAACTTCTTAAGGTACTCATTTGAAGAGATCTCTAAGGGAACAGAAAAGGAAATTATAACTTCCTAAACAAGTGAAAACACAAAATGAAAGACAATGAAGGATGGTAATTTGAAAAGTTAAGAACAAATTACAAGCACATTTAATTGGCATCCAAGAGTAACAGTGGGGAAGATGGAAGTATGATAGTGAATTTTTTAAAAACTGAAGGTATACGTTGAGGATGGTCCTAATGATCTCAATTTGGTTATAATATAGAAAGGGAAAAAAAAAGTTGATATGGAATTTATACCAGAGGTAGCGTTAGAGATGGAATAAACCACCAATAAGCTATTAAAATATTAAGCTATTTGTTTATGTTTAGTGGATTTCATCGATATCCTTCAAGAGATTACCACTACTTTAAATTTAAAGATTATTATTATTTTCAAAACCCCTTGAAACATCAATTCCTTAATCTCAACAACAGTATAGCGTGGATTTGAGATATGTAATGTATTTGTTGATGCTTAAAGTGAGTACTTAGGATATGTACAATGGTAGGAATATCTAAAAAATGAGACAATATCAACATTACCTAGAACAACATTTGCTACAAAAGAAAATATTAAGTACAGCTTTAAAAATATGAGGTCCTTGCGAGCATTTCACAATCACTTATCTTTTTAAACATGGTACAATGAATTAAGTAAGGAAATACAAAATACCTGCAAGCATTTCACAATCACTTATCTATATATATTAAAACATACAAAAATAATGTTTTGAATTATTCAGTCTAGTGAAGATGACTTACATTGTAATAGTACGCCTTGTTGTCTCGTGGAGGTCCTTGTTGTAATAGAGTGTTGTGAATTTGTGGGTGTTGGTTGGAAACTTTGACTTGTGTTGGGTTCTTCTTGGGTTGGTTGAGGGGGCTGTTGACGGGTGAAGGAATGAGATGGTGATTGGTGTTGGCTGGCTTGAGTACTGTCAAGGGGCTGTTGGCTGAACCTACCCCTAGCTTTTGTTGCCTTCAGTTGTTGCTGACCAGATGGAGGCTTCCATTGTAACATGCATTAGTACATAACAAAGTATAAAATTCTAAAAGTAGAGACAAATACGTTATTAACTTACCTCCTTACAACTTGATTTGTTATGTCCTGATTTGTTGCAGCGAGTGCACTTATGAGTCTTTTCACACCTACATAATCTTTCAATTCCCTCTTGTTAAGGCATATGAGATGCAAATGACTTACTTCTTTGGCGGCCACATGTTGATTTTTTCCTTCGTCTCTCTACTTCCTCAGTTCTGGTCTTTTTCTTATGAGGTCTCCCAGGCAAGTTAGTGACAAATGGAGGTTGCATTGGTTCAAAATTTTGTGTCCCAAAACTTCTTATCCCTAACTAGTTGTAATTTTGTTCTATACGCTGCAATATAGGTATCCTTGTGATAGTAGTGTGAAATGTGGGTCTTGGGATCTATCTTAGCATAATACATTTTACAAATGGCATACTGGCAAGGTATTCCCGTTAAATCTTGCTCTACAAGTACACATTCCTCTTGAAACATTAACTAAGTGCCTATCTTGCCCCTCTACAACCTCATATCCATCATCCCCATTAAAGAACACTCTACAATCAACAGCTAGGTACCTATTGGACTCAAACAGATCTATACATTTCGGACTAAAATCACTATTCCAGCCACGCACGTTTCTCTCACTTTCAGCCCATTTGGCCATCATCTTCAATCTAATCCCATCAAACATTCTAATAATATGTAAGAACCTATACTCATCTATCCACGCATTAAATGACTCACTCATGTTATTATCCATTGCCTAGGACTTACATCTTGAAGTAAAATAAGCTTTTACCCAACAATTGACATTGTAAGTGATTGCATCCTCAACTGCCTCTTTCTTTAGGGAACCTAGACATATGAGATTGTCTTTGAAATCTTCCACAAATGTACTCCATACACATGTGAAGAATTTCTTCTTTAACTCATTCCCTCTCCACTTCTTGCTCCAATTTGCATAAATGTTGCAACACAAAATCTATGTTCAACCGCCGAAAGCACCTCACCAACGGCATTAGCAAGTCCCTTTCATATTAAACAAGCCATTACAACCAGTGGTAATTCATTAATTAAAAAATTCTCAGCTAACATTGTAACTTATGTTATTACCTTTTGCATATCTGACATCAGCGTAACATTCTTATCATTGCCTAAGTCTAGAGATTTCTGAAGCCATTGAATGAACCACGACCAGTGATGTGCATTTTCCTTCTCAACTAATCTAAGCGCCAATGGGTACAATGAGTCATTACCATCAACCCATATGGCCATCAACAATATTCCTCTGGATTTTCCTTTCAAGAAGGTGTCATCCACACCAATCAATGGCCTACAGCCTTCCTTCCACCCAACCTGTAATATAAAAATATGCTACAATGAATCAAAATAATAAAAATATTCCTATTTAAATCAGTTTGACAAAACATTACATAGATACAAAATTAATTCTACATTATGTACAGCTATAACAAAACGTCGTCCTGCTCATGTAGGGTCAAACCATTTTGAGGCATCTGATCATCTACATCTTAGTGTAATGAGATGAAAAGCGATGAAAGGTTGAACTAATAATTTATTGCACTTTTTTGCTCTCCACAGTTGGTTATCGTTTTTTGTTATAAAAAATACAGTTTAACCAAATGACATAGCTTGTATTTAACAACAACAATAAAAATGAGCAAATCAGTAAACATGACCAGATATAATATAACCATCTAATATATATGTAATGAATAAGCATGCCAACCAGCAACATTATTAATTATATTATTTCCAGTAATATATATATATATATATATATATATATATATATATATATATATATATATATATATATATATATATATATATATATATATATATAACCAAGACATGACGTGAATTGATCAATTGGAATGGTTTTCCCAGAATATCATAATGTAACAAGAGCCAATTTTGTGATACTGTGAAGGAATAGAAGAGGGAGCTGGTTACTACTTACTAGTGCAGGTTCACATGTTTTCTATCAACCAACAACTTGTTTTTTGATTTTCCAAGTAAGGATTGAGAATAATAAATTAGTATATTAAATGAACTGAAATGCAATAGACAAAACAGTAAAAGAAACACAACGCAGGGATGTATAGAGATCATGACAATGATTTGTAATTAATGGTCATTTCTATTTATGTAAAAAAGTTTATAAAAAATTTCTTTAACATTGTGCTAGTAAAAGGAGAGGGTTAAATGGTAGTGATACCTTCGAAGCATTGAAGCATACATACATCCTCTTGAATATTCTTCGTCTGTGTTCCAAACCTTCTTTGCTCACTTCGACACACACGTCTGAACCAGGGTTTGACACTTTCAACTCATTACAATATGCCTCTAAATTTCCAAACTCATCCCTGAAATTCCCTTCCATTTCCTCCATTATGATTTTCTTTGCCCTCTTGCATTTATGCATACTAACACTGACCTTTAGATCCCTTTGCACCTCCTTCTTCATCTCTTTCGACTTGAATTGAGGGTCTTCTTGTACCTTGTCCTTGAAATACTCAGCCAACCACTTTGTAGAAGCTCTTGGATTTTCAAACACACGTGCACACATGTGTTCATAACCCAATGACTTCACTTGCTACCCCACACTCTGCCCATATGTAGATGCATATAGTGTAAAAGGGCATCCATCTTGACACACCACCTTAAATGTCTTCTTATCACTTCGTACAATTCTGAGCATAACCCCACGGCTAATAGCGTACTCATCTATAGTCCTTTTAAGCTTTTTTATATCTTCAAATGTCATCCCAACAACAAAAGATGGCCTTGTACCCGAGGACTCAGCCTCAGGGAGCACACACAGCTGTTGAAGAGGCACATCATCATTTTCGCGCCCCAAGCCATCCTCATCAGATCATTCTCATCCTCCACATCAACCTCCCCAGCCTCTAAGTTATCATACACGTTTTCTTCTATATCTGAACTACTACTTTGCCCTATATAAGTGCCATCATCACTATCATCATCATAAGACCTATTGCACTATTTATCATACACATTAACATCATTGTCTTCCTCATCTTCTAGAACATTGTACTCATAACCAAGGAATTCAATTTCATCATAGTCATCACTCGTCCCATTTCTTCAATGAACCTTTCCACATTTCTTCTTACAGTGTAGTCTTCATTGACTGTTTCCTGGCCTACATTTTCACCCTTCCCTTTCACCCTATTTTCACTTCCTTCTCCGCTTACCACTTTGTCCTTGCCCTTCGATGCCATTGCCACTACACATATGCAAAGGACCAAAAGAAATAACTATGTAAAAACAAATTATGATAATAAATGGAAACCATGTTGAAGCTGCACAGAAACAGATTTTGCAACTTTAATTTGGATTGGACATGAAATCACTACAGGATAACGGCAATTTAGATGGCTCAGAGCTGACAAATAATTAGTCGCTAAGTTAATTAATCTTTCAGAGTAGCCCAATAAGCATGCAATAACTATTTTAACGATGCCAACTCTATAGTACAAACTAGTTCAAATAAAATAGACCAGTTAGTTGAAGTAGACTGTCATTTTTAAAATTTAAAAGTTTACAATTTGAAATAACACAAAAGCTTCCAATTCAATAGGCGAAAAGAAATAAAGAAATATATTTCTCAAAGCAGCAATGGCAAACAATCAGCTTAATACAAACAGATATAAAAAGGGGAGATTATTAGTTTTACGAAAATCAAATGAAGTTGTTCCTTCAATAGCTATAAATAATTATTTCAAGAAGCAATCTCTAGCTCTCTCAACATGCAAGGGTATATATATAGAGAATGACCATGACTTCACAAAAATTCATTAACGATGACAATTGAAATCTCCAGATCAACATTTTGGCATTTTACAGTAGAAAATTACAGGTTGGTACCTGTTATTGCCAGAAGCTAGATCTTTTATGAGCGACTCAATGCTTGTGTTAGTGGATTTCCTTGATGGCAAGTGCACTAGTCGAACAAGTAATAAAGAGTAAGTAAAGTATTGTCCCACAAAGACTAAGATTACCGAATGATGACGCTGAATCACAGAATTGGTTGTGTTTAAAAAGAAAATAAAGTTTGATTGGTTTGAAAGTTTCTATAGTTATGCTAATAATCTAGAAATAAACAATTGATTGTAGTCGAAGAAGATATCAGTAAAAAAGTAGGCTGAGCTCAGAGTCTTTGCCAAGCATATTAATCCCCCAGTTGCCTATACGCACTGCTATAACATTTATGCTACACAGCTCTCGCAATGCTACAACATGAACACCTTTTACAGTGTTATTCAGTTAACCCACCACTATAATCTACCAAAGCTCTCGCGTCCGATACGTACAATCCTAATTTACTGCTCCCATATATCTATGGCGATTTTCTAATTAGTTGTCATTACAACTCAAGGTGTTATGGTTATGAGCGGTAGACCCATTCCTGAAGCCTACAATAATAGGTCAAGCTTTGCACCTGCCTGCCTAGCAATCACAGTTTCTCAAATGTCTAGCCCCGACTCCCTCTCAATAAGCCGAGACCACTGATCAAGCCCTTAGCTCTCGCTAATCGACAAGAAATTAAATCACTGATAAGCAAACTGAATGTATTGAATTAAGAACTAGCAATTGGGTTCATTCTACAATTAGGAAATCATCCTCGCTCAGCCACAGGGAGTTTAGTTCATGACTGACGAGGGAATCACAGAGTAGAGCACAACAAAATAGCCCATGACCACATGATTAACTAGAATTAAAGAGAAAAGAACAGAACAGAAAGCTTAATGGAGGTTCCGATGGCGTGGAAGAAGCCTTGTCACGTTCATTTGATGGGGCCCTTTTTGTCTTTAGCCTTGGGGTCCACAATCAAAAATAACCAAGGATTGCGTATAGGCAAACCTAGGATCGTTCTCTCTCTCGAGGAGCTTTTTATTGAATCCTAAGTAATCTAAATGACATGCAAATGCAATTAAAACAAGGGGAAATTGGTTTTGGGTTTTTCAATTGATAAACTAAAATTAGAATGCAATTAAATTAAATGCTATACTATTATTTTTGGTATTTTCTTTTAAAATGGTGAATGAGTGAATGGAATGAATTAAGTGAAAATATGAATGATGAATGCTCTTGGTAATGAAGAAATGACTATCCTTGCTCATAAAATATTATGGGAGTTAAAATTCATCAAGTCTGAAGGAAAACCTCAAGATAACACTTGAGTCCAATATTCTCAATTAATAGTAGCTCCTACAAACATAGCTAACTACTACCTCTTGAGAAATTGTTAAAAACCACTTGATGTGCAATTAAAAAAAAATTGGAATAATGCAACATGAGTCTTCTTGAAATTGAGTACATAACAGTCCCTCAAAGGTCACAACTCAATCACATTAACTAGACAATAACACGCTAATAATATAATCTCAAAGCAACCTCAAGAAATTAAAACACATAGTTTTCATACTACAAAATCCAATCTCAACCACAATTGTCAAACCAACAGAGACAATAAACATTAATCTCAGTTCCAGAATTTATATACAATAATTCCTAAAACTAGGCAACCTAAATATATAAATCTAGACTAATAGATTGAACAAATTAACTCCCCTTTGAAGCTTTGAACTCAAGTCAATATCCACTACCAAGAAGCAGAGAAATCAGCCCCTCATTGCAATCTGAGAACTCGCCGGAAAATTCATCATCTCGCCGGAATCTGGGAAGAGGAGCCGGAAAAATGGAAAAGTCGCCGGAATCTGGAAAATTGCTCGCCGGAAAATTCAAAGATTTACTGGAAATCACAAAGAATAAAGTCTGACTCTGGCTTGTTGTATCTCTGTCTGAATCGTTGAAGGCCGACGGAAATAATGGAGGACGAGACGAGGACGATGGTTGGAATGCAATGAAGGTCGCTGGCTGGTTAAGTCCGGTGTTGAGTCGCCGGCGACGATGGAGGCGATGATGGAGGTCGCCGGCGACGGAGAAGGACTGGTGAAGGTCGAAGGAGGAAGTCGGAGATGAAGAAGAAGAAGAAGGTCGATGGTGTGCGTCTGGTTCAAGCTGAAGGTCTCCGTTTTCCTTTGTGGCGCTGCTGGTTCTGTTTTTATATTAATCGATTCAATCACCTTTTTCGCGGCCACCAAATCTGAATGCAAACCTAATTTATTCCCTTGGTCAAAACTCTGCGTTTTGACCAGGGACCTAAGTGAAAAGTATAAAATGTTTTGTGGAGGGACTAAAGTGTGAATTTTCAAACTCTTTTTGGGGCAGAAATGATATTTCCCAAAACAACTAGGTCATTTTCTGTAATTTGTCTCTGGCCCTTTTCTTCATTGATTTCCAATTTTCAGAAATTGTTGGGGCCTTTCTTGTAATTTTCCCCAGTCCTCAAAACTTTAATTCTGGCCCTCAAAAATCTTCATTTTCTTCTTAAACACCTACAATGCAAGATTAAACACAATGTAGCATCAAAAGTCCAAGGAATCAATTGCATGAATAATTAAAAAATTATGACCATTTTACCCCTAATTACACTTAATTCAATACAAATGTTCATACCTCAAATTAGTGATTAATCATGCAATAATGTCATAGAAAGTGCATTAAGAATCCCAATTTAATTATAAAATATCATATAAAAATATGGTTCGATCACACGTCATAGCTCCACGTCTTCTTATCTCCGTCTTACTGCTAGGAAGGATGCTGGATTCTCTTGGAGTTCTCGTGCCTTGTACTCCTCTCTACAACTCCTTCTCTTCATCGTCTGCTAATAAATAATAGGGAAAATCTGGCTTGGGGACCAATAGCCCGTTTGGTTTGGACGGCTTTTTAAAAACCCAGGACTTTTCGTACATTATTTTTTTAAAAAAAATACTTTAATTAAAAGTTGAAGTTATTTTATGTTTGAATACACCATTTAAAAAGAACTTTTAATTAAGAAAACTGTTTGGATATTAAAATAAAGAAGTACTTTTTTTTTAGTAAAATTACTCAATTGGGCATAACAAAATCATTCTTTTAGATTGTGTTCTTCAACCAGTTTGAAAAATCAAACCCTTGGATTTTCTCAACTTCTCAACAAGAGGAGAAATCAAACCCTGAGGACAGGGTTGTCATTTTATTGAAAATTAAGGGTAATTGGTGTCAAAACAAATCACTAAAAAAGAGCCAGTCATTTTTAAAAAAAATTATTGGTGTCTACTGTTAATTGCATAATCAACCACAATATTAACTTAAAACCTTTAAGTATGCTGGCAAAATTACTTTTTAGTTCTTAATTAATAACAGTGAACTATTAATTTTTTAACTTCATATCCCTCCTCTGATGATGAGGATGAGGAGAATGAACAAGACAATGAGGACGGTAGTCACCCTCATCCACATTCTCATCAGATGGGGGGGAGATGAAGGTCGAGTCAGAGTATTATCATCACATGGGGAAGGGGAAAGGTTTCAAACCATTACGATGTTTGTTGTTTCAGGAATGTTTTTGCTTAACAACCATCATTCTTATGAGACAAAATATGATGGTTACTAATTACAAGGAATAATTGAGTTTAAATACAAATCTTACGAATTGCGAAGGGTTATGACTTATGACTTATGAAGTTCTAACGGGATTATGAAGAGTTATGATCTTGAATGTCTGAATGTTACGAAGAGTTATGAAAGAGTTAAATGACAGTTGTTTTTGAAGACCGTTATGTTTTGTCTTCGCTGATATAAGTATTTAGAAGACGAATCATTTTTAAGTGTTACATGACAGTTGTTTCTTAAGAATCGTCATTTTTGTCACTAAATAAATGACGGTTATTAGCTACAACTGTTATTTTTGTGTTTTCGTGAATTTTTCCTCGCAATACACGATGGTGCGCATAATTAACTATTACATTTAAGTGTTATATATCCTTGCGCGACCTCCGCTTTGACATACATGACATTTATTAGCTATAACTATTATGTATTAGATATTATAAATGCCCAAATCTATAGTAGTGTATGCAAAGTAAGTTTTACAATATTAATTTTGTTCATTATTTATATGTAAACGGTTTAAATTTTTAGGTTTATCTATATATAACTCAAAGTTTGAAGGAATTATGTGCATATAGAAATAAAATTTAAAATGGTATAAAACTGATAGTTTAGAGTTATGGGCATAAATTTGAAAGTTTACACTACAAAAAAAAAAAAATTGCAACGGAAAAAATCCGTCGCAAAAAAAAAAACATTTTTCATCACAAAAACGGTTTGCGATGAAATTCTGTCTGTCGCAAATTTGCGACAGAAAACACGAATTTTGTCGCAAATTTGGAAATTTGAGACGGAAAATAATTTCGTTTCAAAATTCATTATATATATATATATATAGGGTAAAGGATTTCTCCAGTCACTGGAGATAGAGTTATCTCCAGTGACCCCAAAACTACGTCGTTTTGGATTAATGAATGGTGTATTAGTAATTTTAGGTGAATTAATGAAGAGTATTTCAGTAAAATTTATATGATTAAAAAATAAACAAAATTACAGAAACACCCTTCATTAATCCAAAACGACGTAGTTTTGGGGTCATTGGAGATAACTCTATCTCCAGTGACTGGAGAAATCCTTTACCCATATATATATATATATATATATATATATATATATATATATAACATAAAAATATTTTAAGAAATTCCGAAATAAAAAAACTTGTATATCATAAAAATATATAGTAACAATCATAAAGAGTTTACATAGAGAAAACAAAATATGAATAATAATGTTGCGAACAATATATACTAAAAAATAGTCTAAACAGCAGCAGTATGATGATGATGATCATCATCACCAGAATGGTCATCATCACCAGGAGCCGACCTCATACCCTTGTCTTTCATTAGGGACTGAAGTACAAGCTGCATCTAACTCATAATCTCCTGAGTCTGATGCAGCTCATTTGCTTGCTGACTCATCTGATGTTGTGTCTGGCTCAATTGAGCTGCTTACTCCTGCACCAACGCCTTCATCTTCTTCAGCTCATCTGCAAAAACAACATTAGGAAGTAGGTTTATTTTTTGTACTTCATTTAAATGAACAAGGAAATGAAAATATAACAATCAATATCAAATGTATTATGTTTACCTGTAGAAACGCCTTCACTGCCGGATGAGGAGCGTTTCGTAGGCTTCAGTCGTCTGGTAGAGGCACCCATCCCGAAGAGTCTCCCTTTCTTATCAAATCCGTTTGCAGCCTTAATGAATAGATTCTCGTTATCAAACTGAGAGGATGCAGGGTCGCTCTCACTCCACGAGTCTCTCTCATGTGACAACTTCTGATAGGTTTCCTACAAACACAAAAAATACATCACAAATAAGGTATGTAAAATGAAATAAATATGTTGGTGCCTAAAACAAATAATAAATGCAATAAATGTGTCACCGCTAATTGCTGCAATTTGGTGTTAATCCAGCGCCCCCACTACCTTCAAAGTCCTGGGAATGGGTCCACCCAAAGGCAGCCCAATCAATCATTTCTACAGGAACTTCCCCAGACTCTGCCTGCAAACAAAAATGATGACCGTTAATTAATTACTTCAAAGTACAAAATATTGAATTATGCTCTTTGTTGAATGTGTACGGCTCTCTAAGTTTGGAAGTTCGTCTCGTGGCATACTCCACCAAATGCAAATTAGGCCTTCTGCAAATTAAATCGCTTCTTGTCTCATCTTGCATTGACTGTGTCCTTCGTCTTGCCCTTGGTGTCCATCACGATGTACATAATATTGCAAAACACATTTCTCTCAATATGCATCACATCGAGGTTATGTCTTAACAATTGATCTTTCCAATATGGTAGTTCCCAAAAGATGTTGCGTTTGTTCGAATGATGATCAATGCCATATCCCTCAGGTCGCTGGAAGCAGCTCCCTCTTCAACACTTTGAATGTGCTTCACCCTGTCCCATATTTCTTGGCTACTTAAACGACAAAGTTGATTTGCCCGTTCGACTACATTCCGCCTGAAGTCTTTTTTATTTCTCCTAAGCAGATGATCAACGGGCAGGAATCGCCGGTTCCTATCAAACCAACAGACCTTGCGACTATATTGCAAGCTAAAACCCACGTTCTATTCAAGACATACCAGACATGCAAGCTTCTCCGAAGTTTGCCAACCACTCAACATCTCATATGCAGGGAAATCATTTATCTTCCACATTAAGGCAGCCCGCATGGTAAAATTCTAGCTCAATGATACATCATACGTAAGAACCCCTTTACTCCACAACATCTTCAACTCGGCTATCAAAGACCTGAGGTAGACATCTATCTTCTTTTATGGGTTGAATGGCCCAGGGATCAACGCGTTGAGGAAAAAAAACTCTCTTATCATGCACATGGAAGGTGAGAGGTTGTACGGAGTCACAATCACAGGCCAACAGGAATAATTATTGCCCGTATTGTTGAAAGGAGCGAACCCATCCGAACATAAACCAAGATGGACATTACGGGGATCCGTTGTAAACAAAGGATTCGCCTCGTCAAATTTAAGCCAAGCTTCGACATCGAATGGATGCATCACAAATTTTTCATCCCTACGATGCTCCCGGCGCCATCTCATGTGAGCAGCTATTTGTTCTGATGAATACAAGCTCTGAAGTCTGAGCACGAGAAGAAAGTACCACATCTTACTTAATGCTTGAAGGGTCATTTTCCTTCCATTCCTCACAACTTTGTATTTGTCATGTTCAGAGAATTTACAATTGGTTAGCTCAGCATCATCCTTGTAATACAACATACATCCTCTAGGGCAACAATAGATTTTTTCACATTTAATCCTAAGCTCTTTCACCTTTTTTTTGCTTGGAATAAATCCTTCAGCAAATTATTGTCTTTGGGAGCAACCTTACTTATGATTTGTATCATTTTGTTGTAATTCCTCTCACTCATATGGTGATCATTCTTCAAGCTTAGTGTTGCTAGGGTACCCGATAGTGATGAATGTTCACTATTTTCAATGTGTTTGCAACCTTCCCATAACGGACGTTGCGCATCTTGAAGCATTTTATAGAACCTATCGGCTTCTTGATTAGGATCCTCTCCCATGTATGATGGTTGATTATGTGTACCGGTCTCCTCTTCCATGTATGATGGTTCAGCATGACTAACGGGATCAAAATATTGGCCAATCGACGGTCCCGCGACATCCATCACTAATTGTTCATATTGATTAAGGTTGTCTCAATGACTATTGTTCCCATAATAATCACTCGGTGTATGTCAGACTTCGCCATGACATTCCCAACATTCATAATCCTTCATGAATCCCTTTTTATACAAATGGATTCTGACCGTACCCTGATCTTAAAATTTTAAACACCTACATTTGACACACGGACAATTGATCCAGGTACTTGAATTAGTTGATTGTGCCAAAAAAAATTGGATGAATTCTTCCAAACCCTCCAAGAATGCTTGAGTTAGTTGTTTTTTCTGAGTTAGACGATTGTACATTCAACTCTTATCACGATCGCCTTCCATACTTCCTCAACTCAACCCTACACAAAGACTTTTGGAACATAACACAGTAATACTAACTAATTCTAACTTCCTTACTAATTAGGCCACTAATATGTTTTATATGCTTTGCATATCAACATGTCACAAACACATGCAGTGAACAAAGAATAGACCCCGGCAAGAAAACAAAGAATGAGGATAGTACACTAGAAGATAGGGATATGCATGTGACGGGAACAAAAAAAGAATGATAAAGTACAGGTGAAAATGGGGGCATATTACAATTTTCTTGTAAAAACATATATACTATTATTTCATCACAGTGCAAACACGCAATTATATCAAGGTTGTAGTTTGTTACCTTAATTCCAACAACCGGTTGCAGGAAAAAAAAACAAGGGTCGAACGATGCAGAAGAGAATAATCCACAAAAAATCCAACTGTGGCAAATGAGAAAAATAGGATATAATTTAGCCTCAGCATAAATCAGAATTAACCAAGTAGCAAGGAAGTACCAATATTTCCTATTAATCTATTAAATAATTAAGCCTTTACTTTTAAGTTGCCATTTCTTTTGCTTTTTTTTCAACTTTGTGCACTTAATTAATTAATGTTTGTGGGATTAAATGGAGGAGATGCAACGTCTCTTAATTAATAAAAATTATTATTATTGTAACATCCCGTTTTTCAAAAAACAATATAAAATTTTTTCATCAGAGTAGAGCATCGGAACAAGAGTGTAACTGATATATATTCAAAATGCCCACTGGCTAGTTACAGAGACGGTACGATAACCGAGAGTTTCTTTGAATAATAACAGAAGTGTCTCCCTGGCAACAAAAGATAGTCTTCATAGGACTTCTAATCGTCTTTGCTTTCCTCTCTCCTCGGTCCTCCCGACCACGACGCTATGTTAAGAGCTGAGATCCGCACCGGATCTCAGGTAACGGTTAACCTCATGTTTACATATACAGCATATGGGTTACAGAACAACATTAACACAACATATGAATCACACCCAACCAATGCAAATGTATCGCTCCCAGCATGCAGATATATCGCTCCCAGCCTCACAGATGTATCGCTCCCAGCATTACAGACATATCGCTCCCATCATTACAGATATATCGCTCCCAGCATGCATACAGTTATCTTCTAACATCAATATGCAGACCACATATAAACATACCATCCACACATCACATATACGCATAGTATAACCATCAGAGTTAGTGTTACAGTACGCGAACGTATCTTCGTTGACGGTAAACGGTACTTCTGTCGGAATACGGTACGACAGTTGATTAGAACGTAATCAGGGATATCCTATAAGGATAATATTGTATCTATTAGAAATCAGTCATTACGACGGACATTTTAGTCATAAATGACCATTTTACCCTTGACCCCCTAATCGGCGGAATTTCGCCAGCACTTCGTTACTTTGACTCTAATCTTCCAAAATTTTGCCATAACTCTTCCTCCAACATTATTTTCGAAATTAATACTTTAATTACCCCTAAAACATGATATCTAATCATACTTGGAAGATTAAAGATCAAAACAACATCTACCCTAGAACTTCAAGAACTACCGAACTAAAGACTAGAACAGAATAACTTACCAGTTGAAGAACTTCACTACAACTTCTCCAGAGCTTCTCTCTCTAACTTCCCTCTAGAATTTCGAAATATGCAAGAGCATTTGGTGTGAAGAATTCTCAAAGGGATTGGTGGCTATTTATAGAAGAATTTGTGAGGGCAAAATGGTAAACTTCCAACTTTCTACTTCAATTCTAAGCCATGGAATTTAGGGTTTCTAGAAGCTTCATTGTTGGCCACACAATCCACCTCCTTACATCATCTTTCAACCAAGTGACATCATCAAGGTGATGTCACTCCCTTGCTCTAGAAGTTGTCCTACCGATAAAGTCTCTGTTCGGTGTTCTAATCGCGTAATCTTGGAGAATCTCAGAAATCCAAGAACATAGCCTCAAAGGTCTATTCATCCTCTTTAGAAATATCTAGATTAACTAAATTTTTTATCCTATTCAGGTCATTCCGTTGCCTGCCGAACATTTTCGGATAAACGCTTTCGGTTACGGAAATCGCTTCGGGAAATGTCAACTTTGGGACAAAAATTCACTGATTCATAATATGTCCAGATGTTAGGAAACAAGTCCAAGGATTTTGAGTTAGGATATATTTTCCATTGGTTCTCATTTCCTCAACTGCTCCTTCTCCTTTTTCGTCTGATTCCCTATTCATTCCGCCGGTTACGGAAATGATTCGGAGACAGTCTACTCCGAGATAAAAATACACTTGTCCATAATATGCTCTGACCTTAGAAACCTAATTCATTATTTTCTAGATAGGATTTAATCTCTATTAGTGGTCATTTATCCTATTTGCTTTTTCACAAAAATATCACAATTTATATTATTATAATAATACAAAATATCAAGATATTATTTTGAAAAATCTCCAACCCCTTTCACACCTAATATTTCGGCTGCCCCTTTTATTTTTTTCTGTTTTTTATTTATTTTTTAACTAACTAATATTATATATATTTTAATTATATTATATAATCCACAAAATTTTTCAATTGGTCCGTATATGGATTTAGGCTTAAAATTACTTAATCTTATATATTTTTCTTAATCTTCTCCAATTAATTAGCAAATATATTTTATGCTAATTTTAGCCATTAACATTTACTTAAAGGGTTTTACATATTTACCCTTGGATTTTTCTCTCAATCGTGCTTAATCAATTAGCCAGAAATTATTTAACTAATCCCTCACTAATTGTTGATAATTTTATTATTTAGGATTAACCATTATCTCACAACTATTTTACTGACATTGATATTTTATGTCCCATGTAAAATATTAAAAATCATGGGGTCCTTTTGGTCCTCCAAATACTTTTTGATTTTTGCCTCATTATTTTCCAAGGAAAATAATCCCAAAAATTCCCTAAATTAGAGACAATATACTCTCTAATTTTTAACAAATATTTTATTACCATTTTGGATTTATCATAATATTTTCTGGCCATTTTATGGCCCATAATTGCATTTTTGGCCTTTATTTCTTCTAATTTCATTAGAGTTTTCCTTAGAAATTAGAATAAATATTCTACAAGGCTTTGACACCACATATTCACCTATTTATCATAATTCAGATTTTAGGGTATTACAATTATTATCTTGAATTAATTAATTAACTACATATTTAATTTGTACTATATACATAGTGGTAATTTATAATCTTCTGATTGAATTATATGCACAAATATTTCCATTATTATTTAAACGGCTGATTTATATGTTTTTTATTTATATAATTATGTATAGTAATCTAATTTTGCAATGCAATTGTTTTAAATACATTAGGAATCCACTACCCGAACATATAAATGAGAATTACAAATCACAACATATAAAAATAAGAAAATGAATTTTATTTTTATGCTAATTTAATCAAATATAGATAATACTATATAAACTACATTTGATTCTTATATTCTTAAATATTATACTAAATATTGCTTTAGATTCTTATATACTACTTTTCATTGCATTCACATTAATTGATTCCATAAATCAATGGGGATTATAAAAAAATAAATATATTATTATGTAGTAGCATATTTGTGAGGACAGTAATATAAATTTTGAAAGTGCTTATACAATAACCAAATAAAGAAATATAAAGATTCATATCCTGACTACATAGGGTCAAAAATTAAACCAAAAGAAAAAACAACTCCACTATATATAATCAAAGTATTATACCAAAGAATCTCAATCAAGTGTATAAACCATAGCAAACATGTCTAAACACAAAGTAACTATCTAACAATAAATGATAAAAAAGCTAAAAAAAAAAAAATTTCAAACTTACCTGGCAAACCGGTGACGGCAGAGGCGGAGACCGAAAGGGGCGGCGCAGGGGCAGCAGCGGCACGGCGACGGGCGATGGAGGACGAATGGTGAAAAGGGAGAGCGCAAAGGGAGGGACGGATCGTGAAAATGAAGGAGAAAGAAGAAGTGGGAAAATTAATATATGAGTTTGCGATGGAAATCCAACTTCCGTCGCAAACCTGGCGGTTTTGCGACGGACAGACGTGTCCGTCACAAAACCCCACCAATGGTTTGCGACGGAAGACTATTTCCATCGCAAACTGGCGGTGCAAAACATCAGTTTGCGACGACGTAGTTATCTGTCGCAAACTTTGTCCGTTTGCTACGAAATTTTTAATTTCGTCGCAAACTTTGCTATTTTGCGACGGAATATAACTTTCATTGCAAATACCCCAAAATTTGTGACGAAAAAAATTCCGTCGCAAATTCCATCACTAATCAGCTGTTTTCTAGTAGTGTTATTTTTACGTAGTTTTAAGTTCAGGAAAATTTTATATAATTTACCGTCAATTTTATAATTCAATCATTATCCAAAGATTATGACTATATTTGTCACGCATAGACAGAACATCTTGGTTGTGGATTTATTTAGTGGCCCAATTTCTTGTTTGTGTCGTGTCTGTTTTTAATTAGACCTAGTCCCGTCCCCATGAAGGGGCAGTGGCGGACAATTTAAAATGATATTTAAAAAGTAAAAGCCGATGGACGTTTTTCAAATGAAAGCTAAAAGGAGAAAGTCCAAAATGCTATTTAAGAGTATGCATAAAACTATTGTTTTTATAATTTTTTGTTCGATCCATGGGAGAAATAATAATTTAAAGGGCTAAGGTCTAATTTTGATCTAGAATTTATTTTGCGCATGAGTATCAATAAGTTTTTTGTTGAATTAGTATTATGGCCTAAAAGCTTTTTTTTTTTTAAAAAAAAAAGCAATGTTGCCTTTGATGGTAAAAAATGTTAATTGTCAAAGTTAATTTTTTAATAGTCATTATTAATTTTTTTAATGATTAAGACAATTTTTCTTCTTTTTTTTAACACTTCCAGGCTGATATTAATTTGGGAGAATTACACTCAGGTCCCAAGGAAGGAAAAAAATTACAAAAAAGTCCTAAGAGAATTTTTGTTGTAAATACATACATTTCGTGTTGTAAATACATACAAATATTTACAACAGGAAAATTATATATTTACAACAACACGAAAAGTAATTTTCATTCCGTACAAATAATATCAAAAAAGTCTCAAACCATTTACAACAGGAAAAGTATATATTTACAACAACATTTAAACACCGACCATTTACAACAGAAAAAGTATGTATTTACAACAGAAAAAGTATGTATTTACAACAACATTTAAAAAATTCTGTACAAATAATATCAAAAAAGTCCCAAATCATTTACAACAGAAAAATGTATGTATTTACAACAGGAAATGTATGTATTTACAACAAAAATTTTCTTGGGACTTCTGGGTAATTTTGTGATTTCAATGGACTTTTTTGTAATTTTTTTCCTTCCTTGGGACCTGAATGTAATTCTCCCTATTAATTTTACAAAAGCATCTAGGACACACAACTCCTATATATATAAAAAATAAAAATAAAAAAATTGGGCAAAATTAGACCTTACCCAAATTTAAAATTTTACGAAGATTGCACTCATTTTTCTAACAACAAATTATATTCCCTCCGATCCTCAATATAAGAGCTAGTTGACTTTTATTTGAGACATTAAGGAAGCTAAATATGTTAGATTAAAGTATTTATATTTATTATTTTTCTTCAAACTAATTTGTCTGATTTATAAATTGAAATAATACACAATATATGTTATGATTAAGTACTTTATTTTTTTTATTTCTTAATCTCTCTTAAGAAAGTCAATTTACTCTTATATTAAAAACCAAAAGTAGCATATGATAAATTATTTGCGGGGTCGAGACTAAGTCTAATTAAACAGACACGACACAAACAAGCAATTGGGCCATTAAATAAATCTACATCCAAGATGTTAAAAGGAGAAAGTCCAAAATGCTATTTATTTATTTTTTTTGGTAGAAACCAAAATGATATTTAAGAGTATGCATAAAACTATTATTTTCATAACTTTTTGTTCGATCAATGGGAGAAATAATAATTTAAAGGGCTAAGGTCTAATTTTGATGTATAAGTTTTTTGTTGAATCAGTATTATGACCAAAAAGCTTTTTTTTTTTAAAAAAAACAAACAAACAAAGCAATGTTGCCTTCCACGGTAAAAAATGTTAATTGTCAAAGTTACTTTTTTAATGGTCATTATTAATTTTTAACGACTAAGATAATTTTACTTTTTTTTAACACTTCCGGGTTATATTGATTTTACAAAAACTTCTTGGACACACAACTTCTATATAAATAAAAAAAAAAAAAAAAAAAAAAATTGGGCAAAAGATGACCGTACCCTAATTTAAAATTTTACAAAGATTACACTCATTTTTCTAACAACAAATTATACTCCATCCAATTCTTAATATAAGAGTTAGTTGACTTTTGTTTGAGACATTAAGGAAGCTAAAGGAGTTGGATTAAAGTATTTATATTTATCATTTTTCTTCAAACTAATTTGTCTGACTTATAAATTTATATATAATCTAATAGTAGTAATATACACAACATATGCTTGATTAAATACTTTATTTTGCTTCCTTAATCTTTCCTAAAATAGTCAATTTACTATTATATTAAGAACCGGTAGCATATGATAAATTATTTGTGGTCAATCATCTTTATATTTGTTGTTTGGTCTTCATTTTCTTCCACACCCTATTTCCCCTTTCCTCTTCCATCATTTTTTTTTTTTTCAATTGAATTGCTAAAAAAGTAATCCTTTTGTTCAAGCATTTTTAACTAATTCTCAATAAATCAGTTAAAAAAACATCATGTTTATTTTCATTGATTTTTTTTTTTTTTTTGGTCCATGTTAATTCCCCATTTAATATGATATTTCACATGAGAAATATGTTGGTTTTTAATTTTTAAACGTACTACCAATACTTTTAAAAAATGTTATGCTCCCTCTCATTCTTAATATAGAACATATTTATCTAATTTGATTATATTAAGGAAGATATTTAAATTATAGGAGTATTAGTTAATATGATATGTATTTTTCTAAAACACCCTAATCATCTTTCTTAATTCTTTCATTTTGTCTCCTCCTTGATTATTGTTGAGTGATCATTAATAGGGGTAAATTAGAAAAAGATCGACTAATATTATAAATAAGCCTTATATTTAGGATCAAGATCAACTTTTTAAATATACCATATAGAAGTGGAGGAAGTATGATTTAAACGGAGGGACCCAGGGAGTACTAAGCGAGTGAAACCAATCAACCTATCGATTTTTATCATGAATGAAAGGACATAATAGATCAAAGAAGGATAATTATTTAATTTTTTTTGTGACATGCTTTTGAAAAAGAATACAGGTAATAGTATAAAAATTCAGTTTTTACCAAGGTTTTGAACCCTAGATTGGTCATTGAATCGATGGAGGTATTGAGTTAAGGATCAGTGGGTCAGATTAGAGTTAAACCGGAATCAGACCAGTATTAAGAATATAATTTAATTAAATATTTAAAAATATTTATATTTTAATAATAAACAATATTTTGTGGTATGGAAGGATATGATGTGATATTAGACCTTTGGAAATATGAGAAGATGTACAAAGAGATCAGAGTTTATGTGGCTAAAAAGTAGGGATAAGGGTCTTATTTGCCCCGGAAGTTTTCGCTTTGGAGCACTCAGCACCTGGAAGTTTTTTTTGGACCAAAATTGCCCCATAAGTTAACAAAATGGCGCAATTTTGCCCCATAATTTTTTTTATGAGCAATTTTGCCTTAAAAGTTTTTTTAGGAGCAATTTTGCCTTGAAAGTTTATAAAGTGGAGCAACAATTTAACGGTCCAGATTAACGAAAGGGCAAGATTGCTCCAAAAAAAAAAAACTTCCGGGTGCTGAGTACTCCTGAGTGAAAACTTCCAAGGCAAATAAAACCCTTATCCCTAAAAAGTAAAAAGAGATCATGGGGCTTGGTTTATGTGGCTAAATAGTAGAGCAATAAATAAATAGGATTCTTCTAGCATGCGTGATTGCTTTACTGACTTAGACATGAGTGTGTCAGATTCTTCTCTTAAACTATGCCTTCATTCTCTCTCTCCTCACTAACTCCCTCCTCATATGTTCTGATCAATCACTCTCTCTTTCTCCATTGCGAGTCTCACTTTCATTGAGATAAATCTACCGGTAATAGGATTATGATTAGACTTGGCCAGCATGAGGAAAATCCTTCTAGCACTTGGGGCAACTTGGATGTGGCATCAATAGCTGATCTTGTTTGATCAGAGCACAGGTTTCGGCGATGCGATGGCAAGATGATCGAGTGTTGCAAAATGCCCTAGGAGCGAACTCTGTTTGTGAAACACTTTCTCTTTCGTCTTCACAACTCCACCTAGCTTTTCATCTTCTTCGTCTTGTTCTTCTTCTTATGGTGCTAATTCCTTTCTCTGGTGTTACAAACTTTCGTTGTCCTCTCGATTCTTTTCCCCTACTTCTCTATTCCGTTGCTTCTTGGCGTTGGCGGCAACTCCGCTCTCATGCGCTTGCCAGTGCTATCCACCACTGCAACTGCATGATGACCACCCTCCTTCACCACACCGACCTCAGATCTTTCTCTCTCTCTCTCCCCTCTCCTTTTATCTTTTCTCACCATCAATCCGACGGCGAGTTTCAGTTTCACGTGACTTTTTTTGTTAAAAAAAACACCCTGACAATCTGTGGCTCAGTCAACTCGGCCGATTCAGGCCGAGTTGACTTCGGGTCAACTCGAAACCCCGATTTTACCCCTAACTCAGACCGGTTTTCCGGCCAGTTCGCCGGTTTCTTGTTCGAACCGGCCGGTCCGGGTTTCAAAACCTTGGTTTTTACACGCATTATTAATATTAATCATAATTATATATTGTTGATGTTAAATAATAATGAACCTTAAAGGTAAAAAAGTAATAATGAACCAAAAAATGTTACAAAGAAACACCATAGACGCATAGATGAAAGACATTATGATGGTAAGATAGGATTCAATTATTTGCAATATTATATGACTTTTCCCTTTAAATTCAAGTTTGTTTATATATATATATATATATATATATATATAATCAATTTCTAGTAACAAAAATTCTCTGTTTTTCCCCTACAAGAAGGAATGCTTTCATTTTGAAAGAAAAACTTACAAGAAAGTCTGGAGAAAAACCAACAAAAAAGAAAAAAAAAAAAGACAACAACAAAATATTATTATATAGTGTCAAATCATCTCCTTCAAAATCACAAAATCAATTAATAGTATTATTTCTGGATCTTGATACAAAATCTCGTTTGTGTGTAACTTGCACGATCAAAAGGATACTACCTCTTTATTGAAGCCTTACCACCCAATTTCTCATCATGTTTGCTTCTATTTGCATCCATGAGAATCCATTGATGCAACACCCTCGGATCAAACTTCCTTATTTAAAATTAATTTTCTCTCTTGGGAAATGATCTCCATCAACGTCTTTGCAAATTTTTATTATCTCCAAAACTCTGATGGAGGTGACGTCGGTGCTTGTCCTCTTATCTTCACTATAATGTTGAATCAAAATAAGTTAATTAAGCCCACCATATCAAAAGGTACAAGTTATATATATATATATATATATATATATATATATATATATATATATATTACCTCATCAAATCATCTAGTTCACTGGTTTTAAATATGTTTTTGACGGGTCCCTTTGGACTTTTTAAATCTCCAATTTTCTTTGAGTTTTTCATTATCAGTAGGTTTTCTAGTGAAACTCACAAATTTAATCCATATTTTTAGGTGAAATTTAGTTTAATTTTATACGCTTTGATTTTCCATACACATATTCTATTTTATTTTTATTTTTTGGGAGAATTTCATTATAGTTAGTCCCACAAAAGGGATTTAATTATTATTATTATTGAGGTCCAAGAGATTGTGAAATTTAGTTGTCTTTTTAGCTGAAAGTAAAATTAAGTTGGGAAGTGAAAAGACCTAGTTACCTTTTAATTTGCTAACTTGTAGGACTATAAGCAGGGGCGGAGCTTGAAACAAAAATTTGGGGGGCCAAATATATATTTATTAACTAATTAAATTTTTTAAGATTATATAACATTTTAAATATATTCTATAATAAAATTATTTTAACAATTCTAATGTATAAGATAACATGTCTATCTCAAGTATGAATGTCATATCAATTACAAAATGAGAAGATATCATGAAATTTCAGAAGATCGCCTGTTATATAATATATCAAAATATTAAAGGTTAACAATGTAATTTATAATACAAAATTAATAAAAGACTATACTAAATGAAATAATTAAAATTACTTTCACTTAAAGTAATGCACTTTGTTCTTTTAATGACTTGAAATCATCAGTAATTGAATCAGTAGTGAAAGTCTCAGTTATTTCTTTTTCAATATGAATTACCATATTATCTGTAGTAAAATCATCTTCCATCTTGTTACGCAACCTTATCTTAATTATTTTCATTGCTGAAAACGAGCGTTTTGCGGTAGCTGTTGAAATTAGAAGAGTTAATAAGAGGCGAATCAATCGATCAATCAATTAATACACCTTAGATTTTCTTGTTTTCATCAAAGCACAACATAATTCAAGTAGAGTTAATAGGTTGTTCAAATGTGGATGACTAGAAGCATCAATAACAAAATATTAAAGTTGAGGCTTCAAAATTATATTCTCTTGCTTAGTAAAATCAGCAGGATAGTATTTTGTAATAAGAGTGCAAATATTATCAATGTAGAAAGTTTTACAAGAGCATCCTTAGGAATCAAATGAGAGCTAAGTGTCAAAAGCTCCAAAATTTTAAGTTGTCAACGTCAGGGGGAGGGAACAAAAAAAAGGAAAAATGTATTAAAAAAAATTGGGGGGCCAAAATTAAATTTTACATTATATAATTTTTTTTATAAAAAAAAATTTGTTAGCAATTTTTTTTTTTTTTTTTTTGGCTATGGCTCCCCTATGTCATAAAGAAGCTCCGTCCCTAACTATAAGTATCATATGAAGGTAAGAATGTGGTGAGAGTTTTATCCGATAAAGTGAAAATAACCTTTTTAATTGGTTATTAGAGGTGCCTCGTAGGGTTTGGCGGCATTTTAGATATTCTTTGTGATTCTGGGCTGGAAAAGTAACAAAAAATTAATGAAGCACGCATGGAAATAAAAAGCAAAGCACATCTCACCCAAAAAAGGTGGGGGAAAAAGAAAGCACGTATCACTTTCTTCGTTATAGGGACTTTATATCCCCCACTTTACTTTTTCATCCCAAAAGAACCAAGGAGTTGTAATTTAATTTTAGGTAAAATTTCAATAAACCCCAATACAAGCAATTTTATTTTAATTAACCAATACTTTTGAAACTTCACTACACTCATTGACCATAATAAAATTAAGTTTTGTGGGTGAGAAGACAATAATATACGTGTCTGTTTGGATCATCTTTTTTTTTTTAGCTTCTCTTCTCTTTATAAAAAGAAGTTAGGCCAAACAAGTTTTTATATAAGCTCTTATAATAAAAAAGAACTTTTTTACAATAAAGAAAAAAGCCAAAAACTCCTTGAGAGGAGCTTTTTTTAAGATCTTATTCTTTTGATTGTTGCTCTGTTTTCTCTTCCCTCCTCCCACTGTCATCTCTTTCAACCAGGATGGTCTCTCCCTCTACAAATTGAAGCTCTCCATGAACGAACCTGACTCTTCTCTCTCCTCCTGGAACGACGGCAATGTCGACCCCTGCTCATGGTCTGGCATCACTTGCGACCCCACCAACACCTCCGTCACCGAGCTCGACCTCTCTAGCTCCAACATTGCCGGCTCATTCCCGACTTCAATTCTCTGCAACCTCACCACCCTTGTCCTCTACAATAACTCCATCAACGACGCCCTCCCACCGGAAATCTCTTTGAATGCATTTATTTATCTTGTGAATGCCTTTAATTTTCTTGTGAATTCAATTATTTATCTTGTGAGTGGCCAAAATATTTTTGAAAACTCATGAATTCTTTTGAATCATTTTATTTGTATTGTAAATACTCCTTATTTGTCTTGTGAAGGCTCTTATTAAAAAAGAAAGCAAGGACATCATTATCTTTTTACACACAAAACTTATTTCAATTTGGTCTAAGAGGTTGCAATGTAATTTCAGAATTTTTTAGGATGATTCAGATAAAATTGGACTCATGGAGGGCTAATTGAAATTTTCTCTTAATTTTATTTTATCTTTGAGCCTGTCTTCGATGATCACTTCCCCATAAACAACCTATAACTGTACTATATTTTAATGTAAAAATTTGTACGTATGTTTATACACCACCTCAACTAATAAGGACGCCTTATGGGTTTCCAACTTGTTTTCACTACTTTGTGGGTAAGATTGTTTATTATCCCGACCAACGGCTTGTTAATATAAATTTAATATTTTAAAACAATTTATAAAATGTTACTCCCTCCTATTTTTAATATAAGACATATTTAGAGGTTAATTTTGATCTCTTCAGTCTTTTTTATGAGTAACTTTCTCTTTCTTAGAGTTAATTCTTTTTATAAGCAACTTTATCATTGTGTTCCAAAATTTAAGCTACTTTTTTCTTTCTACCCTTATTAAATACATATCTTTATATCAAGTTTCTGAAAACCGGACCGGTTACTGAATCGGTAGAGGTACTGGGTTGAAGGTCAATGGGTCAGACTGGAGTCAAACCGGTGTTAATTAAAAATATAATTTAATTAAAATAAGTAAAAATATTTCATATTTTAATAATATAAAATATTTTATGGTGAAAAGACGAGAAGGTGTGATGTAATGATAGATAATATAGGAAGAAGTGTAATATTATATTAATTTTTTTTAAAAGAAGGAGAGAACCAGTTCACTTTACATCTCTCATATCATTTTGAGAGGAAAAAAAAAAAGATCTCTCATATCTCTCTCACACTGTTCAAGGTACATCATATTTCTTATCTCTCTCTCACACAAAAAGGGATCTGAAAATTCAAAATTCTAAAGAACCTAAATGGGTTGGGTTTCTCTCATTATCATTTTCTCATTATCTCTAAATCACATCCGTCCAATCAACACAGTACTACTTTTACTTTTCTCTCATTTTCCCAATCAATGGTCAAGATGTGGCCAATGAGAGACAATGAGAAGAAGGATAAGGAGAGTATCTCCTTCCAACCTAAACATAGCAGAAAGCTTGCAGGAGCCAGGAGTTGAGTCACGGGTTCATTTCCCTTATCTCTCTCTCACACGATTCATTACGCAAAAAGCTCGCCGTCGGCCGATTATAGATGGACCCTCAATCGTTTCTCAAATCCTCTCAAAAGCCACCGATATACCCTCTATAAACTTCATTTCAGATCTCTCCCTCTCATCCTGTAACACCCCAAATTCCATACCTCAAATGGTGTCGGATGACACTTGATTTTAGAAAATTCGACAGAGTTTGAGGTGCTACATCAGAGTACTGCGGAAACGGAGAGCAATGGGCTAATAATTGGACAATGAGTATCTGATATAAAATACCCCGACATATGATGATGCCAGGCGTATGCTGGTTAAATTGAAAATCCTGAAGGAATATTCATGTGATACAATATACAGAGCTTTGTACAATTACATTTCTAAAAAAAAATAACTATACAACCTAGACCAAGCCTTAACTAGACTTGGGGCAATGAACCTAACTCTGTTAACCGAACAGAATGGCCAGATAAGTGTCTATCATGGGGGCCTCACCGAGTTCACGACGACTTATTGGCTGACCCACATAGACTAGCATTGCCTTCGGCACCAAACTGTTCGAAGTAACTTTATTAGATCCATGCCTGACAACAGGCTCTGATAACTTCTTTCGGCTCCTGCCTCGACCAGTACATTATTACGACTTTGCCCATTGGTTCCTCTTTATGACTCCATCTACCGGTACCCTCTCTGATATTTATGATATTCCTGATATTTCTGCTTGAACCTTTTCTGCATTATTAGTTAAGACTGAGGTCCAATGCCCATTGGACCTCAAGTAACGGTTAACCTCATGTTTATATAAACAATATATGCACAACAGATATTTCTAAAATTACAGCAATGATCAAGCCAATATGTCGTATGATCATTTATTAACAACTACAATAACATGTAAAGTTAATTCCGGTCTGCACTCTTCACCCGTGCCACGATGTACGGTCGTGTCCTCAGCGCTAGGAAAACTCAACGGCATTATCATGACTATAACCCGTAAAGCTGTAATTAGTAATCTAAGTACGATTCCTTAGTCACAGTGCATATCCAGGGCAGAGTCCCGTTCATGGCTTTATGAAAGTATCCACAACATATATAAGCATAAGAGTTAAGGTTACAGTACGCCGCGAACGTACCTTCCACCGTGAAATGGCCAAACATCCGGCCTTCTGAACCTGACTCCGGACTTCCCGGATATCCTAAAGGGTAATACCGTATCTATTAACTCATAAACAATATCCTAACAGATATCCTAGTCACAAATGACTATTTTACCCCTGACTTCGCTATCCGACGAAATTTCGCCAGACTTCGCTACTTTGACTCTAATCTTCCAAAATTTTGTCATATCTCTTTCTCCATCATATTTTCGAAATAAATACCATATTTAACCATAAAACATGATATCAACAATATATTGGAAGATTAAAGATCAAAATAACATCTAAGCTATGAACTACTAAACAAAAGACTAAAACCTAAAAGCTAAGGACCGAAGAACTTACCCAGAACCTTGCTACTCCTTCTCTCTAATTTCGAATTGCTCAAGGCAATTTGGTGTGAAATTTTCAAATGGAAGGGAGGGCTATTTATAGAAAAAGTCTATGGCATTTTTGGTAGTTCTTTTGAACTTTCTCTCCTCCATTTTAGACCATTGGATCTAGGGTTACTTTTCATCTCTCATCCTCACCCTTAATCTCTCCAAAACGTCCTCACCCTCTCTCTCCTCTATCCTCTTCCATTTTTCATAAATGCTCCATGTGCATTATCCCATGTGTTTGTTTGTTTATATATTAAATAATTCACCACTTGATGTTCCAATTGTATGTGTTTTGTAAATCACAAATATCCTTAGAGATAAAGTTTGAAGTTTATGTAGCCTCTTGAGAAGCACTTGAAATAACAAGAATTATGGTTCAATTTGGGGTTTTTACTAGCCTTTTGGTCATTTTAGGATTAACCCCGACGGTTACGGAAATGACTTCGGAGATAACCTACTTCGGGCTAAAAATACACTTGTTTACAATAAGTCCTGATGTTAGATACTTAGTTCACATATTCAAGATACAATTTAATTTCTATCGATTCTCATTTATCCTATTTGCTTTTCATCAAATATCTTCTTTTCTTTTCTTTCTCTTTCCTCCCACTTGCATATACACACACTCACACATTTTTCTCTCTTTCCCTCTTCAAAATTTCGAAATTCATGGACAATATTTAGCCAAGGAATATGCTTCTCCACTTGCACAAATATCCTATGTTCTATGGGTTCCTATTGGCTAATTCATTTTCACATGGATTAAGGCTTGATTTATTAGAACCTTTAGATTAACTTTATGAGATCAAACCTTGGCCATTGGATCTAGTTGCAATTGTTGACTTTTCAACATTAATTAGCCAAGCTTAATTAATCCCTAATCCAATGCTTAATTGCCCTTGCATTACATCTCCCATTGATTAATTGATTAGTGCTTTAATTAGACAAGCTTAATGCTTCATTTTTTGCCCTTATTCATTTCGAAATTATGGCCCTCTTTGATGATCCTAATTTGCTTCCAATCATCTTGAAGGATTATGCAACTAATCTCAATTAGTGCAAGCTAATTTACTGTTGTCAATTCCCATCAATTTGTTTAAGTGTTTACATAACGCTTTCTTGCTTATTTTAGCCATGATCAATTATCTACTAATTGTTGGCAATTTTCTTTAATTGGATTAATTATTTTCTCACAACTTTTGGGTTTACTTCGGTCAAATATGCATCATGCATTATTTTAAAAATCATAGGGCAAGTTATGTTCCCCAAAATAATATTGGATTTCTGCCTCTTTAAATTTCAAGGAAAATATACCAATAAATTCCTAAAATTAGAAACAATATGTTTTCCTATTTTAAATAGGTATTAATTGCCAAATTATAAATTTTGGGGTATTACACATCCCCACCACTTTAGATCTCTCTCCTCCTTGGCTCCTTCTCATTCTCCTTCCCTCCCACAGATCGTTGCGTTGACATTGAGAAGCACGGAGGTATGAAAACTTGCCGACAGTCATCGCCGCTCTCCCTTCCTTCCTGTTCATCAAATTGTTCTCTTTTTAAAAAAAAATCAATCTTTTTTTTTTTTCTGACTCGGCCAACTCGGCCGGTTTTTTGCCTTAACTCGAACCGATTTTTCGGTCGGTTCGACGGTTTCCGATCTGAACCGTCCGGTCTGGTCCGGTTTTCAAGAACCTTGCTTTATATTAATTATCCTCCACTTACTACTAACTCTCTTTCATTTGATCATTTATTATACATTCTCTCTCATATGCTAATTTCATAAATATGGGCATATTTGAAAGAAACATGAAATTTTTGACACATTTATTGTTTTAAACTAATTTTAACCACTAGTTTTTTTATGCAATAAGGATAAAATTTGCTTATAAAAAGTACCGGAGGGAGTATAATACGTATTTTTTATATTTGTATTTTTTTTCTAATTTACCATTATTGATACCCCTCAACAATAATTAATAATGAGAGCAACTGAGAGAATTAAAAAAGATGACTAGGATGTTCTAAAAAATACATGTCATATTAACTAATTAAACAAACTTTCTTAATCTAATTAAATTAAGTAAATATATTTTATATTAAAGACTAATTGTTGAAATGTTATAATTTTCAGCATTACGTGTGTGTTTAAATTAGTTTTTGGAGAATAATTTTTACAATTTACAATGTAAGCATGTGAGAGGAATTTTGTGTTTGCTTGAAAAAAGGGTTTATGAAACCATATTTCATTGTTTGCCAAACACTAACAAGTATGCAGTCTCATATTAAATGTGATTTATATTTAGATTGATGGTAGTAGAAATCTATTTACACAGTGAAAAATAGGTCTTACTGGTTTTTTCTTAAAATTAGATTTTGCCCTCAATGCCAAACTTAAATATATGATAAAAGTCATATCGTAAATGTCATTTATGTTTGGATTTGTAGTAGTAAAAACCCATATGTACTGTGAAAAAGACGTCTTAGTGGCTTTTTCTTAAAAGTAGCTTTTGGCTCAAAAGCCCATTTGAAAAAATACCAACCCAAACACCTCATTTTATACCCACTTGTTTTTTTTTTTCCTTTCTACTGTACTTTTTCAGCCCCATGTCTTTTTGTTATCAAACTAGTGAGTTCAGTGGCGGAAGGTCTTCATGGCCAGCTGGGGCCTTGGCCCCAGCTGGCCCCGGCTGATCTTATAAAATACGTTAGTATATGTATGTATTTATTATATGATATTTTATTTGGCCACAAATTTGGCCCAACTAATTTTTTTCTCTGTAAGGATAATGTTTGTTTCATTACTCATTGGGCCATGAGAAGAAAGTAAAATTATTGTTTGAGATACCGAAAATGTTAGTATCATCTTATATATTGTTTTGATTTATAATTATCGGTTATTATTTATTTGTATTTTCAAGGTTATTTGATACTATTTAGTAAATACTCCATTTGATCCTTATTTAAGAAACCAATTAACAATTTTCACAAGTCAATAAAAACAATCAAAGTCATTAAATTTGTCCTAAAATTTAAGTATTTTTCACTATTATCCCTATTAATTACACTAAACTCTAATATTATATTAATTATTATTTTCACTCACTACTTTTATAATTGTGGGTATACATGGGAAAAATATATTTAATGCAATTGGAAAACAAACAAATGCCTTATAAAAATGATCAAATATACATGTTAGTTGGTGCTTTATAATAAGAACTAAAGAGAGTAGTTCAATATGTTTATTTTTTGGCCAGGGCTATAATTTTTTTCTAGTTCCGCCACTGAGTGAGTTGACTCTCTGAGTTTAGCGTTTTTACGTTTTTAGTTTACAAAATCGAGTCGAGTTACTGATAAACTCGTGATCGTCGTAAACTTAGTTAAACTCACGAGTTAATATACCAAGGTTACCGTTTTTGTGTTGTCAGCTTACAAAATCGTTTTGCTCATCTTTAAATTCATGTTAACTTTTTCGATTTGATTATGTTTAGCGACTTTGAATATAAATTTTATAAAAAATTCTTTATTAAATATGATAAATTATGAATATTGATGGATTTAATTTTAATTATTTAAATTTAAAAATATTTCAATCAAATTGTTGTTATTTTTATATTTTAATTATTTAATTATACACTATTAATATTTATTTAAAGATAAAAATAAGGGGTTTAAACTTCTCATGTTGTATGAGAAGGAAAAGATTCCTACACACATGAAATGGTGGGACCCACATATATATATAATGTTAATTATATATATATATATATATATATGTGTGTGTGTGTGTGTGTGTGGTGCGCGTGTGTGGGTTTCACCATTTCATATGTGTGAGACATAAAAATACACTTCTCCTATAACATGAGATGTGTTTTTTCCAAAAAAATAAACTCATACAATTTTACTATTCGACTTTACAATACGACTTTATCTCATTATCAGCACTTTACTTACATTCACGCAGTCTTACCAAACAAATCCGCCTTCGGCTGTAAAATCTTCATTATTCAAGACTACGTCTGGGGCAGCTTGGTGAATATAGCTTTTACGAGGTTATAGCGGAATTTTGTCCCACCTGCGAAGATCTTCTAAAGCCACTCTTTTTACAACAAGCAGCCACGGACACAAAACAAAAAATTTCCTTTTCTTCGTCTCTCTCTCCGATCAACGTCTCATCGGGACGACCGTACCCATTTTACTCTATTCCTCTTGCCGGAGCTCCTGAAAACTTGATACTTCCGTTTTCTTGTTGTCCCCCATTACTATCGGTTTTGATTGTTTTTGGAATATTCTCTTTCGCTTCTGTCCCATTTTACTCTATTCCGCCTTTTATTGTCTTCCTATTCCCATTTCACCATCCAGTATTATCTCGACTCAATGTCCATTTGTTAGCTCGGAGTTTGACAACGCGACGTATCGGTCAACTTTTGTCTCAAGGTACTTAGTTCTTGTTTTCTTCTTTCATTTCGTCGCTTGGCCATTCGTTTGATCAGTGGTTAGGGTATCGTGTTTTTTTTTTTATTCTGAGGAATTCGTTGCTGGATTTTTAATATGATTCGTGATCGACCGCTTTTCCGGAAGATAATGCTGTTCATATGATCTTCATTACTCGGAAATGACTGCTCTTCATTTTCTGAATTTATCAGGAATTAAACCGAATTCATTTTCTGTTTATGGGTTCTGGATTTCAGTTTATACGCATGGGGTATTTAACGACTCAATTGATGCTTTCAGGTAATCTCTGAATTAGAATTTTGACGAGAAGTCTGGTTTTACCTGATAAATGAGCTCTGGAAGACTATGAAGAAGGTGAGGAGAAAAATTGGCAAGTATGAAGTGGGCCGTACCGTCGGCGAAGGCACTTTTGCTAAAGTTAAATTTGCAAGAAACACAGAAACAGGGGAAAGTGTGGCTATTAAAATAATGTCTAAAAGCACCATTCTTGAGCACAGAATGGTTGAACAGGTGTTACTTTGTTTTTCTTTTTCTTCTGTTCTCGGACAGAGTTTCATGTTTCAGCTTCCAAGGCATATCAGGGATAAGTTGTGTTTTTGAATCTGTAGTTCTCTTCATAAAAGAGCTTTGAAAACCTTTAATATGCTTTTTGTTCTCTCATATTCTTTTTCCTTTTTATGAATCATATGTTTATGAACAGAACTCTTGAAACTTTCTTTGAATTGATCTATTCATCCTTCGCATAAGCATGGCCTCTGATGTTGTTTTTGCATATTTATAGGTTTTGTTACTGTTATCTGTTGAATTGATAGCTAAGACATATGCATGAGGTCAAATCTTTCATAAACTTGCTGAATTTGATTCATAACATTAGTTTTTGGCCACCAAGGTGAAAAATGAAGAAACGAATTGATAATTTGTTTTTGAAACATTATAAGGTAGATTGGTTAAGCTGAGTGACGGTGATAGAATGACCATTAGGTTTAATGTGAGGCCTCATCTAAGACAGAAACATTTCTCACCTTAAAGAGAAGATACTGAAAAAGCTACGGAGGTTCATTTTTACTGAATCAAGTTGTATGTCTTACAAAAACTTGATTCTTTTGTGTATTGTAGAGTACTGTTACAAACATGTAGTTATAAGTTAACAAAGGTATGGATGCATGCTTATAATTCCATGTTGCTTTGTATATGGAGAACTCTAATGACCTGTAACTAAAGGTGGTTTTATATGCACTGTGATTCTAACCTCCCTTTCTGGCATAAGTCTGTTCTACTATAATTTTGCCTACACCCCTTGAGTCAGCTCAGAAAGATTCTTTCTGTATGATAACGTTGCTTTAATGGATTCATGAGGTATCTGCAATCAAAGGCTTGTTGTATGTGCTTAACAACACGTGTGGCACAGAGCATTGATGCATGTCAGAGTTGAATTTGAGTTTACTCTTCATATTGACTTATAATTATAATTTGAATGCTGGTACAGATTAAAAGAGAAATATCTATTATGAAAATTGTCAGGCATCCCAATATAGTCAGGTTGCATGAGGTATGTGTTGGCACATCATGATATATTCACAAGATATTTCCATTTTCATTTTTTCCCCTTCATTTTATTCATTCTCTGGATAAGATCAATTTTATTCATTTACAAACATTGTTTTTGAATTTCAGGTTTTAGCTAGCCAGACTAAGATATTCATAATTCTTGAGTTTGTCATGGGAGGAGAACTATATGATAAAATTGTAAGACTATTTGTTTCTTTACTTCTTATGCGATAGATTATTCTAGGTTGATTCTTCTTTGATTATACTCAAGTCTAACCATTTAAGTAACATTGAAATGATGACTTTCTGATTATGATGAGATAAGATGTATTCATGGTTCATGCGGATGTTTTTATACCTTTCTTGTTTCTGTACCTTTTCTGTATGTTTAGGTTCAGCGGGGGAAGCTTTCAGAAAATGAATCTAGGCGCTACTTTCAACAACTAATAGATGCTGTTGCTCATTGTCACAGCAAGGGTGTGTACCATAGAGACTTAAAGGTAAAAGAAAATATATGGTATTAATTTTCTTTTCCGTTCAGTTTTTGTTCTGCATACTGTGTTTTAATCCTGATTAATTCTGTAATCTATCCTGTTTTTATAGCCCGAAAATCTGCTTCTTGATGCCTTTGGGAATCTGAAGGTTTCTGATTTTGGACTGAGTGCCTTGACTAAGCAGGTAAGAACATACTACTCCCTCCGGTCCTAATTATAGAAACATATTTTGGAGTTGGTTTTGGTCCTAATTATAAGAGCAAATTTTAACTTTTGTTAATTTTTTCCTATAATACCCCTATTCATACTTATTATTAGGAGCATTTATATATGTGTGTGTGTACATATATATATATGTATATCTGCACACACACACACACGCATGCATTTATATATGTGTGTGTGTACATATATATATCTATGTATATTTGTGTTTATGTGTGTCAACACACACACACACACACATACTTATTATTAGGAGCATTTATATATGTGCGCGCGCGCGCGCGCACACACACACGTGTGTGTGCGTGGTGTGTGTGTGTGTGTGTGTAGATCTATATGTATAAGAGATATGTGGCGGGGTTGTAATTCACTCTTACTTATGTTATTTTAAATTTATATAAGGGCATTTTAGGAAAATGAGTAAAATTAACTAATTTAACTCCTCTCCTTAATCCCCCAAAATCGGTTAAATAGTTCCTATAATTAGGACCGGAGGGAGTACCTACTTATATAAAGGAGAAGACAAATAAAATGTTTGTATTTTACTGACTTTATGAGAAAATTTTGCTTTCTTGCATCAAGATAGCTGACCCTTTCTTGTTATCCTGTTATCTATCCTGAACTTCATTTCAGTAATCTATCCTGTTATCTTTTTTTTTTTTTTTGATACATCGAGTGGGGGAGGGGGGCAGGGTTCGAACCCTGGACAAGGGGGAGGGAGACAAGCTCTCATACCACTGCGCTACTAAGGCGCTGGTTCCTGTTATCTTTTACTGTCTAACATTGTCCTGTTATCTATCCTGCACTTCATTCCAGTAATCTATCCTGTTATCTTGTACTCTCTAATATCGTCCTTTCTCCCCTTTGTGTTCTCTTGCAGGGCAATGGCCTCCTCCACACTACATGTGGAACCCCAAATTATGTTGCCCCAGAGGTAAAAGCGATCGCAGAATCTTAATATTTTAATTATTGCTGCATTGATATTTTCCCTGTTTAGTGGTTGAAACAATTGCTGGATTTGATTAATGAAACTCATTGTCAAGTTCAGTTTTCAAGAAATGGCAACACTTACAATGTTAGAATTCATGATGTTAGAATTCATGTTATTTCATTGAACGGCGGTTTATCTTGTAGATCAAGATATGATGGGAAACCCTGATATGTTCCTTGTTGAACCTTTGTCCAAAGAGAAGAGTCCTGATGGGTGTTGGATAAACTGGTGGGAAAGTTTCAAAGCAAAGCTTCTGAGGAAGTCGAGCATGTTTCTTCATCTTGGTTTTCTGCTGTGTGAAATTGGGTCCCATTTCATTATTTAGACATTTAATGTTTCAAATAGTTATTCATGTGCTTATGGTGTGATGGCATTTATATATTTACGAGCTGCACAGTAATTGGTCAAATTGTTAGCACTTTCGTCAGTGTGACCAGTTGTGTGTGTGTTGGTTAAAAAAAAGGACAGGTTGTATGTGTTTTTTTGGAAGTAATTGCCCATGACTCTGCATAAGTTTGATATATTGTCAATCAGAATCATAATCATATAAGCCTATCTTGTGTGACTGAGCGTCTTACCAAAATATTGTCCTGCAGGTTCTTAGCAATCTAGGTTATGATGGTGCAGCGGCTGATGTGTGGTCATGTGGAGTCATCCTATTCGTCCTTATGGCTGGATATCTTCCTTTTGAGGAGCCAAATCTACCAAATTTGTTCAAAAGGGTATTTTACTTTTACTAATTCAAATGCCGAAGTAGAGAGATGAGAGGGCTAGAAAGAAGATAGAGTAAGAGAGTGGAAGAATACTCTATATTGCAATTAATTTGTCAATTCTAGGTATCAAACTATGAATAATTAAATTTAACTTTTATGTGGTTTATTATTTTTCCATTCTGAATTGAATTATATTATAATATTATAGTAATACGGGGAAAAGCATCATCATCATCATCAACAACAACAACAAGCCTTATCCCACACAATGGACCTGGTTACATGGATCACACGACGCCATTGTAATCTATCAACAACCAAATATTTAGTTAAATTGTTAACCAAGAGGCCCATCTCAATAACCTCATTTAGCGTTCGCTTCGATCTTCCTCTACCCTTTTTAGAGGACTTCATATTGCTTGATCTACTTTTCTTACTAGCGCATCCAATGTCCTTTGTAAGTGTCTAAATCACCTCAAATAATTTTCTACTATTTTCTCTTCAATAGATGCCACCCTAACTCTTACTCGTATGTGTTTATTATGAATCTTATCTTTTCTTGTATTGCTACATTTCCATCTCAACATCCTTAGTTCAGCCACCCCCACTTTATGCTCTTGTTGCCCCTTTAAAGCGCATCATTCACTACCATATAGTATTGTTGGTCTTATAGCATTGCGATAAAATTTTCCTTTTACCTTATTAGGCACCTTCCAATACAAATAACTCCGGTAGCCTTTCTTCATTCAGACTATCTAGCTTGAATTCTATGATTAACATTTCGAGCAAAAAAAAAAAAAAAAAAATTCTATGATTAACATCAGCAATTTCACCATCCTTTTGTATAAGTGACCCAAATATCTAAACTTCGTCACTATTGGAATGATTTAATCTTCCATTTTGACCTCCAAATCGCTTCTAACTTGTCTCTTATCAAAATTGTGATGCATACTGGGAAAATCATTCTATAAAAATAATAAAAAGTTACCCAATAATTTAAAAGTAAAGGGTAGCCCAATTCACAAGGCTCCCACATGTTGGGGTCGAGGGAGGGCTAAATATACACAGCGTTACTCCCGCTAGTGGAGAGGTTGTTTTCAGGATTTGAACTTATGACCTCTAGGTCACATGGCAGCAACCTTACCATTGTTACAAGGCTCACCCTTTAATAATTTAATAGTTAAACGACAGAAAATTTGAATGGTAAAATAAATTAGCCAACACAAAGTTCATACAGTGATGGAAAAATTGCCCAGTGCCCAGTGCACAAGGCTCCCATATGGTGGGGTCTAGGGAGGGATAGATATACACAGCCTTACTCCCTCTAGCGGAGAGGTTGTTTTTAGGATTTGAACTTGTGACCTCTAGGTCACATGGCAGCAACCTTACCATTGTTACAAGGCTCACCCTCTAATAATTTAAAAGGTAAACAGCAGAAAATTTGAATGATAAAATAAATTAGCCAACACAGTTAATTCAGTAATGGAAAAATTGCCCGAACTGATGGAGTAAACTTAAAAAATGGTAATCATTTTGACCATGTCAGTTGTTACTTGTCATTTATATATCTTTATAGGTTAAGATGCATGGTTCTTAAGTTCAGGCTTATCTTCTGATGATATGGATTATCTTGTTGTCATGCTTAGAGACCAAGATGATTCTTTTTTGTGTAGGCCTAACGTCATTTATAGTGAAAAGTATTTGCTGCTGCAGATTCGTAATTCATTATCTACTGTTTTTGTTTTTATTTCCCTTTAACTGTGCAGATTAATGCTGCAGAATATGCTTGCCCATTCTGGTTTTCCGCTGGGGCAAAGACATTCTTACATAAAATGCTGGATCCAAATCCTAAAACAGTAAGTATATCAACTCACCTCATGTTGGACAGGTGTATGAATAATTAACACTCAAATATGCATGCATTGCAATATTTTGGAAATCCTGATGACTGAGAATGAATCTTGAAATATTATATTTTTATTATTTTGTCTTTGCTTTTCCTTTGATTCATTTCCATGTGAGATTTGATAAAGTTTTATGGTGGCTATTAAAGGCTAAACTTAACCGTCTTCCTATATAAAAACTTGGGGCTGGCTACGAAACGTAAGTAGAGTTTACTTGAAAAAAGCTTATGATCTTGTACCTAGAGAAGTGCTAATGGAAAGCCCTAGAAAAGAAAGGTGTGCATGTTGTGTATATTAGGGCTCTACAAGAAATGTATAAACAGCTAGTGAAAGAAAGTTTGGAGCTGAGAAAAAACTTCACTATAATGATTAGTTTACGTCAGAAATCATCAGCCCTTACTTGTTTAACTTGGTTTTAGATGTTCTAATTGAGCACATCCAAGTAGAGACATGCAATTTTTTTTTTTTTTATTTGAAAGGGAGGAGGGTTGCCCCACCCTACTTCTTTCACCCTTAGAATTGAGGAAAATTTATCGTGCTTATTCAGGCTGGCCTGTTAGTTTGAGCTTAATTTCTTTTCTCTACATGTTGCCAACCGACCTAGTGGAATAAGACTTGTTGCCTTTCTTCCAATTGGTTCTCCTTGTTGTCCTATTTAATATTTATAAGGTATCTTCTAGAAGACACCCTTGGCCCATAGTATAATGTGTTTCTTAATATTATGTAATGGCTTTCCTTTTTCGGTCCTCAATACTTTTGATTATTGATCTCATAAATTGTGAATGAAGGTTTTGATAAGAGGAAAAATGAAATTTTGGTTGCTTTTTGACAAATGTAATATTACTTCTAGTCCTAAATATAAGACCTAGTTGACTTTTTTGGGGGGAGATTAAGGAAGCTAATTAAATTGCTTTAAAATATTTATATTTATCATTTTTTTTTCCAAACTAATTTGTTTGACTTATAAGCTGATATATAATTTCATCATACACAACATATGGTATGATTAAGTAACTTCTTTAGCTTCATTAATTTCTTTAAAAAAAAAAAAAAGTTAACTAGGTCTTATATTTTGGACCAGAGGTAGTATTATCACAAATTTTTCTTAATATGTGTAAATTACCTAATGGGAGCCTTGTGCATTGGGCCGGCCACTCTTTTTTATGAGTAAAATTTTTTGAAACACCTTGTATATATAATATAGGACCGGAGGGAGTATAGGTTATGTATTATGCTGCAAACAAGTGATTAATCAATTGCTTTCTCTTTGTACCTATGATTAGATGAGTTAAATACTAATTTTCTGGATTTTAGTGACCATGTATCAAGATTGAAGATAGGATACCTTCTGCCTTCTGTAATGTGCGTATGTGTAGGTGATGCTATTAGTAGAAACCCAAGGGTTGATATTGTAAGGAACAAAATATCCCAACAGTTAAGCTGTTTGGGAAAGGCCAACCAATGATTTTATTTAAATGTTTCTGTCGGTTGTTGCTGCCTGTGTTGTTCATAATTAAAACCTAATGATTGCAGAAAAAAAAAAAATTTCCTTTTTTTTTTTTTGGGGGGTGTTAAAAATGTTGCAAACAGTCAAATAAGTAGGAGACTTTCTTCTCTTCTTGAGCAAAGGATGTTGTTACTGAGTACTTTGCCTATGCTGGTTGTGTAATTATAAAAATATGAACTTTGGACTGGAATAATTACTTTGTTTTCCATAATGAAGTTTTTCCTCCCGGTTGTATCTATTGATTCTTGGTCTAATCAAAATTAAATTAACTCTAATTTCCAATGGCAATTATCAATTCGTTACACTTATATACTCCTGTCAGTTGCTGCATGCTTAGCAATTGAATATTTATTTCTTTGTTTTTTCCTGAGCTGATTTTGGTATAAATTTCAGCGCATTCGGATTGAAGAAATAAGAAAAGATCCGTGGTTCATTAAAAGTTATGTTCCTGTTAAACTCAGAAAAGATGAGGAAGTGAATTTGGATGATGTTCGGGCTGTTTTTGATGACATTGAGGTTTGCTATTTCTCTTTGAATGTTGATTTGCGTAAATAAGTAGTTATAATACATTTCTACTATATAATTATTTTATCATGAATGTGTACTGCATCTAGATGAAGAAATTGACTGCAAGATGTAAAAAGATGGCTACTTATAGTCATATATGTAATATGTTGGGTTGTCCTTAGATGGAATTGATATTGACAATGTGCTTTTGAACCACTAATTTGATGTTACATGTACACAGTTGTAGTTAAGTCTAAAGGAATGGTTTCCCCTTTTCAACATAAAAAGGGGGAAAACATTACTCAAAAGATAAAAGAAATAAGGTGGAAATTGCTGAATTAACAAATAAATATGCATGTCAAGTTGAATAAAAAATGTATTTATTCAGGACATGCGTATAGATGAATCTTTCTGAACTTTCAATTGTAATACCAAGCTACAAAAATGATGTGTGAGTGATATAATTAGTTTTAGACTTTATATACCATGGCCTTAGATTGCTTGGCTCTTTCTGTTTATTCAATTTTTGACAGGACAAGTATGTAGCTGAACGGTCAGAAAATACTGAGGCCAGTCCCTTGACAATGAATGCATTTGAGATGATAACTTTATCACAAGGATTGAATCTATCAACCCTATTTGATAGGCGTCAGGTTAAGCACTGTATTAATAGTTTCCATATTCTGTATTTTTCAAGGTTTTTTGTTGCACTAATGCAAAAGATATTCTTTTGCTCTAACAGGATTACATAAAGAGGCAAACCCGTTTTGTATCTCGTAAGCCTGCAAAAGTTATAATTGCATCTGTTGAAGCTGTTGCAGAATCAATGCGCCTTAAGGTCCACCGTCGTAGTTACAAGGTACCTCTCTGCATGTCTGCCTTTGTTTAGATGTAGATGGATGATGCAAGTACTTCAGGAGATTAAAGCTGATGGGAAGCTGTAGTGAAATAAAGAAAACTCAATGGGGTCCCAGTTTACTTAGCAAGACAATCTTGGGGTCTATTTATAATGGTAATTCAGGTTAAATACAAGTGATAGTACTTGTAGTGCAAGCCCAAAATCCCTAATACTTAACACAATTTAAGCCAGCCATCATATTAACTGCATTAACTACTTCTCCCCATGCTGAAATTTGTTCAAATTCAATTTGTTACTAACAAAATCAAATTAGAATTATTTATTGTACTGCAATTCGACCAGTAATATTTTATGGTAGTGAATGTTGTACTTTGAAGGGGCTACATAAAGCACAAAGTAGGGGTAGCTGAGATGAGGATGTTGAGATGGACGTGGGGTCATACAAGGAAAGATAATATTTTTTGATGAACTCATACGAGGAAGGGTTGGAGTGGCTCCTACTAAGGAAAAATGGTGGAAAATAGTTTGAGGTGGTTTGGACACGTATAGAGAAGTAGATCTAGTTTGGAGCCCAGTAAAAAGGGGAAGAGGAAGACCGAAGAGAATGCTCAATGAGTTTATTGAGTGAGGCTTCTTAACAATTTATCCAGAGATTTGGTTTTTGGTCGAGCTAAATAGATCGTATGATCCGTGTAGTTGACCCCACCTTGTGGGATAAGGCTTCTTCGTCGTTGTTATTGTTGTTGTATTGCTGGGATTCCAATAAGGGTTCACAAGAAAGTTTTCCAGTCATGGAAAATAGGTCCAAAGTAGAAATTTGAAGGGAACTTGATACTTGAGGGAGGGGGTCAGGGCGGAGCTCCTAGGAGAAGTAGTTGGACTTTTGACCACGAAGGTGGAAACAATAGGAGCCTTATATTGAGCTTCTAATATCATATGGAGAAACTGATAAAACTCAATGGGAGTGTGATACATAAGTCATAAATAATCTGTGTTAGGGTTAGGAATTAGGAACTAGGGCACGATATTAATCCTATGAGGCCTTAGGACTGATCAGGGATAATAGTAACTAGTTAAGGGTAATAGCGGCATATTACTAATCCTATAAGGCCGTTAGTATTAGTGCATTAGGATCTGATTTGTGTAGTGTATTGCTGTCATGTTGTATTTGTTATGGGCCTTGCTATGATTGAGTCTAAGGGCCTTGCTATGATTGAGTCTAAGGCTAGCCTATATAAAGGGGAGAGCCTAGCTTAATCACTCATGTATGTTCAGATATTGTGTATGAATGGAATGAACAGTGCAGCAACATTTGTTTCGAATGTTATTTATCTCCTAATCTCCTAATTCTCTACAACCTTCACAACAGAGTGACTGACTTACTTAGTGAGGAACTTTATTTATATTTGAAGTTGTAGATTAGGATTAAGTACAGAGGGTTGTTTTTCACACCCCACAGACACAGGGTAGTTCAAGCAATACAAGCCCAAATTCACTAATCCTTCACATACTTGATTTAACCTAGCCATCACACTTGTCTCACTAATACTGCAATTTTGGCCACCAGTTCCGTTAAAAAACCCATATCACCATTCTGGGTGGAGAGAAAAATAAATATATAGATGATGGAGCCCAAGACAAATGATAAGAATCTAACACAATATATATATTAAATATTCCAAATGGTCGGTAGAAGCGATTTACATCTGAAATAAGGTCTACACTATCAGAAAATAAGCTGATGGAAATGATAAAAACTAAACAAACACTAGCAAAGCTTAACAGAGTACACTTTAAAATGATACCCCCAACCACAAACACACACTCCTCACTTAGGATTGGCCCTTTAAATGTGGGCCCATTAGCTATGGGTCCAGCAACAGATAATTTTCTCTTGGTTTTTAGGTAGAGTTCCTGTATAGGAATGATTAGTATCTGGAGTGTAACAATGATTAATGAATATTACTTCATCTTAGTTCATCTAAAATCTTTAGTACATGTGTATATAGTTCAGTGTCTCACTCAAACTTAATGATAGAAAACTTATGGGCTGGGGCCTTGGCCCAGTACACTTTGTCATCCTAATATTTTAATGTGTAACTGATGAATAATATCTTTCTAAATCTCTGGTCATTCTTTGTGGTCGCTTTGTTGAATGATTTTCTTTAGATTCCCTAATAATATTTTTCTCCCAGATGAGACTTGAAGGAACATCTGTGAATAACGCTGGACAATTTGCAGTGGTTTTGGAGGTAACCTGATTTTCTAAATTTGATGGTCTTGCAGTCTTATCATCTTCTCTATGAAGATTTGATTTCTGCAAAAGTCATATTGTAAATAATCTCTGTTTTTGTGGGAAAGGTCTTTGAAGTTGCACCATCACTTTTCATGGTAGACGTTCGAAAGGCTTCTGGGGATACTCTTGAATATCACAAGGTTAGCTTCTACATCTTCATATATTTGCATTTTGATAGCCCAAAAGTTTTTCCAGCTCTGCCATGAGAATCAGTCCAGTGTAGTGAAATTTTCCAGAACGGAAATGGATCTTGCACTTATTGTCTTTGTGTTTGTTATCAATCTTCTGTAATAGTTACAGCGTAGCTTGGTTTAATAGCTTAAACTTTGGGATGAATTAGACATTAGACATTGGGCATTGTATCAGATCCTCGATGACCATGTGATCAGAAATTGAATCTTTATATCTCCCATCTCCTAAGTTTGAACAGACGATATAATGGGCCTATGGCTGTCCAAACTTCAAGCATAAATGGTTTTCATGTTTGGGGGATATTATTAAGAAAAATCAAATAAATCATTCTAGGTTTTCACTCACAACTTGAGATTCTGGTCTAAAGCGCTCGAGTTTTGACACCAGCAAAGCCATGAATTAGGAATGCGCCTACAGATCTATTAAGCCCAACCCTACACTTTCAAGCCTGAGCTAATCTAGCAAGATTGCTGGATATAAAATACTGTGTTAGGAACTAACAAAATTAGCACCCCAAATACTTCTGAACTGATATATTATACTGATATAACAGATACAGACAATCTGCTGGAAGCCAAAAATGCTTCCCAACAGCCAAGAATAGTCTCAGGTTAGCAAAACAGAACCTGATCCTCCTCTCCAAAATAACTCTCAAAATATTCCCTAACCATCCCAATGCTTCTAATGGCTAATATAATCAAAATAAACAACTTTCACAGAAACCCAAAAGGCCACCCTACAAGACAGCTAATATCCTAATCTTACTTCAAAAAGGAAAGTCAAACCCTGCAACCTTAAAAAGCATGTTGGTCCTTTGTTGGTGCTAACTTTGTCTGCCTAGATCTCCTAACATAGACTTTACCACTGAATAGGGTCCTTTCATATTGTTTCTGATGTGATGTTGGAAAATGATAAAGGAGAAAATCATAATTGGAAATTACTTTTACTAGAAAAAGGGTAGAGACAAATGTAAAAGCTTGTGTAAGGTTGGCATGTGTTGGCTTTCAGTCAGATTAGATTATCTTATCCAAAAGCAAGCTGTTGCAATAATATGTGTAACCATTGTCTCCAACATTCAGAATTCCGAATGTGTGCGTGTTATCTGTAAATCCATATTTTGTGTTTCTCGGTATTAGAAAATGGTAGCTACAAGAGGCACCCTCAAGAACCACTAGGCAGAGCGCCAATGCCTAGACCTAGGGATCTAGCTTATAGAACGCATCCACATTTATTTATTTGTTTGTATATGTGACAGTAATATTTGTTTGTATTATTATTGCAGTTTTACAAGAACCTTTGTGAAAAACTAGCAGACATTATTTGGAGACCAGCAGAGTCCATTCCAAATTCTGGTTTGCTTAGACAAATGACTTGCTAATTCAGCTTTGTTGGTGTTGATTAAATTGTTCACACAAGGGCACTAAAAGCTGCATAATTAATCAATCACAATGCAATGTAAATTGTTATATAAAGTCAGATTACGCTTGGATTCGCCTCATTGTCAAATTGCAGTTTTCTTGTAGATTGCCCAACTTGGGACTTGGGAGTATGCCTTCAAGTAGCTTGTATGTAGTATGAAGAGCTCCTACTATTGTAATATAACGTCCGATCTGCAGTTGAGATCCTAACTTTTGTTAATTAGTTGTATCCTTTTAGAAACTAATGACATGAAGCTTCCAGTTTTAGTTATTGGAGTGTTCTCAAGATCGAACGAGTCGAATTAATTGAAAGCTCAGTTTTAAGGACGATCTGATTTGTGGTACTCGATTTGTATAGTTTGGCTACAAGACATTGGTTAAGACATAGAAATTTTAAAAGACTCAACTAACTAGCCTTGTGGTTAGTAATAAAAGCGATGGAAATTAAATGAGGATTATTAAGTTCAAGTGTACAACCCATCATGCTTTCTCCAATCTTAACCAGAGAGCTGTATTCTTTTTTTTTTTTTTTGGTTGCTCATCCGGTATCCAGAGTTTCGCCTTGACTAATCTGGATCCAACCTGCGTTGCACACCTAGCTATGGTGGGAGAGTCTCCCAACGGGGCTTTTTTGCATTCACAAGGCTCGAACTCGAGACCTTGCTTAAGCGACACAAACCGCTTACTACTTGTACCAACGTAGCTGTATTCAATCATCTCTTCTCTATGAATCTTGAAGATGACGAAAAGCAGTCACTAAGAGGAGCATAGAAAATGGAAAAGCCCAATTTATACTGTTGGCACATTCCCTCATCGGGCCACTAAGATGAAGAAAAAGGGAGACGAGGCTATAAAACCAAAAGGAAGGCTCCAATGTTTACATACTTACCTGGACGGGGTCTTTGGGTGATCATGAAGGTCCAAGACCTAGGTTGATGACCTCCATGGGACTTTGGAGTGGTGTCCCACTAAGGTCTCCTCAAATGGGGGAGCCCTAGACAATTTGTGGGAGTGGGGCCTGCGTTTGCGCAGCCCCTGTCCAGTTTTAGTTTATAATTTAAATATAATTAATTAAGTTAATAAATTATTTAATTAATTTATTGTGAGACTTTCTTTTAAATATTAGTTTAATTTGTCTGTATCAGCAAATTATTAAGTTAGTCTATTGGGATACAAGTTGCCTTGTTATAAAGAAAAAAAAAATAGTAATCAACAAGCTAGTGATAATTGGCCTTTTTCTGTAAGAAGGTGAACATATTTTGGTGGTAACTACCTCATTTTTGTAAGGAGGAAAACAAGTTTGAATATCGGCACATTCACTTGTTTGGAGAAAGGGAGAGGAAAAAATCCTTTGTGCTTTGAGCCTGGGAAAGGTTTGCTCCTTGAACTTAACCATTAGGCTCAAAACAAATATAGCTAGTTGATTAGCCTAAAACAAATCTAGTTTTGTAAAAAACTATTATGATTTCTAGTCTAATTCCGAGTTCCTTCGTAGTTTAACTCGGGTACAACCTAGCTCAACCATAAAAACAATTTTTTTTGAGTTCAATTTCTTTTCTTTTTTTTTTGATCCCACCTTAGAAAGAAAAATCAGATATTTATACAAAAGTTCATGAGTTCAAAAAGACCAATTTAAAAAAAGAATAAGAAATTCTTGTTTGATTTTAATCTTTGTTTTCCCCTTAAAAAAGTTTCATAAAACTGTTTTTGGAAATAAGTTTTGAAATAAATAAATAAATGTCTGGGTAATTTATTTTAAAATATATATTTTTGAAGTGATGTGGTGGCTGCCGTCGCTAGTGATAACATGGCAGTGATTGTTACTTATAGAGTGGTGTCTATAGCAAATAGGTGGCGGCCTAAAAAACCCAAAAAAATAAAAACAACTAAAAACTACGAGTATGTTTTAAATTTCTTTTTTTGGTTTTAAATTTTTTTTTTTATAGAAAACTGTTTCCCGAACAAGTTTTTTGTTTTTTTGTCTTTAAAAAAAAAAAAACTGTTTTTAAGAACACTATCAAACAAGCCTTGCAAATAATATTTGTTTAGGAGTTATGACCGGTGTTAGTCTGGGGATTGCATGTTTAGTTGTTTTTTTTCCCAAAAGGATCATAATAGATAAAAATATATATGATTTATGATTATAACATTTTTAACTCTGGTTCAGCCTAGCTCAATCATAAAAACAATCTTTCTTTTTTTTCAATTTCTTCTAAATTTTTTAGCCCACCTTAGAAAGACAAATAAGGTATTTATACAAAACTTCTTCTAAGAGAGTGCTAAAAGACCAACTTAAAAAACAGCTAGTGAAAACCCTTTACACTCTAAGTTTTGAAAGGTCTTATACCCTTGACTTAATCATTTAGCCAAAAACTCATCTAGTTTCCTAAAAACTATTATGATTTCTAGTTTAATTCCGAGTTCCTCCGGGGTTTAACTCCAATTCAACCTAGCTCAGCCATAAAAGCAATTTTTTGGGTTCAATTTCTTCTAAAAAACTTGAAGGTGGAATATCACCTAGAGGGGGGGTGAATAGGTGATTATAAAATTATTTTTGCTAGTTACTTGGTCACCCACACAACAGATATATATCAAGGCAAAGTAGAGATAGAGTAGAGGAGATAGACACAGAGAATTTATACTGGTTCGGCCCAACTCTTGACCTACGTCCAGTCCCCAGAAACACTCCGGATTTCCCTAACTTACGATCAAATGATTACACACTCGTAACACTCGGAGCAATTCTCTCTCTCGAATTACACTCCCCTTACAAGTTGTAATCAAATACCCAATCCCAAAGTCCCACAACTTTGAGATTCTCACAAGGAAATGATAGTGAAGGATAACTCTCTATAAGAGCAGATAACTCTAAGCTTTGAAGTACATGGTATTACAAGATATCAACCGAGAGTATTACGAGTATTGGATGAAAGTATTCGAAAGTATCGACAAGAGTATAGCGGAACTAGACTCTTGCAAGTATCTTTCGATTCTCTTTGTGCGTTTCTCTGTAGTTGTGCATTGAGAGCAGTGGTACTTCATCTATTTATAATGCTTTGAAGATGATCATTGCAGATCTTGCCATATTGAATTCCATTAATGCCCATAATCTGATCGGATTGTTTGTGATTCTCTTTTGATGATATTGTCGTTGGAGTGTCTTGATCATCCAGGATACTTGCCTGTGATGAGAATGTCATTAATGAATCAAGATTTGGGGCTGTCTGTTCGTTCAAAAGAGATCCTCACGATTTGTCCATTTTGCATCATTTCAGAATCAATTATCAGATATGTGTGACCCATGGAGATTTCGAAATGATCCTGTACTGTAATTCAAATATTTGAAAAGATATGAGTAAATCGGTCAGTAAACAAATCATTAAAGATCCTCATTAATAGTATTGATTTCCAGAATCGCGATCCGAAGTCTCGACACAGCAGAGGCATGTTTACCGAATATACTCGGGTATCTATGTGGTTCAGATATACGGACGTTTTGATTTGAACTCTGTTGCTTCCTGTATTTCGAGTGTCCACTTTCGAAAATCATAACTTCCTTTTATGAACTCCGTTTAGGTTGGTTCAAGTCTTGATGGAAAGCCCTTTGAGTCTTCTTTCAAATGGCACCGATTTCAGCTTCATCGCATTTCTAGTTTGTGAGATATACCCAAAACATTGAGGCTTGGTCAGTAGTGTGATGGTGATGTCACTCTCATCTTCAACAATTCATATCTCTCTCATCTGACCTCCTTTGGACTTGAATCTTGTGCGACTAGGACCGTTTGGAAGTCTAGTTTCCAACAAAATTGGTTTCACCTCAATCCAATCTCTGGTTAGAAAGATATCATCGAATTACCAGAGGTCGCTAGTGCTGGACGTGAAACAGAGCTGATCAGAGTGGTGTCATACTCGAGTATTGATGATCCATACTCAGGTATTGTCGGGATTTAAGCACAGAAGCAGCTGTTTATGCACCATACTCGAGTATTGAAGTGTCATACTGAAGAATTGAAGCTTGATACTCGCGAGTACATGTTTGATACTTGAGTATTGACGAGATTCAAACGCAAGGAAGAGCTATTCATGCATAGGACTGTAACAATTAAATTGTAGCAACTTCTATTCATCGGAAAGCTTGAATTTCCTTATTTTAACTCTGAATTTAGCCATTCCAACTTCCATCTTCTTCATATCAACATTACATCTACATTAAATGTAAAAATCAGTCAAAGTATAAGATAAATATAATATGCAACCTTTTTGCTCTTAAGAATGACATCTATATAAGACATCATCAAAACTAATCATATCCAACATTCTCCCCCTTTTTGATGATAGCAAATACTTTGAGAAAAATACTTATGAATATGAAAAGCTAATAAACCCAGTATATTTTTCTTGTCATTCTCTCCCCCTTATTTGTCATTAGCAAAAAGTTGAAGTAAAGAAGAGATGGTTGTAGAGGCAAATGTGAAACCAAATTAGACAGAATCAAAGAACTGATTTTCTCTCCCCCATTTGAAATTGTTTTCATTCTTAATATGATGCAATTTGGAATGTTTTTATGAAAACAAATTTGAGAGAATTTGGAGAGGTTTTCAAGAAATCTTTTACATTTAAAGCATATAAACACCAAACATGTGCAAAATTTCTTGAATATAGAAAGATAAAGTTCGAAATACTCATGTAGGTTCGCAAATTGATGAATGATCAATGAAGGCCATTTGCTTGCTTTCTTCTTGTATGAGATCATTTCCATCCTTCTCCTTTACTTTATATAGCTCTTCGCAGAATATGTCTCAGTTGGTTTCAAGAAGTTTTCTTCTACTTTGTAGAGCATATCACAACTTCAAGTGTAATCAAAACATCTTTCATCAATGTAATAGTTTTTCCTAGTATATTTAGGAAAGTCTTTGCCTGATCGAGTTCTCTGTCATAATTGTAAAACTTTCTTGCAAGAGAGAATTGTTAGTGCAATCGGATATCCAAATATTCCTTTCTGTATGATATTTTCAAATTGAGATAATGAAAGGAAAATATGATATTAACTCATCATCAAAACTAATAAATCATAGTGAGTGCGGATGAGCATCATTTAAAGATAATTTTCTTCAAATCAAGGAGATGAGCTTTTTAAAGATATAAAACATATGTGAATGTGAGGCTCCCCTTAATGAATGCATTCTCTCTAATAATACCAAATAATGATGTGATGCCAATGTTAAATGAATTGAGGATAAAGCACAGGTGATGCACACAAGTGTATGATGTTTTCCAAAATCTTGATCAAGTGAAGATAAAGAGTGGTATGATGCTTTTTTCATTCAAGTCCAGGACACCAATTTGGTGCTTTTGCAACAAGAATAGATATAGATCGAGATGATTAGGTAAAATGAATAGATACGGATGGCTTTTTGATGCTTTTGCATTTAAGGAATCTTTGGGAAAAACATTGAATAAATGATACAAAGACATCTAAAGAAGCTCGACGCCAATTCATATATGATGCTTTTCAAACATATGCCTTTCCATTTATAAAATGACGCACAACAAATGAATCAGACCTGTCAAATCCTGCATTAAATCAAGGTGGCAGCCCGACAAGCACTTGAGTATTCCACTTGAATACTTGAGTATTGCCCCACTACTTGCATAACAACAATTAATACTCAAGTATGCAATACTCAGATATATTAAAGTAAATACTGAAATACCTCATTTCAAGTGTGTATTGTGAACACTTGAATTTCTTTGATGTGCAAATTGATCATTAAGCATCAGGTGGATGATTCAGGGATTTTTTTTCTCAGATGATGATGCACAGTACTCGAGTATTGTACTTACCTACTCGAGTATTGTTGAGATGATCTGTCAGTTGTAGCTTCCTCAGTTCGTCAGTACCCGGGTATGGCTTGAAAGTACTCGAGTACCAATTATCTCAGAAATTTCTTTATCTCCGCCTTGACAAGTACTCGGGTATTATCAGTTCAAGGCTACTTGTTGAGCATCCTGCAAAACAAAGTACTAGATACTCCTTGCTACCCAATGTTTCTTGAATCCACACAAGGTTAGACAAGACAACTCTCATGTTCTTTTAGAAATGAATCATATGAAATTTGAGCAAAGAGCATACAGCACTTGTAAACAATTAACTGTTTTCAAAGAATAAGGATTTGAACATTTGAAATCAATGAAAACTAGTTTGGCCAAAGCTTTTGCAGAAACACTGAAATTCTTGAATAAGATTTGATTCATCTGACTTATTTCTGTTTAATCCATTTGAATGAATAGAAGCTTCATGATAGTTCACTTGATAATTTCATTTTAACTCTTGAGATCAGAAGCAATCATGATAATTAGATAATGAAATCAGAATTTAAAGTTTGAATCATAATCGAATCGAATCGAATCTTCATCGAGTTAGCAATCGAATGGATCGAGATTTGAAACATAATCGAGTTAGCAAGCAAATATAGAATGTAGCAATAAGCACACCGCATAACTTAGAAATGAAGCACAAATCTCTCTGTCATAGAGGATTCAAAATATTACAGAATTGCAGTAGAGTTTCAAAAGCAAATATAAGGGAGGTAGCAGAAAGCTATACAAAACATTTAAAACATGAGTTGCTCTTTTCCACATAATTTTACCCAAACAAATAAGTTCAATCCAATTAATCAAAAGGGTAATAACTAAATGATGCCAAGAAATGTTATTTCTCAATTGACAGTTTTATAGATACACTTGATGTAGAATATATGTCATTGAGGAGAATGTATGTAATTTTCCAATGGAATTAGACTTGTCAGAAATGCTAATGAAATGTGCAGATTATTTCAACTCTCACTTGTTCTTTCAAATCATGATAGTGCATTTCAAAAATTAAGATTTTAATGTATGAAAAAAATTCATTTTTGAAATATGTTGGAAAACGATGCTCACTCTAAACATGGTGGAAATTAACAGTTTAAAGAATGTATCGGTATGCTTGATTTGGAGAATATGTTGAACATTTCCCTTAACAAGTTGAGGAGTTTATTCAGAAGTAAAAGTCATGAAGGTATAGTACTAAAGAAATGTTCTTAGCACAACAGAAATGTAAGAGCACAATGACTTTGCTATTGACCAGTAGATAATCTTGCAATTTAGAATTAAAATTATATGAATGCTATAGGCAAGACTATGAATACAGTTACTCAAAATAAGGATGGAAGACAAATGCTGAAGTACTTGAGCAACTAAGAGAATACCAGGATTCTTGAATGATGAAGTACATATTAATCCAAATGATTAGGCTTTCAGAAGATTATCCTAGTAGGTTATTCCATTAATGGTTAATGCATTATCATTTAATGCACTAAAATTATTTTTCAAATCTATCTGAAATACTTTCAAAGTATGAATATTTTTCAAAATGTGTGTATGCATTTTCACAAGACAAAGTGAATCAAACCAATTTCAGAATTGTGTATTTCAAAAACATGAAATTAGAAGATAATGCACAAATTGACTTTTGGTTTATTTAGTAATCTGAAAACATTTTGAAGGACATAAATGATTGATTGCTAATGGAATGCAATGATGGACAAGTATTCTTTACCCAAATATTAATCTCATATAAGCATAGTATAGGGTAAGAGTTAGATATCACCGTAATTTCCTTTGTCCTTGTAGATGCTTGCTTGATTAAGGTGAATTGATGTAGATGTCTCCCTTTTGACGTTCACCATCAACATCAAGCATAGCCTATTTAGCTTCCTCAAGACTTGAATTATTTCTCTATATTGCATTCTTGAGAAGCTTTCTTTGATCCTACAAAACTGTATAAATCTTTTTCTTCCTAGGTATCCAACCTTACTTGGATCCAATCATCGTTAGCTTGTAGGAACAAAAATTCACATGCTCTTATGAATATAATCAATTCAACATAATTGAGCACAATGAATTAATCATGACTTTATGCATAAAAGAGATATTTTCTTTTCAAATCATCATGTATGCATAAAGAATTAAACTATTAAACATTGCAATCCCTTTATAAATAAATCTATTAAATGGATTTTTAAGGGATGTGAAAAAAAAATCAATTTCAAAACAGTTTGCAATGCTCATTCCTAAGGCTACAAAATATAAAACCTCAATATATAATTCAAATAATAGCATAGGAGGTTTTACTATTATATACCTTTACCTTAGGTACTTGGAGGATTGACTTTGCTTACCCATTGGTTCTTCATATGTCTTTCCATAGGTATTTGCAAAGTTCTCTCTGAGGATATAGACTTCAAGAGTCTTCTAGTTGATACTTGAAAGATTCTCCTCTTCTTGATCTCCTCAAGATAGTTGAATGGTACTCTATGGTAGTTTGTTCTTGAGGTAGATGATACTCTTCTTGCTTGTATCCATTGCTTCTTTTGATGTTTAGACCTTGTAGTTCTAGCAATGGATGCCCTGAGATTTCTCTTACTTGATGCTATGATCTTCTTCATTGGTGCATGAGAAACTCTTGGCTTCTTGTTCATCTTCTCTGTACCCCTATGTCCATTGATTTTCAAATCATCCTGTACACATAAAGCACTAGATGGACATTTTGGTACCCACTTATACTTGGGTCCTTGATCGTTAGTATTGGACTTTGCTTGTCCTTTGGGAACCCAAACAAATTTATTTCTCACATTATAATTTCTCCTAATATAACATGTGTGAGAAATATGTCCAGATTTACCACAATAATTGCAAACAATATGATGATGTGCATTATGAGCTTTTATGCAAGTATTGTGTTGGTTGTCAGAGTGGAAATTTAAATAAATCTTATTTGAATAATATTTCTTCCCAATAAATTTTCCAGCATGATTGAAAACATTTTTGCTTTTCAAAATAGAATCAGTAAGTGGTTGAAAAACAATTGTATGCAATTGTTCAAAATCATTTTTCTTAACTACACAAGAAGAATTGGAATTATTTACCACATGTGCATCTTGAATTTCTGATGATGATTCATCATAATTGTCCATGATCAGCTCTCCTTGGGAATCCTCACTTTCTTGTTCTTTCATGTTGACTAGATCATAGAATTGTTCTAAGATTTCTCCTTCTTCATTCTCTACTTCCAATTGTTCATCAATCATGGATATGCACTTTATATTTTGAAAATTATTCCGCTTTTGAAAATGAGATGTTACACTGAGTGGAAGAATATTTATGAACAATATAAAGATGAGATGATTTTGAAAGTAAAGTTATACTCTTCCCAAATATTTATATATATCTTTTTTTATTTATGTTTTCATAACAAATATTTTTTGTTTATATGTATTTTAGGAAAAACTTGAACCTTATAATGCAACCAATGAAGAGAAGTTCAAAAAAATTATAACAATGAACTTGAAAATGCCTTTAGAAATTGGAAGACCAACTTGCACAAACACTATAACAAATATGCTTCTGATGAGGACAGGCAGGCTAATCCTCCTCAAAATATTAGCTCTAAAGATTGGGGGTTGTTACTAGCATATTTCCAAACTAACATGTTCACTATACCTTTCTATCCTTTTAAATGAATCATATATTTATTTTAGTCATTAATTCTTTGTTACTAATTTTTTTGTAGAAAAAAAAAAGTAAAAGAAACAAGAGCAACTGAGAAAAACAAGTAACAAAGCATACTTGTGGTTGTCTATCATTTGAGGAGATTAACTTCGCTACAGTAAGTTCAATCTCTCTTTACTTTAGTTTATCTTTTGAATCATTTTTTTATTTTAAATTGTACCATGTGTCATCTTTGTATATTATGCTTTGTAGAGGGACCCCACTACTGGACAGCCTGCACCTCCTGACCAATTTTGGCAGATCACACACACTAGGAAGAAGCCAGATGGACAATTAGAATGGGCAGATCCACAATCTGAGAAAATACACGTATGCGTTGTATTTTTATGTTATACTAACTTCAAGAATTTTTTATCTCATTTGTTTCATGCTTTAATTGTAGGCTAACTTGCAAGAACTTCGCTAACAACAAGCAGTAGAGAGTGATGCTCGAATGACCTCTGATGAAAGATTGGCAGCTGTTCTTGGTGAAAGACCAGGATATGTAAGAGGAAAAGGGTATGGAGCAGAGCCATTGAGGAAGAGAGATTGCTCTCAATAAAATGATAATTCAGCTGTGGAGACTGTGCGTACCCAATTGCTTGAGGAGCTTGATAAAAAAATTCATCAGGAGGAGCATGCAAAGATAGAAGCAGAGTGTGCTGAGGAACGTGCTAAGATGGAAGCAAAGCACGCAGAAGAACGTGCAAGGATAGAACCTATTGGACGGTAGTCCGTAGGTGGCTATCCTAGTTGCATTCAGGCGACTTGGGATACTTTCGATTGAGAACGCTAGTGGATTCTAGATAGGACTCTCGGTAGCACCCAGTTGAATACCCCAATTGCAATTAGGAGACTTGGGACACTTCCGATTGAGAACGCTGGTGGATTCTAGATAGGACCCTCGGTAATTTCCAGTCTAATATTTCTAGGTGGGTGTTCTGATTGAGAACTCTGACGTACAGGAGGACTCTCGGTTCATGCCAATTGGTTATACCTAGCGCTATGGTTATATGATATGTCTATGCTAGTTTGATTGCGTATGCTATGTTTTCTAAATGCTATATGTTGTTGTAGATTATTTGTTATGATTGTCTATCATATACTATTTATACTTGGTCTATGATATTAACATGTTACTCTGGGGTTCAAATTGAATCCCAGACATTCCTGAGAACTCAAGATCTAGACATGGTCGAAGTGGAGGACAAGATTCCAAAGGAAAGGAAGTTAGCATGGAATATTGACAGCTGTTGTTGGGATATTAGATAGGACTATAGAACTTATAGGCTTATTTAGTTACATTTATTTTGAAATGTAACACATGGACACTAATGTAATGGATCTCTATATTATGAATCCTATAGTCTATCCCTGTTCATAACCAAGAATGTTTTCTATTATCAGTATACTATGATATTCCTATGTTGCTCACTATAACTTGTTGTTTTACTCTGATAAATGTCATAATTACAAGGGGTAAGACAATAGCCAATCCATGGGTAGCCACATTTAACTGTAGGGATGCTCACAATATAAATTATGTGTCAATAGCATGCAGATGCCAGACCTAAAATTGCATCCACTAAATCCAACACTAGAAAATCATCTAAATCCTTAGGATGTGGGGAAAATGCGAGCAAAAAAAAAGTAAATCTTGAAAAAACAAATGCTGGAATTAAGATTTACTAATTATCTAATAATATAGGCTTTAAATTCATGGTTATTAGTTATATTTATTTTTATGTCGATTGCATTTTTGTTTTTAGGGTTGTCTCTATCTGTAGAATTTATATTGCATAATATAGCTTTTAGATATAATAATAATAATAATAATAATATGCAGCAAGATTTTTGTGAAACAAAATAAATCATACATTTAAAAAAAATACCCACTTTTTAGAATAGATATAAAATTACCTAGTCTAAAAGGTGGGTATTTTTTATATAAATTGAAACTTTTTAATACCAATTATCTAACCTATTGGTTTGAAAGGGTAACTTTTAAGACCAAATGTAGGTTCGGTCTTAACAATGACAGAGTTTTTAAAATGATTGATATAAGACCGGACTTAAACCCTTTTTAAAAGGTCATATTCAACCCGTCTTAAAAATCTTTTTTTTTTTAGTAGTGTATCCCTCATTTTCTCTATATCATTTTCCTCTTCACTATCTATCTATCTTATTGCTCTTCTCTATCTGTTATCTCATATCGATCTCTTTTATTTTCACAAGCTAGATGATTTATGCGATCTAAATATCAATGTCAAGACTTAATGTCATCCTTCCAAATAATTACTCCTCTTATCCTAATTATAAAAGATCAAAAAGAAGAGTTTCATTGTCCTATTCCTATATATAAGTTACATCATTAATTTTTTTATATATATGAATATACAATTTTACCCTTCATCTATAATTGTGTAGACTTTATTCTCATGTGATATAATATATACTGAATAGAGATAAAGTTAAAAAATTATTTTAAAAAATTCAAGACAAAGTTTATGAGATTTAAAGTCTTTCTTGATTATGATGAAATATGGTTGAAATGACTTATAAATCGAATTAGAAATTGTTAAATTACTCTTGACCAACTAGAATATTTTTTTTTTTTTTTGGGCTAAAGATTACCTAGAATATGAGATTTATTCCTCTAGTCTTATTTATATTCCGGCCTATTTATAAGTCACGTTATTAATTTTGTTTATATTAGTATAAAATTTTATTATTTATTTAATATTGTATTGCTTTTATTATTATGGGATATAATGTATATTAAATAAGGATATAAATTTTAAAAAGTATTGAATTTTAAAGTGAGTTAATAAAGTTGAAGTTTTTTTTTTTTTTTTTTTTTTTTTTACGTGAATGCAACGGTATTGAGATTAAATCCCCTATCGCCTTGTAACAAAAAAAAAAAAAAAAAAGTTAGAATAATATTGCAATGAATGGAGGGAGGGAGGGAGGGAGGGAGGGAGAGAGAGGGAGAGGGAGAGGGAGAGGGAGGGAGGGGGAGAGAGAGAGAGAGAGAGAGGTGAGTTTTCCCATTAAAAAACAGTAGAAGAGATTGGATTCATACGTGAGCTGTAAATGTAATCTGATCTAAATAAAGGATCCACGTGAGCTGTAAATGTAATCTGATCTAAATAAAAGACACGATTTGGGAGACTTTTGTGATGTGAGAGAATATGTCTGAAGGAGAAAAGGCAAACATATTACACATAAGGTGCTGCTGCTTCTCCTCATTGGTCTTTTCCATTTGAGTGACCTCTCTCTTTGTCTTCACTATTTTAGAATCACTACATCACCACCAACCCTATTGCTCTGCAACTTTTGACTTTTCACCCCTCATCTCTCCTTCAATCTCCATGTCTATATATCATAGAGCTGTACGATCTAATTTTACTTTAGAATTTTTTTTACGTCCAACTTGTGAGTATTCAAAAGTTTTTCTTTTATCTTTTACTTTGATAGTGTTAAAAAAGAAAAAAAGAAATTGCTTTTAACAGTTAAAAAGTTAATGTTAATAAATAGAGTAAATACCTTTTTTGGTCCCTGAAATAACACGCGCTACCCATTTTGGTCCCTGAGTAAAAAAAATGTCATTTTTAGTCCTTAAACAGTAAAAAAACTTAAACCTCATTAACTGTATCTTAAAATTTAATAATTGACATTTCAATTTTACCCTCCTTATACACACACACACTCCCTCGGTAAAGAAAAACTGCAAGAATTACGCGGGTTAAAATGTTAATTAAAAGAAATAAATGTGTAAAATATGTGCTTTCCTTTTCACATATACCCTTATTTATAAAGAAAATATATAAGAGATAATGAATAAAAATTTATTGCAAAGATAAAGAGCCAAAAATGGAAAGATTATATTAAAATTTCAAACAAAAGAGATTTGTTCCTTAACCTCCCATATGAGAGAGAATGTTTCTTACAAGAAAGACTAGTAGAGGGAGTACTTTATTAGTCTCAAACCCAAAGTGATCGACCTGAAGATACTCTCTTTCTGGATTATAATTATAAATAGCAGCAAACGAGTAAATCTAGGCGAGTATAATGCAAATAATAAATGAGCCCAGAATATCTGCTTTCAATAATTACCGTGCCACCCCGTTCATTGGGTTGACTACAATGCTCTGGAACTGGTTTCTTGAAAACTTATGATTACCATTCTGAAGCAGAGACAAAGGCAAGTGAACAATAAATTTTCAACCACTCTTTGCACGGTGACAAAAAAGATCAGAAGTAGTGTGGAATGGTGTACTTGAATCATTTCAAAAGCGAGCAAAAGGTATAGTCACTTCAACCAGCAAAAAAGATGCAAAAGAAACTGACTTTTTGCCATTCACATGATGAAAACTCTTCACTACTCTCACAAACTTCAAAATCTCAAACTCTTTAATTTCTAGAACACAAAGTGGGATAGCCGAGATAATGAATGATGTTGAGATAGATGTGTGGTCATTTTATAAAAAGATAATATTAATAATGATCATATACGTGCATGAGTTGAAGTGACATCTATTAAAGAGAAAATGATAGAAATTCGTTTGAGGTGATTTGGATATGTTTAAAGAAGACCTTTGGATACGTCGGTGAGGAGATCGATCAAGCAGTATGGAGTCCTCTAAAGAAGTAGAGGAAGACCAAAGCAAACACTTAGGGCCTTTTTGTTGGAACGAAAGTGGGCGATGGAAAGGGAAGATAAGAGAGTTCTCATGCAAAAAACGTGTTTGGTTGGCGCATCTTCCTTCATGTAACATTCCCGCCACTGTGAATCTTCCATCAACCATTGGAAGGTGCTTTCCATCTGAAAGAGGTGAGAAGGTTGAAATCTTCCCGGGAGAGGTAATTAATGGGACGAAAAAGCCCCTGTAAACAGACCAGCTTATAACACCTACGACACGAGAACGAGGATCTGCGACAAGGACGAGCTGAAGGATACTTAAATGACAACCGAAGGACAAGTTTAAGGAAGGGGATACGATTCTCAAATCTAGGTAAGTCGAAATGAGTGTTGATTTTGTGTGAAATTTTGCTGATGGTTTATGTTACTGTACCTGCTTCTTGCAAATTTTCGAAAATTCGGTTTATGTTACTCTACCTGCTTCTTGCAAATTCTTGAAAATTTGGTTTATGTTACTATACTTGCTTCTTGTAACAAACAAACATAGCACAAGCTTGGTTGCTGTCAAGTATTAAATTTTGGACTTACTTTTGTTTTGTTTGGACTTACTTTTGTTTTGCTTTTCTGATATGAAATTATGCAAAATTTTGGTCATTGTCAAAATTTTGGTTTGATTGCATTCATTTTTTAGTTACTTATATTTGAACGTATTTCTAAAGTTCGAACGTCTTATTTTTGGCTGATTTTTTTTTTTTCAATACATGCATCGTCTGTTAACATTCAATTGGTACTGCGCATTTCACAGCAACCAATGATCCTGCTATGCATATTCTAAACATGTTTAATGTGTTCTTCTTCATCCTCATTCTGGGTCAAATTTTTATACTTTCTGTGGCCATTTTAACAAAGGTCATTTTCCTTATTCTAATGTAGCAGCTTTTAATTGGTCTGATTAATTTGTCGCGTAAAAACAAAATGAATTCGTTCTCAATTCTCAGATTTTTTTCTCTTTTAGGGGCATTTTGGGAATTTCACCTCATCTTCCCACTTAACCACCACCTAATTCTTCATACCAAACATTTCATTTTCCCTCAACTTAAGTTTCATTCCCTAGTATACCAAACAGCTCACATTTTAAAGTTCCCTCCTAATCTTCATTTCCTTTCACTTCCATTCCTTTCATTTCCTTCCTAAAATCTTCCCTATACCAAACGGGGCCTGAGGTTATAGAGCGAGATCTTTTAGTTAATAATCTAACTACCTAAAGATCTGACATTTGTAGCTTACTGGGATAAAGCTTTGTTGATATTATTGATTATATACATCTGATATATCCATCGCATATATATATATATCATCGATGGGTCTCTTCAATTCTATTAGCTCATCAGCTTTCAATCCATATATGTTTCTTCTTCTATTGTAGACTATTTCATGGCTTCGCCAAAAGCATATTCCTTCGAGCTAAGAACTTTAGTCACCCTCATTCTCATCATTTCTCTCGCATTCTTTCCATGTAATTCAGGTAAAACTACACACACACACACACACACATAGTAGTTTCAATCAGTAAAGTAATTTGATGAATTAGGGTTTGGGGTTCAAATATGTTTAGTTATTTGTGAACAGGTGGATCAGTGAAGAAGAAGATGGTGATGGGGTCAAGGCCTCCAGGTTGCTTCAACAAGTGCTTCACCTGCAAGCCATGTAAGGCTGCTTTGGTCATAATTTCTCCACACAGCAGAAGAACAAGTGAGAGAGATTATGAGGGTTACTATCTTCTCGCTTGGAAATGCAAATGTGGTAACAAGTTCTTCCAACCATGAATTTAACCCAATATCAATTAATTAATCAATACTTACTAATTACATTTATTTTAAATAATGTATATGTATATGTAATGCCTATATATAACATATGGTTAATTAAGTAAGCGTGATGAGAAATTATTGCAAGTATATATATGCTGGTGTACTGTAGAAATTTTTCTGAGATGAAACCTCCCTCATTTCTTGTTTCTCTTGTTCTTGCTTGGTCCAATGGTGGATTAGTTAAATTGTGAAGTGGGTGAATTGAATTCGAATTTCACCTTGTTTAAAAAGACATCTTGGAAGAGTCATCCTAATCGCAAAGCTTCAATCATGATTACGTGGATACCTAAAAATAGAATCCAAAAAAAGCGTCAGACACCAGTTGGCCCGAATTGCGTAGCTTAATTGCATGTAGCGGAGAATTTGTTTAAGTTAATGTAAAATGGATGGCTTTTTTTAAAAAATTTTTTTGATAGAAAAATTTTAGGAAAGGGGTTAGGTTCACCCACAATCCAAGGGCATGGCGCTTGGAGCCCAGTCCACAGGGTATACTGGACAGCTCTATTAGCGTTTCCACTGCTTCCTAAACCCCTAGGATGCCTCCTCCAGTGCCTTGACCAACGTAGGGATCGAACCCCCTCCCTTGAGGTGAAGAAGTCCGACCCCTTCGCCAGTTGAATCCAAGACGAGGGGAAAAATGGATGGCTTTAATTATATATAAAGGTGCAATTTGATTACAGGCCTTGAACTACACTCAAAGCCTGAGACAGAAGAAGCCACAATATATTATTCATATCGGCTACGTCTGCGCCAACAAATATATATTGTGGCCTTTCTGTAATGAAAAATCTTAAGATCTGTTTTAATTTATTAATCAATAGGAGTCTCAATTGATAATTAATAATAACTGAAAAATGAGATGTATTCCTTTTAAATGAGAATGCCACCAAACAGTTTTTCTTTTTTCTAACAATTAAGTCCACATTCGGTTTATGTGCTCATCACTGCAGTGAAATTTAAGTCGTCCAACACTTTTTAATTTTTTTAATTATTTTTTGTTTTGAAAAATGACAGTGATTGTATTGCTTTAATTTTATATTTGGTACACATTAAAATAATTTTTCAAAAAATATGAAATGTAAAAAAGCAAAATGAAAATTTTTTGAAGTTAACAAATATTGACACATTTGTGAAGAAAATTACAACTACTACTTCAATAACTAAAATAAACATACGAGTATCTTCTTATCGGCAAAAAAAAAAATAATAAATAAATATCTTCCTTGAGAAAAAATGGTCGAAATAAGTTATATGATTTTTTTTTTCTTTTTCGAGGAATTGAAAAGCGCAGAAAATAAAAAGTGGAAGAGAAACGAAATAGAGGGAGAGTGAACCTATTGTTCTGTAAAGTTAAGTACCGCCGTTAGGTTTGACCAAACCGTGAGGGCCCGTTTGGTTCAGGGAATTCAGCGGAGGGGGAGGGAACTTAATACAGTTCCCACCCGAGAAACATGTTTGGTGTGTGAACTTCCAGGGAACTCAGCTTCCCACCTTCTCCCAAGCTCCCACCAACGTGGGAATTTCCCTCCATTTCAGCTCCCTCCATTTCTGGCGGGATCTTGAAAACTTCCCGGGAGAGTGAAATTTTTTGACTTCAAAGCCCCTTCGAAACATAACCAGAGACGAGGTTGGAGCTGGAAGGAGTAGACGAAACAAGGTTCAGACGACAGCAAGCTTCAATCGAACGAGTAGGCAACGAAGATCGATTTGGTGTGTGAGTTGCGTATTGGTGAGGAAGGAAAGGACGAAGCCATGGGTGTACAATGACAGAAAATTCTTATTCGGGTTGCGTATTGGTGAGGAAGGAAATGACGAAGAAAATTCTTCTTCTTCTTCTTCTTCTTCTTCTTCTTCTTCTGTACAGTGGCTCTTCTTTTATACAGTGACAGAAAATTCTTCTTCTTCTTCTTCTTTTGTGCAGTGGCAGAAAATATTGTTTGTGTATTATGAAACATGTATGATGAAATATTGTTTGTCTATTTGTCCTGTGTGTCGTGGGTTGTTCGTTTTGTGTTATATATGTTGGCTGGTGATATGATGTTGTGCTGCTGTCAAATTATACGTTGCTGTCATGTAATCCGTTCGAACTGTTGTCTTCTTTGTTGTGTGTTTATGTTCGAACGTAATCATAAAGTTCGAACGTTTACTCACAGTTTTTTGGCCCCCTGTTTTATTTGAATCTTGTTCTCATGTCATTCAAATTTGTTCATATCACGCATTATTGGAAGTTTTTCTTCATTGTTATACAACTTTTGATTACGTTGATGTCTCATTGCAATTTGCATCTGAACCACGCCGCGATTTGGTTAGGGTTCATTTTTGTTCGATGAAGAAAAAAATTTCAGTCAATTTCTTTTACGGGTTTTTATTTTTAGGGGCAATATAGGAATTTTGCCTCATCTTCCCACTTAACCCACACCCAATTCTTCATACCAAACAATTTATCTTCCCACAACTTACTTATATTCCCATGTCTACCAAACAGCTCAATTTTTTAAAGTTCCCTCTCAATCTTCACTTCCCTTCCTTTAAGTTCCTTTCTCTTCTTTAAGTTCCTTTCCCTCCTTAAATGTTCCCTGAACCAAACGGGCCCTGAGTTTACATTGGGGACTCCGTCTTGGTTGTAACTTGTAACCATGGCAAAACCGTATTTAATGGTTTATAAACAAAAGTTACTAATTACTCCCCCACTGGTCCTTATAAACTTATTATTATAAGGCACTAACTACTAAATGTATTTAACTTTTTTATAAAGCACTTACTTGTTCTCAAGGAGCCTTAATTATTTTTTCCAGGTATGCCCCTAATTAATAAGGGTAGTGGGTAAGAGTAATAATTAATATAATATTAGAGTTTAGTATAATTAATAGGGGTAATATTGGAAGTTACTTAAATTGTAGAACAACTTTATTGACTTTAACTTTTTTTATTGGTTTGCGAGAATATTTAGTTGATTACTTATAATAAAGACCAGAATGAGTATAAGGCACCAACTAACAATTCTCACAAACCAATAAAAACATTTAAAGTCAATAAAATTAGCTTGCAATTTAAGTAACTTCCAATATTACCCCTACTAATTGCACTAAACTATAATATCATATTAATTATTACTCTCACTCACTACCCTTATTTATTAAGAGCATGCATGGAAAAGAATAACTAATGCTTCATGGGAATAAGCAAATGCTTTATAAAAAGGATCAAATAAACTTGCTAGTTGGTGCTTTATAATAAGGACCAGAGGGAGTATCACTATAATGATTTTAATGAGTTGGGTTTCTCACCTAAAAGAAAAAACACAAATTCGAATCTTAAAAATCACACTTATTAGAAGAGGAGAAAACATTTTTTTGCTCTAAGCTCCAAGAGAGAAACCCCTTAATTGGAAAAAAAAAAAAACCCAATTCTCTAAAAGCAATCCAACTTACAAAAATTTTCTGTATCTTCCCATCCTTTTCAAATCCCTCATACCAACATGTGGTTGATCTAGCGGAATGTGGCGCTGAATTCCCTTAAGAGACCTAAGGTTCGAGCTGCGATAAAACCACTCGTAACTGTTGGGAGGGTCGTCCTTGTCACTGCAGTAACCGGAGTGGTTGCACACTTGCCACTATTTTATGTATTAAAAAAAAAAATCCCTCATAGTACAGAGAGGAGGGGGGAAAAAGTAAGGAAAACCCGTTTTGAGTACTAGTTATAACGAATTTTCTTAATCTTAACAGTGTATTATTCATATCTCTATTATAAGATACTTTCTTCAAAAAAATTACTTATTATAATTCACAAGTCACATATCAATTACTTATTTTCAAAATTGAAACTATTTGAAATTTGATGTATTTTTCTTTTCATTTCACAATATATTTCATCGTTTTAAATTTGGGTACTTTAAAAAAAAAAAAAAAATCATTTTCAAACAAATTTAATATAGGGACTCAACCACCCTTCTTTAATTTTAGTGAAGTAATTAAAAGTGACTTATAAATTTGTTATAGGGACTCAACAAATTTAAATCGTTTTGGCAAGGAATTGATTTCTCACAATCAAAAGCTGAAGCACGAGCTGAAGAATTTGTTGAAGTTTTAATTGGTCTAAAATGATTTTTGGCCTGCAGGTTGGCTCTAACCCTTAATGTTATATAATTTTTAGGCCAGTGCGGGCTTTTTGGCCCTAGCCCACACGGCCTAGGGCCTTACGGGCCGAGGTAGTCCGTTTTGACAGCTCTACTTATAATAGCAACACAAAAGTAGTTAACATGGTATAAAATGTACTGAGAAAAAGAAAGTAAGGGGGTGCATAACTTTAGAGAGATGAAGACCAATATGTGGAAAATAACAGAAGAGGGTCCATAACAACTTCAAATCATGTTCATGGCCAACTCTGGCTTGTCATATTTGTTACTAATATCAACAACTGATTTCATATATAAAATCTACTATTCATAGCTCTAAATATAAAAGTTAGTCGACTAATTTAAATAGATTAAAAAAAGAGTCTTCTTAATGTATGCAATTAATAAAGATACTTTAAAAAAATATTATAAATTTAGGAAACAAGTGAATTAAGCTAAGAAAGGATATGAGGTAATATACCAAATCACAAACACTGTATAAAATAGTAATCGGAACAACTTCCAATACTGAATTCCAATCATAAGAACAACTGGGGCAACTAGTTATTTTCATTATAAAGTGAAAGAGTAGTCTGCAGAGTACAATTCATGAGAGATAAGGCCTACAAAAACAAGGGCTCGGTTTAACCCAAAAAAAAAAACAAACAAACAAAAAACAACCCAACACAGGTTGTGACAGAGAGACCAAAGCCCTTGCACGTGAGAGACCCACCACTTGCATTGCCCTATACAGCCATACTCATCAAAAGACTACAACACACAAAAGCTACAACACTCAATAGAAGATCATCCAGCAATACAGAATAAGACCCCCAACAATATGCACTAGCCATAAGTGGACACCACCACCAAGCCATGACTCTGCCTAGGTGACTGTATTCTCAGGGAACTGTAGCCGAAAAAAATGGCATTGGATGCCAAAAAAAGTTTTAAAACAAGCAGTCCTGTTAATGTTAGACTGCTTGCAAAAAGGGATCGGCCAAAGTTCCATGGAAAACAAGCAAGTCACCAAACTTCCACCATCATACCATGTCCACTGTTGATAGTCATATCATTAGAGCCCAAAAAGTTTGCTGAATTTGACTTCCTGTGAGTTGAGATAAGCGTATGTATGTGTTTCAGTCTTGTTTATGCCAGAATATCACATCTCCACAAGTTTTCAATGAGCAACTCAATTGAACTGCTGTTGATTGAGCTGCAATTTTGAAGATTCAATCCAAATAAGGTCTTGCCCAGTTTCGTAAGGAATGGAACGCTCTGGTTTGACACATTAGTACAGCCTGACAAGGAAAGAACTTGCAAACTTAGCTGCCTGGCACCAGATAGGATGGCTAAACCAGCATCGGTGATTGCACACTTGGAGACATCTAGATCACTCAATGACAAGCAGTAGTGAGCAATGGCGGCCAAGCTTGCATCGGTTATCTTCCTGCATCCCTCAATATTGAGTACTTCGAGGGTTTCACCATGTAACTGAGCCAAAGCTGAAATGATGTTGTCAGTCAAGTTCCAGCATCCGGTAAGATTCACACTCATAAGTCCGGCCTTGCAATTCTCCAACAGAGGGAGAAAACCAGCATCTGTTATGCCATAAAGGCCAGTAAGATCAACATTTTGAAGTTGGGGGCACAACTTCCCCATCATAGCCAAGCTACCACTACCAAAGCCAGGGCAGTTTTTTATTGACAGTGAACGAAGAGATTTGCAAGGAGAAAGCATAGATACTTCACAACCAATATCCTTAATTCCTGTGCACTTCACAAGTGAAAGAGACTTCAACTTTGTTTTGAAGTTTGAAACAGCACCAATAATTCCAGACTGGGTGATTCTATTACACTCCTCCAACTGCAAGCTCTCAAGAGATCCTGCAGCGTTGGCAAATTCCACCAGTCCTCCATCAGAGACAAAGCAACACTTGCGAAGGCACATCTGCTTTAGATTCCAGCACCCTCTGCCAATGGCTCCGATGCTTGCATCAGTGACCCCACGGCATGATGTAACTGTCAATGAGACTAGTTTCTCTAGACCTTGAGCTACACCCATGGCCCAAAAGCCCCTTTCACTGACATTTGGGAGACCACTGAGGACCATGTTGGTAACTTCCTTTCCATAGTGGCCAATCACAGCCAAAGAAAAATCTGTTATGTTCAAGGACTGAAGCTTTACCCTTGACAGATTTGAAGCTGAAGATAACAGACTTGATACTCCATGATCCCCAACAAGTGGGCAGTCCTTGATAGAGATGCACTGCAACTTTGGGCAAGACTTTGAAATGGCTTGCAAGCCTTCATTCCCAATATTTGTACACGATTCAATATTTAAGGCTGTCAAATTGGGACAACCCTCAGCTATTGCGATCAAGCTCTTGTTGCTGATTGAGGAAGACTGGCACAGGTCAAGCTTCTCCAACATATGACATCCTCTGGCTATAGCAGACAGACCCTCATCCCCAATTGAAGATACGTTCCACAAAGAAAGCGATCTTAGAGAAGGACAACCGTGAGCAACAGCTGAAAGGCCGATGTTAGAGACACCTCTTACTGAGTTGCTGCCTCTGATGGAAAGTTTTCCAAGTCCTCCACGGCCACTAGTCCCTACTGCAATCGCGGCAAGTCTTACATCAGTTGCTTTTTTCCCTTCCAAACACCTGGTAAGGTAGCCATCACCTTCAATATCTTGATCCTCACCAGCAGAGGTCATTTCAACGTCAGAGGAAGTTGGCTTTTCAGGTTTGCAGATTTCAGCTTTGCATATGCTGCTCGTAAGATAAAGCCAACGCTTTGATACACAAGCACAGAAGCTCCTCTCTTTGCTACTGGGGAGCCGTCTGAATATTTCAAAGAGGCATTCATTAGGAAGAACTTCAATAGTTGGCTTCTGAATTTGATTTTGCTCAGAGTGAATATTTCCATAGATAAATGGGGCATTGATGCGAGCTCTCTTGCTAGGAGGATAGTACACATCAATGTTGGAACCAGCAGTGCACAAAGAACCCCCAAGATAGAGTTCATCATCACCTGATAAAAAAATATTCATAAAACCAAAAATAAGCCACACAATTGTTGCAGTTCATAAAGACATTTCTCTGGAATGAAATCTCTCTATTTGTCCTACAGATAAGGCATTCAAAAAGAAATTGAGTTGTAAAAATACTTTTCCACCCAAAAACAAAGTAATAACATCCTTTAATCCATTAAAAAGATAACGGTAGATCGCTTTTACAGATTCTCAACGGAAGAAAAAACTCTTGGGTTTTCATATATATGTAGCCAAATACAGATATCAGTCTTTCTGAAGCTAACATGTCAGGGCATAAGGCAAATCGGTTATACTTAGAAGGGGGAATCAAATTCTAATAAATAGCAAACACTACAGAAACTCCATAAATCATGTAAAATTTTCCCCACCAATCCAGATCACAAACCTGAAAACCTTAAAAAGGAACTAATCAAGAATAAAATTTCAGGCAACGAGCATGGCAGACCAAGACTGATCGATGAAATCCCTTGAACCTAAACACGTCTAAATCTATTCAAACCCATCAAGAATAAAAGAAATATCATAAAAACCCAGAAACTCACCACTGTAGTTGACGAGGGTAGGCATGATGACCACAGAGAAAAATCAGCCGAGAATCCAATACCCAAAAGCTGAAACCCCCCAAAAAGAGCAAAAAGAGCTGAAACAACGATCAAGAACAGCAACACAAAGACGCGGATGAAAGCTTGAAGAGCCAAGAACATTAGAGAGCAGAAACCCCACAGAGCAGGGCAAAAAGAAACGAGAGAGAGGAGAGAAGAAGAAGAGAGAAGAAATGTTTGAGAAATGATGTAACAATGTGGCGTGGAAAAGTTGTATTATATTGAGTGTGAGAAATGAATAGATGAATGGGTCGGCCCCAGATTCATGAGAGTAAGAATGGCTCATACAGATGCAATGAATCCTTCCAGGGACAGGGTTCCCCACCCTTTCCTCTCTCTTTCTGAGTCCAACCAACTCGCTATCCTGTTGCCCAATTCCATGAACCCAATTACTAAATTACCAAATTCATTATTTTATTATGGACCAAACCTTGATATTTTATTGAGGAGGGAATAATTTAATTTAGTCCTTATCTTGAAAACATTGTGATTTTAATTTTATGTTTGTTATTGCAAATTTAAACTTGACTGATGAATATTATCGTCTATTAATTTTATATATTTTATTATACTTATTGAATATTTCTCAGGTGGCTTAATACTATTTATGTTTCATTTGAGAAAATATTAACAGAAGAATAATATAATATAATAAATTCATCTGTGTATGAAAATTTTTTGTCTGATAAAAAAAGAAAAATCAAAATGTCAAATTATAAGAATTCAATTCCGGTAAAAACATTGCAAAGTTTGAAATAATAAGGATGAAGTTAAAAACTAAACGTTTATTTATTTTCCAATTAAGAATTTATTTTAATTTCATAATATATTGTCTTTAAAATTGAAAAATAAAAAAAAAATCCCTTTTTTAATTTCATCATATATATATATATATATATATATATATATATATATATATATATATATATATATATATATATATAGTGTTAAAAATAAGTTGCATTATCTTTGTTTCATTTGGGGTAGTTTAAAATTTAATCGAGAAAAAAACAGATTTAATTCATAATTATTTTGATTTTTAACTAACAAATGTTTTTCTTGGTGTTCTTTTCATATGAAATTAAATAAGTTGCATTCTCTTTGTTTGGTCTATTGTTGTACTTAGGGAGTACTTGATGCTCTGTGGTAAATCCAATCCCCAAAACGATTTGGTTTTATGACTCTATGGGTGGGGATTCAGAGAAGAGACTATACATGTAGGAGATATTCAACCATTAAATTATCTATTCATAGTATCTTATAGGGTTGATCAAAAAACTCGTGGTTTGGTTGGTCCGGCCCGGTCCGGTCTGACCCGACCCTGTCTGATATGAAAAAAATTGGTCCAGGACAATTTGACCGGACCGGACCAAACAGCTCGGGTTGGACTGGACCTCGGTCCAGGGACTTAAATCCCTTGGACTGGTCCGGTCTGACCCGAGCTCTCTCTCTTTTTAAAAAAAAAAAAAATCACTACTACACTGAGTCGCTCACTGGAGTCTGAACATCTTAATATGCTTTTTAATTTATAGGAATCACTTTTCACTAAGTCACTTTTACTACTAGAGCTAAAAATATGTCTCCCAAGAAGGCAAAAAAAAAAGGAAAAAAATATTGGAAAAAAAAAACTGAAAAAAAAACTGGATCGCTGGACTAGTCCAGCGATCAATGATCGGTCGGCCGAGTTCGGGCCGGTACTGCACTGCACTGGACCTCGGGCTGAATTTTCCAGCCCGAGGTCATATCGGGCTAGACCTCGGGCTGACATCCAACTCGGTCTAGCCCGATCCCTGATCATCCCTAGTATCTTATAATTCATCTTAGCCTGCATATTTCTATATATATAATTTTTTATTGTGTCTTCTTAGAACAGTGTATATGTACTGCACGGAGAATGGTTCGAATGCAGCAATTGCAACCTCATCAATGGCCGCTTCAAAAACGCCTTCCAATGGCAGCGTTTGAAGGTATATATATATTATTCATCAATGACTATAATATTAAATTAAAGTATACATATAGTTTATATATCTGACTGATTGACAAATTTTTCTTCTCATTTCTTTATAGTTCCCAAAGCAACTAGACATGAGTAGTGATTGTGGATACTGCGTGATACAGTACATGAAAGACATAATCACGCACTGTCCTGAAAATATTGGTACAAATATGGTATATTATATGCTTGATTTGTTCATATATACACTAGGTCAGTTATATATTATAATATCTAACTTCCATCTATTGTTTTCTTTTCATACAGTATTTTAATGCCTCCTGCACAATGTTTACCAACTCACAAATGAAAACGGCATTTGTGCAATGTCAGTTGAAATGTAAATAATACATAGTTTGACTGTAAATTTATAGATACTGATGATTTGTTTAATTTGTTTTAATGTTCTGATTTTAATAATGTATACATGTATATGAATGACTATAAATATATTCTGATTTGTTGTATTGTTCTATATATAAATAAAAATGTAAATACATATTGTGATTCGTTATGTAAATGTATATGCAGTGTTAGAGTCGGGAAATCGGGCCAAGCCCATCGGGCCGGCCCGTTTATGCCCTGGCCCGTCAAGGGCCGGGCTTGAAAAATGGATAAGATATTTGAAATTGGCCCTGAAGGCCCGGCCCTGGAGGGCCTCGGGCTTAAACGGGCTAGTCCTGAAGAGCCTCGGGCCGGCCCTACAGGCCCTTTTCACTGTAGCTTTTTCTTTTTTTCATTCTTTAATTTATTAATTTATATGTATTTTGTATTTGTTATAGAGTTATTTATCCATTTAACTACAAATACATAATAACTATACTCTAATTTTATGATTTGGATTATTATTTGTTGTAAATAAAGATTATGGATGTGTTCATTGTGAATATAGTTTGCTTTTGATTATGAATTAATAACTATACTTATTTGTTGGATGATTCATGTTGTAATTTACTAATTATATTTCTTTTAAAAAAATGAAGGAAAAATAGTTAAAATTAGGAATAATAATTTTCAGGCCCTAGAGGGCCGGCCCTGGTGCTCTCGGGCCGAGCTTTGAAAAACAGATGTTTTTCTTACCTCAGGCCCTGGAGGGCGGGGCCGGCCCTGATTCTCAGCTCTATGCAGGGTGGATCTCAAAAGCATAACCCTTGTTTTTTTAAAAAAAAAAAAGTTTTTATAAGTCATGGTTGTTACCTAACAACCTTTATTTATATCAACTATATATAACGACGACTTGAAAAGAACCGTTATATATGTTAATAGATATATAATGATTGTTAAATTGGAACCGTTATGGGATAAAAGCATTACCATATATTATGATAGTTGTTTACATGTGCCCGTTAATTATTATAGTAGGAATGGGCATACCATGGCCCCACCAACCCTCAATACATAATGGGTATTATATCATAACAATTATAATAGGTCCAGAATAAATAACAGTTCAAAACGATAATGTATATATGCATAGCTTTTATAGCGCCGACATAGATGACGGTTCAGAATCATTATGCATGAAAGTTAATAACCGTCATGTATCACAATTACAATTTTCTGTAATAGTGTTAACGGTTCTTTATAAAGAACCTTAATATATTATCAAATAATTTTGTTTTTCGAAATCCGACCTTTTTATATTTAATCATACTTATAGGTTTTTTTATGAAAAACCGGAATGTATTATCAAATAACTTTTTTATAGACTCCCGCCTCCTTATATTTGACATTTTTCATAATCTCATCTTATTAAATATTACGATTATTATTTTTAACCGTTAAGCAATCTTAAGAAATATATAACGGTTATTTGGTAGGAAGAACTATCAAGTATTTTGAAATAATTTTTTCTAGAATCAAGCCTTTTTATAAATGACGGTTTTAATTGATAACTGTTAAGTATTCTTAAAGAATACATAATAGTTGTTTATGAAGAATTGTCAAGTATTATCAAATATTTTTTTTTTAAGAATCCTGTGTTTTTCGCCTCTTTAAGATATTAATAGATAATATATATTAGATTAATATCTTAACATATTGTATTTATCTTAAAATTATAAATCTAAGATATGATTATATATTATATCTAATGACATCTCATTTTTAAAATCATATTTTACCGTTAATTATTATAACTGATATGTTTTTACCGATATAATGTTGAAAGATAAATCATTTGTAAGTTTTACCCTCTGAGATACATGGTGTTCATTTATTGTAAGATTAACAATTATATATGCCGGAATCTATATAGTAGTGTGTGCAACCCCTATCTAGATTCATTAATTTTCCTATAAAAACAATTCTAATATTAGTTAATACATAGAGTGCAATAAAAAAAAAACAAAATATTAATTACGGAATAGGTATGAAAATCCCAAATCAGGGTTTTGGAAGTCTAAATATGTGAAGTTTCTAGTTTCTAGATACTGGTTTCTAATTACATAAATACCTTTAATATGAAAAATGGAAATAATAACAACAATTTAAAAAGAAACAAATTTAATTTATTAAATGATAATAATAACAATTAAGGAATTGATAACTAATTTCACTAAGAACAAATAAGTAATTTCACACACAATTTAATTTTAGAATATACTCTGTGGACTTCATAGAAACTAAAAGTCATTTCAAAGAACTATTCTTTTTTAAATTCTCATGTTTTAGTGGTTCTCATATTATATGTCTTCCTCCCCAAGGAAAAAATAATAATTAACATATCTTATTTATAATTGTTAAATTAAATAACAATGTAAGCATTATAGTATTATTATAATTGTAATGTAAACGGCCGCAATGGAATCATAAAATAAAAAATAAAATAAAATAAAATAATAAAAGACCGACCAAAAGAGATGCAAGTGCATCCATTTGAATGTGGTTAAATGAATATAGTCGCTGGACCCACAAATAATAAAAGGTTAAGCACAGTATTCTGCAATAATTTAAGAACAACTGTGGTTCATATATTTAAAAAGTATTTCAGAGGAATCTTAAAATAAAAAAAAAATATAAATTGCATTAATAATTTTTTAATTAATTTAATTATTACGCTAAAATTATTTAGAATTATCTAAAAATGTAGAATTTCTCTAAAAGAATTAATAGAGTAACACAAATCGTGTTGAAATATATAATTTTTAAATAATGATTTTTTTTTTCTTGCAATTAATTAATATTAAAAATATAATCATAAAAATTAATAAATAAATAAATAATTAAAGGGGAGCCAGAGCATGTTAACGTGGATTAGGCTAATGCCGCGTGAAGAATTGACAATGTGAAAGGGATGATCACTTTTTTCAATCTCATCAGAATTTTTTTTATCATTTTGTTCTACTTTGACACGTGTAAAACGTTCAGCATATACAAATTAAATTACATGATATTAAATTATACAGGTATTTTCATTATTTTTTATTGATTAATTTAATATTACCTATGAGCAGATAAAACTTAAAAGATATATTTTATTTATAAAAATTTATATGCCATTTTATTTTTTAATGTCATCCGTAACTCTTTAGGAGAGAAAGACAGGCTTTTTGACCAATCTAATTTTTTGAAAAAAAATATTTACCAAAATAAAGCAAATTCCAAACTATTTCCCAAAGTAATGCATTTGGTGGGGCCGGGTGGAAGTGGCGCAGGGAATGTTTACGTACCAAATGGCGTGGAAAATCCCCACGCCATTTGCTAACAAAATGGCGTGGGGCCATTTGATTACCAAATGGTATATAAAAAATAATAATAATAATAAATGATAAAAAATTGGAATAATTTAAAGCTCTACTCCATTTAATTTGAAGTCAAAAGAAAGAAAGCAGGGAGTTGAAATAACTCATTAAGAACGCCTTTTAAAAGATTACGCGGTACAATTTAGTTATAACAACAGATCACAATAAAGGGGATCTATATATTTGTTATACACCAAATATTTGTATAATTAGCATTTGTGGATCTGTATCTTTTTTATACAGACCCCAAAATCAATACTGTTGTTATACAAATATTTGGTGTATAACAAATATATAGATCCCCTGTATTGTGATCTGTTGTTATAACTAAATTGTACCGCGTAATCTTTTAAAAGACGTTCTTAATGAGTTATTTCAACTGCTTTCTTTCTTTTGACTTCAAATTAAATGGAGTAGAGCTTTAAATTATTCCAATTTTTTATCATTTATTATTATTATTATTTTTTTTTTCATATACCATTTCAGCCAAATGGCGTGGGAAATCCCCACGCCATTTGCTCCCCACACCATTTGGTAACCAAATGGCGTGGGGATTTCCCACGCCATTTGGTACGTAAACATTCCCTGCGCCACTTCCCACCCAGCCCCACCAACTACTTTGAGAAATAGTTTGGAATTTGCTTTATTTTGGTAAATATTTTTTTTCAAAAAATAAGATTGGTCAAAAAGCCGAGAAAGACCTGAGGAATACCAAAATATATGACAATATCAAAATAGTTTCTGAAAATAGCTTAATTCATATGAGATTCTTATAGACTATTTTCAAATTGAGTTTTTGTTACAAAATGACATAATTATCTGAATTGAAATTAATTATTACTGGATCAGTTGTTATGGTCATTAAATAAAGGGTTAAGGTGCAAAAATAGACATGTGCTTCTTTCCGAGGAGCGCCCAGTAGTAAATGTTTTTTCAGGTGCAAAAGTAACTATGTGGTTACAAATTAGATGCAAAAATAGCGTTTAATCATTAAGTTTGACTTTTGACCGTTAAGTTTGACTTTTTTTACTGACTGGACGATGATGTGGCATTTCAAAGGTGCAAAAATAATTTTAGGATCTTGAAAAAATATTTCAGGTATTGATCGGTACTAAAAGGATACTGAAAAAAAAAAAAAGTCAAACTTAACGATCAAAAGTTAAACTTAACGGTCAAACGCTATTTTTGCACTTAATTTGTAACCATATAGTTACTTTTGCACCTGAAAAAAGCATTTGCTACCGCGCTCCTCGAAGAAAAACACATGTCTATTTTTGCACCTTAACCCTTAAATAAATTAAAATTGTTACTTATTTAACCATTGTTGTCATTCATATATCTAAGATTTTTTTTACTAGAATTAGTTATCACTACATTAATTTTTAATTTAATAAGTTAAAATTGTTACTTGTTAAATTATTGTTATCATTTGTGTTTTTTTTGAAATTAAGGATATTTAAGGTAAATTCACTATAAAATTCAATCTCAAATAAGTTCATAGAGGCTTTAGAGTTTTAATTTTTTGTTGTTGTGTTTACTAAAAAATAAATTTTAACAAATTGTTTGTTGAGGTGGTAAGAATTTTTCTTTTAAAAAAAATCTTCATGTACAACAACAAACAACGAGAGATATCTTATGATGATACGTGATATACTATTATATTTATTATTAAATACAAAATTATTTTGATATTACAAGAGAACATATCGATCAAATATTTCTGTCTTGATGTTCACAACTCTCAAATGAATGATCTTTATCTTCAAGAATTCAGTTTTCATTCAATACTTTATATTCTTCAAAGAATTTATATTACTTAATTATTTAAAGTTACCGTTCTATTTATGTGTTATTCTTTTTTATAATTTTTTTTTCTTAAATTGTAGGTTATTTTGAAAAAGCTAAGAACCAGAAAAATTGAAAATTAAGTTTTAAAAATTCTGGAATGTGATCCGGTAATATTGAATATTAGATAGTCATTAAAACAATCGCAGTAAAATACTAAAATTTAAAAATATGAATAATTAAAAAAAATTAAATATGAGTATTGAAAATCAAGATTGAGTACGAAAAAATTGAAAAAAAAAAATTAAATAACAAAGAATCAAAGTTATAAACCTAATACCAAATAAACAATTTAAATTAAAGATGATCGAATACTAAAGAAAGAATCAAGTATGGAATTTTTGTACTCCGGCGAAAAAATAAAAATGGAATTTTAAAACATTATTCCAGTACATGAGCGTGGTTTTTATTTGAAATTTCTAAAATTTATTTGTGGTCTTCAGATGAGACTAATTAATGATTTTACAAAACAATCATGTCTCATTTTCTTTGGTATTCATAAAATAGACTCAAACACATAAATAATTAGAAAGATAAAAAAAAATGCCGCTATTGAATTTAAATTGTGTATATATATATATATATATATATATATATATATATATATATATATATATATATGGAATAACATATATGCTTTTAATGCAAAAAAATTCATCCCAGCAAGCCAAAAATGACATTATTTCATCTTTTTTTTATTCCCTCTTTATATCGATTTTGCCTATGATTTTTTCCCTCCCTGTATTTTCGTATACCATAATTTACGAGTCTTCAATCTTTATTCAAACAAGCACAAGACTACTTTTTACTCTTCCTTTGGATCGACTAGAATGACTAGACTTACCTACAACATTTTCCATTTTTAATCTTTTTGTTGTAGGGTCTCGCTTTCAGAAAATCTCAATGATGGCTTCCATTTAAAATTGTACAGAATGTGATGCGGATCGAACTTGAATCTCAACCTTGCCCATCGATTTCCCCCCGATTTCTACTTTAAGGCCGGAAACAAGGGAGCTACCTCCTTCCCCATGGTCGACGCCTCCAAGTTCAGATTCGAGAAGGAGGACAAGATCATACCCTTCTTTGAGACCTTGAAAATCAGAGGCAAAATCATATATAAAGAGGGGGGAAAAAATGAAACAACGTCGTTTTTGACTTGCTGTAGATGGATTTTTCTACCGTAAAAGCGGATATGTTATTCCCATATATATATATTAGAATATTTATTTTTCCTTTGAATTATTATCATTTTTCCTACATGAGAGACAATTATTTTGGGGTTAGTTGGCTGACCTGAAAAGTAAACCTAGCTAACTAATTAGAATTGTCTATAAAGGAAGGCGTATTCAAATTGAGGCCAAGTGGGACCCATATAACAAAAAATGCATGCATCTGTGTGTGAGGATATATATGCAATGTTGATGGTACGTGTATCTTGGAAAAGTCGGTATTTATATTTTATTTTATTTTATTTTATTTCTAATTTTTCTTTTTGATAAAAATACGGGGCATTTAGCCCATATTCATTCCTAAATTAAAAAAAGTCGTTAGTATGAAACATCCACATAATCTCTGCACAATAACCTTTCAACAATCAAAGGAGGGCAATCAAAAATAACATTTGCTTCCTCCTCAACAAAACTAACAGTCGTATGAGTATCTGCATAAGCTATGAAGCACAGACACTTTGACACCGTCCGACACTCCGACACTCCTCGACACTTCTATTTTTTTAAAAATATGCGTGACTTTGAATATTACTTAATTAATTATGGATTTTCCTTTTGTATTTTTTTTAAAAAAAGGAGGCACGGCTTTTATAATGAGGCCGAATCTACAATGAGTCAAAGGTGGATGTCATGATTTTACAGAATATTAAACTTAAATGTAAATTATAATATATATATATATAATATCAAAACATGTCCTAATGTGTCGAAATTTAGATTTTTTTTAGAATTAACGTGTCGGAGTGTCGAGTCGTGTTGGTGCAACATAGTACATAAATATTTGCCTCTCTATAAACATGTACAAACATAAGATTTGGAAACTTCTTCATTGTTGTGTTAATCTCTACCAGCAACCTCATTCCAGCTTCATCCCCAACCTGCACCTTCTAATTTTTCTACAATCGAACAAGTTGATGCACGTTAGAATCAATATTGGATCTTTTATTAATGTTTTTCCTGAATTTTTTTCATTTGCTTACAATACTTTTATTTATTTATTTTGAATTGCATAGCAAGTTAAATGAACTGGATACACTATCATGTTTTTAAACAATTGTGGTAAATGAAACATTTTGGTTCTTTTTGAGCAAATTGATAACTAGCTAGCTGGATACATCCCATTCACCACATAAATTGAAACTGGATTTGGTTTTCTCTGTTATTTTTAGTGTGATCTGTCCTAATTCTAATTAATTATCAATCAATTTAGGTCAAAGGTAGTTGATTACTTAACGTATGATGGATTCATTGCACTTTGTACACAAACTTTTCGCAGCTAAGACATTCCCTAATCCCCGAGGTGAGTAGTACGAGTAGTTTTTTTATGATATCCACATAATCAAATGTAAAAGGTGGATACTCCTTTGGGTCCTATTTGTGTGTCCTCAATTGACACAAAACACCTCTCTTCATAAGATCTTCTTAAAAATGAGATTGTGAGTTTGAATCCCTCTATTGAAGATATAATTGATTAGAACTAGTAATAGGGTCAGCTCGCCATGGGTTGACAACCTGACGAGGGGAGCGGATTATCTCAGAATCTCTTCTCTCTCCTCATCTCTCAGTATCTATTTATTTTAATCGTTTAAAAATTAATCTAAGTGTCCAGAGAGAGACACATCATCTACTTTCAAGATTTTCATCTTTACCTTATGCAGTAGTTTTTACTAAGTGCGGTATTTTGAAATATATAATGTGTCTCTTTCTGGACACTTAAATCATTTTTAGACCGCTAAGAAGAAAAGATACGGAAAGATGAGGAGAGATGAGATTATGAGAGGATCTGCATGTGATAGGCTGGAATATCTAGCCAACCCGGCCTGTCAAGGTGAGTTGGCGGTATTTTTATACTTTTTTGCACATTTCCTTTTCATATTTTCTTAAACAATATAATTATATTGATCTAATTAGCTATTAGGCTATAAAACCTAACCTAAAATGAAATATATATTTTTTCACAAATCTAAATATAAAAATTCATTACACATAAAATATTAAATTCAAAGTGTCAAACATTACCGATTCAATATATATATATATATATATATATATATATATATATATATATATATATATATATATATATATATATATATATATATATATATATATATATATATATATATATAACACAATACAAACTAAAACAAAATCCAAGATTTAAAATTTTACACAATCAACAATCGGTCAATATTAATGGGGTTCGATCGAATTTGAAGCATGATCTGAGACATAGTAGAGGTGTTTTTTTTTTTCCTTTTTTTTCTTTTTTCTTTTTGAGTTATCTACTTTTTAGAATTTTATTAGAACAAAGAAGAGGTGCTTATGCCATTAAATTTATATAGAAAAAAATAAAATAAAACATACACATAATTAAAATCATGAATTAAATCCCAAGAAACCATAAAAAATTGTACTCATTAGATTTGAAATAGAGGAAAAACAATAATTAATACCCTCATCTAGTGTTTTATTAAAAATATTATTGAATATTTTAAAAATTTGTTTTAAATTTATAGCAAGGATAGGAGAGAGTATAAAATGTTGTTTTCTAGTAGATTTTCATGCATTTTCAAATTTTATCTTACATATTTATTATTTTTAACTAAAATTTTAATTTGCATTATTTGAATAGACATTATTTATAAAATTGTCATCGCCTTTATTTTTTACTTCCCTTTTTGAAAAACAAACATTTTTTAGGGAAGTAAAATTCATTTTTTGTAGTCATATGTTTTAGAAAAAAATCATATTAACTAATTTAACTAAAATTTTTAATATAATTAAAGAGAGTAATAACTAATTTGATTGAGATGCTTTGATGAATATTTTCATATTTTGACTGGTCTTTTATGTATTTTTATCTTTAATTTTGTAAGAGACAAATTTTTAAGTGTTTGTTAGTTGACTAGGGCAGTACAAAGCAGCCCTAGGAATTTTTTTTTTTTGCTCAGTCAGGCCTAGGAAATTATAATTAGTTATAATGGCTTTTGCAAATTGATCACATGTAAAGAGGGACCCACAATAATAATAACAATGAATGCGTGTATCACATCAGCTATAGAATTTTCCAGGGTACGTGTATCCTGGACAAGTGGCTACTTTTTTGTTTTTTTTTTTGGTTTTGTTTTTTAACAATGATATGACATGTTGGTACAATGCATGGCAGAAAGTTAATTCTGGAACCAACCAGTTTTTTTTCTGAGCAAAAAAAAAAAAAAAAAAGAACCAACCAGTTTCATTAGAAAAATAAAAATCAAATATGTTATGGATTATGTTTAGGGTAAAGGAACAAAAATACACATGTGCTTTATTTTCGGGAGTGCCTAACACCATATGTTTTTTTGGGAGCAAAAATATACATGTGGTCAAATTTTAAGAACAAAAATCTCACCACCGTTAAAATCTAACTTAACGGTGCATTTGCATCAGAAAATGTCATATTTACAACAGAAAATGTCATTTTACAACATTTAAACACTTGGATTTTGAACAAAGAAATGTCATTTACAACAAAAAAAAGGCTATATTTATAACAGGAAGTGTTGTATTTACAACAAAATTTAAAATCTAGCCATATTTATAACATAAAATGCTATATTTACAACAACATTTAAATACCTAGATGTTGAACATAGAAATGTCATTTACAACAAAAAAAGGCTATATTTACAACAGGAAGTGTTGTATTTACAACAAAATTTAAAATCTAGCCATATTTATAACATAAAATGCTATATTTACAACAACATTTAAATACCTAGATGTTGAACATAGAAATGTCATTTACAACAAAAAAAGGCTATATTTACAACAGGAAGTGTTGTATTTACAACAAAATTTAAAATCTAGCCATATTTATAACATAAAATGCTATATTTACAACAACATTTAAATACCTAGATGTTGAACATAGAAATGTCATTTACAACAAAAAAAGGCTATATTTACAACAGGAAGTGTTGTATTTACAACAAAATTTAAAATCTAGCCATATTTATAACATAAAATGCTATATTTACAACAACATTTAAATACCTGGATTTTGAACATAGAAATGTCATTTACAACAGAAAAATGCTAGATTTACAACAGGAAGTGCTGTATTTACAACAAAATTTAAAATCTGGCCATTTACAACAGAAAAAAATATATATTTACAACATGCTAGATTTTAACGGTGGTGTGACTTTTGCTCCTAAAATGTAACCACATGTGTATTTTTGCTCCCAAAAAAAGCATATGGCGCTGGGCACTCCCGAGGATAAAGCACATGTGTATTTTTGTTCCTAAACCTTTATGTTTATAGTCTTGCAGTTTAATTTTTTAATGTTCTCATCATTTTTATAATAATAAAATTGACAATTAAGCATAATTATTCTCCAAATAATATATATTGTAAATCAAAGAATTTTTTATAATGAAATTATAGGAAGGGTTTGGGCTCAATCTATTCACAAATAGGGCACCTATCCTAGTTTGGAAGCATATTTTCTTATCATCTCTCATGAATTTATTTAGATCGTTGATTTGATTTAATTTTGGACCCCCTTCTTAAAAGTAAATTCTTTCATCATCACTTTTTTCATAGATGACGAGAGAAATCAAACCCTTATAATTTAACCCTACCATCCCGAGCGAGCCACGTGCCTTTTAAAGGCTGCTACTAGAGTATGGTGGTGCTTCCACTAGCCCTACAATGTTCTCATGAATTGAAACGTAACCCTCCCTTAATGAGAGATGACTTATATTATAGGGTGGATATAGCTATTAAATGAAATTTATATCATTAAAGATGGGAAAAAAAAATTGTAGTATCTTTTAAATATACCCTTATTGAAATTAACTCAATATTTCATTAATTATGATGAATTATTTATGGGTTAAGGTGCAAAAATAGACATGTGCTTTTCTCCGAGGAGCGCCCAGTAGCAAATGTTTTTTTCAGGTGCAAAAGTAACTATGTGGTTACAAATTAGGTACAAAAATAACGTTTGACCGTTAAGTTTGACTTTTGATCATTAAGTTTGACTTTTTCTTGTTGGACGATGACGTGACATTTCAAATATTTTTCAAGATCCTTTTAGTACCGGTCAATACCGAAATATTTTTTCAAGATCCTAAAATATTTTTTCAAAATTATGAAATATTTTTTTTGTACCAATCAGTATCTTGAAAATACTTTTTAGTACCAGTCAGTACCCTGAAATATTTTTTTCAATATCCTTTTAGTACTGATCAATACCTGAAATATTTTTTCAAGATCCTAAAATTATTTTTGCACCTTTGAAATGTCACGTCATCGTCCAGTCAGCAAAAAAAGTCAAACTTAACGGTCAAACGCTATTTTTGCATCTAATTTGTAACCACAAAGTTACTTTTGCACCTGAAAAAAGCATTTGCTACTGGGCGCTCCTCGAAAAAAAGCACATGTCTATTTTTGCACCTTAACCCATTATTTATTTATTGATAAGCTTTAATAGCACAAAAGGGTAAAAAAAAAAAAAAATTAAATGCTCTAAATATAATTACCCTGACTTATATTTTAATCAAGCTAAATTGGGAGAAAAGGACTTGATATTGTATGCCAACCAAAGGAGTTCATGCACATAAAAGAAAAGAATGGGCATGAAACTGGTTCACAATATAAAGCTAACAGTAAAGAAATTCCTTTAATTTTAAATTATATACACATTAAAATAATTTATAAAAAATTAAAAATAAATATGAACTATTCAAATCACACACACACATTTTAAATTATATACACATTAAAATAATTTATAAAAAATTAAAAATAAATATGAACTTTTCAAATCACACACACACACGAAATGAAATTTTGATGGTACTTAAATGTGTGTGTGTGTGTGTAACCAACGACCGGTGGGTCGAGTGGAAAGCTGAAAGTGAAAGGTGGAAGTGGAAACATTGCATCTACGTTAGCAAAAGAAAAATCAAACATGTTAGAATCATTGGATCTTTGCTTATCGTCTTTGTGTTTCAATTTTGTTTTTTGTTTTGTAAAATAAATTTTTGGTTGGGACTATTATATATATTTATACACAATTCTGGTTTGTTTATCAACATATGAGATTATTAATTAAGCGACGTGTGTTTAATTATTATGGATAATGATAAAATAAAAGCTGAATATATTTAATTATCAAAAATTTAAATAAATTAGGCTAAACAGATTTCATACTTACAAATGGAAATTAAAGATTATTTTTTGTGTGCCAAGATTTCAATAAAGTTGCTTAATTTAAGGAAAGTTCATTTTAAGTTATAAGGGACGGCTTTAATGAAATTAAAATTAAAAGTACATTAATTTTCCCATATTTATATAAATTATCTTCATTTTTTATTTTTTTTTTTAAAAAATCTTCTTCCCACCACATGTCCACATTGATCATCACCAGAGTTACTTCTGGATTGGAACATGACTCGACCCCAACTTATCCTGAGATTTCCAAAAATTTTAATAACCATTTATCTACGTTTTGATTTTTATGTGACAAAATTATGTGTAATTATATATCTATATGGATCAAATTACTTTTGGTATGAACCCAAAGTATCTTCAAGTCATTTTGAACTTAGGCCTAATCTTTATCGGGGCGGAAACATTAAGATTGAAGCCCTCCTAACAAGTGTGCTTTACAGTATTCAAATTACTAGTGTTCTCTCTGTCAAATTGCTAACCATTTCAACCAATAGCTTATTGATATATAAATCTAGGGAAAAACACTTGTCATGTTGTAGGAGAAGTGTATTCTCATGCCACACACATATGAAATGGTGGGACACACACACACACACACACACACATATATATGTGGGTCCCACCATTTCATGTGTGTGTAGGACTTTCCTTCTTCTCATGCAACATGAGAAGTTTAAATCCCATAAATCTAATTACTTTTGCATATAAACCTTGTATATATTTATACAAAACACAAATTTCGTTTGTATCCGTGGTTTAACTAGGGTAAACTCAATCATGATCAAAAGAATATAACCTAATTAAAATATGAAAATATTTATATATAACACTAAAAACAATAATATTTTAATAAGAACACATTAGTTCACAAGTAAATAAAACATTCATAGATGAACTACACATAATTTAATAAAATAGAGTTACTAAAATATAAATATGAGAGACAACAAATTTTTATAGTTAAAACAATGTCATTTCATACTTACAAATGGAAAAAAAGAAAAAGAAAAAAGAAAATCCAACTCGGCCAACATCGTCCAAAATAATAAGTTTTTAAAAAATAAAATCATAAAATAGCCTATAAATTAAAATAATTGAATATTAGGCTATTGTGAATATGCATTGAATGAGTTTGGATGAGGAAACATGAGCTAATGACGCCGTACCAAAAGGGCATGGCTGTGTTTGATTGTTGTAGCAATTTAGAAACATTCATTTATGGGACTTCAAATACACACTCATTATTCTTGTAAAAGTTTAAAATTTGAAAATTGATAGGGTTAAGATTCTATTTTGGCCAGAAAGTTTTTGGGAAGAACGATCGGTATTCATAACCTTTTTCATATAAATATTGTCTATTGCTTCATGTGTGTAAAAAAGGGACCAAAGTCATCATAACTGTTAAAATACTGATGTTCATTGTTAACATTTTTAATGGTTAAGGGTGAGGCGATATTACTTTTTTTTTATTTTTTAAGGGTTTAATGTTTCTGTTTTTGCTGTAAATTTTTTTTGTCTGTCACACTCACAAAAAAGTGAGTGGGTCCCATTGAAAAGAGAAGGGAGAGAAAATATTAGTGGGACCCACTCATTTTCATGTAGTGTGACAGACAAAATATTTATACAGCAAAAACATAAACACTAAACTAATTTTTTTAACACTCCCAAGTGATATTGATAAAAAATAAATATAAAATACTCACAACACTCATATAAAAACTTTCAGAGGCCGAATTTGACGTTAGCCCAAATTTATAATAATGCATTTGATCCTAAATGTAGGAGCTAGTTAGGAGGTTTGCTTTGGTCTAAAATGTAAAACATCAAATATACTTTGTCTTCAAATTTATAATTTCCCCTTAAATTATCCGTATTGATTATGCATATTAAGAGGTCAAAATGGTAGTTTACGATGTAAATGACTACATGAGGGTAGTTTTAGAGAAATCAACACACATTTTTTTTATTATAAATTAATATCTTAACTAATTTTATTAATTTCTATAAATTAGTCATCTAACTCTTATATTAAGGATATAATGGAGAGAGTAGTGTGGAGATGACTCTGTAAATATTGTTTTTCTTTATGTATTTAATAATCATCAAAAGCTTTACTGTAAAGATCCAAGAAAACATGTGAGATCTATAGGGTCCGGTTTCTCCCCCCTTTCATTTTCTGCCCATCCCTCCCCATCCTTCATCCTGACCGTCAAAATCTTAATCCAATGGGCCAGATTTGTTTTTGAAAAAACCGCGCGTGGTTTTGTCAAAAATCATTCTGGTCTCTTGGATCAAAATTTTGACGGTCAGGATGAGGATGGGGAGGGATGGGCAGAAAATGGAAGAGGAGAGGATCTCCTTCCGATATCTATACTCTATCCTCTATCGATAGATGGTTTGACTTTAAAAATTTTGTCACGTTCTTCAGCAGCTTGAGTTTAAACTTTAAACATGATGGTAACAAGGAATCATGATGCTTACAAATAGCGATTGCATTTTAATAATTTTAAATTATGTAACAAGCCCACGTGTAAAGATGAAGGTAATTAAATGATTCTTTTTCTTAGAGGGAATAATAGATTTGTTTCACTCCTCAGAATGATTTTTGCAAGTCTTTTACAAAGGTTGGCTCAATTCCTTCTGGTTATTCCGTGCAACAATCCACATTTTTTACTCAAACCATAACGTATCCATCAAATAAACATAAAGGAAAAATGATTCCGAGGACCCAAATATATAAAATTTGTGAAATTGTATCCAAGGAAAAATTGGCTTTAATCCTAAAAATCCAGAACCAAAGTTTCACATTTTCCAAAGAGTACAGAAAATGCATGCTAAAGGGTCCACACAAGTCTTCCTGCACCTATTACCTTCTAACAGGGAACAAAACAAAACAAAGAGAGAAACTTTCATAAACGATACAAAGGAAGGAGGGAGACAGAGGCCTTGATCAAGAGTTGTAATTATTTATTAAGTTCTTCTCTTAGTAAGTCACTACTTGCAACATAATCTTTGGATTCCAAGTCGCTAGCCGTGTGTGTTTTACCTTCTAGAAAAAATGGAAGCGAGGCCTACCCTCCATCCATACAACATAGAAAGGCTGTGCCTTTGTGGAAGAAGAGAAGCCAGGCCTGTACGTGAGCTGATGGGAAAACTGATCTGCTTGGCACTTGCCTCTGAGGACCTGAATTTATTTTCCCATGTTACAGGAAATCAATAAATAAGCACTAGTTGATGCTTGACATGTAAAAGATATAAATTAACAAGCACCAGAGTATATAGAAAAGACCAACTCTGAATTTGGTTCAAATTAAACAGAATTTTCTAAGGATCCGTTTAGTTTACAAAATGTAAACTGAAAGCATGAAGTGGACTGGTATAACTGGAAAAGGTGTTTGAAGTCTGAACAGGAAAAATTGCATGGTTAGTGTAACAGATAAAAAACTCACATGATTTCGCAAAATACCATTCCTATAAAAAATACTAAAATCCTAAAATAAATGTAAATAGTCAACGTGATAGATTGTTCTTTTGTGAAATGAATGCAACAGAACCTGATATAAAACAAAACTTTCTATACCTAAAACATAAAATAAAACTCACAAGACTCTCCGGAATACCATTATATGACCTCACCTCAATTAGACTTTCACGGACCTATCCTTTTCGTAATAGATTTTGATCACGGTTATTGGAGCAAATGAGGATGCTAAACTTTAGTGAGATTGCTGACAAAACTATCAATGTGATGTTCAATCCCTTACCAAAAATAATATTAGTTGCTGAGGACAAAAATGAGACTTACCGACATTGTACAGAGTTATTAGCTTGCTGTTTGATCAGTCACGTTTTCATTTTTCACCATACCCCTTCATATTACAACCAGCATTCTCTACCTTTACTTTTGTCCAAAGGCATCACACTAAACATCTAATGGCTTTTTCATCAAAGGAATAAACCTCACATTGGCAATACCGTCAGCGATCTTGCTTAAGTTCAACATTCCATTCAAGCCAACTTAAATTACAAGATAGGAATCTATTATGAGAAGATAAGTCCATGGACGTCTGGATCAATGAGGCTATTGTTGGGGGTTTAATTTGGTCCTAAATATAAGACCTCAATCCACTTTGTCTCCCAAATTCATAATTTTTTCCCCAAAGTATCCCTAATGATTACACATATTAAGGGGTTTCATCCAAGGATAGTCATAATGAAAGATGGTATTTTGTCCTAGTACCATATTGCATTCACATATTCCCAACTTAAAATGGCAACTAATAAAATAGGATAAAAAAATCTTGAAATTGAGAAGGTCAATTTATGCTAATATCTACTATCCAATCAAGTCAACTCAAACACAGATCTATTATCAACATCCTGCCACGTCATTACTTGACAGTGAAATATAACCCAATAAAGTCCCTTTTCACTTTGTTCCTTTCTTGTACGAGTACCTCATTCAAAATGGCAAAGGCTATATTAGAGCATGCAAGCCATTGACATTCAAAAGCCCCAATATCAGAAAAATATAAGTATCAGCTTTGGTTCAACTTGGGGTAAGCATTTGGGCAATTTTTCCCAAAAATGCCTTTGCTTTTGATATTGACTTAAAACATTAAATTTGGCCCAAGTATCCATAGGAAAATTGAACAAAGGCCTATTCTTGAACTTTTGCATATTTGGCCCAGCCAATACTTGTGGCTTCTATGCTTTCCTATAGCTTTTAAGAAGAAAAAAGATGAAAGGGAGAGAGTATATACAATTTTAATGGGTTAAATCATAAAAATTTGAATTAAGCCTATTGATTTCTAAGAATCCTGATCCATCAAAAAATGTGTCCATTTCAATGACTTAGTTAAACAAGCAAAACTGAATGTGAAATATGATGAAAGTGTGCATGCGTGTCTACCACAGAAAGAAAGCATCAATACAAGTGCGCATGCATATCTACCACAAAAAAACATCACTGCATGAATTTGTAGAAAACTAAAATACGATATCCTATAAACAAAAAAGCCAATGGTTTTGACAAGATTAATTTTGCAACATGCCCACCAGGAAGGAACCTAACATCTACCAAACCACATGCAATCATCACTGAGAAAATAAAAACACATACACTGTAGGAGAGGACACTCCTTCAGCAACTGTTGACATGCCTTGTCTTTGCTTGTGCTTAGGGTTGGCCGTGCATAGCACATATACACGTCCTCGACGTTTAACTGTCCGACAGAACTCACACATCTTCTTCACGGATGACCTTACCTTCATGATTACTGAAACGCCTACAACCTAACATATTACCCTTTAGTAAGCATAATTAAGGACATAACCACAGCAAGATACGCAAAGAGGGATGAGTTCCATGTGGTGTTCCATGCTACTATATTTCCAGAGTACACAAAATGTATCTAACAAAATGCTCAATTCATCATCCTAAAAATTGAATTATGCCAACCCTACCCTAACTTGATTAAGGAAAACAAGAAAGGGGGAAAACCGTTGGCCGGATAAATGGAATGGTGGACACATGAAAACCGTGAATAAAATATTTATTTCCAAACACCCGACCAGTAAGATATACATCTAAACAATTATACAAATTGTCAAAGAGTACGGTAAAATCACGTTAAATCGAACACAAGAATAAGATAAAAAGAGTATGGCAGAGTTCTTGTACTGTTGTTCCAGAAAAAACGAAAATGAGAAGCAAAGATCAATATAAAGCACCAGATGAAGGGATTATTTTCGAAATTTCTTAATCAGAAATGATGAATTGAAGCATATCCAATCCAACTGAACTTGTAAATAAAAACAAATTACAGTTCTCAGCAACAGCTTATGTTAATGGACTGGAAAAAAGTAAATAATACCTGAGATTAGGACGGTGGAGTAAGAGGTGTCGGCTGGAAGTGCTCTGTAAACGGCAGTGGCGACGGAGCAGAAAAGCGACGAGCGAGCAGGGAGGCGACGAAGCAGAAAGGCCAAAGCGAACAGGATGACACAACCTATGGGTTTTTTTTCTCTTTCTCCTATCTTTTCTTCATAGCCCAATGAGCCCAAGAAAAACAGTCCTGAAAAAAACACTAGCATTTGGGCCAATAGCACTACAGGGTCCAATCCAAAAATTATTACTGTACTAAATAAAAAATAAAACAGGAAAATAGAACGGAGGCAGCAGGCGGTTGAGATTAAGGGCATATTTGATTGGGTAAAAGTGTAAAAATGCAAATGTGCATTACCTTCAGGAGCGCCCAACACCAAATGTTTTTTTGTGTGTAAAAGTATCTATGAACTCTCAAAATGGGTGCAAAAATACAATCACGTTAGATTCCTTTAACTGTTGTTACTTGCAATGTGAAAATACCAAAATGCCCCTAAACTAAGAAAAAAAAACCTGAGTTTGATCTTCTCTTCAGTTCCTGAGTAGCAACGTCAAATGCATAATAAACAGAATATCACCAACGATCATTGGCGGAGGCACACGATTTTCTATGGGGGCAAGTGAACCCATAAAAAATTTTAAAAATATATATTTTGTGAAGGAATTTTATTTTAATAAATCTGGTTGGATTAATTGGTTAAAGCTTTCGCCATCTGTGTAAAAGTCCCAGGTTCGGATGCCTTGGTTATCCCTTTTTCCATTAGCTGAAACGTTGAGGGGGAAAGAGTTTCAATTGTGAGGTATTTTATTACCATTTTTTTGGGCTGTCATGAGGAAAATCAGAAAGATAAAATCATTTTTTTTTTCAAGTTGGATTTCATTCTCTTTTAATGTTCAATTGTATATGAAATTTAAGGATTTTGCATTTATTAATGAATGTAAGGATGATCAAGTCCTGTGAGTTTGTTTTTATGCATTATGTGATTTGGATAATACTTAAGAAAACATGTTTTCCCTTTTGGCAAAGATGCTTTGGTAGTTTATGACGTGTAGCTTGATAATTAAAAGGCATGCTTATTGGGTTATTTTTGAATGCCTATAAGGTGTTTGATGAATTGTGTGAAAGAAGAATGAGACTTGAGAGTTTTGGGGAGGGAAGTTTATTTAAACATGTTCCCTAATCTTGTCAAACTTTTTTCCTTCCCGAAAATGTCAACGATACAATCTTAATGCATTTAAAACTTTCCTTTAAAAAAAATTTCAGGGGCGCTGCCCTCGAACCCCTACACTAATTGTGCACCCATAAACTCTAAATCCTGGCTCCGCCACTGCCAACGATTACATGGCAATTTTCTTATTGTACTACTGGGTTCGATCCAGAGCAACCCAGAAACCACATAGATCAATATGAACAAGAAGGTGATTATAAACCATACATGGCTGAAACAAATACCCACTCCAACTTCATTTAATTCATCTAATTTAAGGCCAATTGAATCAAATTTCTAAACTAAACAGCTGCAACACAATGTCTTTTGTAAGAGGCAGCAGTAAATCTAGAAATGAAAACAAAACAAAAGAAAGAGGAACTTCCCAGACAACAAGCATATACAAATTGACAAACCAGGACTAAAAAAGTTTGCAATAAAACTGCAAAAATTGGAAGAGGATAGTTATGATCAGGGGATTTCCTGTCCGGTAATCAGAACCAAAGCTATGAACACAGATTTCAACGTAAACATAGATGAATTTGAAACTATAGGTGCGAGTGAAAATAGCAAGCACAAAGTTGTTGCATTACCTTTTGAGCGCAAATCTATACTTGGTCTTTAAGTTTCTTACATGCCTAGAGTGACATGAAGCTCTTACACGAGATAATGCTTTTCATTATATTCAAGTCGATCAAGAGATTTGGTTGATATGGGCAAAACATTAATCTCTTTCCAGTTTATTTCTAGGCATTTGCTCCATATTCAATTCAACATCTGCTTAGATAACGTAGATAACGTTAGGTCACTGACGACATCTCATGGATCTTCAATTGTACGCGCTTTTAACTTTGGCCTTTGTTTGATTCATGATCTATCGAGTTGCGGGAGATGTCGAGAACCTTATAGGGATCTTGACGAGGCTGCTTCGCAGAATCAAAATAGAGCATCAGAGAAGTGACAAGGGACAGAGATAGAGATCTCTTCTTAGCCATGGTTTAGTACGCCACCATCGCCTCTGGTAGAGGTTGTCGCCGCTGCCTTCTGTATCATTGAGGTTGCTTCCTGTAACATCCCATTTTTAAAGCGGATTTTTTTTTTCAATCAGAGTAGAGCATTGGAGTGAGTTAACTGAATCATATAAAAACATTAACCATAGTGTAATATAACATCATTGGTACAGTCATCCGTGTGTTCTCAAAAGTATTACATAAACAAAAGGAAACTCTCCGGCTAGTGGTCTATACATGCTACTTCTCCCTATCTCCAACTCTCGGTCCTCCAGACCCTGAAGCTACAGCTGAGATCCAATGCCCATTGGATCTCAGGTAACGGTTAACCTCATGCTCAAATAAAACAGTATATGGACAACAGATATTCATGAACAATACAGCAGCATATCACTACATAAGCATAGAGCAGATGCATGATCATAACAATGACAGAACATAAGCACAGAGCAGTATGTAAAGTCCCACAACATGTTTGCACATACCCAGTGCCACGATAACCACACGTGTCCTCAGCGCTAGGAAAACCCAAACGGTATTATTATGACTATAACCCGTGTAAAACTGTATGTATAAATGACGACCCTAAACAGAGCCTCAGTCTATGAACGTATCTATCACATATATGTATATGAGCATCACAGAGTTAGGGTTACAGTATGCGTCCGTACCTTCGTTGACAATATTCGGTACGTTTGACGGAAATTCTGATACGTCTGACAGTGGTACGACAACAGTACGAAATCACAGATATCCTATAAGGATAATATCACATTTATTAGTGATCAACATCATAACATGAATTTTAGGTACAAATTACCATTTTGCCTCTAGTTTGACTAATTGGCGAAATTTCGCCAGAGTTTCGCTACTTTGACTTTAATCTTCCAAAATTTTGACATATCTCTTTCTCCAACATATTTTTGAAATAAATACCATATTTAACCCTAAAACATGATATCTAAATCATACTTGAAAGATTAAAGATCTAACTAACATTACTACTATAACTACCGAAAGAACTACTAAAGCTTAAGACTAAGGATCGAAGAAATTACCCAGGGCTTCGCTACAACTTTCTCAAAGCTCCTCCTCCTCTCTTCCTCCTTGAGAATTTCAAACTTGCTTGAGTGAATTGGTGAGAAAATATGCCAAGGGTTTCTTGCTATTTATAAGCAAATTGTGTGCACTATTCATGCTTTTTCATATTGAACCCTAGCCATTGGATTCAAAACTTTTGAGATGGCTTTATCTTGGAATTTGATTCATGGGTGCCGACCTCCTATGAGGTCATTCTTCAAAAGATGATCTCATGTAAGTGATGTCATGCACTTGCTTTATGGACTTCTACCGATAAAGTCCCTTTTCGGTGTTCTAATCGCGTAATCTTAGAAAATCTTAAAAATCCGACAACATAGCCTCGAAGGTCTATTCATCCTCTTTAGAAATATCTAGGTTAACAAAATTTTTGATCCCATTCAGGGCATTTCCTTGCCTGCTGAACATTTTTGGATAACCGTCTTCGGTTACGGAAATTACTTCGGGTAACAACAACTTCGGGACAAAAATTCACTGATTCATAATAAGTCCAGTTGTTTTCCACCTAATCCAAGGATTTCAAGGTAGGATTTAATTTCTATCGGTTCTCATTTATCCTATTTGCTTTTTCACAAAAATCTCATTTTTATATTAATATTAAATTATCCACTTGCAAAACTCTTTCTTTTTCTCCAAGAATTCCCAAAATTTCGGCCAACACTCTTTTTAATTTTATTTTTCTGTTTTTAATTAATTTATATAATATTCTAATTATCTTATATTTATTTCACAAAATTCCCCTATTGGTCCATTTCAATTAGCATGGATTTAGGCTTTAAAAATTACTAGAATAATTGTAAACCTTTGATCTTGCTTTATTAGATTATATCTTAGCCCTTGATTAATGATTAATTTGCCTAAATTGATTAACAAGTTTAATTAGTGCCCTAATCACATGATTAGAAACTTTTTAGGATTTAGGGTTTTCATGTACTTAATCTCACCAATTTTTCTTAACCTTTTCTAATTAATTAGCAAGTATATGTTATACTAATTTTAGCCATTAACATTTAATTAAGGGGTTTTTCACAATTATTCTTGGATATTCCCTTAATCATGCTTAAATAATTAGCCATTAATTATTTATTTAATCCCTTACTAATTGTTGACAATTTTCTTATTTAGGATTAATCATTTTCTCACAACTATTTTACTGACATTGGTATTTTATGTCCCATGCATTATATTAAAAATCAAGGGGTCAATTATGATCCCCAAAATAATATTTAATTTCCCCCCTTTTATTTCCAAGGAAATAATTTATTTAATTTCTATAATTAAGGACAATATTCTTCCTAATTTTTAATAAATATTTAACTGCCCTTTAAGATTTATCATAATATTTTCAGGCTATCTTATGACCCATAAAGGCATTTTTGGCCCTTTGGGACCTTAATTCTTCCAATTTTTATAGAATTTACCTTAGAAAAATAAGATAAATGCAATACAATATTTGAGACCATATATTCACCTATCAAAAATAGCCATTTATTTATCTCAATATAATATTCCAGATGAGTAAATATCCGGGTATTACACTGCCGCTGAGAAGGAAATGTTGGAGGTGAAGGGAAGGGGAAGATTGATAGATGGAAGAGAGGTAGAGGGGTAGCGAGGGAAATTAGAAAATATTATAATAATCATAACATTTTTTATTTTTTTTAGTAGGTGGGCCCCAGCAAAAACCAACGGACACTAACGGAGATGATATTTTTGCACCAATTTTGAGAGTTCATGGGTACTTTTGCACCCAAAAAAACCATTTGTGTTGGGAACTCCTGAGGGCAAAGCACATGTGCATTTTTACACCTTCACCCTATTTGATTTGCCGAAAGAAAGTCAAAGGAAAGGAAAGTATAAATTTGATTAAAAAAATACTCTCTTTCAGTACTAGATGTAGAAGTTATGTTCCTATTGATTGTATGAATTGATGGGGGGTTTTCATTAATGGGATAGTACTTAAAAAGGTATTTTAGAGACATCAACATACATTATTTACAAATAATTAACTTAACTAATTTAATTAATATTTGTAAATTATTTATTAACCTTTTATTTTGGACAAGAAAGATTAGTTTCCATTATTGCCTCTTTAGTTGTGTCTTTCATAACTACTTTAATTAGCGACAGACTAGCAACAAAAATATTTCTTCGATAATTAGTGACTGATTAGCAAAACTTTTGTTAGTAATTTTGTCACTAAATCTACTTTGGTTCCTCTTTCAGTTGTAGGTAGGTGACATACTTGGATAGATCAAGGAATGTAGCAAAAAACTCATCCTCATGCATATCACACTAACGCTGGGCATAAAATGTTGTCTCCTCCTCTTGTCTCAAGGCTGAAGGGAATTAACGTTCAAAGAACTTGGCCTTAATCTCTTCCTCATATAGTCCTCGAATCATCTAGACCACACGTACTAATAACATTTTACCAGCTCCATTCGAGCGTTCATCGTTGCAGGCTTGATTCTTCTTCTTCTTCTTCTTCTGCTCCTCCTCCTCTTGTCTCAAGGCTGAAGGGAAGTAACATTCAAAGAACTTGGCCTTAATCTCTTCCTCATTGTTGCGCTCTTCATCTTGTCTTTGTCTTTCCAGCCTTTCTGTCATTAATGCATCAATAAGAGCTCTCTGCTCTTGCAAAGTTCGCTGCATCTCCTGTATGTCGTTTTGTTGGTTCAGGAGTTGATTCTATGCATGTTGGTCCTCTTGGTTTCGTCCAACCTCAGGTATTGCTTCATCTTGAGGCTGTCTGCCTCTACCTCGACCTCGGCCTCGTCCACGGCCTCGGCCTCTTGGTGCACCGGCACCTCTTAAGATTGCCATGTTTATCTCTTTCCTTTAATTAAATAATAGATATATGTGTCAGAAAATAACACATCACGTGGCATCAAAACCTATATATTTTTATATTAGATGTAATGCACATGCAAATGTATACTACATCATCTAGCTGGTTTATGACCAGTGGTTAAAATCCTTCGCGTTCGTAATTCATAACTTCATATCGGAAGTACGCTCTTCTAATGGTCTTGCTGCGTTGTTCCGCCATCCAATGCTTTGATCGTATAGTGCTTATCGGCGTTACGTTCGTAGTTAGAACTTGTCTAGGATGTTGGGTTCATAGAAAGATTCACTCTCGAATCGTCTGACGGCTTAACAGTGGGAATACTTACGATTGTCATCATCGGATGAATGATCCGATCGACAGGTTTCTCCGACTCTAAAGGCATACTAGCCATTATCCCTGTTCATCTTTACACATTTACACCAATGGTCGTATCAGTACTCATTTTCAAAAATGTGCTCAAAGTTACAAGGCTTAAGAACCTAACTCCGTTATCCGAACAGAATGGCCAGGTAAGTGTCTACCATGGGGGCCTCACCGGATTAGCAGTGACTTATGGCACACCCACGTAGACTAGCCTTGCCTTCGGCACCAAACTGTCCGTGGTAATATAGTTAAATACCTGCCAGAATTTCATGCTCAGATACCATAAAATGTAACATCCCATGTTTGAAATGCGGAATTTTTTTCAAACAAACAATCAGAGTAGAGCAATAGAGCGAAAGAGTAATTGGATTCTTAGCCAAAACATCAACCATTGTGTAACATTGTAATGATTACAGTAATCCTAAGGTTTAGGAAGGAAATAGTGTAATAACAAAATACGATAAGATAGAGATAGTCTTCAGCTGCACGCCTACTCCGGGTACTTGCCTCTATCCACGAACCGTGGTCCTCCTGACCCTGAAGCTACAGCTGAGATTCAATTCAACGCATTGAATCTCAGGTAACGGTTAACCTCATACCCAAACAACACAGTATATGGCCAACAGATATTCAAGAGCTAATACAACAATATATCATAAGCATACTAGAGATGCATGATCATTATGCCGACAAAACATAAGCACGAGCAATATGTAAAGCCCCATAAGGTAAATAACAACAACGGCTTGCACTATTCACCCGTGCCACGATAATTAGTCGTGTCCTCAGCGCTAGGAAAACAAAACGGCGTTATCAAAACTATAACCCGTATAACTGTCTGTATAACGGTCTACGAACATATCATTGACATATAAGTATTTAAGATGTGCAAGATTAGTGTTACAGTACGCGTCCGTACCTTCGTTTGCGACGTTAGGTACCACCGGCGGAAAACGTACTTTTACGGAAAAACGTGAACTTCAAACAGCGGTTCGTCGGACAGCGTAACGGCAGCAGAATCAGCGTTTCAGATATCCTATGAGAATAATGTCACTTCTATTAGTAATTTGACATTATAACTGGCATTTTAGGTAAAAATTACCATTTTGCCCCTATACCCCCAATCGGCGGAATTTCGCCAGCACTTCGTTACTCTGACAAATTTTCTTCCCGAAATTTTGCCAGAACTTCGACGCAACTATGATTTTCAAAAATAATGACTAAAATAGCCCTCCCATATGATACCCAATCATACTTGAAAATTTAAAGGCTATTCTAGCATTATAACACCTACTTGTGAAAGAGCTATAAAAACTACAACTTTTCAGCGACTCGATCCCTACTATGTTTACACCTCTGCATATTTTTTCAACGCAAACAAGGCTTAAAACAAGAATAGGAATCTCGTCCCCTACTTCCTAAATCTAACTAACTACCGAACTAAAGACTAAAGACTAAAAGACTTACCCGTTGAAGATTTCCGGACAATTCTACAGGGCTTCGCTGCAAGATTTCCAGAGCACTGCTCTCTTCTTTCTCTCTCTAGCTTTTTCGGCCAAGAGCAAGAAAGGGAATGGTGTGAAATTTCTCAAGAGTTGAAGGGGTATTTATAGGTAAAAACAAGGGACTTGTTTGGCAAATTTAAGGATTTGTTTGGAAAAATCAAAGTTGTAATAACCCTTTAATTGCAACATGTTCAAGAAGTCAAAAACTCCACCTCACACACTCTTGGTCGACATCTTTGGGCTGTTTGGCAGCCAAGGATTGAACAAGAAGTGATGACTCACCTCACTTTATGGCCAGTCCACCCGTATTTCCCGTTCGGTACCCGATTCGCGAAATTTCGGAGAAATCTCAAAATTATGGATTTACAACTTTGAAGACAAGTTCTCACTTAGTAGAAATGTCCAAGTTAACCTAAATTTTGATTCCATATAGGCCTCCAACCGTCCAGTTGAAGTTTTCTCGAAAAACGTGTCCGAACGCGTCCGGTGTCGGAATTCGTTTTCGGGATAACCATTCTCTTGGAAATAATTCACTGATTCCAAATATGTCTAAATAAATTCAAACCCATTCCTAAATGTTGAGTTAGAATTTATTTTCCTTATTTCCAAAAATATGCCTATATGCATTTTTCCCTATTTTGTTTTATTAGGAAAATGCACAAACGGCCTCGGAATTAACTTAGGAAGAGGTCACTTAAAGGTAAAAACTCACCGATCAATATTTTACCTTGACCTTGGGATTCCTATTCCTAGATCTCTAGATAGGATCCGTTTCCTAATTTTTAAATTACTATTCACAATTTTTACTTTAATTAATTATATTATTATTATAATATGTCAAGTTGCCAACTTGTGTTCTATTTCATTTTTCATTTTTTTTTTCTTTTTATTTGGCCCAAAATTTCGGCTGGCCCTTTAATTATTTTAATAAATATTTATTTTTTTATTTAATTAATTATTTAATGATTTATTTATTTAATTTTTCCAAAAATTTCCACAAAATTATCTAATTGGTCCATTCTTGTATTTAGGCTTAAAATTACCTAAACTCCATGATTTTTCATAGAAATTTCCAATTAATTAGTAAATACATTTTTACTAATATTCCACTAATTTCCACTAATTTTTGAGCTTCAATAATTATTACTGAATTTCCTTTGCCTATGCTTAAGTAATTAGCCCAATATTACTTAATTACTTCATTATCACCTGTTGGTAATTTTCTTAATTAGGATGTCTCATTACCTTCACACTCTTGCATTAACCTTAGTATTTCCATGCCTCTTACATTATTCTATAATTTGTAAGGGTATTTTGGTCCTTTATTACTTTTTGAACATTCTTGTACATTTTCTCCAAGTTCATAATTTATCAAATTACCATAATTAGAGAAAATATATTCTCCTACTTCACTTGGTCATTTTCTTGCTTTTTAGGATTTTTCATAATTTTCCTAAATTATTTATGTCCCTTAGGGGCATTTTGGTCATTTTGGCACTTTGGCCCTTAAACTCCCTAATTTCTTGCAGAAATTCTACTTAGAAAATAGACTATAATTATACAAGACCGGAGATTGAAATTTCACTTATCAGAAATATCCAACTTTTATTTATAATATTCCAGATAAATATCCGGGTATTACACCAAAGGTCTTCCATAGTCGAAATTCCCACATTTACTTTTCAAATATCAAATTTTGTTATCAAAAGATTCTCTTTCAAATTGAAGTTAACCATGATAGAAAATAGTATAACTAACCCATTTGAAAAACCTATCATGGTTGAAAGGATTCAAACTGTGAGAATGAGCTTTTCGGGATGGAAAAGAGAATATATATCGAACATTTAACAAAAAATATAACATTCAACCATAAATCCAAGTAATGAAACTGTCTTCTATATGATACCAAAACACATTTCCAACATCAGAAAAATATCAAAACGTATACCTGTGGATCCACAATCATCATTTTAAGAAAACTCTAAAGGCCACTAGCCTTCTACTAGCCCATTAGCTAGCGACAGTTAATCAAAATATTAATCAATAAGAGTTTTAAAAATATGAGCCCTATGAGTGGCAATATATATCATTTCAACACATGTGTTGGTTAAATTTTCCTACTACACGATTTTCATGCAAAGTTTCATGAGGTTGAAAACAAAATTTTTGTTTAATCATTGGGGAAACCTGTAACTCCTTATGGTCCTCATGAACTATTAACTCTAACTTATTACGCTAATTAGTTATTATTCATTAATCCGTAACTCTTTACGGTACTCATGAGAACTCGTAGCAATTTATGATATTAATGAGTTTTAGGATTACTCATTAAAACAACTATTGGGGATTAGGATTACTTGATAAAATGACTATTGGAGATTAGGATTACCTTAGATCATTCGAAAACTTCAATGTTGTTCATGTCATCTAACGTTGATCCACATGGCTATCCCCTGATTGCAATGAGAACTCTTTTTCTTGAAACCTCCCATTTCTTGGATGCTTGCTAGGCGATGGCAAGGTTGGGGTTTCGTTTTCTTGGGTTTTTCTCTGTTCAAGAAGATGATGGTTTCTTGGAATTAGGTTGAAGATAGGATGAACAAGATTGAGAACTTACCTTTTTCTTGAATTGGCGGCACACACCAATCAAATTGGTGTCTAGTTTTTCTCTCTAGAAAAATGTACAGGAAAAAGGGGCACCAAAAAATCAGTACTTTATTAGATTTTAACCCTAATTTAAATGCTTATAAGAAAGGCCCAGTCCAAGCTTGAATTTGAAAATCCAATTATCATTAAAATAATAAATTAAATTCATATCTTGATTGATTGATTGAATTTAAGATGATGAATCAAATTCATATATTGATTGATTGATTGAATCAATCATTTAAGATGATTGATCACATCCATATCTTGATTGATTGAAAATTTTAGATTGTACGTTCTCTATATTTGTTTTGATGATAACAGACAATTGTAAATGAAATAAACTTAATGATTCAAGTAAAAATACTTTATCTTGATCATATCTTGAATAAGTAAATGGTTTAATATATCTGCAAAAATGACACAAATTAAGGTTTAATCAACTCGAGTCAACTATTTTGTAACTTTAGTCAAAATGAGTTTTAGTTTTTGATGGACTTGAGTTATTCCTTTGTGACTCGACTTAAGACTTTGTGAAATGCTTTTATGAAAAGCATCAGCTTGAGTTAACAGTGTTACACTTGAGTTGACCTTGTGTGGACTTAAACTTATCTTTTCAAAATCCTAAGTCTCGCATTCAAATATTTTCTAATAGTCAAGATATTGCCTCGAGTTAATTTTGAATGACTTGAGTGTTACTTTGAAAAATATTTTCAAACTTATCTGTGAACATATTTTGACAACTCGAGTTAAGAGATTGATGACTTGAGTCATCCGTTTGAGTCATCACTTAATGACTTGAGTGTCCTCTCTTGTTCAAATCATTTTTGCAAAAATGATATTGACTTGAGTGACCAACTTGAAGTGAGTATTTTAGACTCGAGTTATGTTCTTACTAAGTTATCTTCTTTCTTTAACTTCTGGTTTTCAAACAAGTTTCTATAGAAGATAAAATTGTGACTTGAGTGTTGAATGTTCAACTCGAGTCAGCAACTCAAGTCAGTTAGTAACTAACTCGAGTTGACTTTTTTGCTTTTGCAAATCACTGTATTCGTAAAGTTAAAATCATTGATTGTGATTTCATATCTTTTTATCATCATTCACTATTGTTCCTAACTATCTTCAATAAGCTTATTAATGAGTTTCAAATGATTACAAGGATGATTAACACACAAATCTCAAAAAGCATTGAATATGTCTGAAGTATTAAATGTTGTTGCAGAAAATGAGACGTAACTCAGAAGCATTCTTTAATCAACCAGAAAGCAATCCCTGCTATTCCCATTCCATAACAAATGCTAAATCACAATGGGCAAAAGGAATGAAGGAATAACAAGCATCAGAATAATGGCGATTATTCTCAGAATCGAAGCATGTGAGCAACAAATGAGTTCAACGGTCTAATGGCTACATTTATTACACACAACAGATTCATTGAAGCTTCTCAATGGTCATAAATGCCAACTGCACCAAATATAAGCAGAAGCATTCAATTTGATTCAACTATCGAAACATTTACGCTCAAACGAATTTATTGCAAACACTGTTTCATTCATTTACTATGTAATATCTTCGGATATCTGTACTTTAGTGTTTCTTAATCTACTCTGTAAGAGAGTTAATTTTATGATCAATATCTTTGTAAGAAACTCAAGGTAGAGCGTAACTCAAAATTCAAAATCATGTTTAGTTCAATCTTTCTTTATTATTTCTCCTACCTTCATCCAATCTTTATTGGATCTTTATGTGTGTGTGTGTGTTTATTAGATAATTCAAAATTATTTTCTACAACATAACCTCATGAATTTAAAATCCAAACTTAAATTCAAAATTCGAATTCCAAATTCAAGTTGGCTTAAGACCCCATTGGCTCTTCTAACACATTTGAGCCTTTTTGTGGAGAAATTGTGTAATACCCAGATAATTATTTATCTTAAATGTTATCTTGTGATAAATAATACCTATTCTTGATAGGTGAATATATGGTCTCAAAACTTATGTTGTAATTATCTTATTATTTTTTAGGGTAATTTCTCTTGAAATTAGAAGGAATAAAGTGCCAAAAATCCCTAAATGCATTTGTGGGTCATAAAATACCCTGAGATTTTTATAATAAATCGTAAGAGGCAATTAAATATTTATTAAAAATGGGAAAGTATGTTGTCTCTAATATTGGTAATTTATTAAATTATTTCCTTGGAATTTAAAGAGGCAAATATCCAATATTATTTTGGGGAGCATAAGTTGCCCTATGATTTTTAAAATAATACATGGTGCATGTAACATCCCAATTTCAGAGCCAATTTTTTTTTTTAAAATCAGAGTAGAGCTTTGGAGCGTAAGAGTAACTGATTCCCATTCAAACAATAACCAGAGTGTAACATAGTATTGATACAGCATCCTATTGTTCTCCTAGGTAAATACGGAAAACAATAAAGCGACATCTCCGTCTAAGAGCTCACTCGTGCTACATGCCCTCCAACCATGAGCCTACTCGTGTAGCTTGCCTCGATCTCAGATCCGTGGTTCTCCTGAACTTGACGCTACGTTAAGAGCTGGAGTCCATGCATCGAACCCCAGGTAACGGTTAACCTTATGCTCAAATAAAACAGTATACGGATGACAGATATTCAAAACATAACAGCAGCAAATCTCTTAAGCATATAGCAGATGCATGATTGCATGATTGTGACACAGACAGAACATAAGCATTAAAGAAGTACGTAAAGTCCTACACAATAATAGCCTGCACAAAAACCAGTGCCACGATGTACTGTCGTGTCCTCAGCGCTAGGAAAAACTCTAACGGTATCATTAAGTCTATAACCCGTGTGAAACTGTATGTATAATCGGTAACCCTGAACAGAGTCTCTAACCGTGAATGTATCTCGGTGACCCCTAACAGAATCTCTATCCGTGAATGTACTTATCACATATATGTATATGAGCAGCACTAGATTAGTGTTACAGTACGCGAACGTACCTTCGTTGATGTACGTAGATGTTTCTGGCGAAAACTGTACTTTCTGACGGAAAACAGCGGTTTGTCCGACAGCGGCACGTTGGACAGCGTAACGGCAGCAAATTAGGATTTCTGACGTCCCGTTGAAGACTTCTGCAGAAATTTTTCCAGAGCTTCTCTCTCTAAAATCCTCTCTCTAGATTCAAAAATCTCAAGAGAATGAAGTGAGAAAATGCAAAGGGAGGGGGGTATTTATAGAAACTGGGGTAGGGTTTCGGCCGTCGGATCAACTTTGTGAGGAGCGATCTGGGCCGTCCAAAGCAACTTTTCAAAAAACCCTTTCTTCCCCTTTTGTATTCACACCTGACCGAAATTCAAGGGGCTTGGCCAATGGGAGGTGGCCACGTGTCACCTTCCAGAAGCTTTCGGTCCAATTTCCCCGATCGGTACCCGATTCGCGTAATTTCGGAGAAATCTCAAAATTCTGAATTTAGAACTTTGAAACCATTTCCTCACTTAGTAGAAATGTCCAAGTTAAGAAATGTCCAAGTTAACCTATATTTTGATTCCATATAGGGCTCCAACAGTCTAGTTGAGTCTTTCTCGAAAAACGTGTCCAAACACGTCCGGTTTCAGAACGTATTTTTGGAATCATCAACTTCTTCAGAAAAATTCACTGATTCCAAATATGTCCAGATAAATTCAAACTCATTCCTAGATATTGAGTTAGAATTTATTTTCTTCATATCCAAAAATATGCCTATCTACATTTTTCCTATTTTGTTTTATTAGGAAAATGCACTAACTACCTCTAATTAACTTCCGGAAGAGGTCACTTGAAGGTAAAAACTCACTGATCAATATTTTACCTTGACTTTGGAATTTCTATTCCTAGATCTCTAGATAGGATCCGTTTCCTAATTTTTAAATTACTATTCACATTTTTTTACTTTAATTAATTATAATATTATTATAATTGCAACTTGCAACAATTCTTTTATACACATATATATATATATTCCTTTTTTCTTGGCCCAATTTTCGGTCAACATCTGATCCATTTTTTTTTTATTTTCGTTTTATATTTTATTTAATATAAAATAATTATTTAATAATTATTTTATATAATTTCTTACATAATTTTCCTATTGGTCCAAACTTGTATTTAGGCTTAAAAATACCTAAACTCAAATATTTTTCTCCAAAATTTCCAATTAATTAGTAAACATGTTTTTACTAATTTTAAGCCAATGACCACTAATTTTAGGGTTTCATATAATTATTCATGAATTTTCCTTGCTTATGCTTAAGTAATTAGCCCAATATTACTTAATTACTTAATTATCACAAGTTGATAATTTTCTTACTTAGAAAAACTCATTACCTTCATACTCTTGCATTAACATTAGCATTTCCATGCCTCTTGCATTATTCTATAATTTGCAAGGGTATTATGGTCTTTATATTACTTTTTGAACATTCTTATACAATTTCTCCAAGTTCATAATTTATTAAATTACCATAATTAGAGATTATATACTCTCCTAATTCACTTGGTCATTTTACTGCCTTTTAGGATTTTTCATCATTTTTTTTCTAAGTTATTTATGTCCCTTAAGGGGCATTTTCGTCATTTTGGCACTTTGGCCCTTAAATTCCCTAATTTCCTACAGAAATTAACTTAGAACAATAGACTATATTTCCACGAGTCTTACGATCATAAATTTCACTTATGAGAAATAACCCACTTATTTATCAAAATATAATATTTCAGATAAAGAAATATGCGGGTATTACAGTGCATAAATTACCAATGTCAACACAATAGTTGTGAGAAAACAATTAATCTAATTTAAGAAAATTGTCAATAATTAGTAGATAATTAGATCTCCATTTATTAGAGATTAATCAACATGTTTCAAAGGCATAATTAGGGATGTTTGACCCTAATTAAAGACTAATGGCCAAGATTAGCATAGAGATGATTGTTAATTAATTAGGAATGATTAAGGAAAAATGGATGAGATTAAATACATAAAATCCATAAAGCCTAATTGATTAACAAAAGATTACTAATCATAGGATTAAGGCTCTAATTAAACTTGTTAATCAACTTTGACAGATCAAACATTAAGCAATGGTTAGGATTAAATCTCATAAAGTAAGATCTAAGGCTTACAATAATTCTAAATATTTAAAATGTCTAAATCCATGTTATTACCTATGAACCAATGAGAGAATTTGTGCTAATTAATATAAGATAATTAGGATATAATATAAATTAATTAGAAAACAAATAAAAAATCAAAGGGGGGGGGGGTAGACGAAATTGTGGACTTGTGTGTGAGTGTGAGTAAGTGTGTGTTATATGCAAGTGGATGGGAAATAATAATAATAAAAGAAGATATTTTGATAAAAAACAAATAGGATAAATGAGAACCGATAGAAATTAAATCATATCTTGAAATATGTGAACTAAGTATTTAACATCAAGACTTATTATAAACAAGTGAATTTTTGTCCCGAAGTGGGTTATCTCCGATGTCATTTCCGTAAGCGTCGGAGTTTATCCTAAAATGACTAAAAGGCTAGTAAAGACCCCTAATTGGACCATAATCCTTGATATTTAAAGTACTTCTCAAGTGGTTACATAAGCTTCAAAGTGAACCTCTAAAAGTATTTGAAGATTATTAAGTATACGCGATTAGAACACTGAGCAGGGGAATTTATCGGTTAAATCCATAAAGTATATAAGGTGACATCATTTGGAAGAGGATAAAGGAGAGAGAAGAGGGGGAGGTCGGCCAAATGGATGGAGGGTGGAGATGGAGTCTCAAAAATACCCTAGATCTAATGGCTCAAAAGGAAGGAGAAAAGTTTGGAAAAATTACAAAGGTTGCCACAACACTTTTCTATAAATAGGCCTTCAATCCTTTGTAAATTTCACACCAAATCCTCTTGAGGCATTTCGAAATCCTAGAGAGAAGAGAGAAGGAGGAGCTCTAGTGAAGAAGTAGCAAAGTTCTGGGTAAGTTCTTCGGTCCTTAGCTTTTAGATTCTAGTATTTAGTTTAGTAGTTTTAGTAGAAATGTTAGTTAGATCTAGTAAGTAGGAAATGAAATTACTATTACTGTTTTTAGGCCTCATTGCATTGAAAGATGCCTGACGAGGTAAAAACATAGTAGGGATTGAGTTTCTGAAAATTAGGAGTCAGAGTAGCGAAGCTCTGGCAAAATTTTATCGGGTAGCGATTATCTAAAGTCAGGGGTAAAATAGTCATTTGTGACTAAAATATCTGTTAGGATATTGTTTGATTAATAAATACGATATTATCCTTATAGGATATCTGTGATCACGTACCGACTGTCAGACGTACTGCATTTCGTCAATGAAGGTACGGACGCGTACTGTAACCTTAACTCTTATACTTGTTGTATGTTTATATATGATAGTTGTATTCATAGACTAAGACTCTATCTTAGATGTTTGATTATACATCCAGCTTTATAAGGATCCAAGGGTCACGGGATCGAGATCGGGGGTAAGAAGCCAGCATGAGGACTTGGCGGAGACGTTTTTATTTTATTGTCTTTACTTTTGAATTAAACACTTGGATGTTTGTATGGCCGTATGTACTGCCAGATACTCTATATAATTATGTTATTCAGTTACTCTTTATTATGAAAAATTTTCTGACGCTCAAACTTTGATCCAAACGCTATGAAAACATTTATAAAAATCGGGGTGTTACATTTTTGGTACAGTATATGTACAGTATTTTACTATTCACTTATATGTACAGTATTTTACTATTTATACATACTAATTTACTATTCACGTATACATACAGTATTTACTATTCACGTATACGCATAGTGATTTACTATTCACGTATACGTACGATTATATTGTCTATTATTCATGAATTTTTCTATGATTATATTTGATATAAATGGAAGTGTAATGCATAAATTTTGAATGCGTACATTTATCATGGTGGTTGTATTTGTGACGGGTTGGAGTTTGGAGGAATCTTTATGACATGATTTTATGCCACCACTCGGTGCACAGTGGATTGGTACTTTTCAGGGCCCCTTCTTCCATGTTTTCCTCTGGTCGGGATTACATTGGAGTTGTGGGACATGTGACACCTCCTTTATTCTGATTAGGAGGGGAGCCATAGTCCATACTTAAGCTCTAAAGTTTTGGTGAGCTTGGAACAATTCAGTCACATGAATGTGTTTCTGTTGGACTATGTGTTAGCCTATGGCTCCAGTCAGTGGTATAAGGATGGAAGAGGATATAAGGGAGGTTGCATATTGCATGATATATTACTGTACAGTTCAAATTGATAAAATGGTAAATATTTTTGTAAAATCTTTTTATGAGGATTTTTGGTAAAATATAAATGTGTATAAATCAATGTATTTTATTATCTTCAGTTTTTGGTCATATGTGATTTGCTTGTGTACGGTAGAATGTTTAGTAGTTACTGAGACGTGGAATCTCATCGCATATTAACATTTTTCAGGTGAATATCTTAGTAGGGAGCAAAGGAAGGCACCTATGGAGTGAGCTTTGAAGGCTCTTTTGTACTCCTACAGTTTATGTTATGTTATTTTTATTTGTCACGACCCTAAGACTTCCGCTTTGTATTAAACTCTGAAATATTTTGGAAACATGTTTTGGCTCTGTACTACGAATTCTATTTGAAATGGTTATGCTATTTAATGATTTGGTTGATGATTATCCTTATTAAAGATATTTCGAACATTTTGGCCAAGTTTTCAAGTGTGAATTTGAGATGTTACATTTTTGGTATCAGAGGTAAATGTTCCATGACAATTTTGTTTTTTAAAATGATTTCTTTAAACTTTTTAGAGGTCGTGGCAAATTAAATATCATAACATGTGCACTTCCCTTTATAGTTTCAGATTTTATTTGCCTAAGTTTTCTTGTGATATTTATGATAGGAGAAAAATGGGTTAATCCAAAATATTCAAATGATTGATATGAGGATTTATCATTTGAAAATTGTGATTTAGATTAAATTCTTTATTAGAGCAGCGTAGAGGGAGATGGTAAGTAGAAGATAAAGTTGGATGTTGAATTTTGTAGGCAAAATTCCTTTTTAGAAGGAGAGGAACATTTTTAGTAACCATTGGTGTCTAGAAAAGTGGTTCAGAGGCTAAATCTTTATTTGGTGGTTATTCAATTAGTTACCATTGTAAAAGAACGAAGAGACTCCCACTAGATTTACACTTACCTAGCTAATTTATATAGTTAAAAGATGGCAATATTAGAATAGTATACCTAATTTTATCTTGAATGGGAGCTCTTGATGTGGGATTTCGATTAGGTAACTTCTTTCTCAGAATAGAGACTTGTCTCATAAGACATTGAAGCTTTTTGTGTGGCCATCTTTTTAACCCGTTCCTTCGATATATTCCTTTTATGGCAGTTCTTTTCAAATTAATATGTTCCTCTTCAAGGGTTAGATGGAAAAGATCACTAAAATCTTTCAGTGACATCGATCTTATTCTCTGGCGTTGTTCAACTCCTGCCCTATATGTTTCACTCAGATCGAGGGTTGAGAAATCAGTTGGTAAATTATTCTCAACCGCGGGTTCGTTTGTAGGTGTACTTTCAGAGTTAACTAGGAATGAACTACCAAGGGGTTCATTTCGAGTTTTAATCCATTCCAACCCAACGCAGAGAGCCTCATAATAGGTAGATAAAGGATCTGACACCAAGACATAACCTAATGATTCTTGATGGGATCCGAGAATTACCTGATTTGGAGCAAGGCGATGCGGATTGCTTGATGAGGAAAGAGGAAACTCGTCTTCATAGATGGCTCCTGTAAGCGTGATTCTAAGGACAAAGAACTGCTGGAGCAATGGGAAGGGTGAAATGCAGTTTTACTATCGTGGATTCTAATTTCCATCTCTAAGGAACTCGCTAGCAATATCATCTTTTATCAAGATGCCTATCAGGTATGGCTTGATCTTCAAGAGCGCTTTGATGAGGTTACTGGGTCAATGATATTCTCACTGCACCGAGATATGGGAAGAAGAATCATCCCTCTTTCCCATTCCATCATGTAAATGTGATACGTCAAGAATTTATGCTGAAGTCATCCAATGACAGAAACTTCTACAATTTTCATTGGTTTGAATGAATGCTTTACTGCTGCCAGAAGTCAGATACTGCTAATGACTCCCCTTCCAACAGTCAACCAGGCCTTTGCAATGATTGTAGAAGATGAGGCTTATAAATTAATTGCTAACTCCTCTAACAGTTCTCCAATTGAGGGTATTGCAATGACAGTGAAAGGAAGAGGTAGAGGTTGAGAGAGAGGACGTGGAGGTCCTCTCCCGGAGTGCACCCACTGTTCAAAAAGGGGCGCACTAATGATGTATGCTGGGAGTTGATAGGTTATCCCACTGACTTTAAAGGAAATATGGTTAAACAGCCTCTGGAAGCAACTGCAAATGCTGCAAATCAGCAGGAAAAGATGTAGGGCCTGAAGAGGCAGCACAAGGAAATAACACAACTACTACCATCCCTTCACCATGGAGTAATATGAGAGACTCGTGGATCTGCTTAAGAAGGATTCAGAAGATACTGTACACGCACTTACAGGTAGTGTTCAGGTTTGGCTCATTCCACTCACACACACACATAGTAAGTGGGTACTGGACTCCAGAGCAACAACACATACGGTAGTTGAGATTTAACTCTTCTAGGTAGTTATAAAAGGAATGATGGCATTATTAGAACCATAAAAATCAGTAATGGGGACAGAGTTGCAGTAACTCAAATGGGTACTCTTAAACTTACTAATGATATCACTCCCCATAATGTGTTATATATGCCTCGGAATTTAAATTTAATCTAATCTCTATCCCTAGACTCACTAGAGAACAACAGTGCACTGTAATAATATTTTATCCTGACAAATGTTCAGTGCAGGGCCTTCAGGATGAAAGAAGAAGGCGATTGGTAGATTAGAAGATGGATTATACATACTGGATGCTTTTAGACATAATGCTGTTTTGAATTTTGCCAATGATAAGCCTTTGAAATCTGTCGAATTAGAATTGTTGCATATGAGATTAGGGCAGGATGAAAGAAGAAGGCGATTGGTAGATTAGAAGATGGATTATACATACTGGATACTTTTAGACATAATGCTGTTTTGAATTTTGCCAATGATAAGCCTTTGAAATCTGTCGAATTAGAATTGTTGCATATGAGATTAGGGCATGAGCCCTTTTCTGTTTTGAAACATTTAAGCTTTGTTCAATATTCAAATGTATCATTGGATTGAGCTTGTGATATTTGTACACAATCAAAACAAAGAAAGAAGCCTTTTTCCCCAAGTTGTATTAAGTCTCAATCATGCTTTGAATTACTACACATGGACGTGTGGGAGACCTTATAGGGAGATTTAATGCTTTCTTGTAGGGAGATTTGCATGAGGAGGTTTATATGACCATCCCTCAAGGGTATGAGCCCTAGGGGGAGTGTATTGTTTGTAAATTAAAAAAAAATCATTGTATGGCCTCAAACAAGCATCAAGGCAATGGAATTGCAAGCTGACCAATGCCTTGATGTAAGGAGGTTTTATTCATAGCAAGCATGATTATTTTCTCTTCTCTAAGCAGTTTGATGATGGTATTGTTCTTGTACTAGTCTATGTAGACAATTTATTGATTACTGGTAGTTCAGATGTCAGAATTGAAGAGGTAAAAGATTATCTTCACAGCCATTTCAAGATCAAGGACTTAGGTGTGATGAAATATTTCGTTGGTATTGAGATTTGAGATGGCTGTATTTGAAAAGGGGATCATATTATCTTAACGGAAGTATGTACTGATTTATTGGCAAATTTGGGCATGAGTGGTTGTAAGCCGCTTAGCATGCCAATGGCACAAAATCTACAACTTTTATCTTTCGAGAAAGGAAAGGATAAAGAAACTGATTTGCTAAAGGACCTTGAACGATATAGAAGGTTGATAGGTCACTTAATATATTTGAGTACTACACGCCCAGATATTTCATTTCCTGTGTAGGCTTTAAGTCAGTTTTTGCAGAATCCCATGAAAGTACATATGTCAGCAACGTTAAAAGTGGTTTGTTATCTCAAACAAACACCAGGGAGAGGAATCTTAATTAGCTCTAACAAAGATTTAACACTTGTTGCTATTGTGATGCAGACGGGTTTGCGTGGTACGACCAGTCTTTCACTTACAAGATATCTATCAAAATGGGGGGATTCTCTCATCCACTGGAAGACGAAGATGCAGAATACTGTCTCATGCTCCTAAGCAGAAGTAGAATACAGGGCGCTCGTCTCAGTTGTCACTGAAATTGTTTGGATGACAGGATTATTGAGAGAACAGGGGCAGCCTCCTTTGGGTCTAGTAGCTATACATTGTGATAACAGGGCTGCCATGCAAATAGCCAAAATTTTGGTCTTTCACGAGCATACAAAGCATATAGAGATAGATTATCACTTTGTACGTGAAAAATTACAAGAAAAACACATTGATATGCATCATGTAAAGTCTTGTAACCAGCAGGCAGATTTGTTAACAAAGCCTTTAAGTATAGATGTGTTACTTAGGTTATTAGGTAAGTTGGATACTATTGATATTTTCACTTTCCAACTTGAGGGGAGTATTAGAATTAGCCTAATCAGTTCAATATGCACTGTTATAATTAGGTAGGCTAAGTAAGGCCCAGCTGGATATACTAAACATTGTTGTGTTTTGTGTTTAGGTTAGGTAATATATAAGACTATATATATATATATATATATATATATGTGAGGATCACTCTCTGATCCAAGTTTGTGTAGATATTGTAATACCCCAAAAATACGTATCATAATTTGGTAAAATTATACCTATAGAAAGTAGGTGAATATGGGATATCAAATATTAGGTTATAATTATTTTATTTTCTAAAGGAAAATCTCTTGGAAATTAGAGAATCTAAGGGCCAAAGTGCCAAATGACCAAAATGCCCCTAAGGGACATAAATGATTTAGGAAAATTGTGAAAGCTATAAAAGAAGCAAGTAAAAATCTATTTGAAATAGGGAAGGATATTGTCCCTAATTTAGGTAATTTAATAAGTTACAAACTTGGAGAAATTGTAGAAGAATACTCAAAAAGTAAGGAAATGACCGTAATACCCCTATAGGTGCTAAGATAATGCAAGAGACATGAAAGCAAAAATGTCAATACAGAAGTTTTGAGGTAATGAAGCATCCTAATTAATAAAATTATCAACTAATGATAAGAAAGTAATTAGGAAATTATTGGCTAATTACTTAAGCTTAAGTAAAGGAAATTCAGGAATAATTATGTAAAACCCTAAAATTAGTGGTTTTGGGTTGAAAATTAGTAAAAGTATATTTACTAATTACTTGGAAATTTTGGAGAAAAATAGTTGAATTTAGGTATTTTTAAGCCTAAATGCAAGAATGGACCAATGGGAAAATTCTGTAAAAATTATGTAAAAATAATTATTTAATTAATTAAATAATTAATCAAAAAAAAAAAAAAAACGAAATAAAAAAAAGGGCAGAAAAAAAAAGAAAAAGAGAAAAAAAAAAATAATAAATAAAAGAAAACTTAATATATAAGTTTTATTATAATAATAATATAATTAATTAAAGTTATAAAGGGTGAATAGTAAAATGGGAATTAGGAAACGGATCCTATCTAGAGATCTAGGAATGAGATTCCCAAAGTCAAGGTAAAATATTAATCAGTGGGTTTTTATCTTCCGTTAGACTCTTGCGGAAGTTAATTCTGAAGCCGTTTGTGTTTTTTCCTAATAAGACGAAATAGGGAAATTCTGAGAAAATGCCAGATAGCCAAGAGGACGAAAAGGTTATGTTGTAACATTTGGAAAAGAGTTGGGAATTTTCATGAACATATTTGGATTCAGTGATTTTTTCTGAAGAGATTGATGTTTCCGAAAACAAGTTTCGACACCGGACGCGTTTGGACACGTTTTTCGAGGAACTTCAGACTGACAGTTGGAGCCCTATATGGAATCAAAATTTAGGTTAACTTGGACATTTCTAGTAAGAGAGAATATGTCTTCAAAGTTGTAAATCCAGAATTTTGAGATTTCTCCGAAATCACGCGAATCGGGTACCGATCGGGGAAAATCTAGTGGACCGGGCATCCCCCCTTCCTCTTCATTTTCACACCATTCCCTTTCTTGCTCTTGGCCGAAAAGCTAGAGAGAGAAAGAAGAGAGCAGTGCTCTGGAAATCTTGCAGCGAAGCCCTGTAGAATTGTCCGGAAATCTTCAACGGGTAAGTCTTTCGGGCTTTAGTTTTTAGTTTAGTAATTAGTAGAATTGTTAGTTAGATTTAGGAAGTAGGTGACAAGATTCCTACAAATGTTTTGATCCTTGTTTGCGTTGAAAAAATATGCAGAGGTGTAAACATAGTAGGAATCGAGTCGCCGAAAAGTTGAAGCTTTCGCAGTTTTTCAAAAGTAGGGGTTATAATGTTAGAATAGCCTTTAAATTTCAAGTATGATTGGGTATCATATGGGAGGGCTATTTTAGTCATTATTTTCGAAAATCATAGTTGCGTCGAAGTTCTGGCAAAATTTCGGGAAGAAAATTTGCTAGAGTAATGAAATCTTTGAAATTCCGCCAATTTGGGGTATAGGGGCAAAATGGTAATTTCTACCTAAAATGCCAGTTATTGTGCCAAATCACTAATGGAAGTGATATTACTCTCATATGACGTTAGAAATCCTAGTTTGCTGCCGTTACGCTGTCCGTCGAGCCGCTGTTGGACGTTTCACCGTTTTCCGTAAAACGTGCCATTTCCGTCAAAAGTACCGAAGTACCATCAAACGAAGGTACGTTCGCGACGTACTGTAACACTGACTCTGATGCTTATAGTCTGCTTATATATGATATGGATAGTTTCATAAGCCATGGGTGGAACTCTGTTCTGGGCCATGCACGGTGACTAAGGTAATAAACTTAGATAATCACTTACGGCTTTACGGGTTATATTAAGTATAATACCGTCATGTTTTCCTAGCGCTACGGACACGACAAGACATCGTGGCACACAATTAAAGTGCGATGAGATAACTTTGCTTGTAGGGCGCTTGTTATTTAATGATCATATATATCATTGCTTGTAATTCATTTTAGAAATATCTCGTTGATCATATCTTGTTATATAAGCATGAGGTTAACTGTTACTCGAGATCCGATGAACGTTGGATCTCGGCTCTTACTATAGCATCACATCAAGGTCTGAGAGAGAGACCATGGACGGAGGGTAAGAGTAAGCAGAGCAGACATCACACATGAAGATGAAGACCACGTGAAGACCGAGTAATGATCGGCCGATGAGATATGAAGTCTTAATCAGATAATGTATTAATCTTTATGAACAGGCAGATACGCCACCATTATTGTTATAATCAGTTACTCAATGTTTTTATTCCGCCGATGCTCTACTCTGATGTTTTTTTTTTTAAAAAAATTTGGCTCTGAAATTGGGATGTTACAGATATTATTTTAAAGGTTAAGGTGCAAAAATAGACATATGCTTTTGTCAAAAGAGCGTCCAGTGGCAAATACTTTTTTTTTGGCGCAAAAGTAACTACGTGGTTACAAAAGTGGAGCAAAAATAGACATGCACCGTTAGTTGACCGTTAGTTTGATAAAAAACACTAACATGGATGCTGACTCAGCAACGTTTTATCCTAGTTGGCAGTGAAAGAAGAAATTTTTTAAAAAAAAATCCAAGAATTAACCCTAAACACGCCCCCCCGAGACTTGAACACGCCCCCCCTCCAAATTTTGTTCCAGCTCCGCCATTGACATGGTTGAAGGTGTGTGCTCGTATCGCAGCGGAGGTGTTGTTGCCAGGCAAGGAGTCGGACTCGCCGGGTCAGACGGCGGAGGTGTTGTTGCCAGACAGCGGCGGATGGCAAAGCGGTGGTGAGCGGCGGTGTCCTCATTATTTGCGTTTGATTTTCCCCCTTTCCCCCACCTCCACGATCTGGACCGCCGACCCCCCCACCTCCTCGATCTCCGCCGCCCCCCCCCCCACCTCCACGATCTGGACCGCCACCCCCGCCAATCTCGATCTGAAACCCCCTACCTCCTCGATCTAGACCGCCGCCCTCCCCAATCTCGATCTGAACCCCCCCCCACAAACTCGATCTAGACCGCCGCCCCCTCCCCAATCTCGATCCAAATCAGAAGTTTTAACTTGGTTGCATAATCGTTGGAAGCCTGGGATTTTCTTGATTCGTTCTGGGATTCTTTGATCTGTATTATTTCTGGACAAATTTTCTTGCATAATTGTTGGAAGCCATAATCGTTCTCCTCCTTTATATTCATCCCATAATCGTTCTTGTGGCCACCACCATTCTGGTTTCTGATTTGGTGTTCTTATTTGTTTCTGATTTGTGATAACTTGGTTGCATAATCGTTGGAAGCCTGGGATTTTCTTGATTCATTCTTTGATCTGTATTATTTCTGGACTAATCGTTCTCCTCCTTTATATTCATCCCATAATCGTTCTTGTGGCCACCACCATTCTGGTTTCTGATTTGGTGTTCTTATTTGTTTCTGATTTGTGATTTTTGCTTTGTTGGTTGAATTCATCTTCTTCGAACCCATGCCACAATTCGGGTATGGGTATGGCTTTTTTTCATGGCGGAGAGAGACACGATTCTCGTCTGGTTGCTGAGGAAGAAGAAGGACTTAAATTAAAATTTTAAAAGTTTATAGAGGGACTAAATTGAAATTTTTAAAATGTATCCGGGGCTGAACTGTAATTTATAAAACATTAACATCCACGTCATCGTCCACATCATCGTCCACATCATCATTTTTAGGTCAGAAAAAGTCAACTAACGGTGCATGTCTATTTTTGCTCCACTTTTGTAACCACGTAGTTACTTTTGCGCCTAAAAAAAGTATTTGCCACTGGACGCTCTTTTGACAAAAGCATATGTATATTTTTACACCTTAACCCTTATTTTAACGACTTCATTTTATTTATATATATTTTTTGTTATTTGATATTATAAAAAAGTTTTTATAGGATGTTCAACATCTACGGTTCAGAGATGATGTAGTGGTAAGAATAAAAAAGTTGGGAGGAGTGGACAATTAATTAGAGAAGTGGAGAGATTCCCTTTCTGACTTTTTGGGACCACAAATATAAAGTAATAGATATTTGCTTAAATGAATATATGGTTTTTTCAGTTTTACTTATTAAGTTCACGTGTAGCTTTGCATGTAAGTAAACTTTATGGTAAATATTATGTGTAGTTTTGCTCTCTAAACCAAGAATATGTACTATGGTAATTTTTAATATTATTTGGTTGAAAAATGCTCAAATAATGAAGAAAGAAAATATTTTAGAGGATTTGATAAATGATTAATATAATGTCATGGAGCGAGACAAAGGCTAAAATTGAATAATATTGTAAGACTGAATGATTAACAATTTTAAGTAGTCAATATACTAGTTAAGAATACTAGGCGATAAAAATATAAGAGTAAAATGTTCTGACCATCTCTCCATTTTGCTTTAAATGCACGAACCTCCTTTCTATTTTGAAAACTCATAAACATCCCTTAGAATTAAAATACATGTTAGACAAACCTCTATTATACTTTCAACATTCATTTTCCAACCATTCAACTCTTAAGGGACGGTTAAGTTTGACTCCCAACTTTTGTTTTTTTTTACCAAAATACCCCTATTTAAAAAAAGAATTATTTAAACATTTATATTTGCCAAGAAAAAAATATACAATTAAAAAATAAATCTAATACGTAGTTTCAAAATTATATTATCTCTTAAAATTTATTACATTATAATATTTTATAATTTTAATTTTGATCATATTTCTTGAAATTTATTTATGTTTTGTTATTGAAATGGATAGAAATATATTTCATACACATATTTTTGTTATCATACAGCATAAGTTAATTTAAATTCATAATTTTTAAATACCTCAAACATACTTTTGTTATCATAAGAATAAATAATTTATAATTTATAATTTTTAGACACATCTTTTTGTTACAAACTGTTACGGATTTATATAAGGCCCATATTCTGTTGTATGGCCCAACAAGGGGCAATCCACATAGCACAGATATGACGCCACATCACTTGGGCTTTGAGGCATAGAAGCCCACAGTTCAAACCCTAAACCTAAGGTAGCCTCTATATACCGTCACAGAGCATACGACCACCCCCTTTGGCTAAACGCCTCATCTAATCCTCGAACTACGTGGACTTTGATCCCTCTTCAGGGTACGTAGGCCCTAGGAATCGCTCCCAGGTCAAGTCCCAATCGACATCAACATCCTAGCCCCATCAGGGCTAGGGTTCTGGTTCTACGCCAGAACAGTGGCGCCGACCGTGGGGACCGTAAATTTCGATTCCTACGACCAACGATGGTCAATACCAGAAGCAACGATCGAGATGCCTTTGCACGGCGGTTCTTGAAAATCCACAGCTGACAAAATCAAGAATCGTAGCAGCCTCTGAAGGGATTCAGAGAAACAATTGTTGTTTGAGCAACGACTTTGGTTTTGAGCTTCTTCACATGGGTTTTATTTTAACTCTCCATGTCTCTACATGACGAGAAGATAGTTGGAAGGATCATCAGGATCTCTCTTTGGGAATTCTTTTAAGAGAGGGTGTGTATCAGATAAGCTGGGCAATTGAGCAATGTGGAATGAAGGAGTCTCATCCTCTCTCTTCAAGGATCGTCATCCTCTCTCCTCTCATTGGATAAGTTGGCAATTGAGCAATGTGGAATGAAGGAGTCTCATCCTCTCTCCTCAAGGATCGTCATCCTCTCTCCTCTCATTGGATAAGTTGGCAATTGAGCAATGTGGAATGAAGGAGTCTCATCCTCTCTCCTCAAGGATCGTCATCCTCTCTCCTCTCATTGGATAAGTTGGCAATTGAGCAATATGGAATGAAGGAGTCTCATCCTCTCTCCTTAAGGATCGTCATCCTCTCTCCTCTCATTGGATAAGTTGGTAAATTGAGCAATGTGGAATGAAGGATTCTCATCCTCTCTCCTCAAGGATCGTCATCCTCTCTCCTCTCATTGGATAAGTTGGCAATTGAGCAATGTGGAATGAAGAGTCTCATCCTCTCTCCTCAAGGATCGTCATCATCTCTCCTCTCATTGGATAAGTTGGCAATTGAGCAATGTGGAATGAAGGAGTCTCATCCTCTCTCCTTAAGGATCGTCATCCTCTCTCCTCTCATTGGATAAGTTGGTAAATTGAGCAATGTGGAATGAAGGATTCTCATCCTCTCTCCTCAAGGATCGTCATCCTCTCTCCTCTCATTGGATAAGTCGGGAAATTGATTAATGTGGAATAAAGGATTCTCATCCTCTCTCCTCAAGGATTCTCATCCTCTCTCCTCTCATTGGATAAGTTGGGAAATTGAGCAATGTGGAATGAAAGATTCTCATCCTCTCTCCTCAAGGATCGTCATCCTCTCTCCTCTCATTGGATAAGTTGAAGTTGGGAAATTGAGCAATGTGTAATGAAGGATTCTCATCCCCTGCATCTCCACCATGGGTTTTCTTTTTTCTGTTTCTTCATGAATTCACATGATGAGAAGATAGTAGGTAGGACTCTCATCCTCCCTCCTCAAGGATCGTCATCCTCTCTCCTGGGAACCCAGACTTTTCAATTCAGTATAAATTTAGATGCCCTATCTTTTTCTGTTTCTTCATGAATTCACATGATGAGAAGATAGTAGGCGGGATTCTCATCCTCCCTCCTTGGGAACCCGGATTTTGAGTAGGATTCTCATCCTCTCTTCTTGGGAACCCGATTTGAGCAGACTCTCATCCTCTCTTCTCGGGAACCCGGATGTGAGTCATCTTTTCTCCTTTGGAACCCAGATTTGAGCGGGATTCTCATCCTCTCTTCTTGGGAACCCGGATGTGAGTCATCTTTTCTCCTTTGGAACCCAAATTTGATAGGATTCTCATCCTCTCTTCTTGAGAACCCGATTTGAGCAGATTCTCATCCTCTCTTCCGGGAACCCGGATGTGAGTCATCTTTTCTCTTTTGGAACCCAAATTTGATAGGATTCTCATCCTTTCTTCTTGGAAACCCAGATTTGAGCAGATTCTCATCCTCTCTTCGGGACCCAGATGTGAGTCATCTTTTCTCCTTTGGAACCCAAATTTGATAGGATTCTCATCCTCTCTTTTTGGGAACCCATATTTGAGCAGGATTCTCATCCTCTCTTCTGGGGAACCCAGATGTGAGTCACCTTTTCTCTTTTGGAACCCAAATTTGATAGGATTATTATCCTTTCTTCTTGGAAACCCAGATTTGAGCAGGATTCTCATCCTCTCTTCTGGGGAACCCAGATGTGAGTCATCTTTTCTCCTTTGGAACCCAAATTTGAGTAGGATTCTCATCCTCCCTCCTTGGCGTACCCCGGTTACACCAAATCTGGTTAGGACCTCGGCTCTGCCAAAGTTTTGAAAACGGACCCGGTTACACCGAATCGGTTAAAATCCCGCTCCGAGTAAATTTGAAGGCGGACACCGGTTACATCGAATCTGGTTAAAATCCCGGCTCGAGTAAATTTGAAGGCATACCCAGGTTACACCAAATCGGTTAGGGACACCGGCTCTGCCAAAGTTTTGAAAACGGATCCCGGTTACACCGAATCTGGTTAAAATCCCGGCTCCGAGTAAATTTGAAGGCATACCCCGGTTACACCGAATCTGGTTAAAATCCCGGCTCTGCCAAAGTTTTGAAGACGAACCCCGGTTACACCGAATCTGGTTAAAACTCGGGCTCCGTGTTGCACCGGCAATCCCACCAAGTCTATTTACATGTATGAATCCGAGAAATAATAAACCCGGAATCTCGGTGTTCGAGTATCTCAACTGGAATCTCGGTGTTAGAGTATGTAAACCCAGAATCTTGGTGTTGAGTTAAAACCGGAATCTCGGGTCAAGACGCAAGCAATCCCGACAATCACGAACAGTCTGATTCGGGTTGGTAAATCAACATATCCCGGCAGCTCAAAGACCTGAACTACCGGTCTGGGGGCAACAGAACGGATAAACGAGTCCAGGGTTACGACACCCATAATGGACAAAACGAGTTAAGGGTTACGACACCCACAAATGGAGAAACAAATTTCGGGTCACGACACCTTAACGGACCTCGGTTACACTTAATACGTGCATCAAGCGGGATTGTTTCGAGATGACAACCGTCATCGTCAATGCTAAAGTTTGCATAAATCGCGAGGTACAAGATCTTATTCGTGGAGGCAATGTACCTTTTTCTTTATATGTTATTGTTCATTACATATTTCTTCGAATCCACATATCACCTGTGTTTCCTTTGAGCTATTGGTACCCTCCCATCACTGGGTGCAAGGGTGCCGTATTAAATTGGATGGAATCCACCTCCAAAAATAGAAGAACGCCGACCCCGGTTACACTGATCCCAGTTAAAACTCGGGCTCAGCGTAAAGTCTTGACGGAAGCAAAAGATGAACCACGGCACACGGCCTAGACATGGCGGCCAAACAACTCATTACGGCCAAACACAACGAAAGGTCGGGCCCGGGGTATTCGGCGGGAGACCTAGTCCTACGAAGGGCCGACGTCGGTAACAAAAAAGCCGAGAGATGGCAAATTGGCCGCAAATTGGGACGGCCCCTACCGGATTAAGGAAAACTCAACAGAGGAGCCTACGTTCTAGAAAACCTGGCTAGGAAACAAATCAAGAGGACAAGGAACGACGACAAGCTAAGGATCTATTATAGCTAGGCCTAGTCGTAGCCGAAATGCCGCAACGGACACCTCATGTCCAAATTGTCAGCTTTACAAAGCTAATCATCTCTAGAATTAATAAAGGGTTTATTAACCGAATGTTCAATTCTAAGAGTGCTTAAATGATTCGCTGAATAAGCAGATCGACACCGAGGTCCATACGCCGTAACCGACACCGAGGCCCATGCACCCGGTATATATTTTGATGCATCGAAATTGACACCTAAGTAAGAAGGCGAATAGTCATCTTGGACCCCGATCGAGTCCACTTGGTCAAAGTGTGTCTTGACGACGACCACGGATGAGCATGTGACAATTTGCCCTTACCCGGTTAAAATCCCGGATAACGACTCCGAACCTCGTAGCGTGGTATATTTAGACACCCCTACTCATGCACTGGTTTCGACACGAGAAGAGTACTAAGCGGACTCTAATTATTTAAAGACCCCGGCCCGGTCTAGAACTTGACTATGTGCGTTTATGCATAAAGTTAAAAGTACACAATGGACCAATTACTTGAATTTTCATTCATAAGGTTAATTATTCAAAAGTACACACAAACCGGCATCCTACGCCGAAACAAAAGGAAAAGGAAGAATAAAAGAAAAGAACTTCTAGCTTGAAGGGGCTGCCTCGTCCACAGGCGCCCCGCCACCCTCGGAGCCAACCCCGGAAGCAGCACCACGGCATTCCTAGGGCCGGAGGTTACCACCTCGGACCCTTATGTCGTCGGTCCTCACCACGACATTCCTAGGGCCGGAGGTTACCACCTCGGACCCTTAGGTCATCGGTTCTTACTGCGGCACTTTTAGGACCGGAGGTTATTACCTCAGTCGCCCTTTTTGGACATCGGTATTCACCACGAGTCCTCAAGCCATAGGACGCCAACATGGCACGTCACGAGACGCAGGATGTCACCCCGACTCATCAGACCTTGCAACGTTACCACGTACACAGGGAAATGGGCTCAACAAGTCCTAGCCCGACGTAGACGTCGGAGATGGGCAACACCTCGGATGACTTATCCAGACATCATACACCCCTGCAGTCAAAACCTTGAACTACCGGGTGGGGGCAACTATTACGGATTTATATAAGGCCCATATTCATTGTATGGCCCAACAAGGGGCAATCCACATAGCACAGATATGACGCCACATCACTTGGGCTTTGAGGCATAGAAGCCCACAGTTCAAACCCTAAACCTAAGGTAGCCTCTATATATAGCGGGTTAACCCTAAAGGTACATCATCTTCTACACGGTCTACGCTCCGGCTATTCACATACACCGTCACACAGAGCATACGACTACCCTCTTTGGCTAAACGCCTCATCTAATCCTCGAACTACGTGGACTTTGATCCCTCTTCAGGGTACGTAGGCCCTAGGAATCGCTCCTAGGTCAAGTCCCAATCGACATCAACATCCTAGCCCCATCAGGGCTAGGGTTCTGGTTCTACGCCAGAACACAAACATTAACCAAATAAATTTATGAAAAAAATAAAATTAAGGAAAATAAAAAGAAATCTCTTGATCAAACAAAATAATTTAAGAGAAAGCTTTAAACATGTTTATAGGCCAAACTGAATACACGGGCATTTAAAGGGGAAAAAAAAACTAACTTTGTACCCTTTTACGGTTACAATTGGCGGCATTTTGTTTTTCCAAAATTTGATAACTTTCAAATTCAAATATATTAGGGATTTGATAGGGTAAAGGGAAAATAAGTAAATAAAATTTATTTTCATACAATTTTTAATTAAAAAATATGGTTGTAGAATCTTTTTGGAATCTTCCTAACGGTATTAACAATTTAGACCTAAGTGTGTATTTTTAAAATAGATGGTGATTGAAGCAAAATAAAAAGATGGAGTGGATATTTTACTCAAAAGATAATACGAGATTAAGTGGTAGATAGCGCTTCCTATTTTAATTTTTAAATTTAATACCGTACAAATTTTTAAAATTTTCAGTTTTGCGCTATTTTTTCCGTGTACGTGGCAGGAGCGTTCGCGTATCAGGTACTCATATATATATATATATATATACACACACCGGCATACACACTCACATATATACACATATCACGCCTGTGTTTCCCTCAGAGATTATAGTCAAGATCAGTCTTAGACTCTTAGGTATACTTCAACGATAAGATCGCCAAGATGCAGCAATCTGCAGCCAAGCATGGTCGTTATCTTCTTCCTCCATTCTTTACTCAATACTTCCGTCAGCCCTTGAAGCTGCTCTTTGTGGGCATTGATCTTGCTACCCAGACTAGTATTCGGACATATCTTCCAACATCTTATTATAACATTACTGTGTGTGACAGTGGTGTCGGCGCCCTAAGCTACTTACGAGAGAAGGGACCTGATTCTTTTGACTTGGTTGTCAGTGATTTCGCCTTGAAAGACATAGATGGCTCCCAGTTCATCCGAGAGCAACAGTTGAACCCAAATATTGCCCACGTTGGTAAGTGAGTAATTATGTTCTTGCACGCCCAAAGATAATATTTTAAGAATTATATTTATATTTACATTATGCTACTTCTACTTTGCAGCAATATGTGGGGGTGAAAGATCAACTTATGAGATCCTGACAGCATATAGAAGTGGTGCTTGCAGTGTTTTGTGGAAGCCAGTGAGTGAGCTGGGCGATGAGATTGGAAACTTATGGAGACATGTTTGTAGGAGGAGGGAACAGCATGAGAGAACGTCTAAGACTCATGGCGCCGAACCACAGAATCAGAATAAGGGTTCTTCTTCTTCTCTATCTTCCAAAGACACAAGTCTGGAAGAAGATAATTACTCTGTGAATCATGGCGGAGAAGCTGCTTCGAGAAAACGAGGGCGGGTATCCTGGAAGCACATCCATCCATTATTTGTTAATGCTGTGAATCAACTTGGTGGCCCTGACAGTATGCTACCATCTTCCTTCTTTTTAAAAGTTTCTTACTTTGTTCTTATTATTCCTTCGTTTAGGATTTTATGCGGTGCACATATTTTACTATCGCAATATCCTCTGGTCAATCCTTCCTGTATTGTGGATTCGTACCTTAAGTTTTTGCATGATTTGAGATAAATTTGTTGTACTTTGTGTGTTTCGAGCTTTATTATAATTATGAATATATTAATTTTTTCCGTTTCCTTATATCTCAGATGCAAAGCCAAGACGGATTATTGAAATAATGAAAGTGCCTGGTCTAACGAGAGCACATGCTCGAAGTCACTTACAGAAATATAGGAACGGATTAAAGAGAATAGAGGAAGAGCAGCAGAATTACTCAGTTTCTGACATGAACGGATCCCTTTTCCCGATAGGACCCCATCTTTATAATTACCACCGTGCTCACCAGCCAATACAAATCCAAATACAACCACCTGAGAAAAACACCAACAACTTTGGTATGGTCATCTGAATTATGGAATATATACATAACTTTCAATCTCTAAACCCTCTCTTAATTTTTTTTTAAGTTCCGGAACTTTTGACTCGGCCTGAATTATAGGGACTTGTTTATTTCAATGTAAGGATTAACTTGTTCTGGCTAAAAAAATGGACGGAAATTGTTCGAGGACAAAGTTTAGGAATTGAAAAAATATTTAACGAAAAGTTTAGTGACCAGAAGTTTTATTTTCTCTATAATTATATCGTTCTTCTTAACTATTCTAATTTCTAATCAATACTCTATAATTTCAGGTCATCTGGTTCCAGCTCCAAGCTCTTCGTATTATATTGCTACTACAGGAGGGGCTAATAATGATGGAATCATAAATCAGAAACAAGCCCCGGGTACTTCATTTGGTAGTAATATGCCGCAGCAACCACAGATTGGTACTTGCTTTGGAAGTAACCAAAACCTGACTTATGGTGTGCCACAACCGGATCAAGACCCAGCTTCAGGTTCTACTCCTTATGCTACTACTGCTAGAGGTGCTAATAATGATGGAGCCATAAGTCAACATCAAGCCATTTGCTTTAGAGGTGAGACGCTTCAGCAACCACAGATATCATAAGATCAAAACCCAGAAGCAGGTGTTCATGATGGAATCGTCAACACAGAAGCAACACATGTTAATTACTCAGGAGATGATGATGATTTTTACATCGACGTGAAAAAGATTTTTGAATCATATGATGATTATGAACCATAAGTTCAAGAGTTTTAATAGTGTAGGGTAAATAAACATTTGTTATCCTCAAATGTGTATAACAATACTTGAATTCATATGCAATGTATAATTAGACTTCTATTCTATGAATTTCCAGCTACTTTATAAATTTATGCCCTTGTTTATAGTTTAAACCTTTTTACTTTTTATTGCAAGGGCTGCTGGTTCGAATATTTCAGCGTTCTTGATTTTAGTGAATTAAAGCTTTAATGCCTCTTTAAATCCCTAAAAATCGTATTTATGATAAATATCATAAATTAGTAAAAATGCCTATTGGAGACAGGTGAATATGTGGTCTCAAATCTTGAGTCATATTTACCTTATTTTTCTAGGGTATTTTCTATTAAAATTAGAGAAAATAAAGAGCTGGAAAGCCCTAAATGCAATTACGGGTCATAAAATACCCTGAAAATATTATGATAAATCCTAAGAGGCAATAAAATAATTATTAAAAATTAGAAAGTATGTTGTCTCTAATTTAGATAATTTATGGGATTATTTTCCTTGGAAAATAATGAGGCAAAATTAAATATTATTTTGGGGATCATAATTGACCCCATGATTTTTAATATAATGCATGGGACATAAAATACCAATGTCAGTGTAATAGTTGTGAGAAAATGATTAATCCTAATTAAGAAAATTATCAACAATTAGTAAGTGATAAAATTAATAATTAGTTGCTAATTATTCAGACATGAATCAAGGAGAAATCCAAGGTTAATTAGTTGCAAACCCTAATTGGAGATTATTGACCAATGGCATAATTACTTTAATTAACTATGAAATAATATAAGATAATTGAATTAAAGAGTAACATCTTTTGTCAAAAAACCTTCATGAATTTCGAAAAAATGGGAAAGAAATAGAAGAGAAAAAGATATGTCAAGTGTGAATGCAAAATGAGATTTTTATGCAAGTTGCAATTAAATAATAATATAAAATGGGATATTTATGGAAAAAGCAAATAGGATAAATGAGAACCGATAGAAATTAAATCCTACATTGAAATCCTTGGATTAGGAAGAAAACAACTGGACATATTAGGAATCAGTGGATTTTTGTCCGGAAGTTGGTGTTACCCGTTGTCTTTTCCGTAACTGACGGCGTTTAACCGAAAATGATCAGCAGGCTAGGAAATACCCTTAATGGGATCATAAATTTTGTTAACCCAAATATTTTGAAAGAGGAAGAATAGACTTCCAAGACTACGTCGTTGAATTTTTGAGATTAGTTAAGATTACGCGATTAGAACACCGAACAGGAAGACTATCGGTAGAAGCTCATAAAGTGAAGAGATGACATCACCTTGATGACTTCATTTTGCTGAAAAAGGGGGCATGGAGTTCGGCCTTAAGGGTTGTGTGGTGAGGATTTGGCCATCTCAAAAACCCTAGACCCAAGGGTTAAAATTAAAGAAGAGAAAGTTTGGAAATGGTGCAATTTTGCCCCCAACAAACTCTATAAATAGCCATCCTCTCTTCACTTAATTTCTCACCAATTCACAAAGAAATTCTAGTGAGAAGTTAGAGAGAAGGGGGAGCAATAAGGTTGAAGGAAGTTCTTCAAGGGTAAGTTCTTCGGTTCTTAGTCTTTAGTTCGGTAGTTCTTGAAGTTCTAGGGCAGTTGTTGCTTTGATCTTTAATCTTCCAAGTATGGTTTAGATATCATGTTTTAAGGTTTAATATGATATTTATTTCGAAAATATGTTGGAGTTAGAGTTATGGCAAAATTTTGGAAGATTAGAGTCAAAGTAACGAAGTTCTGGCGAAATTTCGCCGATTAGGTAGGTCAGGGGTAAAATGGTCATTTATGACTGAAATGACTGTTATGATGTTGATCATTAATAGAAACATTATTATCCTTATAGGACATCTGTGATTACGCTCTGATCAATAGTCGTACCGAAATTCCGTCAACGAAGGTACGTTCGCGTATTGTAACACTAACTGTGATGGTTATTGTATGTATATATGTGCTATGTGTATGGTATGCTTATATGAGGTAGCTAATAGCTCTGTGATATGTTTATGTACTGTTGATATGTTTACGCTTGCTAAGGGCCACACATATGCCAGGGGGCTTATGTGCTGATGAAGTACGTTTGCTAAGGGTCACACATCTGTCAGGGGACTTATGTGCTATTGCGAAGGGCCACGCATTTTATGTGCTATTGAGATAAGTTTTCTAAGGGCCACACATTTTATGTGCTTATGGGATATGCTTGTTGTACTGTTGATTGAGTGCTCTTATACTGTTTATGTTGTGAATGCCCGTAGGCGTAGTCCATATATTGTATGTAAACATGAGGTTAACCGTTACCTGAGGTCCGGTGCGGACCTCAGCTCTTAACCTAGCTTCAGGGTCGGGAGAACCGAGGACCGAAGAGAAGGGCAAGCAACACGCATAGAGACTCGGCGGAAGACTATCTTTTGTTGCCACGACGTAGGAATCGCCAGGGAGACACTTTTGTAGTTACGTTTACGTTAAACACTCGAATCATGTACTGTTACTGTAATTAGCCAGACTTACGACATTTTGAATATATATTAGTTACACTTTTGCTCCGATGCTCTACTCTGATGAAAAAAAAAATTATACTGCTATTAAAAAAATGGGATGTTATAGCCTCCATTAATGAGGATGCGTTTATGAGCTACCCCTGATTAATAATTGAAATAATAATAATAATAATAGATTAAAATAATAATAATAATAGTAATAGTAAAATCTAGAAATTAATAATGTTTGTATTGTTAATTTATTAATTGGTAATAATTAAAGAGCCCAGCCCAGTAGAAAACGCTCGACACTTTTCTTCTCTGCTACTGCATCCTCTTCCCGTACTCTCATCAAATCATATTTCTAGGAGGCTAGCAAAAACGGAGATCAGGTAATCCTAATCCCATGAGTCTTAGGTTAATTTTATATGAATCTTGGTAGGTAATCCTAATCCCCAGAACGAATTGCTTTATGAAAACAAAACGCCTAACCACGTGTATACATATATAATTCTCCATTCTTGGCTTGCGTGATCAACTACCTTTGTAAAATTATTTATCACTGAATATACCTGTACGTAATTGGTTTTGGGTGCCTCGGTTTTGTAATTGAATTGCATACACATATATATTTCTCCATTCTTGATTTGCATTTCTTTGCCATTGAATATAGCTGTACGTAGTTGGTTTTGGGTGCCTCAACTTTGTAATTGAAATATATATATTTATATATACATCCTTTCATTAATATATGTAATACCATTGAATGTACCATTTATGATGGGTTCTTATGATAACCGTATAGGAACCCATGAGTATTATTTTAAATATGGGTTTTAACTCATGAGGACCATAAAAGTTATGGGTTCTCACGAGCACTAATTTTTCATTCAGATGATGATAAAGTTCCTAAGGATTTAGATGGGATTCCCAAAGTACCGATTATTTTAATCACATGATTAGAAGTCTGAAACCATCAATTGATACTTATTATCATGAGTACCATAAGAGTTATGAGTTCTCATGATAACCTTATAGGAAGTAAAGCCAAAAAATAGGGATAATGAGTAGGAGTAGAGCCACGAGTTTAAATGATGGTCATGAGAATTTCTCATGATAACCTTATTGGAACCCATGAGTAAAAGGGATAATGAGTAGAGCCAGGGGTTTAAATGATGGTCATGAGAATTTCTCATGACGACCTTATAGGAACCCATGAGTATATACTTAATAGTTTAACTTAGGAAATCTCATGATAAAGTAGAGACAAAATTTCAATGATTGCATTTGGAATTTTATTATGTGTGTATTTGAAATAATTTAACAGTGGGAGGATAGCTTTGGGATGGTACCTTCCAAAGTGATGAACACAATCAGACTTTATGCCCTCGATATATTATTTGATGTGAACCGATGATATCCGTTCTTCCCAAAGTGGTGTCTGACAGGGTTTCCCGGGACACTAGTAGCAATTTTGGGAAGAGGTGTGCACACTAGGAAGAAATACTTTAAGGCCAAATTGATTAATTGTGACTGGCAGGGTTTCTTGGGTCTAAATAAATTTAAAAAGATAATGAATAACGTTTGATGCAATTAACACATGATTATGTATGTTTGCTTTGAATAATATATTTGTGCCATTTAAATTGTGTTTTATTAGGATTACCAGCAATTGCTGATGTTTGTGTTCATGGGCTGCAATGATCCTTCGCGGGAGCAGAATTTCAGTGAAATAGGTGCCAATGGTTGGGGCTAGCAGTGATAAATGAGGAAGCACCTTCAGCTAATTCTGTTCTATTTTATTTTATTTTATTTTGTTCAGAATAAAATACATTTTTGCTTAAGTTTGAATTTACATTATTGTAATAAGTAGCCTTGCACTTGTCCCAGTATAAGTGCGGTGATAACTCTTCCCACAGTTGTTTATCTAGAATTTCAGTGATTATTTATAAAAAAAAAAATCTTTGAAATTTATGTTATCGTAACTGTTAGAAATTGGGGGTGTTACAAGGATTGTAAACAATAGTAAGTGAAAAAAACAATACTCATACCATTAAAAAAAAGCATAACATATATACAAGCATACGTAAAAGAAATAACGAATGATTTGATGATAGATGTACAACTTGTTAAAGCTGAAACAAATAATTTAAGTTATTCGAATGCGACAGTGATAGTGCCTCCCATCAATAAAATATTGAACAAATAAAATTAAAAGGAAAGGAAAAGAAATATGGTACAATTAAAGAAAGAAAAGCAAGAGCATAGGATATTGTTCTAGTGTAGAACACAGATGTCCAGCTTGATAGACTAGTGCTTTGATATTGGATCAATGGACTCTTCCTGAATACCTATGAGGCAAGCACTTAGGCGTGGGATCACTGTACACAACAAGGCTCTCGCCCAAGGGGGTGGTGTGTGCGCACAGTGTGCCGAAATGTAAATGGTTCAGAGATTAGAACGTGTGTACCTTAGGATTTGACCTCTGTATTTAGAGAGTGTACCTTAGGTTGGATATTCTGGGCCTCGCGTGATCTTTGGCCCGAGCATCCTAACTGCTATATCTTATCTAAAGATACTCCTTGATTATGGGTGAGTCAGGATCCTCCTTTGTATTAGATAGATTCTGATATGCATTATCCCTACTATTGGGCCTTCCTGCTATTGGGCCTTGTACAGGTCCATAACAATTGCCCCCAGCCTGGTAGCTCAAGCTTTTGAGCTGTCGGGATTTATTTTGCCCCTGGACAGGTGATTCGAGGTGGGTTGATATGCCCCTAGCTCTCTTGAGACTATACTATGACTCGCCGGGTTAGGTTTTGACGACCTCGACTTTGGAAACCGCTTTCTCCGGGGTTTGAGGTCATGTCGAGAGGCTCAAGGTTCCGAGGTAGTATCGAGAGGTTTGAGGATACGAGATACTCGCCATGGGCCCAGCGTGACTTTGAGGTCATGACCCTTCTGCATTTGCTATCATTGCCTTCTGACGCCTGGCTTCCGTGGATTGGCGACGGGTTACAACCGCCACGCCTAGCCGCCTCCGGTTTTCGTGCGCATTTAATGCACCTCTCGCATGTCGTACGTCACCCCTGCTTTTAGGGTGAATAGTCTCTTATACCCCTGTCGCTTGAGTGTCATTTCGTATTTCCCTCCATTCTTCTCATTTCATTCGTTCTTTGCCTCATCTTCTTTACTCTTGAAAACCCCTGGCTCTCTTGCATCAGAAACCTCTCTGCAACTCTCAGATTCTACCACTTCACGTTTCTCCAACTTTTAATTATTCAGGTATGTCTTACACTCCCCTACATTCATATGCTTTTACTTTGAGGTTTGTTAGTTCTGCGATTTTTTCTTCTCGCTTCTTCCCTCCCCTGCCGTTAGTAGGCTCGTCTTTGGGTTTTCTGGGCGAGTTTTGGTTAGCATTTCAGGGTAACCTCTGAGTTACTGATACGGTTACGTTCTCATAACCGTATGCTCTTGTTCGTGGGGGTGTACGTCGCCTAGTTTTACTCATTTTGGTTTTCCCCCTCCTTATTAGACATTTTATATCTCTCTAGGTTTGAACCTCCAATGTCAATGGGTAAGGTTAACCATCCACCCTCTTCGAGTCAGCGTTTAACTCCAGAAGAGGAAGAAGCACTGCGTGCACGTTATCTTCGAACTAGTTTTTGGCTGCTTGGCTCTCCTCTTTCCGAGGAACAGAAACTAGCCGCCTTGCTCCGCGATGGGTCTGGTAGGAGGAATATTGAGGGATCCCAATTTGCCGCTTCTAGGTCTCGTGATCTTGGTCCCACCAACATCAGGCCTCGTCCCAGGAGTCAAGGTGCAGTTGAGGTCATCTCGGCACAGCCCATCCATTTTTATGAGGCTCCCCCTCGCGCAGGGTCGGAAACCCTTCCTGATGGGTACCTCGGCCCCTGCTGGGATTGTATCACCTTGAGTTCCCATTACATCGCGAGTGGCAACGATTCCATGGCCATTAGCACCCTAGGTTCTTGTCGTCATAGGTCATCCTCTGACCCTAGCCCGACTACTGGGAGTTGGCGTTCACCGAGTCCACCCACTTTTCCTTCTTCCAGCAGTAGCATGCATCTATTAAGTATACCCCTCAATGCTGACTCTACCTTTTTCTTTTTTGTTATAGGTAAATGGAGTCGTCTTCCTCCCCCCATAACTCCCGATCCGATGCTAGAGAGTCGGACTCCTCCAGTCCTCCCAAGGCTCTACTTGACAAATATCCTTCGGTGACGGATGAAGTCCTCAAGATCCACTCCTTAATGACCACTGCCAATATAGGCCATTTGGGTCTGACTAATTTGGACGGGTGCTTCCCGAGTCCTCCCGATGACGACAAACCGATTTGCTCTACCCGGGAGGTAGGATGCACCAACTTCTTCTTTTTTTCTTTAGGGACTACATGTCCCGGCTCAGTATTCACTTCCCGTTTACCGAGTTCCAAATTTCCGCTTTGAACCACCTCCACCTGGCCCCCTCTCAACTTTACCCAAATGGGTGGGCTTATTTGGTTGCTTTCGAGTGCTTATGTGGCTCCTTCGACGTACCCATACCCTGTACCACTGCTTTATTCTTTTATTTCTTTTGTCCCTTTACTCCTCGCTCGGTAAGGAATTAGCCAAGTTGAAAGGGTTGACTTCCCTCCGGGGTGATCCTGAGAGAAAAATTTTGACCGCCTACTCCAAATCTTTCAAACACTTCAAGAACAACTTTTTCAAAGTGGTCGCCAAGGCTGGGGAGCAGCCGTGGTTTCTAAAAGGGGCCGAGTGCAAAGACGTAGAGTGGAGGTTCCCCCTGTACTGGACTGTTGACCATGACAAACTGACCTCTACTTCTTAAAAAGTCGCCCCTGATGATCTCCCAGCCGAGGAGGTTTCCTTTGTAGATCGGCTAATTTCTTACATCAATGTACACGACGTTAAGAGTGCGGCCTTCTTTAATAACTGAGCTGGTGCCAGGTTCCGGTCTGAATTCACATTAGATGCTTTTCCCTTATGTGCTTGTTATGTGCTTTTTCCTCTAATTAGAGGGATTAGACATTTTTTATTTTATTTTTTATTTAAATTTTTTATAGATTCTATTTATTTAGATTAGATTATATGTTGCATCGTGAAACTTTTTTTGCACCCAGTATCTCAAATTAATTAATTTCCAGGATACCGGAGTTATAGGAAAAATTTCTGAATGTAGGACTGGAAATTAATTAATTTGAGATACTGGGTGCAAAAAAAGTTTCACGATGCAATATATAATCTAATCTAAATAAATAGAATTTATAAAAAAAATTTAAAAAAAAGTCTAATCCCTCTAATTAAAGGGAAAAACACATAACAAGCACACATAAGGGAAAAGCACCTAATGTGAACCCCTTTGCAAAGAAAAAAATATAGAATTAAAAAAATAAATCTAATACATATTTTCAAAATTATAATATCTCTTAAAATTTAATTCATTATAATATTTTTAAATTTTCGTTTTTATCATATTTCTTGAAATTAATTTATTTTTTATTTAAATGGATAGAAATATATTTCATACACAAATTTTTGTTATCATACAGCATAAATTAATTGAAATTTATAATTTTTAAATACCTCAACACATATTTTTGTTATCATAAGCATAAATAATTTAAATTTATAATCTTTAGACACATCTTTTTGTTACAAACATTTACAAACATTAACCAAATAACATTTTGAAAAACATAAAATTAAGGAAAATAAAAAGAAAGCTCTTGATCATACAAAATAATTTAAGAGAAAGCTTTAAACATGTTTATAGGCCAAACTGAATACACGGGCATTTAAAAGGGGGAAAAAAAAACTAACTTTGTACCCTTTTACGGTTACAATTGGCGGCATTTTGTTTTTCCAAAATTTGCAAACTTTCAAATTGAAATATATTAGGGATTTGATAGGGTAAAGGGAGAATAAGTAAATAAAATTTATTTTCATACAATTTTTAATTAAAAAATATGGTTTTAGAATCTTTTTGGAATCTTCCTAACGGTATTAATAATTTAGACCTAAGTGTGTATTTTTAAAATAGATGGTGATTGAAGCAAAATAAAAAGATGGAGTGGATATTTTACTCAAAACATAATACGAGATTAAGTGGTAGATAGCGCTTCCTATTTTAATTTTTAAATTTAATACCGTACAAATTTTTAAAATTTTCAGTTTTGCGCTATTTTTTCCGTGTACGTGGCAGGAGCGTTCGCGTATCAGGTCCTCATATATATATATATATATATACACACACCGGCATACACACTCACATATATACACATATCACGCCTGTGTTTCCCTCAGAGATTATAGTCAAGATCAGTCTTAGACTCTTAGGTATACTTCAACGATAAGATCGCCAAGATGCAGCAATCTGCAGCCAAGCATGGTCGTTATCTTCTTCCTCCATTCTTTACTCAATACTTCCGTCAGCCCTTGAAGCTGCTCTTTGTGGGCATTGATCTTGCTACCCAGACTAGTATTCGGACATATCTTCCAACATCTTATTATAACATTACTGTGTGTGACAGTGGTGCCGGCGCCCTAAGCTACTTACGAGAGAAGGGACCTGATTCTTTTGACTTGGTTGTCAGTGATTTCGCCTTGAAAGACATAGATGGCTTCCAGTTCATCCGAGAGCAACAGTTGAACCCAAATATTGCCCACATTGGTAAATGAGTATGTTAAAATTCAATCCAGAAGAGTATTTCCTCTTTTTCATTCATCCGTCCGTTCATTCATAATAAATTTATACAACCAAAAATTAACAACCGGATCATAATAGTAGGTAACAACTTTTCAAATATTCCCCTTTTCTAGATAACTTATTTTATTCTAATAACAATAATTCAAATTCAAATTCTAACAATAATTCAAATTCAAATAATCCAAATAATAATTCAAATTCGATTCCTATCTTCAACACTCCCCCTCAAGTTGGTGCATGAATGTCGTTCATGCCCAACTTGCCAATCACTTCTTCAAATACTTTTCTTGAGAAGATGAACAGGAGGCATAAAGATAGACAACCAGGGTTCTTCTTCTGCAAAGGTCTTGAGTAATGAGATCCAAAGCATTCAAGTACATTCATCAACGAATGATACATATTCGAGTACATTCATCATATATGGAGTGAAATAATAAGAATCAGAGAAAGAAGGGACTTTAGTCGGGCCCCAAACATCAGAGTAAATAACTTGAAAGGGAATGCAACTTTTATTCAAATTGGGATAAAAAGGGATTCGGGATTTGGTGGCTTTTAGCCATTTCACAAGTAGAAGGGATTTGGGATTCGATGGCTTTTAGCCATTTCACAAGTAGAAGGGATTCGAGATTCGGTGACTTTTAGCCATTTCACAAGAAAAAGATATTCGAGTTTCGGTGGCTTTTAGCCATTTCACAAGAAAAAAGGGATTCGAGTTTCAGTGGCTTTTAGCCATTTAACAAGAAAAAGGGATTCGAGTTTCAGTAGCTTTTTGGGTTTCCCATGGAGGACGGTGGGAAGGCGGAATTGATGGCATGGTCAGGGTTCTCCATAGGAAATTAGGGAAATTAGGGATTTGGTCGGGTAACAAGAAAAATAATATAGAGCTTTGATACCATGTTAAAATTTAATTCAGAGGAGTATTTCATCTTTTTCATTCATTCATAATAAATTTATATAAGCAAAGGTTAACCACCTGAACACAATAGTAGGTAACAACTTTTCAAATATTCCCCTTTTCTAGATAACTTATTCTATTCTAATAACAATAATTCGAATTCAAATCCTAACAATAATTCTAATATAAATAATAATTCAAATTTGATTCCTATCTTCAAGTAATTATGTTCTTGCACGCCCAAAGATAATATTTTAAGAATTATATTTATATTTACATTATGCTACTTCTACTTTGCAGCAATATGTGGGAGTGAAAGATCAACTTATGAGATCCTGACAGCATATAGAAGTGGTGCTTGCAGTGTTTTGTGGAAACCAGTGAGTGAGCTGGGCGATGAGATTGGAAACTTATGGCGACATGTTTGTAGGAGGAGGGAACAGCATGAGAGGACGTCGAAGACTCATGGCGCCGAACCACAGAATCAGAATAAGGGTTCTTCTTCTTCTCTATCTTCCAAAGACACAAGTCTGGAAGAAGATAATTACGCTGTGAACCATGGCGGAGAAGCTGCTTCGAGAAAACGAGGGCGGGTATCCTGGAAGCACATCCATCCATTATTTGTTAATGCTGTGAATCAACTTGGTGGCCCTGACAGTATGCTACCATCTTCCTTCTTTTTAAAAGTTTCTTACTTTGTTCTTATTATTCCTTCGTTTAGGATTTTATGCGGTGCACATATTTTACTATCGCAATATCCTCTGGTCAATCCTTCCTGAATTGTGGATTCGTACCTTAAGTTATTGCATTATTTGAGATAAATTTGTTGTACTTTGTGTGTTTCGAGCCTTATTATAATTATGAATATATTAATTTTTTTTCCGTTTCCTTATATCTCAGATGCAAAGCCAAGACGGATTATTGAAATAATGAAAGTGCCTGGTCTAACGGGAGCACATGCTGGAAGTCACTTACAGAAATATAGGGACGGATTAAAGAGAATAGAGGAAGAGCAGCAGAATTACTCAGTTTCTGACATGAACGGATCCCTTTTCCCGATGGAACCCCATCTTTATAATTACCACCGTGCTCACCAGCCAATACAAATCCAAATGCAACCACCTGAAAAAAACTTCAACAACTTTGGTATGGTCATCTGAATTATGGAATATATACATAACTTTCAATTTCTAAACCCTCTCAATTTTTTTTTTTCAAGGTCCGGAACTTTTGACTCGGTCTGGGCCTGAATTATATAGGGACTTGTTTATTTCAATGTAAGGATTAACTTGTTCTGGCTAAAAAAAAACGGAGGGAAATTGTTCGAGGTCAAAGTTTAGGAATTGAAAAAATATTTAACGAAAAGTTTAGTGACCAGAAGTTTTATTTTCTCTATAATCATATCGTTCTTCTTAACTATTCTAATTCCAAATTAATACTCTATAATTTCAGGTCATCTGGTTCCAGCTCCAAGCTCTTCTTATTATATTGCTACTACAGGAGGAGGGGCTATTATAATGATGGAATCATAAATCAGAAACAAGCCCCGGGTACTTCATTTGGTAGTAATATGCCGCAACAACCACAGATTGGTACTTGCTTTGGAAGTAATCAAAACCCGAGTTATGGTGTGCGACAACCGGATCAAGACCCAGCTTCAGGTTCCTCTTCTTTGGTTAATGGTACTAGAATTGCTCATAATGAAGGAATCATAAATGAAGAACACGCCCTGAGCACTTCATCTAGAAGTAATTTGCGGCAGCAACCACAGATTGGCACTAACCTGACTTCTAATATGCAACAATTAAATCAAAATCAAGCTTCAGGTTCTTACTATGTTAGTACTGTGGGAGGCGCTAATAATGATGGAATCATAAATCAGAAACAAGCCCTGTGTTCTTCACTTGGTAGTAATATGCCGCAGCAACCCCTGATTGATACTTCCTTTGGCAGTAACCAAAACCTGACTTATGGTGTGCAACAACCGGATCAAGACCCAGCTTCAGGCTCTACTCCTTATGCTACTACTGCTAGAGGTGCTAATAATGATGGAGCCATAAGTCAACATCAAGCCATTTGCTTTAGAGGTGAGACGCTTCAGCAACCACGGATATCGCAAGATCAAAACCCAAAAGCAGGTGTTCATGATGGAATCGTCAATACAGAAGAAACACATGTTACTCAGGATGATGATGATTTTTACATCGACGTGAAAAAGATTTATGAATCATACGATGATTATGAACCATAAGTTCAAGAGTTTTAATAGTGTAGGGTAAATAAACATTAGTTATCCTCAAATGTGTATCACAATGCTTGAATTCATATGCAATGTATAATTAGACTTCTATTCTATGAATTTCCAGCTACTTTATAAATTTATGCCCTTGTTTATAGTTTAAACCTTTTTTACTTTTTATTGCAAGGGCTGCTGGTTCGAATATTTCAGCGTTCTTGATTTTAATGAATTAAAGCTTTAATGCCTCCACTAATGAGGATGCGTTTATGTGCTGCGCAACATTTGACGTTAGGATTGTAAACAAGACTAACTGAAAAAAAAAACAATACTTCTATTTTTTTGAACAGAAAAAAAAAACATTTGACTTTAAGATTGTAAACAAGAGTAAGTGAAAAAAAACAATGCTCAAACCATCAAAAAATAAAAAATAAAAAATAAAAAAGCATCACATATATACTAGCATACATAAAAGACACCATAGACGGATTGGAAGACCGAGAGAATGGTTGGGGGACTCCAGCATTCAGACACTTCTTGAAACTTCCTTCTCCCACTCCCGCCCTAATCGGACAAAATGAAAAAATATAAAGAGTGAGAAAAAAATCTGAGATATTATATATTATGATGTATTTTTTTATTTAAAAAAATGGGATTTGTTTCATCCTTCTTATTATTTTGTTTTTTGTTCTCTTTATTCTAAGAGATGGGCCATTACATTCTTCCCGATAACAAATTTGGTCCTTTGAATTTAAACCTATCCATACCTCAATTCTCAAACAAATGAAGATATTTAGCGCGCATTTCATTTTCAACTTCCCACACATAGCTTCTTCTTGTGAATGGTTGTGCCATAACACCTTCACCAAGGCAATTTCTTTTGATCGAAGCTTCTTTATCTGCTTGTCAACAATAGCCACAGGAACTATTTGGATAAAATTTTAATGACTTCACCTTATTTATATACATTTTTTGTTATTTGCTATGATAAAAAATCTTTCATAAGATGTTAAATATCTACTATTCAGAGATGATCTAACGGTAAGAATAAAAAAGTAAAGAAGAGTGGTCAATCATAGAATTGGAGAGATTCCCTGCCTAACTTTTTGTGACAACAAATATAAAGTAATGTATGTTTGCTTAAATTAGTGGCTGTGTAATTTTTGCCTTATTTTGTAAAATTCATGTGTAAGTAAAGTTTATGGTAAATACATTCTCTTTATTTTAATACTGGGGAAAAGGGTTGCTCTGCTAGGGTTTGCCGCTACTAGGGTTGCTGCCCAGTCGTTGCATGGGGACTGAGAGGGAGGTCGTGCAGGAACGCTCCTATGCAAGTGCAGTTCGAGAGGAGCAGTCTCTGTGGGATGGCGAGCTGGATGATGCCAGCGTAGAGGAAGGCGTGGGGGTGGATGAAGGAGTGACGCAGTAGCGGAATGAGAAAGGGATCATGAAGTTTTCACTTTCGAATGGCTTCAAGCAGCAAGCCTGGAGGAGATGGCGTCAAACCCTCGTGATCAAGATATTGGGAAGGAGGTTCGCGTTACAGTTTTTGCGTCAACGGCTTGAAGCCATGTGGGCTCGGCAAGGTCAGATTGCTATCACAGATGTGGCGAATGGCTTTTTCTTGGTTCGGTTTGAATCTGTAAAGGACCTGGATGTGGTTAAAGATGGAGGACCGTGGATGATTCAGAGCTACTACATCGCAGTACAGGAATGGACTCCAGCTTTTGACCCTGAAATCGAATGAATAAATATGGTTAAGCTGTGGGTGCGCCTACCTTCATTCCCACCTAAGTATGTGAAGTCGAAATTACTGTCAGAAGTAGGTAATTTTATTGGAAGATACGTTAGGATGGATTCGGTTTCCTCACGTGTTGCACGGGGTCGCTTTACAAGAATTTGTGTTGAGGTCGATCTGTCATGTGGGCTAGAGCTGGAGTATATTCTGGAAAATAAACAAAGATTGATTATTTATGAAGGGCTCGGTGATGTGTGTGTGGAGTGCAGGCGTGTTGGTCATAGACTAGGATCTTGCTTGACAGCTCACGCCAATAGGGTACGGTTGGGAAAGGAACACCAATCACGGCCTGCTGCTGAAGGTTGGAAAGTAGTTGGCAGAAAAGGTATCGCTGGGAGAGTAGTTGCTTCAGGTGACCCACCACATCAGGAGGTGGAAGGTGGACAATCGGTGAAGGATCAAATTGATTTGGGGAATGGGATTATGAAGGATCAGCTTGCTTTGGGGAATGGGATTGTGGTCGTGGGGGATGGCGTTGGCCATGTGGGGGCTGGTGTAGCAGGTGAGTGTCAACGTGGAGGTGTTCTGTCGGATGAGCCTATTAAATTGACTATGAATGAAGTGGAGAATCAGCAGACGTTGGGTTGAAAGGAAGTGGATAGTAGTGACGTGAACGATGTGGCAAGTGATAAGGTATTGCAAGTGGAACTCGAGGCACGTGTCTTTCACAATGAAGATGGGACCACTATGGAGGATTGGGGAATGAATGTGCTCTCTCCTAGTGTGGAAAATGGGAGTAAGATAATTAAATGCGGGGTGGAGAAAGCCATTATTGAGGAAATTAATGACCAAATTAAAATTAATGACCAAGGTAATTTTTCTCAAAATGGTGGTGGTAGACGCTTGGCCGAGGCAAGTGGGAGTCCCATGATAAATGGTGACAAACGGAAAAGAGGTAGACCAGTAGGAAGTGGAAAGCCTAAAGCAAAGGTGGGAATTATTGGTAAAGCGAATCAGGTGCGCGACTCGCATGTCCTTTCTTCACCGTTGTTATGATGTCGTTCCTCATATGGAACTGTAGGGGGGCGGCCAACGCTGATCTAGGGCGACAGTTGAGGTTTTTTATCTCAAAGTACAATATTAGTCTTGTGGTGCTAGTTGAGACGAGGACTAGTGGAGATAAGTGTTTGAGGTTGCGGAGGAAGGTGGGGTTCAATAGTTCTTTTGTGGAGGAAGCGAGGGGTTTCTCTGGAGGGATCTGGATCCTTTGAAAATCTCATGATATTTAGATTTCTATTTTAAATAATTCCTTTCAACATGTTCATATGAAAGTGGTTGCTATGGATCACAGTTTCCACTTTACGGCTATATATGGAAGTCCTAGAGAGGAGGAACGTAAAAAGCTCTGGGGGTGCCTGGATACTATTGTAGGAGCTACAGATGATCAATGGGTGGTTGCGGGAGACTTTAATGAGATAACGGATGTGAAGGAAAAAAAAGGGGGTAATGCTGCCCCAATTGGTCCGTGCCGGGTGTTTCGTAGCCGGCTATTAGGATGGCAACTGGATGATATTAAAGTATCGGGTAGTTATTATACATGGATGGGCCCAAAGTGGGGGCACCTAGCGCGTGTCTATGAAAAGCTTGACCGGGTTATAGCTAATGCACCCTGGCGCATGTCTTTTGCCAGGGCAGATGTAGTTAACCTCCCCCGCTATAATTCAGATTATAATCCTATGCAGCTGAGGCTGGCTGGTCCTCCGGAAGGAAAACAGGTTAGACCGTTTCGTTTCATAGCCGACTGGATGAACCACTCTGAGTTCCCTAATCTTATGGTAGCTCAATGGAAGGCTAGCATTGACCTTCCTATTATGTTAGCTCGCTTGGTACCTCCTTTGGGTCGATCGAATAGAGAGGTTTATGGTAATATTTTCTAGGTGAAGAATACCTTGAGCTCGGAACTGGAAGTGCTGCAGCAGCAACGTGAGAATAATGACTCTGCCAGCTGGGGGTTAAAGGAGCTAGAATGCAAAAATTGTTTGAATGAGGTGTTAAAGCGAGAAGAGTTTCTTTGGTTCCAAAAGTCCCGCCATCAATGGCTAACGGAAGGGGACTGTAATACTAAATTCTACCATCTGAAAACTGTCACCAGGAGAAGTGGTAATAAAATAGCCCGGCTGAAGAATGAGCACAATATTTGGGTGGAAAATGAGGACCAACTCAAAAATATGGCCCTTGAGTACTTCCGAAGTTTGTTTCTAGATGGGGAGCCCAACCGCAAGTGGCTTACTTCAACATGGCCGAGGGTCCCTAGTACTCTAATGGATGGATTGCAGCAGATCCCTGCATGTGAGGAGGTCCGGAGCTGTTTGTTTAGCATGGGAAGTTATAAAGCCCCTGGAATTGATGGATTCCCTGCTGTGTTCTTCTAGAGACAGTGGAGTGTGCTTCGTCATCAGATTATGAGATTGGTTGTAGATGTTTAGCATAACCCTTCTCATATTCAATTTCTAAATGATACTTTGATTGCTTTGATTCCTAAAGTGCACGTCCCTACGTCTAAGTCTCAGTTTCGGCCCATCTCTTTATGCTCAGTCTTGTATAAACTGATCACTAAATTGATTGTGAGGCGCATGCAACCGATAATGGAGATTGTTATTTCACCTTACCAGTCCAGTTTTGTCCCCAATAGACAGATTCATTATAACATTGTCATTGCTCAAGAATTGATTCACTCAATAAACAAAATGCGAGGGAGACAATTTATGGCTATTAAGGTTGATCTAGAAAAGGCGTATGACCGTGTGAACTAGAAGTTTTTATAGAACATTCTTGAGGAAGTTGGCTTCCCATGTACTACAATAGAGTTGATTATGCAAGTTGTTTCTACTTCGTCCTTCAACATTTTATGGAACGGGGTAAAACTTCCTCCTTCCGGCCGTCTCAGGGCATCAGGCAGGGCGATCCCATTTCCCCGTACTTATTTACATTAGCTATGGAGAAGCTGTCACATATTATATCCACGGCGGTTAGTGGTGGGCTTTGGACCCCTATTAAGGTGGGTCAAGGAGGCCCCCTGGTTTCTCACTTGATGTTTGCTTATGATCTTATGTTATTTGCAGAGGCAAAGGATAATCAGTTGGAAACTGTTATGAAATGCCTATTGTTGTTTGAACAGATTTTAGGATTAAAGGTAAACATGGAGAAAACTGTCATCTATTTCTCCAAGTACATACCTGAGGATTTGGTTGGTTCATTGGAGGTTAAGAGTGGATTTAAGAGAGTTAAGAATGTTGGAAGATACCTAGGGGCTTGGATGGTACATGGGCGTGCAACCAAACAATGTTACCAACATATTGTGGAGAAGCTACGGAGGAAGCTTGGTGGGTGGCAGCAACAGTGCCTGTCTCATATTGGTAGAATCACTCTTGTCAAGTCAGTATTATCTACTATTCCTTTATTTCATAAGCAATATGCTAGACTCCTGATAAGTGTGTACTTTATAATTAAATAAGTATAGATTCTGAGATATATTGGACTGAATTTATTAATATTATGCTTATTTAATTATCTTTTATATATTTATCCATCTTTTAATTAATTATAGGATAAAAGAATATTATGACAGAAAATCTACTCATATTTTATTTTGCAGGAGATATCATGTGATTTAGTAAAAAAAAAGAAAACAATTCTTTAAACTATATATATATATATATATATATATATATATATATATATATATATATATATATATATATATATATATATATATATATTGCAAGATATATAAATATAGTTAACATATTTCCAAGAATCCATGCGGCAGATTTGACGACAGGAAGCAGAGGCACATGAATTAAATAGCATTACATATTTATTGTATGGCAAGATAGATTACAAAGAGATATTATTTTGGGATCGGATAGATACCAAGCGTACGCGGAACCAAGGTTATATATATTAAGAGACGCCGCGAACGAGATGGGACGCACAGAGACACATTCAGACGCAAGCCGAGAACGAGGAGAACGTACGACGCATCGGGAGGAGCTGAGAGAAGAGCAAGAGAGGGTTTCAGTTATCTTCATCATCTCCACAGAAGGACGGAAGTACTGTGGAAGCGACGGAGAAGCTTTCTTTCCTCTCTTTCTCTTAATTCTTTAAACCTGAATTTTATTTATTTCATGGATTTGGTTTTAGCCATGTGTGGCTAAATTTTCTTTTTAACCTAGGGGATCTATGAACTTGTTTGAGACTTAGAGATTATTCCCACGGATTATTTTTGATTAATTTTATGTCAGTTTATTTATTCTTGTGTTGATTGCTATTGCTTATTAATTGGCCACTAGTGAGCATGTTTTGGGGATTTAGGGTTGAACTTGGAAGAGGGAATCCTAAATTGACCATGGGAGTAAATAGTGTGGAATTAGATTTAAATTTAATGTGAAATTAGGTTTTAATCTAATTTGCGTCTAGGATAGACATATACCTAAAAGCTTCGCATAATCAAATTAGAGTGAGCCCGGTTTAAAACGCATCTTATTTAGTTGTGTGAGACATTGCATAATTAATTAAGGTAGGTATATAAGTGGACCGGAAGGCATTTATAGACATTAATACTCTAGATTAGCTGATTAAGTTAAGTCGAAATTAGTTTAGTGGGGATAAAATATAAGAAAAAACAAGGGATTAGTGACTCTAGGTTAATCGCTCGATTATTTTAGTAGTTTGTTATTTTGATTTTCTTTTCTTTTAATTAAATTCAATCTAGTTTGCTCAACTTAAACGGAATTGTGAAATTAATGCCTAACTGAAGTTTGTGATACTAAGTCCTCGTGGGAACAATACTTTTCTTATCACTCTATTACTTGATATGACCCGTACACTTGCGGAGTCTATAGGCTATAAAGTTTTGCCCTATCAAGTTTTTGGCGCCGTTGCCGGGGACTTGTGTGCCACAACTGTCTTGGTTAGAATTGATTGAGCATTAATAGTTTGAGTTTGAGTTCGTAAATATTTTTATTTTTTTTAGGGATTTTTTTTAAAAAAAATGGATTTTAATTGGCAACCAACTGGTCTTAATATTGAGAAGGAGATGAATTCTTTGTCTTCCACACAAGATGGATTGATTGCTATTTTAAATTCTTTGAATGAATCTAGGCAACATAAAAGGAGAATAAATGATAGTTGTATTCCATATGTTGATTCTTCTCAATATGTTTGCATGTCTTGTGCTTCTTGTGGGGAGAGTCATTTATATGAGCATTGTCCGTATATTACAACTAGTCATTTTTTGGGGGATGGTTTTGATAGGAACCAAGCTTATTTTGATAATTCATTTTGTCCTATTGAAAGTTTTGAGCAACAAAATTTTAGGGATCCACATGTCTATTATTCTCATGAAAATACCCCTCCTTTTTACTCTTATCCACCTATTGAAAAACACACCATTGAGTATAGGGAAAAATCTAATTTGGAAAGATTATTTGAGGAGTGTGTGGAAGCATCAGAGAGATCTAGTAGAGAGCAAAGGGAGATTGTCACTAGCATTAAGTCAAGTGTTCAAAATATGGAGGTATATGCGAGTCAAATTCTTTCAACCCTAGAGACTATGGTGCAAGATAATTCCTTAAACTTGATGACCACTCCTTTATCTGATAATGATTATTGTGAGCAAGTTGAAGGTATGGAATTGAATGAGAATGTGGATAATATAGAAAGTGATTGTGAGCTTGAAATTGATGTAGGTGAGAATAGTAGATGTCTAGAAGAGGTTTCAATTGTGGAGCCTAAGGTTTGTAATTTTAATGATCAATTTGATGTGGATATCCCAAGAGTTGTTGTTCATAACTCTCCCATTGAGATGTTGACTCTTACTGATGAGAGTCAAGTTGATTTTATTGGATGCTCTAAATTCTTAGATGTGCCTATGTTGATTTTCAAGGATATGCTTGTTGTGCTTCATTTGAATTCAGTGATTGGTTGTTATCCTAGATTGTCTATGATTGAGGAAGTACAAGCAATTAACTTGAATGATCAATTTTTGTGTTTGAAACCTTGTTGCTTGAAAAGGAATGAAGACAATGTAATTGAGGTGTTTGATACTTATGATTAGTGGTTTGTTTTGAGAAGTCTGGCTGAAGACTATAAACCAAGCGCTTCTTGGGAGGCAACCCAAGGATTTTCTTGCATTATTCATTATTATTATTATTATTATTACTATTTTGTTTTTCTCTTAGTTTTATTCAAGTTTGAAGATGAGCACTCCTCTTGTTGTTGTGAAGTCTTGCTTGAGCACTCTCTTCTCCCTAAAAATTTGAAATATCATGGATGGTACTAGAGGAAGCACTCCACATCAGAGTTAGAGACCTAAACCAGGGGAGTACTAGTTTCTTTCCCTCTTTATATTTTTGCAACATTGAGGAAAATGTTTGATTTAAGTGTGGGGGAGGGATATAATTTCCTTGGTTATGCTTGTCCTTATGCAATTGAAAAGATTAATTTTTTTTTATTGTTTAGGATTGACCTTAATTTTGAGTTTTCCCCATCTTAGTGAATATTATCAAATCAAAAATTAAAATAAAAAGAAGAATGTTTCAATTAAGTCTTTAAGCCGTAAATTTTTGTAGCAATCTTGAGATGAACTATGAGAATATGGAATAGTTTGTAATAGGGTCAACAGATTATTAGTTTCTGAATATTTTGTTACATGATTTTTGTAGAAAATTAGATGATGACCTTTGCTAGTTAAGTAAAACTTTTGTTTAGGGAAATGACTCAGGTAAAAAAAAAGAAAAATAAAAAAAAAGAACAACATCAACAACAACTCCAACTCCGCTGACTTCTGTAGACCTTACTTAGTAACCGGGGCTGCATCACCCATGTGCAGGGTCGCGTCAAACGGTAAAGTCCAAGAGAGTTATGAGTTGGGCTAAAAGCCTCTTGAGGTGCTTGTTGGAGTAACTGAGTAACCGGTGCTGCATCACCCATGTGCAGGGTCGCGTCAAAAGGGGACCTACAACGGCTCAAGATCAAAAAAAAAAAAAAAAAAGGAAGAAGAAGAAAAAAAAAGAAAAAGAAAAAAAAAGAATGAGTTATTTCCTACTTGAGGATCCTTATTAAATAAAAAAAAAAACTTGGTTTAGTGGGGGCATTTGAATTTTTCTGGAGAAATTAAGTGGCATAATATTTTTTTTACTAATCTTACGGTTGAATTTATTGCTTGCCGATCTTTTGATCATAGGATGTGGAAAGATTGCTACAATTGTTTAAGGATATTGGCTTAATGACCTATTCTCATAAAGACATTAACTTAAATAAGATTTGATGATATGATCTAAGTGTGGTGGTTTATTGCTTTTTGTTTAGGAATTTCACGAACAATGTTCTTTTCATATAATTAATTCTCTTTCTTTTGCTTGAGGACAAGCAAATGTTTAAGTGTGGGAGAGTTTGATAAGTGTATATTTTATAATTAAATAAGTATAGATTCTGAGATATATTGGACTGAATTTATTAATATTATGCTTATTTAATTATTTTTTATATATTTATCCATCTTTTAATTAATTATAGGATAAAAGAATATTATGACAGAAAATCTACTCATATTTTATTTTGCAGGAGATATCATGTGATTTAGTAAAAAAAAGAAAAAAATTCTTTAAACTATATATATATATATATATATATATATATATATTGCAAGATATATAAATATAGATCACATATTTCCAAGAATCCATGCGGCAGATTTGACGACAGGAAGCAGAGGCACATGAATTAAATAGCATTACATATTTATTGTATGGCAAGATAGATTACAAAGAGATATTATTTTGGGATCGGATAGATACCAAGCGTACGCGGAACCAAGGTTATATATATTAAGAGACGCCGCGAACGAGAGGGGACGCACAGAGACACATTTAGACGCAAGCCGAGAACGAGGAGAACGTACGACGCATCGGGAGGAGCTGAGAGAAGAGCAAGAGAGGGTTTCGGTTATCTTCATCATCTCGACAGAAGGACGGAAGTACTGTGGAAGCGACGGAGAAGCTTTCTTTCCTCTCTTTCTCTTAATTCTTTAAACCTGAATTTTTATTTATTTCATGGATTTGGTTTTAGCCATGTGTGGCTAAATTTTCTTTTTAACCTAGGGGATCTATGAACTTGTTTGAGACTTAGAGATTATTCCCACGGATTATTTTTGATTAATTTTATGTCAGTTTATTTATTCTTGTGTTGATTGCTATTGCTTATTAATTGGCCACTAGTGAGCATGTTTTGGGGATTTAGGGTTGAACTTGGAAGAGGGAATCCTAAATTGACCATGGGAGTAAATAGTGTGGAATTAGATTTAAATTTAATGTGAAATTAGGTTTTAATCTAATTTGCGTCTAGGATAGACATATACCTAGAAGCTCCACATAATCAAATTAGAGTGAGCCCAGTTTAAAACGCATCTTATTTAGTTGTGTGAGACATTGCATAATTAATTAAGGTAGGTATATAAGTGGACCAGAAGACATTTATAGACATTAATACTCTAGATTAGCTGATTAAGTTAAGTCGAAATTAGTTTAGTGGGGATAAAATATAAGAACAAACAAGGGATTAGTGACTCTAGGTTACTCGCTCGATTATTTTAGCAGTTTGTTATTTTGATTTTCTTTTCTTTTAATTAAATTCAATCTAGTTTGCTCAACTTAAACGGAATTGTGAAATTAATGCCTAACTGAAGTTTGTTATACTAAGTCCTCGTGGGAACGATACTTTTCTTATCACTCTATTACTTGATACGACCCGTACACTTGCGGAGTCTATAGGCTATAAAGTTTTGCCCTATCAACTCCCCCTAAATATATGCAATGAGATTGATAGAATTCAAAGGAATTTCATTTGGGGTGATTCCTACCTTCATAAAGCTCATCATGCTTTAAGTTGGAATGTAATACCCTAAAAATTACACTTAGGGTAAATATCAAAATTGGGAAATATACCTATTGAAAATAGGTGAATATGAGGTCTCAAACACCTTGTATTGAGTTTACCTTGTTGTCAGGGTAATTTCTCTTGAAATTAGATAATTTGCAAATAGGTCCCTAAAACAATTGAAAATTTGCAAATAGGTCCCTAAATACATTTTGGGTTATAAATACCCTGTGAAAGCTATAAAAGAGGCAAGTAAAAATCTATTTGAAATAGGGAGGGATATTGTCCCTAATTTAGGTAATTTATTAAGTTACAAACTTGGAGAAATTGAAGGAGAAGAGTCAAAAAGTATCTAAATGACCAAAATGACCCCGTAAATTTTAGTACAGTACAGAAGACATGAAAACACAAATGACAGTGTAAAAGTTATGAGGTAATGAGGCATTCTAATTAAGAAAATTATCAACTATTGATAAGAAAGTAATTAGGAAATTATTGGCTAATTACTTAAGCCTGAGCAAAGGAAATTATGAAATAATTATGTAAAGCTCAAAAATTAGTGGTTTTTGTTTTAAAATTAGTAAAAACATGTTTACTAATTAATTGGAAATTTTGGAGAAAAATAGTTGAGTTTAGGTATTTTTGAGCCTAAAAACAAGTATGGACCAATAGGAAATTTTGTAAAATTATATAAAAATAATTATTAAATAATTATTTTATATAATATTAATTAATTATAAATTAAATAAAAACGAAAATTAAATAAAAAGGACCAGATTTTTGACCGAAAATCATGAGTTCAAAATGGATAAGAATGCAAGATTTGAATATCTAGATATTATATACAAGTTGCAATATTTAATATTATAATTTAAAAAGGGTGAATAGTAAATAAGAAATTAGGAAACGGATCCTATCTAGAGATCTAGGAATGGGATTTCCAAAGTTAGGATAGAATATTGATCAGTGGAATTTTATCTTCCGTTAGACTCTACCGGAAGTAAATTCTGAAGCCGTTTGCGCATTTTCCTAATAAAACAAAATAGGGAAAAATGCATATAGGCCAAAATGAAGAAAATAAATTATAACTCAATATCTAGGAATGAGTTTGAATTTATATGGACATATTTGGAATCAGTGAATTATTTCCAAGAGATTGGTGATTTCAGAAATGCGTTTTGAAACCGGACGCGTTCGGACACGTTTTTCGAGAAACTTCAATGGACAGTTGGAACCCTGTCTAAAGTCAAAATTCAAGTTTAAATAGATATTATTGATGAGGAAGAGAAGGTCTTCAAAGTTGTAAATCCATAATTTTGAGATTTCTCCGAAATTACGCAAATCGGGTACCGATCGAGGAAATTCTATCGGTGCTGGCATAAAGCAACTTTGATTTATCACTTTGGACAAATCATTTGCTGCCACTTCAGCCCAATGATGTCGACCAAAGGGATCTAGGGTCAAGGTTTTGACATCTTGACTTGTTATGATCTAATGGTTTGAAACAACTTGGAAAATGCCAAATATGTCCCTCCAAAAGTCTATAAATAGGCATGCATGGTCTTGAGAATCCTCACACCATTCCTTTCTTACCTTGGCCGAATTCTAGGAGAGAAAGAAGAGAGAGAAGCTCGGAGAAATTCTCGAAGTCTTCAACGGGACGTCGAAACTCGATTTCTTGTCGTTACGCTGTCCGACAGGACGTTTCGCTGTTTTCTGTCAAAACGATCGTTTTCCGTAAAACGTGCCAGAATACCGTCAACGAAGGTACGTTCGCGTACTGTAACACTAACTCTGATGTTTATTGTATGCATATGTGTATATTGTCTGTACTCCGACCGTACTATTGTCTGTACTCCGATTGTACTATTGTCTATCATGCCTGTACTCTGATTGTACTATTGTTTGTACTCTGATTGTACTATTGTCTGTACTCTATTGTACTATTGTCCTGTCATGCCCGTACTACGATTGTACCGTTGTTCGTCATGCACGTACTCGATTGTACTATTGTCTCGTACTCGATTGTACTAACGTTACGTACTTTGACTGTACTATTGTCTGTATATCCGACTATACTATTGTCTGTACATTTGACTGTACTATTGTCTGTACATCCGATTGTACTATTGTTCTGTACTTCGACTGTAAAATTGTCTGTACATCCGACTGTACTGTTGTCTATCATCCGACTGTACTATTGTCTATACATCCGACTGTATTGTTGTTGCCATGCATATCCGATTATGTATACCCTATGTCTGACCATAGCAAAAGTTGCCAAAATTCTATAAATGTCTGTTGTACATATATGATATATGTAATCATGAGGTTAACCGTTACCTGGGGTTCGATGCATGGACCTCAGCTCTTAACTTAGCTTCAGGATCGGGTGGACCGAGAATCGAGAAGAAGGACAAGCAGCACGCGTAGGAGTCCCAGTGAAGACTCCTTTCTGTCATTACTTTTGAAACATTCGTATCATTGTTTAAACAGCAAGACATGCTACCATGGGTATTTTAATATATATATCAGTTACTCAATAGCTCCGGTGCACTACTCTGATCATTTTGAAATGATGAAAAAAAAAAAAAATTATACTGCTTGTGAAAAGTTGGGGTGTTACATGGAATGTGTTGACTAGTCCTAAGACAATGGGAGGACTTGGGTTAAAATCGGCTGCAATTATGAATGATGCTATTCTTATGAAGTGTGGTTGGAGGTTCCAAAATGACCAAGATGCCTCATGGGTTCGCTTTCTACGGGGTAAGTACAAGGTACAAATTGGAAACTTGCCATTTCCTAAAACTGGGTGTTCACCGTTCTGGACGGCTCTATGTAACATTTTTATTAATATGAAGGATGAGGTGGTATGGGAAATTGGAGATGGGTCTGCTATTTCCTTTTGGAAATATAAGTGGGTGTCCGCTTCCATTTGTCTTAAGGACTACGCAGTAGGTCCCATTCCTGTTGAGATTCGCGATTCTGTGATTAATAGGTTTGTTGATCAACATGGCCGGTGGAATCTGCCTTTACTAAGCAGCCTACTTTCTCAGAACATGGTGGATCTAATTAGAGGTGTGCTTCCACCTTCTTATGTTGATGGGCCAGATCGCTCCTTTTGGTTGTCTGGAAACTTAGCTGATGTTAGTGTTAAAAGTTGTTATCTGTATTTAGCTGAATCTGGATTTCAACAATCTGTTATTGATTGTGACATGTGGATAAAGTTATGGAAATGGATGGGACCACCTAGAATACAGGTATTTGGATGGAAATTATTTCATCAGCGGCTCCCTTTGAGGTCATGGATTCGTACTTGGTCTGATAATGATGGTCTTTGCCCACTCTGCCAACAAGAACCAGAGACCAGTATTCATGCATTTAGAGACTGTCATGTTGTTCGTGGTTTCTGGTATGAGGTGATACATGGTGATCAGTTACATTCTTTCTTTAGCTATGAATGGAGTGACTGGGTAACAGAGAATTGGAAGAACAATGGAATCACTATAGGAGGGTCTCTTTGGCATGAGGTATTTATTGTCTCTTGCTGGTTTATCTGGAAGTGGAGGAATGAATCTATCCACAACACGCAAGATGCAAGTAGTAAATATTGCACGAGGCCCATTCTTGAGCTTCTGGGAGTATTAAAAGCTGGAATGGACAATGGAGTGTCTCAACGCATAGCACATAATCATTCTAATGTTCGCTGGTCCTTTCCAAAAGATCCTTTTGTGAAACTTAAATCAGACGGGGCATCAAAGGGAGCTAAACAGGTGGTGGCCTGTTGGGGTTTGCTGCGAGACTTTTCTGGGAAGTGGCTTGGAGGCTTTGCTATGCCTCTTGGGAGGTGCTCAGCGCTGCTAGCTGAGTTATGGGGAGTTTTGTGAGGATTAGAGTTGGCTTGGGAGGCAGGTTGGAGGCATGTTGTTGTTGAAAGTGACTGTCAAACAGTCATTGCATTACTATCCAAACAAGGTAATGCAGCTCGTGAGTCCCATTTGGTGTCTCGGATACGAGCAGTCACCCGTAGGTAGTGGGTTTTACGGTTCAGCCATGTTCTACGGGAGGGCAATCAGTGTGCGGACTGGTTGGCCAATTTTGCTTTGACGCATGTGGAGTCTCATGATGGAACCTATTTCTCTGATCCCCTGCTGGTCTCTGGTGTTTCCTTGTTATTGACCTGGCGGGAGTGCAACATGAGAGGAGATGTCTGAGGCATTAAACCCTTAGTTTTCTTTCATTGTTTTAGGTAATTTTCAGTTGATTATCATTTCTTGTATCAAAAAAAAAAGTTTATGGTAAATATGATGGGTAATGTTGCGCTGTAACCCAAGAATTTGTACTATTGTAATTTTTTATATTATTTGGTTGAAAAATGCTCAAATAATGAAGAAAGAAAATATTTTAGAGGATTTGACAAATGATTAATATAATGTCAAGGAGACAAAGGCTAAAATTGAATAATATTATAAGACTGAATGATTAACAATTTTAAGTAGTCAATATACTAGTTAAGAATACTAGGCAATAAAAATATACGAGTAAAATGTTCTGATCATCCCTCCGTTTTGCTTTAAATAAACGAACCTTCCCTCTATTTTAATTTTTAAATTTATTACCGTACAAATTTTTAAAATTTTCAGTTTTGCGCTATTTTTTCCGTGTACGTGGCAAGAGCGTTCGCATATCATGGCCAACCATGCAGCAATCTGAAGCCAAGCATGGCCGTTATCTTCTTCCTCCTTTCTTTACTCAATACTTCCATCTGCCCTTGAAGCTGCTCTTAGTGGGCATTGATCATGCTACCCAGACTAGTATTCAGACGTATCTTCCAACATCTTATTGTAACATCACTGTGTGTGACAGTGGTGCCGGTGCCCTAAGCTACTTACGAGAGAAGGGACCTAATTCTTTTGACTTGGTTGTCAGTAATTTCTCCTTGAATGACATAGATGGCTCCCAGTTCATCCGAGAGCAACACTTGAACCCAAATATTGCCCACGTTGGTAAGTGAGTAATTAAGTTCTACTACGTAGATCAAAGATAATATTTTGTTATCACATATATAGGTTAATGAGAGAATTATAATTATATTTACATATACATTATGCTACTTCTACTTTGCAGCAATATGTGGGGGTACGGTGAAAGATCAACTTATGAGATCCTGACAGCATATAGAAGTGGTGCGAGATAAGAAATAGAATAGGATAAATTGTATAATAGTGGCGTAAGAGACCACAACTGATTGTATTGATATTTATAGTAGGGTTACTAACCCTAGAGTGTACAATATTGTGGCACTTGTCTTAGATACAAAAACAGATATGTGGGTTTATGCCTTTAGCAACTTGGGCCTATTATAACTCAATGTAGGCCCATTGTGATTTGTCTTTACAGTCCCCCTCAAACTTGGAATGGGAGACCGGACAATTCCAAGTTTGTCCCTAAAGGCCCAAAACTTCGAATGAGATAAGGCCTTGGTAAATAAGTCTGCAATTTGCTTAGAGGATGGGATGTACTTGACTGCCAGCTGCCCCCGAAGTACTCTATCTCTAATATAGTGCACATCCGGTTCGATGTGTTTGGTACGAGCATGGAACACCGGATTCGAGGCGAGAGCAGACGCGCTCAGATTATCACACCAAGCGATCGGAGGAGCTTTGAGATGGAGACCAATTTCTTCCATGAGCGATTGGATCCACGCAAGCTCAGATGAGAGATTGGAGAGGGATCGATACTCCGATTCACAGCTGGAAAACTACTCGTTGCTTCCTGGCCGACCACGAAATCAAAGAATCCCCAAAATAAACATAGTAGCCGACCATCGATCTCCGATCGTCAGGGCACACGGCCCAGTCGCCGTCTGAGAACCCTTGCAAGGTAAGATTCGAACTTGGTTTGATATGTAGAGCTAGATCCATAATACCTTTCAAATATCTGAGTAGTCTCTTGAGGGCTTTCCAGTGAATAGTCGTTGGACAACTCAAGAACTAGCTTAATTTGTTTACTGCAAACATGATGTCTAGTTGGGTGTTTGTGAGATTCTGTAAGGCTCCAATGAATCGTCAGTAGTTCGTGGGTTCTTTGAGTGAAGTTCCTTCATCTTTAACAAGGTGTTGGAACGGATTAAAGAGAATGGAGGAAGAGCAGCAGAGTTACTCAGTTTCTGACATGAACGGATCCCTTTTCCCGATCGAACCCCATCTTTATAATTACCACCGTGCTCACCAGCCAATACAAATCCAAATACAACCACCTGAACAAAAATTCAACAACTTTGGTATGGTCATATGAATTATGGAATATATACATAACTTTCAATCTCTAAACCCTCTCGGCCTGAATTATAGAGACTTGTTTATTTCAAATGTAAGGATTAAGTTGTTCTGGCTAATGAAAATGGAGGGAAATTGTTCGAAGTCAAACTTTAGGAATTGAAGCAATATTTGAGGAAAAGTTTAGGGACCAGAAGTTTTATTTTCTCTATAATCATATTGTTCTTCTTAATAATCCTATTTTGTAATCAATACTCTATAATTTCAGGTCATCTGGTTCCAGCTCCAAGCTCTTCTTATTATATTACTGCTACAGGAGGGGCTAATAATGATGGAATCATAAATCAGAAACATGCCCCGGGTACTTTATTTGGTAGTAATATGCCACAACAACCACAGATTGGTACTTCCTTTGGGAGTAATGAAAACCTTACTTATGGTGTGCAACAACCAGATCAAGACCCAGCTTCAGGTTCCTCTTCTTTTCTTAATGCTACTAGAATTGCTCATAATGAGGGAATCATAAATGAAGAACAAGCCCTGAGCACGTCATCTAGAAGTAATACGCGGCAGCAACCACGGATTGTCACTAACCTGACTTCTAATATGCAACAAGTAAATCAAAATCCAGCGTCAGGTTCTTGTTATTTTGTTAGTACTACGGGAGGTGCTAATAATGATGGAATCATAAATCAGAAACAAGCCCCGTGTTCTTCATTTGGTAGTAATATGCCGCAGCAACCACAAATTGGTACTTGCTTTGGAAGTAATCAAAACCCGAGTTATGGTGTGCAACAACCAGATCAAGACCCAGCTTCAGGTTCCTCTTCTTTGGTTAATGGTACTAGAATTGCTCGTAATGAGGGAATCATAAATGAAGAACAAGCCCTGAGCACTTCATCTAGAAGTAATATGCGGCAGCAACCACAGATTGGCACTAACCTGACTTCTAATATGCAACAATTAAATCAAAATCCAGCTTCAGGTTCTTACTATGTTAGTACTGTGGGAGGCGCTAATAATGATGGAATCATAAATCAGAAACAAGCCCCGTGTTCTTCATTTGGTAGTAATATGCTGCAGCAACCACTGACTGATACTTCCTTTGGGAGTAACCAGAACCTGACTTATGGTGTGCAACAACCGGATTAAGACCTAGCTTCAGGTTCTACTGCTTATGCTACTACTGCTAGAGGTGCTAATAATGATAAAATCAAGCCATTTCCTTTAGAAGTGAGACGCTTCAGCAACCACAGATATCACAAGATCAAAACCCAAAAGCAGGTGTTCATGATGGAATCGTCAATACAGAAGCAACACATGTTACTCAGGATGATGATCATTTTTGCATCGACGTGAAAAAGATTTATGAATTATACGATGATTTTGAGCCATCACTTCAAGAGTTTTAATTAATAGAGTGTTGGATAAATAAACATTAGTTATCCCCAAATGTATATAACAATACTTGAATTCATATGCAATGTATAATTAGATTTCTATTCTATGAATTTCCAGCTACTTTATAAATTTATGCCATTGTTTATAGTTTTAACCTTTTTACTTTTTATTGCAAGCGCTGCTGGTTCGAATATTTCAACGTTCTTTATTTTAATTAATTAAATCTTTAATACCTCCATTAATGAGGATGTATTTGTGTTCTACGCAACATTTGACTTTAGGATTGTAAACAAGACTAACTGAAAAAAAAGTACTTTTATTTTTTTGAACAGAAAAAAAAAAACATTTGAATGTAGGATTGTAAACAAGACTAAGTGAAAAAAACAATACTCATACCATAAAAAGAAAAAAAGAAAAAGGATCACATATATACTAGCATACATAAAAGAAATAACGAATGATTTGTTGATAGATGCACAACCTATTAAAGAAGAAACAAATAATGTATGTTATTCGAACGCAACAGTGATAGTGCCTCGCACAGATATAATATTGAAAGAAATTAAATTAAAAGGAAAGGAAAAGAAATATGCTACAATAAAACAACAAAGAAGCAAGAGTATAGGACATATAAATTTTTTAAGAAAAAAACAACCGTGATAGTGCCTCAAACAAATATGCTACAATTTGATAGTGATGAAAGAAATGAAATATATTTTAGATTTTCTGATGACGATGTGCAGAGGAAGAAGAACACTCGACAAAGGTGGTTGGTGAGCATAGGCACACCATTGACGGATTGGAAGTCGGAAGAGAACGGTGGTGGGACTCAAGCACTCAGACACTCTTCTTGATACTTCCTTCTCTTCTCACGCTCTAATTGGACGGAATGAGGAAATTTAAAGAGTGAGAAAAAATCTGAGATATTATATATTACTATCTCCGGTCCTAATTATAGGAACACTTTTTCCATTACAAAAGTGTTTCTATATATATAATTAGGACCGAAGGGAGTATGATTTTATTTATTTATTTATTTTTATTATTTTTAAAAAAATGGGCTTTGTTTCTTACTTCTTATTATTTTGTTTTTTGTTTTCTTTATTCTAAGAGACGGGCCATTACATTCATCACCCTCAAGAAATTTGGTCCTTTGAATTTAAACATATCCATACCTCAATTGTCAAATAAGTGAGGATATTTAGCATGCATTTCATTTTCAACTTCCCATATAGCTTCTTCTTGTGAATGATTGCGCCATGACACCTTCACCTAGGAAATTTCTTTTGATTTAAGTTTCTTTTTCTGCTTGTCAACAAGAGCCACAGGAACTTCTTCGTATGATAAATCTCCATTCATTTTGCTCCCCTATCTAGTTGAAATGAACACTTATGCCTGGAGTTCCAGTGTCTATTTAAGATAGAGGACCTCAATTTACTTCCGGATTTTGGGAAGCATTCTAAGAAGCCATGGGTACTAGATTAAATCTCAGTACTGCATTTCATCTGCAAAAATATGGTCAATCCAAAAGAACAATTCAGATCCCTGAAGATATGTTGAGATCTTTTGTTTTGGATTTTGGTGGAAGTTGGGATAGTTACTTACCATTAATGAAATTTACTCATAACCATCGTTATCAAGCAAGTATTCCAATGGGACAATTTGAGGCGTTATATGGTAAGCAATGCAGGTCTCCAATCGGATGGTTTGAAGTTGGTGATAATAAGATTTTGAGACCGGACTTGGTACAAGATGCTATAGAGAAAGTGAAAGTAATTCAGCAAAGGTCTCTAACAACTCAGATTCGACAAAAATTGTATATGGATCTTCGTCGTAGGGAACTAGAGTTTATGGTTGGAGATAAGGTATTCTTAAAGGTGTCACCTATGAAAGGAGTAACGAGATTACGAAAAAGAAAGGAAAGCTTAGTCCAAGATATATCGGTCCATTCGAGATATTAGACAGAGTGGGTGCATTAGCTTACCAAGTGGCACGGGCAAATTCTTCTTTTTCCTCTCTTACCTTTTCTTTTAATTTAATTTGTTATTGGGTTTCATCACTCCTCACAATGCACAGTTTCTCTCTGAATAATTATAACAACCTTCATAATGTCATGTCTAACTTAACAATCTTATACATGCATAAATCATTTCTAATTTATTTATATGTATTATTTTACTGGAGATAGTTAGTGCTTGTGTAGAAATTTCGGCAAAGCCACCTCTATAAGTGAAACTTCCTGAAATTTCTATCTTAGCTAGAAAGTTCAGCACAATATACGGGAACTTTGCTCCACAACAGTATTAGATATACATATATTCCAAAACATAAAAAAGGAGACAAGGATCCTATCTATAGCCTGTGTGGAGCATCTAAATTATATTACAGAAGAAAATACCTAAAATATAACTTTATTTACAGAAGTTAGAAGCTCTTCCAAAATATATCTATAAGCATTGGTTAGCAATGAGGGTCTTTGCTTTTCAGCTAGAGGTGCGAGGTCAATAATTCTATTTGAGACCAAAATAATGTTCCGGTGAGTAAAGCCCCATTAATGAAAATAACTAAGATACTGAGAAGTCTATGAGTGCTTGAGTCCCACCACCGTTCTCTTCCATATCCCAATTGCGAGGGAGTTATGTGCATCTAGAAGTTTTTTTAGCTCAAGATCATCCTGAAAGTATTAGACACCTAGCATCGATCATTAAAACTTTTTACGATTAAGACGACATTGCTCATTTTTAACATTTTCAATGTAATATTAATATGAAAAATTAAAATCATCAAGGAAACGATGAGAATATCATACATTTCTTTGGAGCTTTTGTGCTAATACCATGTTATGAAAATAAAAGAAAACTGGGATGAGAGAGCAAAAGCAAGAGAAGAGAACATTTAAGAAAGAAAGATGAGAGTAATTCTCATTCACTTGTGTGTGTGTGATTACAATGCTTGCACAAAGCCTCTATTAAGAGCTTCAAGAGTCTTGCACCAAAAGCCTTAATTAATAAAAACAACTTGGAGAGCAAGTTGGCATGGATATGACTCAATGGAAAACCACATAATTAATATTTATAACAAATGGTGGTTTAATGGGATTTTAGTAGGGCTGACCAGGAAACCCATAACCCAGTGAGCCTGCCCACAGCCCGATGTAATTGGGCCAATTTGAGCCCGCCCAAAAAGAATTAAATGGGTTGGGCTAAAACCCAACCCATCTAAGAATTAAATGGGCGGGCTATGGGTACACCTTTGGGTCGCCCATACCCGCCCATTTAGTGTGTATTTTTTTTTTTTAACTACCCTAACTCTAATTGTTATTGACTCTTACTCTCTTTCTCTTATATTTGCCTATTTTAACAGGCGAGTCGTCACAACTGAAATATGCAGATTCAATGGAAATATGTCATGTTTTTAATTTTTGAACTTTAGTTGTAATGTTTTAATTTAAAAGTTGGAGTTTTAACATCAAAATTATGTTATGATGGTACTTGCCTAAATTTAGGTTCTTGTGTGAATTATTATTATTGAACTTTGAAGATTCAGATTTCAAAATTTAGAATGATGAATTTGGATTTATGTTTAATGCTTATGTATGTTTTTTTTCCAAAAAATAAACAAGTCAGATATAAATGGGTTACCCAAAACCCAGAGAAACCCGTCCATTTATATGTTAGCCCATTTACACGGCTTAAATGGGTTGAGGTATGGGTATGGGCTAACCCATACCCATTTAAAATTAAATGGGCGGGCTATGGGTTAGGGCATGGGCTACCCAACCCGCCCATTGCTCTGCCCTAGATTTTAGGGTTAAATGCTGATGGGGCCATTAACACACATGGCATAATATGATTGGACGAATGGACATACTTGGCCTAATCAACTTCTCCTGAGTATTTAAAAACTAATTTTATTCCATTCTTTTATTATTTTTTATTCTGCATATCAAAAAGTCAGCAAATCTAAAATATATTTCTTTTCTTTCACCACTATCATATGAAGAACTTCATATATATATATTTTTTTCAATCTATATTTCGAACACTCCTACTTCTTTGCTGTTTCATTGTAGCATATTTCTTTTCTCTTTCCTTTTAATTTTATTTTTTCAATATTTTATCTTTGTGAGGCACTATCACTGTCGCGTTCGAATAACATAAATTATTTGTTTATGCTTTAATAGGTGTTGTCCATCTATCATTAAATCATTCCTTATTTATTTTATGTATGCTAGTATATATGTGATGCTTTTTATTTTATTTTATTTTATTTTATGGTAAGACTATTGATTTTTTCAGTTAGTCTTGTTTACAATCCTAAAGTCAAATGTTGCGTAGCACATAAATACATCCTCATTAATGTATGCCTTAAAGCTTTAATTAATTAAAATAAAGAACGTTGGAATATTCGAACCAACGCTTGCAATAAAAAAGTGAAATGGTTAAAACTATAAACAAGGGCATAAATTTTGAAAATAGCTGGAAATTCATAGAATAGAAATCTAATTATACATTGCATATGAGTTCAAGTATTGTTATACACATTTGAGGATAACTAATGTTTATTTATCCAACACTCTATTCAAACTCTTGAAGTGATAGCTCATAATCATCCAATAATTCAAAAATCTTTTCCACTTCGATGCAAAAATCATCATCATCCTTAGTAACATGTGTTGCTTCTGTATTGATGATTCCACCATGACCACCTGCTTCTGGATTGACGATTCCATCATGACCACCGGCTTCTGGATTTTGATCTTGTGATATTTGTGGTTGCTGCAGCGTCTCACTTCTAAAGGAAATGACTCACTTCTAAAGGAAATGACTTGATTTTTATTTATGGCTCCATCATTATTAGCACCTCTAGCAGTAGTAGCACTACAAGTAGAACCTGAAGCTGGGTCATCATGATCCGGTTGTTGCACACCATAAGTCAGGTTTTGATTACTACCAAAGGAAGTACCAATCTATGGTTGCTGCGGCATATTACTACCAAATGAAGTACCTGGGGCTTGTTTTCCATTTATGATTCCATCATTATTAACCCCTCCTGTAGCATTAATATAATAAGAAGAGCTTGAAGTTGGAACCACATGACCTGAAATTAGAGTATTAATTAGAAATTAGAGTATTGAAGAAGAACAATATGATTATAGAGAAAATAAAACTTCTGGTCCCTAAACTTTGACTTGGAACATTTTCCCTCCATTTTCATAACCCAGAACAAGTTAATCCTTACATTTGAAATAATATTAAAATACGTAGCGCTATATACCGTTTAGAGCCCGTTTGGATGGGATTAAAAAAGAGTGTTTTTTTTTTTTTTTCATTGCCTTTTTTATTAAGCTCCAAATTAAAGCTTATAAAAAAAAGCAGAATTTTGTCTTTTTTTTGTGACTTTTGATTTTTTTATAAAACTTATCATCTAGACACAAATTAATTAAAAAAAACACTTTTTTTATTGAAAAAATGTGCTTTTTTTTCTTTTAAAAAAAGCTCATTGTAACATCCCAACTTTTCACAAGCAGTATAATTTTTTTTTTTTTTTTTATCAAAACATCTTTTCAAATTATCAGAGTAGAGCATTTGAGCGGGAGAATAACTGATATATATATATATATATATATATATATATATATATATATATATATATATATATATATATATTCAAAATGCCCACTGGCTAGATACAGAAGTGGTATAGTACCCAAGAGTTTTCAAAAAGTAAAGGACAACATCGGAAAGTCTTCATAGGAACCATGACCCCGCCGTTTCCTCTCTCCTTGGTCCTCGATTCTTCCGACCACGACGTTATAGCCGAGATCCAATTTAACACATTGGATCTCGTAATCAGTTAACCTCATTTTCATATATACGTATATATTCCACAATCATTCATATTAACAAGATAAATGATGTGTCACACGGAGTGCATAAAGATGTATCACACGTAGTGCATGTAGACGGTCACACGTAGTGCATGTAGATGTGTCACACGTAGTGCATGTATTCAAAAGCTCATAACAATACTCACAACATATCATCGACCCTCAACCACAATTACGCATATAGTAAACATCAGAGTTAGTGTTACAGTACGCGAATGTACCTTCGTTGATCGGTATTCGCACGCTTTTACTAAAACGGTCGCTTTGACAGAAAAATAAACGTCCTGTCGGACAACAGAACGACAAGAAATCGAGTTTCGACGTCCTATAAGAGTAATATCACTTTTATTAGTGATTTGGTACTATATCGGCATTTTAGGTAAAAATTACCATTTTGCCCCTATACCCCTAATTGGCGGAATTTCGCCAAGACTTGCTACTCTTACAAATTTTCTTCCCGAAATTTCGCGTAACTTCGACGCAATTATGATTTTCGAAATTCTAGACTAAAATAGCCCTATCATATGATATCTAATCATACCTTGAAAGATAAAGGCTATTCTAACTATTGAAAGAACTATGGAAGCTTAAAGCTTACCATTTTAACTCAGGTTTTCTGGGACTCAATCCCTACCAAGTTTTACCTCTTTATCTCTAGATTCGGCCAAGGAGGAGAAAATGGTGTGAAAATGAAGAGGAGGGGAGGGGGTATTTATAGATTAGGCTGCAGGATTTCGGCCGTCGGATCAACTTTGTGAGAAACGATCTGGACCGTCCAAAGCAACTTTTCAAAAAAACCCTTCCTTCCCTTTTTGCATTCACACTAGGCCGAAATCCAAGAGTGCTTGGCCAATGGGAGGTGGCCACGTGTCACCTTCCAGAAGCTTCCGGTCCAATTTCCCTGATCAATACCCGATTCGCGTAATTTCGGAGAAATCTCAAAATTCTGGATTTACAACTTTGAAGACATTTTCTCACTTATTAGAAATGTCCAAGTTAACCTAAATTTTGGTTCCATATAGGGCTCCAATCGTCACCAAGTTTCTCGAAAACGTGTACGAACGCGCCTTGCTGTAACGCATTTCGAAAGCATCAACTTCTTCAGAAAAATTCACTGATTCCAAATATGTCCAGATAAATTCAAACTCTTTCCTAGATATTGACTTAGAATTTATTTTCTTCATATCCAAAAATGTGTCTATCTGCATTTTTCCCTATTTCGTCTTATTAGGAAAATGCACAAACGGACTCAGAATTGACTTCCGGAAAAGGTCACTTGAAGGTAAAAACTCACTGATCAATATTTTACCTTGACTTTGGAATTCCTATTCCTAGATCTCTAGATAGGATCCGTTTCCTAATTTCCTAATTACTATTCATCACATTCAATTATATTATAAAATAATAAAAGAACATGTGCTTATTTGAAACAAATGTTATGATATTAAGTACGGTTCCATAGACACGGAGTATCTAAGTACGGTTCCATAGACATAGGGTAACGACAGCAGATCGGAGTTTCTGATTCCCTATAAGAGTAATATCACTTTCATTAGTGATTTGGCATTACGACTGGCATTTTAGGTAAAAATTACCATTTTGCCCCTATACCCCTAATTGGCGGAATTTCGCCGGCACTTCGCTACTTTAACTTCCACTTTTCAGGAACTCAATCCCTACCAAGGTTTTACCTCTTCAGGCATCTTTCAATGCAATGAGGCCTAAAACAATAGTAGAAATCTCACTCCCTACTTACTAAATCTAACTACTAAACTAAAAGCTCTGCATCGAAAAACTTACCCAGAGCTTCGCTGCAGAATTTCCCCCAGAGCTTCTCTCTCTAAAATCTCTCTCTAGATTTCGGCTAGGAGGCTTCAAATGTGAGAAAATCCAAAGGGGAGGGGTGGGTATTTATAGAAAAGATGTAGGATTTCGGCCGTCGGATCAACTTTGTGAGAATCGATCTGGACCGTCCAACACAACTTTTGAAAAAACCCTTTCTTCCCTTTTCCCTTTTCACACTTGGCCGAAATTCATGGCCCAAAATTAATGGTTTGGCCAATAAAATGGCGCCACGTGTCCCTTCCAGAAGCTTCCTATCCAATTTCCCGATCGGCACCCGATTCGCGTAATTTCTGAGAAATCTCAAAATTCGTTAACTAACTTTGAAGATCTTCTTCCTTACTAGAAATGTCTATTCTAATCTAAATCTTGATTCCATACAGGCATTCCGTGTTCACCGAAGTTTCTTGAAAACGTGTCCGTACGGTCCTATTACGACACTCGTTTTCTAATCATCAATCTCTAGAGAAAATTCACCGATTCCAAATATTTCCAGATAAATTCAAACTCATTCCTAGATGTTGAGTTAGAATTTATTTTCTTCATATCCAAAAATGTGCCTATCTACATTTTTCCCTATTTTGTTTTATTAGGAAAATGCACAATCGGCTTCAGAATTAACTTCCGAAAAGCCTAACTAAGATAAAAACTCACTGATCAATATTTTATCCTGACTTTGACATTCCCATTCCTGGTTCTCCAGATAGGATCCGTTTCCTAATTATTAAAGTACTATTCACTCTATTTTACTTTAATTAATTATATTATTAAAATAATAAAACTTATAAACTAAGTTTTCTTTTTCTTTTCTTGGGGCATAATTTTCGGCTGGCCCCCTTTTTAATATTTATTATTTTATTTAATTAATTATTTAATTATTTAATTATTTAATTTTTCCCAAAAATTCCACAAAAATCCCTAATTGGTCCATTCTTGTACTTAGGCTTAAAAATACCCAAACTCATCCATTTTTCTCAAAAACTTCCAACTAATTAGCAAATATATTTTTACTAATTTTAAGCCAAAAACCACAAATTTTAGGGTTTTACATAATTATTCATGAATTTCCTTTGCCTATGCTTAAGTAATAGCCAATAAATACCTAATTACTTTCTTATCATTAGTTGATAATTTTCTTAATTATAACACCTCATTACCTCATAATTTTTACACTGACACATTTGTTTCCATGTGTTCTGCATTATCTTAGAAATTACAAGGGTATTATGGTCATTACATTACTTTTTGAGCATTCTTATTCAATTTCTCCAAGCTTGTAATTTATTAAATTACCATAATTAGAGATAATATACTCTCACAATTTACTTGGTCATTTTATCGCTTTTAGGATTTTTCACAATTTTTCTAAGTCATTTATGTCCCTAGGGCATTTTCGTCATTTTGGCACTTTGGCCCTTAAATTCTCTAATTTCCTAAAGAATTAACTTAGAAAAACAGACCAAATATACACAGAATTAAGACCATATATATTTGCTTATCAAAAATACCCCCTTTATTTATCCGGGTATTACAATATTTGCGATGGATTTGAAATTCTGTCTTAAATTAGACATTTTGCGATGGATTTTATAAATCCGTCGCAAAGAATGCCGGTTTGCGACTTGCGAAAATAGTTTAACTTGTCGTAAACCAGTAGCCTAAAGGACTGCGATGGAGTACACGATCTGCGCAAACTAGCGGCCTAAAGGATGCCGGTTTGCAATAGAGAACCGAGTTCGTCACAAACTGGCAGCCAAAAGGGCGTCGGTTTGCGACGGCTCACCCGGTCCGTCATAAACCAACTACCTAAAAGGTGCCAATTTGCGACGGAACCGGTGTTTCGTCGCAAAATTAAGTGATTTTGCGACAAAAACCTGTTCCATCGAAAATTGAGATTTATGATCAGCTTCCAAATCCGCTTGGTCATTCTCACATTCACCTACAATAGCTCTCTTCTCTCTTCCTCTGCTCCATCTTACTTCCGGTGCTTGTTGACGTCTCCACCTGCCGGTCCATTTCTACCTCCACGTTTGGCTCTCATTGTCCTCCTCACGACCTCTGGCTCCTCCTCACGACCTCCTGTAATACCTGGATAATTATCTATCTTGAATATTATATTTGATAAATAAATACCTATTTTAATAGGTGAATATGTTGTCTCAAATCTTGTAGTGTATTTACTTTGTTTTTAGGGTAATTTCTCTTGAAAATTAGAAGGAATAGAATGCCAAAAATCCCTAAATACATTTGTGGGTCATAAAATACCCTGAGAATATTAGGATATATCTTAAGAGGCAATTAAATATTTATTAAAAATAGGAAAGTATGTTGTCTCTAATATTGGTAATTTATTAAATTATTTTCCTTGGAAATAAAAGAGACAAAATCCAACATTACTTTGGGGAGCATAAGTTGCCTAATGATTTTTAATATAATACATGGTGCATAAATTACCAATGTCAACACAATAGTTGTGAGAAAATAATTAATCTAATTTAAGAAAATTGTCAACAATTAGTAGGTGATTAAATAAGTAATTAATTGCTAATTGTTTAGGCATGAATGAAGGTAATATCCAAAGTTAATATCTAAAAAAACACCTAATTGGTGATTAATGGCCAATAAAGGATTAAGATTAGTATAAAAATAATGGCTAATTAAATTAAGCATAATTAAGAAATGTGTAAGATGAATTGTATAAAATTCCTAAAGCATAATTGATCAACAAAAGATTACTAATCATGGGATTAAGGCTCTAATTAATCTTGCTAATCAACTTTGATAAATCAAAACATAAGACAATGGTTAGGATTTAATCTCATAAAGTAAGATCAAAGGCTACAATAATTCTAGCAATTTAAAATGTCTAAATCCATGATATTACCTAAGAGCCAATGGGAGAATTTTGTTAATTAATAAAAGATAATTAAAAGATAATATAAATTAATTGAAAAACAAAATAAAAATCAAAAAGGGGGAGGGGAAAACCGAATTGAATGTGTGTGTGTGAAAGCAAATGCAAGTGGATGTAAAATAATAATAAAAGGAAGATATTTTGGTAAAAAGCAAATAGGATAAATGAGAACCGATAGAAATTAAATCATATCTTGAAATATATGAACTAAGTATCTAACATCAGTACATATTATAAATCGGTGAATTTTTATGCCTGAGATGGTTATCTCCGAAGTCATTTCAGAACCGACGGAGTTTAACCTAAAATGACTAAAAGACCAGTAAAGACCCCTAATCGGACTATAATCCTTGATATTTAAAGTACTTTTCAAGTGATTAGATAAGCTTCCAAGTCAACCTCTAAAAATATTTGAAGAATATTAAGTATACGCGATTAGAACACTGAGCAGGGGAGTTTATCGGTTGAATCCATAAAGCATGTAAGTGACATCATGTGGATGACATCATATTGAGGAAAGAGAAGAGGGGGGAGGTCGGCCAAACCAAATGGAGGGTGAGGATTGAAGCTTGATAAAAACCCTAGATCTAAGGGCTAAAAATGAAGAAGAGGAAGTTTGAAAAATTTACAAGCATGCCATAATTTTTTCTATAAATAGGCCAACATCCATTTGCAAATTTCACACCAAAACCTCTTAGGAATTTCGAAATCCTAGAGAGAAGAGAGAAGGAGGAGCTCTAGTGAAGAAGTAGCCGAGTTCTGGGTAAGTTCTTCGGTCCTTAGCTTTTAAGTTCTAGTCTTTAGGTTCTTAGAATTCTAGTTTAAGTTCTTAGTTATTTTGTTATATTGATCTTTAATCTTCCAGGTATGATTTAGTTATCATGTTTTTATGGTTAAAATTGTCATTATTTTGAAAAATTGATGAAGTAGAGGTTATGGCAAAACTTTTGGAAGATTAGAGTCAAAGTAGCGAAGCTCTAGCGAAATTTCATCAATTAGCAAAGTCAGGGGTAAAATAGTCATTTGTGACTACAATACCTGTTAGGATATTGATTATGAATTAATAGATACGATATTTTCCTTATAGGATATTTGTGATTGTGATCCGACCGACAGACGTACCGTATTTCGTCAACGAAGGTACGTTCACGACGTACTGTAACACTGATTCTAATGCTTATGTTATGCTTGTATATGTTGTGGATACTTTCATAAAGCCATGAACGAGACTTTGTCCTGGACATGCACTGTGACTAGGGAACCGTATCTAGATCACTAAATACAGCTTTACACGGGTTACAGTCATAATAATGCTGTTATGTTTTCCTAGCGCTGTGGACACGAGCGTACATCGTGGCACAGGATAATAGTGCAGACCAGGGATAACTTTACATGTTATTGTAGTTGTTATCAAATGATCATATGACGTACTGGCTTGATCATTGCTCTGATATTAGAAATATCTGTTATACATATATTGTTTATATAAGCATGAGGTTAACCGTTACCTGAGGTCCGATGGGCATTGGACCTCAGCTCTTAATATAGCTTCAGGGTACGGAGACCCGAGGACAGAAGATAAGAGTAAGCGGAGTAAGCACCACGCGTGAAGACCGCGGGAAGACCCGACCAAGGATAGTTAAGATTTGAAAAGATAAATGTATCGTTCTTTATAAACAGAAAGCTACGCCACAGTTAATGTTGTATCAGTTACTCAATACTTTATTTGCTCTGATGCTCTACTCTGATAACGGAAAAAAAAATATTTCGCTTTTGAAAATGGGATGTTACATTTTTGGTATCAGAGCAGTTGTCGTGGCATAGCTCTGACTAAGTTATTCCAAACCCTTTGGTGCCGAAGGCAGGGCTAGTCTATATTGGTAAGTCAATCAGTCGCCGTGAATTCGGTGAGACTCCCATGATAGACACGTACCTGGCCAATCGGTTTGATTAACGGAGTTAGGTTCTAAGCCTTTTTAAACTTGGAGTATATTTTGAAAAGGAGTACTGGTATAAACCTGTTGTGACGTTGTAGTGATAGACGGAGATAGATCTGCAGACATAAACTACTATAAAACAAGTAAGATCAACCACGAGTATGTCCGTTAGTCCCTAGATGATAGGGTTAAGACTAAACACAGAGCTGGTGTACCCACCGCCTGTACCTATGCCGAAAACAGTATCTGATAACTCTGATCATTCTGATAACTCTGATAATTTTGATAACTCTGATGATTCTGATAACCCTGATGATTCACATCATTCATCGGTAGGCGACAATTTCGACTACCCAGAGATCAGAGATTTCAACGTCAACTCTGAACCTGTACAAAACTTTGATTCTGTGTCCTACCCCGTATCAATGGCTAGAATGCCTTCTAAACCAGAGGAACCTATAGGATCAGATCATTCATCCGATGATGACAACCGTGAGTATTTTCAGCTGCTAAGCTATCGAGATGACTCCGAGAGTGATTCTTTTTACGAACCGAACCTCCTACGACATGTCCTAGATACAAACAAAAGGCTGATAGGCGTCCTACGAACAGAGTACTTGATGGCGGATCAACACAGTGAGACTAGCAAAGGGACGTACTTCCGATATCTGGAACAGGTTAAAACGATCTATGCACAGAGTTATGGGTTTCCCTACCAGCTAGACGATTGGGTGATGTCGACCTTATATCTCTTTCCCCGAGACCGTTTCTGGATGGAACAGACGAATAAACTCTTAGATGAAAAACGTACAACCAATTTCTACTCCTTTCTAAATCATCTTCAAGGGCTAGTTTTAGACAGTATGTAAGTAAGTAGTTATTAATACAATAATAACAGGGGATATGAGGTATAATTACTGGTGTTAAAACCAACTAAATGATATGACATATTGTGCCATGAACATTATATATGTTTGTTTAAAAGGTTAAGATTATCCTTAAAAATTGTCATTCTTAATAGAAGGATAGGATGGAAAATTTGCAAGGAATTGGAGTCCTTAGAGGCCAAGGCCGAGGTCGAGGTCGAGGTGGAAAACCACGAGTGATACCAGTCCCAGTACAACATCGTGAACAACAAGGTGAGTTGGAAGAGATAAATGAAAAGCTGAAAGAGCATAAGACTCTTATTGATACCCTCATGGCAGAAAGACAAAAAGACAGATTAAGAGACAATTGGAATCCTGCCGTCTGATGGAGTGTAACTTAGAAGAGCTACGTAGATCAAGGAATTTCAACAGTAACAATGCAAGTCATGACGAATTTAGCCACAGAAACCCCACACAGAAAAGGATATCTTTGGTCAACTACCAAGGAAAAGGCAAGAAGTCAGTCCAGACTGGACAGCAGAACTACCCGAGGATGCTGAGCCCCCGACCATGTTGGAAATGCGGGAACTACCATCCCAATGTTAAATGTAATAGGAGACGGATTTGCTACAAATGTCGGGAGCCGGGCACATTATCAAGGACTGTCCCCAAAAAGCTGCAGAGATAGGGCCACAAAACTCAAGTCAGATGATAGCATTAACCGAAGAGGAGGCCGGAGAATCTCTGGGAATGGTCCAAGATACTATCGCTCAGTAAAAATCTATTTCAAATATAAACCGATCCGAGTGCTAAACCGATCATTTACTTTTGATGCTTGTACAGATCCTTTTAGGATGCATACATATATGTTAGCAACACCATTAGGTATGAACTTTTAGCTTATAAATCATGTTTAGAACCAACTTATGAGCATAATATAGATCTTATTACTACTTCACAATGTCAACAACATTCTCAATTGTGTTAAACTAGCGCCATATCAAATGACATCGAACGCAATATAAGAGCTGAGAAGGCAACTTGAAGAATTACCAGAGAAAAGGGTCTATTTCGAGCCAACGTATCATCTTAGAAATTCCCCGGTAATATTCTTATAGAAGAAAAGCAAGAGTTTGCAACATTGTATTAATTACCGTAAGTTGAACGAAGTAACTATCAGAAAACACATTCACCTCGTACCCATTTTTGGGTGGAAAGAACCAACAAAATCATTAACGAGAGATGTTGCGGATGTCTGTTCGTTGTAGTGTCAATACTAGTGTGGTAAAGTCTGTGATAGACTAATCATTGTCTTCCTTATATATATGTCTAACGTTTTCATGGGATACAGTAAAGATGGATGGAGAAGGATCCTCCCACGTAAATTACCATGGGGCAATGAGACGTACTGCACGGAAATCAGCAAACCTTAGATACATAAGGATCAAGATTAACTCTGGACCGACCTACAATCCTAAACCTGCGGACTTTCTTGAACCCAAATACCAATATCTACCGGAATATAACCCTGAACCTAAGTACTACCCCAGGCCACAGTATGACCCTAACCCTGAACTCTTGAACTTATACTCCCCTACACGTATTCATGAACCAGGACCCGTGTACCGTTCTGGACCGGAGTACCCACTTGAACCTATCTATGATCCTGAATCCATAAATAATACACCCTCGAATATGGCTCAACCTCTGCCAGAACCAGAAGAACCAGATTCATCGGGCCATGAAGACAACTCTGATAATTCTCAATCTAGTAACCAGGAGGTATCTGATAATGAATCTCATACCAATTATAAACTTGTTTTCCTGAACCATGTCCTAGATCAAAACGGGATGCTAGTAGACATCCTAAGCACCGACTATGGAAAAGCTGCTCAGCATACGATAACGGTAAAGGATGAATATTACCAATACTTGAAGAATGTGAAGACGACGTATGATCGAAGGAATGTGTGCTTCATCCCTTCCTACTCCCATGAAGATTGGGCAAAATCTACCTTGTACCATTTCCCTCGGAACCGCTTTTGGGTGGAAAGCACAAACGAGCTCTTAGGAGAAGGCCCTATCCACAGTTTTCGTACGTTCCTTCGTCGTCTCAAGTGGCGGGTAATCCACGACATTTAGAGAAGCAGAAGCGGGAATGACCTAACGAAGATAGATAAGGAATAGAGGAACTTGTTTGTGATGTTAGTATATTGACACTTCTTTAAAACCCCTGAGAAGTTGTAAAATAGTTGATATAACCAAGAAGGGTCTGTGAAATATAGACTAGGTTGACAAGTAGGTTAGGAAGCGCAGATGACTGTAACATCTTAAGCATATGTTTAATATATAAGTTTGCGAAAAACCCTTTATGACAATTTCTTCTCAATATCTTTATTGTTATTCTTCAATATATTAAAGAAAAAAGGAAGCTAAGAATAGTGATAGGAGTTATACTAGAATAGCTTAACATAGTATGAAATAGTAAGGCATAACTATCGGCCCAATGTTCTTTGGGGTCTCGATCATCATTATGAACCTAGGCATAATCATAATCGAGGCATCATTGAAGGCCTTATAGGTGGCCCATTTTTTCTCCGCTAGGCCAGATTGTTTTCCTGGATAGCGGAGATATTTTAATAAGTCTAGTGGTAAGAAGATTGACTAGTATTAGAAGATTCCTTTAGGAAGTATCTACTCAAGGGATGAGATTTGAGTAGAGAAAGAGTGGACAAGTAGGTCCTGCGTATGAAATGTTAAACCTGGTTACAAAATGACTAAAATTATTGTTTGAATATTAGAGTACGTACAAAGTGAACATGCATGGTAAGGGAATAGACTAGATGTCTAGAGTTTTCCGAGTATATGCGATCAAATTGCAAGGGAAAAGGTGTCAGTCACCCTTATCGGAGCAATAATTGCTTGAACCAGACCTAATTAATCAGACCTCCGAACAAATCACTGTAATCAAAAGACGACTCCTAGCAATGCAAAGCAGATGAAAGAGCTACGCTGATGAAAATAGAATATCTCTATAGTTCGAAGTCGATGATCATATATTTCTAAGAATATCCCTTGCAACCAGTGTCAGTAGAATACTTCAAAGGCGAACATATAGTCCGTATTACGTAAGACAGCGATCGTGTCATTGAGTATGAGGTATCTTGTGTTGCCGCGGTGTATGGGCGCCACGGAAACACTATATATCAAAGTACGACATGACAAAAATTTTATAGTCAAGCCGGAGCAAAACCTCGATCACCGAGAGGAACAACTTAAACATAGAAATATTCTGATAGAATAAGTATTCCAGAGCGTTTGGTCCGAAGTCTAGTTAGTATAGAACGAATTTTGAGGGCGAAATTTTGTTTAACGGGGGGAGAAATGTAATATCCGGATAATTATCTATCTTGAATATTATATTTGATAAATAAATACCTATTTTAATAGGTAAATATGTGGTCTCAAATCTTGTAGTGTATTTACTTTGTTTTTAGGGTAATTTCTCTTGAAAATTAGAAGGAATAGAATACCAAAAATCCCTAAATACATTTGTGGGTCATAAAATACCCTGAGAATATTAGGATATATCTTAAGAGGCAATTAAATATTTATTAAAAATAGGAAAGTATGTTGTCTCTAATATTGGTAATTTATTAAATTATTTTCCTTGGAAATAAAAGAGACAAAATCCAATATTACTTTGGGGAGCATAAGTTGCCTAATAATTTTTAAAATAATACATGGTGCATAAATTACCAATGTCAACACAATAGTTGTGAGAAAACAATTAATCTAATTTAAGAAAATTGTCAACAATTAGTAGGTGATTAAATAAGTAATTAATTGCTAATTTTTTAGGCAAGAATGAAGGTAATATCCAAAGTTAATATCTAAAACCCCTAATTGATGATTAATGGCCAATAAAGGATTAAGATTAGTATAAGAATAATGGCTAATTAAATTAAACATAATTAAGAAATGTGTAAGATGAATTGTATAAAATTGCTAAAGCATAATTGATCAACAAAAGATTACTAATCATGGAATTAAGGCTCTAATTAAACTTGCTAATCAACTTTGATAAATCAAAACATAAGACAATGGTTAGGATTTAATCTCATAAAGTAAGATCAAAGGCTACAATAATTCTAAAAATTTAAAATGTCTAAATCCATGATATTACCTAAGAGCCAATGGGAGAATTTTGTTAATTAATAAAATATAATTAAAAGATAATATAAATTAATTGAAAAACAAAATAAAAATCAAAAAGGGGGAGGGAATACCGAATTGAATGTGTTTGTGTGTGAAAGCAAATGCAAGTGGATGTAAAATAATAATAAAAGGAAGATATTTTGGTAAAAAGCAAATAGGATAAATGAGAACCGATAGAAATTAAATCATATCTTGAAATATATGAACTAAGTATCTAACATCAGTACATATTATAAATCAGTGAATTTTTATCCCGGAGATGGTTATCTCCAAAGTCATTTCCGTAACCGACGGAGTTTAACCTAAAATGACTAAAAGACCAGTAAAGACCCCCTAATCGGACTATAATCCTTGATATTTAAAGTACTTTTCAAGTGATTAGATAAGCTTCCAAGTCAACCTCTAAAAATATTTGAAGATTATTAAGTATACGCGATTAGAACACTGAGCAGGGGAGTTTATCGGTTGAATCCATAAAGCATGTAAGTGACATCATGTGACATCATATTGAGGAAAGAGAAGAGGGGGAGGTCGGCCAAACCAAATGGAGGGTGAGGATTGAAGCTTGATAAAAACCCTAGATCTAAGGGCTAAAAATGAAGAAGAGGAAGTTTGAAAACTTTACAAGCATGCCATAATTTTTCTATAAATAGGCCAACATCCATTTGCAAATTTCACACCAAAACCTCTTAGGAATTTCGAAATCCTAGAGAGAAGAGAGAAGGAGGAGCTCTAGTGAAGAAGTAGCCGAGTTCTGGGTAAGTTCTTCGGTCCTTAGCTTTTAAGTTCTAGTCTTTAGGTTCTTAGAATTCTAGTTTAAGTTCTTAGTTATTTTGTTATTTTGATCTTTAATCTTCTAGGTATGATTTAGTTATCATGTTTTTATGGTTAAAATTGTCTTTATTTCGAAAAATTGATGAAGTAGAGGTTATGGAAATTTTTTTGGAAGATTAGAGTCAAAGTAGCGAAGCTCTGACGAAATTTCATCAATTACCAAAGTCAGGGTAAAATAGTCATTTGTGACTACAATACCTGTGAGGATATTGATTATGAATTAATAGATACGATACTATCCTTATAGGATATTTGTGATTGCGATCCGACCGACAGACGTACCGTATTTCGTCAACGAAGGTACGTTCGCGACGTACTGTAACACTGATTCTAATGCTTATGTTATGCTTGTATATGTTGTGGATACTTTCATAAAGCCATGAACGGGACTCTGTCCTGGACATGCACTGTGACTAGGGAACCGTATCTAGATCACTAAATACAGCTTTACACGGGTTATAGTCATAATAATGTCGTTATGTTTTCCTAGTGCTGAGGACACGATCGTACATCGTGGCACAGGATAATAGTGCAGACCAGGGATAACTTTACATGTTATTGTAGTTGTTATCAAATGATCATATGACGTACTGGCTTGATCATTGCTGTGATATTAGAAATATCTGTTATACATATATTGTTTATATAAGCATGAGGTTAACTGTTACTTGATGTCCGATGGGCATTGGACCTCAGCTCTTATTATAGCTTCAGGGTACGGAGAGCCGAGGAAAGAAGATAAGAGTAAGCGGAGTAAGCACCACGTGTGAAGATCACGAGAAGACCCGACCAAGGATAGTTAAGATTTGAAAAGATAAATGTATCGTTCTTTATGAACAGACAGCTACGCCACAATTAATGTTGTATCAGTTACTCAATACTTTATTTGTTCTGATGCTCTACTCTGATAAAGGAAAAAAAAATATTTCGCTTTTGAAAATGGGATGTTACACCTCCGGTCTTGTGCTCCTCCTCATGACCTTCAGCCCTCCCACCATGCCGTCGCCGTTCTCCCATCGTGCTGTCGCCATTCTCCCGCCATGTCGTCACCGTTCTCTCATTGTGCCTTCGCCATTCTCCAACCATGTCATTGCCATTTTTTCGCCGTGCCGTCGTCGTTCTCCAGGTAAGACCAACAAATTACATGAATTTTGAATGCTTATTAATTGTAATTTTTAGTCCATTCTCTTGTATTGATTGTTGTGTAACATCCCATTTTCTAAAGCGGAATTTTTTTTTTTCAATCAGAGTAGAGCAATGGAGCGAAAGAGTAACTGATCATAACAAAACATGAACCATAGTGTAACAGAGTATTGACACAGCACCCTATTGTTCTCATAGGTAATTACGTAAAACGATAAAGTGACATCTCCGTCTCAGAGCTCACTCGTGCTACATGCCCTCCAACTATGAGCTTACTCGTGCAGCTTGCCTCGATCTCCGATCCGTGGTCCTCCTGACCCTGAAGCTATAGCTGAGATTCAATTTATCGAATTGAATCTCAGGTAACGGTTAACCTTATGCTCAAATAAAACAAGTATACGGATGACGAGATATTCAAAACATAACAAAGAAGATATCACTTATGCATATAGCGAGATGCATGATTGCATGATTGTGACACGCACGTAACATAAGCATTAAAGCAAGACGTAAAGTCCTACACAATAATAGCCTGCACAAAACCAAGTGCCACGATGATCGGTCGTGTCCTCGCCGCTAGGAAAACTCTAACGGTATCATTAAGTCTATAACCCGCGTGAAACCGTATGTATAATCGGTAACCCCGAACGAGTCTCTAACCGTGAATGTATCTCGGTGACCCCTAACAGAATCTCTATCCGTGAATGTACTTATCACATATATGTATATGAGCACCACCAGATTAGTGTTACGAAGACGCGAACGTACCTTCGTTGATGTACGTAGATGTTTCGCGGAAATCGTACTTTTCGACGAAAAAGCGGTTTGTCCGACAGCCGCACGTTGGACAGTACGTAACGGCAGCAAACTAGGATTTCGACGTCCTATAAGAATAATATCACTTCCATTAGTGATTTGACACTATAATTGGCATTTTAGGTAAAAATTACCATTTTTCCCTTCTACCCCAAATTGGCGGAATTTCGCCAGCACTTCGTTACTCTGACAAATTTTCTTCCCGAAATTTTGCCGTAACTACGACGCCATTTCAATTTTCAAAAATAAAGACTAAAATAGCCCTCCCATATGATACCCAATCATACTTGAAAATTTAAAGGCTATTCTAGCATTACTACTCTAACTATTGAAAGAACTACGAAGATTTCAACTTTCGGGGACTCAATCCCTACTATGTTTTTACCTCGTCAGGCATATTTTTCAATGCAATGAGGCCTAAAAATCAATACTAGGAATCTCACTCCCTACTTGCTAAAACCATCTAACAATTCTACTAACTACTGAACTAGAAACTAATGCCCGAAAGACTTACCCGTTGAAGACTTCCGAACAATTTTCCAGGGGCTTATTTGCAAAATTTCAGAGCTTCTCTCTAGAATCCTCTCTCTAGATTCGGCCAAAGAGGGAAGAAATGGTGTGAAAATGAAGAGAAGGGGGTATTTATAGAAACGGTGGTAGGGTTTCGTAGTCGGATCAACTTTGTGAGAAGCGATCCGGACCGTCCAACACAACTTTTGGAAAAAACCCTTTCTCCCCCTTTTGCTTTCACACTAGGCCGAAAATTCAAGGGTCTTGGCCAATGGGAGGTGGCCACGTGTCACCTTCCAGAAGCTTTCAGAGCGATTTCTCCGATCGGTACCCGATTCGCGTGATTTCGGAGAAATCTCAAAATTCTGGATTTATAACTCTGAAAACATATTCTCACTTAGTAGAAATGTCCAAGTTAACCTATATTTTGATTTCATATAGGGCTCCAACAGTCCAGTTGAGTCTTTCTCAAAAACGTGTCCAAACGCGTCCGGTGTCGAAACTTGTTTTCGGAAACATCAATCTCTTGAAAAAATCACTGAATCCAAATATGTTCATGAAAATTCCCAATTCTTTTCCAAATGTCACAACATAACCTTTTCATCCTCTTGGCTATCGGCCTTTTCTCGAATTTCCTATTTCGTCTTATTAGGAAAAAGCACAAACGGCTTCAGAATTAACTTCCGCAAGAGTCTAACGGAAGATAAAAACCCACTGATTAATATTTTACCTTGACTTTGGGAATCCCATTCCTAGATCTCTAGATAGGATCCGTTTCCTAATTCCCATTTTACTATTCACCCTTTTTCACTTTAATTAATTATATTATATTTTAATTGCAACTTGCAAAAATTCCTTTATACATATATACACACACACACACACACACACACACACACACACACACACACACACACACACATATATATATATATATATATATATATATATATATATATATATATATATTTATATATTTTCTTTTTCTTTTTTCTTCTTTTTTTTTTCTTTTTTTTTCTGCCCTTTTTTTTATTTCGTTTTTTTTATTATTATTTGATTAATTATTTAATTAATTATTTAATTAATTAAATAATTATTTTTACCTAATTTTTTACAAAATTTTCCTATTGGTCTATTCTTGCATTTAGGCTTAAAAAAATACCTAAACTCAACTATTTTTCTCAAAAATTTCCAATTAATTAGTAAATATACTTTTACTAATTTTCAACCATTTTCTACTAATTTTTGAGCTTTACATAATTATCTCTGAATTTCATTTGCTTATGCTTAAGTAATTAGCCCAATATTACTTAATTACTTAATTATCACTTGTTGATAATTTTCTCAATTACAATGCCTCATTACCTTCATACTCTTGCATTAACCTTAGTATTTCCATGCCTCTTACATTATTCTATAATTTGTAAGGGTATTTTGGTCTTTTATTACCTTTTGGACATTCTTATACAATTTCTCCAAGTTCATAATTTATTAAATTACCATAATTAGGGATAATATATCCTCCTAATTCACTTGGTCATTTTCTCGCCTTTTAGGATTTTTCATAATTTTCTAAGTCATTTACCCTTTCAGGGGCATTTTGGTCATTTTGGCACTTTGGCCCTTAAATTCCCTGATTTCCTACAGAATTTAACTTAGAATAATAGACTATACTTCCACGAGTCTTATGATCATAACTTCACTTATGAGAAATAACCCATTTATTTATCAAAATATAATATTTCAGATAAATAAATATGCGGGTATTACATTTCTCCCCCCCTTAAACAAAATTTCGTCCTCGAAATTTGTACTCTAACATCTCAACTTTGTACTAACTAAAACCCATCCTACTTGGATTTTGGACTATACGTGTCGGATCTTCACTTCGTCTGTCAGCCGCCCTTCTTGGTGATCGGGAATTCGCCTTGGTTTGTCTACAAAGATCTTATCATTTCGTACTTTGATATATAATGTTTCCCCGTGGTTCCCACACACCGCGGTTAACACTATAAATACCAAAATGGATACCAAAAATGTCCTCATGGTTCCCACACACCATGGTAACATAAGATATCTCCTACTTAATGACATGATCACGATCGAATATAACTTAAGAAAAACGTTATGGAAGTCTAATCATGTTTGGAAATAAGGCTATCTAATAGCGATTGGTTTGTCTTCAATGAATACTTGAATGATCTCCCGAAATGATCTCACGAAATGTGAACTATACATTCGCCCTTGAGGTGTTATATTGACACCGGCTTCGAAGGATATACGATCATCACAATCACCAAAAGACTCTAACGTTCCTTTTTGTCTTGTACAAACTATGAAATGTGATTGATCATATCTGGTCTAGAAAATTTCTGCTCCGGCAATTCCGTTGAGCAACTTAAGTGTAGAGCAGCATGTATAATTGGTGACCCTAAACGATGTCTCTATCCGCTATGTATAATTGGTGACCCTAACAGAATCTCTATCCGAGTCGGTGCCCCTAGACAGAGCCTCCATCCGAGTCGGTGACCCTAAAATAGAGCCTCAATCCGCTTGCTACTTATGTTCCATAACGCTGCTAGTTTTGGTTCACCACTGGTGGTGTTCCGGGCGTAAGGCAATCTTGACAAGATGCAGGAATTAGATAATGGAGTAGATCATTGATCCTGGAAAGTGGGTATTTGTTTTCGAACAGTTTCCCTGTTCAACTTATAGTAGTTGATGCCACTTCGAAAACTCGGGACTTTCCTTCTATATGAATAGTACTGGGAAGCAAGCTGCTATTTCAGCTTTGATATGAAATTTGGTACGGCGATCTGAATATTGAACTTATGCGAGGCATTAGTCAATAGAGAATTAATTTGTGACTGAGTTGTCTTTGAATAAAGATTTGGCTTCCGCATCAGTTCTACCTCTGCTTATGAGAATAATATATTCTCCTTGTCACCGCTCTTCATCACCGTTCATTTAACACTTTTGAGAATATCGTTGACACTATGAAGTGGTAGTACGATTTATATTATACCCGCAACTTGGTTCAAAACATGCTTTACAAGCTAAACGCTTACACCTAATAGTGTAGCTACAACATAAGTATGCATCCCAAAAGGATCCGTACACACATCCAAAGTAATTGATCGGTCTAACATCCGAATCGGTTTACAACTAACATGAATTTTTTACTAATTGATAGTGTCTCGGTCCATTCCTGAGGATTCGCCACCTCCATATTGGTTAGCGCAAAGATCCGTCCCGAGTTACGTAGTCTTGTCTCGGCAGCCTTCTCGGGACAATTCCGGGTGATGTGTCCCGGCTTCGACATCATGTAATGATTCGTTTCCCATCGCAGATTGACTCTGGATGGTACTTCTTACACTTTGGACAAGATTGAGATTCGCCGACTTGGTATAGTTTTGTTGTTCGGTTTGGGTGGCCTCTTGTTTCCACCACTGGAGTTGTCCCAAGGCACCTTCCTCTTTCGTGAGGAGTTCCCGTTTCTAAAGCTACCACGTCTGCATTGTTATTCTTTGTTGTTGAAGTTTCGGATCTCGGAATCCTTTCAGATTACGCTCGATCATCCGACAAGTTTCTACGGCGCTTGTCAAATTCTGGAATCGCTGGGACATAAGTCTTTCACCGATTTCATATTTTAGCCCATCTATCAGTATGTTCACCATACTTCTTTCATCGTTGCCCTTCCTCAGGTGTGGGGAGTATCGGGAGAGATTAGTGAATCAAGCATAGTACTCGTCGAAAGATTCCTCATATCTCTGTCGGATGTGGAGAAGTTCCGACTCCTTATTCATTTGCAGAAGGAGGAAAGTATTGGTCATGAAATTTCTCTAGAAATTTCTCCCATGTCACGGGATAATATTGGGTCCGCAGGGTTTCTGCTGTGACTTCCCACCAGCGGTCTGCATCTCCTTCGAGCTGGTAGATTGCTAGTTGAGCTTTGCGATCCTCTGGGCAGTCTATCACCTTGAACACCTTCTCTAATCGCTTCAGCCAATCCTCTGCCATGTATAGCTTTCCTCGAAAAGTTGGCGGCTTCAGCTTACAAAACTGGTTAACCCAGTATTGAGTGTTTTTCTCTCCTCTCCTGTGTCGTGGAGGTGATCGGGATCTCTCAGACTCATTATCTTCCTCATCTTCTTCAACGTTTTCCTCATCCTCATCATCATTTAATTCGTCCTCGGCATTTTGTCTTTCTTCTTCAGCATGTCTTCTTTCTTCCTCCGCCCTCCGTTCTGCTAGTTGCCTTTCAGCTTCCAGATCTTGTTGGTTCTGTCTCTCTACGAGCGTGTTAATGAGAGCTCTCTGCTCCTGTAGAGTTCTCCTCATCTCCTGAATCTCGTGGGAACTCCAGCTCCTCTTAAGATCGCCATGTCTGGTTCTTTTCACCTTCATGAGGGAAAACGTTAGATGTGGAGTACAACGATAATCATATCATAATTTCTATCGCACTTCATATCTACTAACGAATAGACACCCGCAACATGTCCCTCGTTCAGAATTCCGTAGGTTCGTTCTTCCTAGAAACGGGTTGTTGGTCTCGGAGTTTCATCCAGCGTGGCCTGCCTTCATATATAAGCTCGGTGTTAAGAAAGAATTACCGTTCAGTACAAACTGACGGTTATCGAAGTTATCAAAAACTGATATTAGAGTTTCTAGGAATATCAGAGGCTGATATCATAGGTATATAGATTTTTAGCGTTAAAGGTATCCGGGTTTCGTATTCGTCCCATCGTCTCTGGAACTATGGATTTACGAGCGTTACGCCTCATGCTTCTGGGTTTACGGGTATATGAATGTTCATCTGTGTTCATCACTACAACATTGCACTAGGGTTATATCAGTACTCATTTTCAAAATACGCTCAAAGTTAAAAGGCTTTTTGAACATAACTCCGTTATCCGAACAGAATGGCCAGGTAAGTGTCTACCATGGGGGCCTCACCGACTTATACGGCGACTCAATGGCTTACCCACGTAGACAAGCCTTGCCTTCGGCACCAAACCGTTCGTGGTAACATAGTTAAATACTTGCCAGAAATATTTGCTCTGATACCATAAAGTGTAACATCTCATTTTCTAAAGCGGAATTTTTTTCAATCAGAGTAGAGCAATGGAGCGAAAGAGTAAGCGATCATAACAAAACATGAACCATAGTGTAACAGTATTGATATAGCACCCTATTGTTCTCATAGGTAATTACGTAAAACGATAAAGTGACATCTCCGTCTCAGAGCTCACTCGTGCTACATGCCCTCCAACTATGAGCTTACTCGTGCAGCTTGCCTCGATCTCCGATCCGTGGTCCTCCTGACCCTGAAGCTATAGCTGAGATTCAATTTATCAAATTGAATCTCAGGTAACGGTTAACCTTATGCTCAAATAAAACAGTATACGGATGACAGATATTCAAAACATAACAGCAGCATATCACTTATGCATATAGCAGATGCATGATTGCATGATTGTGACACAGACAGAACATAAGCATTAAAGCAGTACGTAAAGTCCTACACAATAATAGCCTGCACAAAAACCAGTGCCTGTACTTTCTGACGGAAAACAGCGGTTTGTCCGACAGCGGCACGTTGGACAGCGTAACGGCAGCAAACTAGGATTTCTGACGTCCTATAAGAATAATATCACTTCCATTAGTGATTTGACACTATAACTGGCATTTTAGGTAAAAATTACCATTTTGCCCTTCTACCCCAAATTGGCGGAATTTCGCCAGCACTTCGTTACTCTGACAAATTTTCTTCCCGAAATTTTGCCAGAACTACGACGCCATTTCAATTTTCAAAAATAAAGACTAAAATAGCCCTCCCATATGATACCCAATCATACTTGAAAATTTAAAGGCTATTCTAGCATTACTACTCTAACTATTGAAAGAACTACGAAGATTTCAACTTTCGGGGACTCAATCCCTACTATGTTTTTACCTCGTCAGGCATATTTTTCAATGCAATGAGGCCTAAAAATCAATAGTAGGAATCTCACTCCCTACTTGCTAAAACCATCTAACAATTCTACTAACTACTGAACTAGAAACTAATGCCCGAAAGACTTACCCGTTGAAGACTTCCGAACAATTTTCCAGGGCTTCGCTGCAAAATTTCCAGAGCTTCTCTCTCTAGAATCCTCTCTCTAGATTCGGCCAAAGAGGGAAGAAATGGTGTGAAAATGAAGAGAAGGGGGGGTATTTATAGAAACGGTGGTAGGGTTTCGGCCGTCGGATCAACTTTGTGAGAAGCGATCTGGACCGTCCAACACAACTTTTGGAAAAAACCCTTTCTCCCCCTTTTGCTTTCACACTAGGCCGAAAATTCAAGGGTCTTGGCCAATGGGAGGTGGCCACGTGTCACCTTCCGAAGCTTTGAGACCGATTTCTCCGATCGGTACCGATTCGCGTGATTTCGGAGAAATCTCAAAATTCTGGATTTATAACTCTGAAAACATATTCTCACTTAGTAGAAATGTCCAAGTTAACCTATATTTTGATTTCATATAGGGCTCCAACAGTCCAGTTGAGTCTTTCTCAAAAACGTGTCCAAACGCGTCGGTGTCGAAACTTGTTTTCGGAAACATCAATCTCTTCAGAAAAAATCACTGAATCCAAATATGTTTATGAAAATTCCCAATTCTTTTCCAAATGTCACAACATAACCTTTTCGTCCTTTTGGCTATCTGGCCTTTTCTCAGAATTTCCTATTTCGTCTTATTAGGAAAAAGCACAAACGGCTTTTTCTTTTTTTTTCTTTTTTTTTCTGCCCTTTTTTTTATTTCGTTTTTTTTTTATTATTTGATTAATTATTTAATTAATTAAATAATTATTTTTACATAATTTTTACAAAATTTTCCTATTGGTCTATTCTTGCATTTAGGCTTAAAAATACCTAAACTCAACTATTTTTCTCAAAAATTTCCAATTAATTAGTAAATATACTTTTACTAATTTTCAACCATTTTCTACTAATTTTTGAGCTTTACATAATTATCTCTGAATTTCATTTGCTTATGCTTAAGTAATTAGCCCAATATTACTTAATTACTTAATTATCACTTGTTGATAATTTTCTCAATTACAATGCCTCATTACCTTCATACTCTTGCATTAACCTTAGTATTTCCATGCCTCTTACATTATTCTATAATTTGTAAGGGTATTTTGGTCTTTAATTACCTTTTGGACATTCTTATACAATTTCTCCAAGTTCATAATTTATTAAATTACCATAATTAGGGATAATATATCCTCCTAATTCACTTGGTCATTTTACTGCCTTTTAGGATTTTTCATAATTTTCTAAGTCATTTACCCTTTCCAGGGGCATTTTGGTCATTTTGGCACTTTGGCCCTTAAATTCCCTGATTTCCTACAGAATTTAACTTAGAATAATAGACTATACTTCCACGAGTCTTATGATCATAACTTGACTTATGAGAAATAACCCATTTATTTATCAAAATATAATATTTCAGATAAATAAATATGCGGGTATTACATGTTGGATCATGAAGTAACATATATCCTATAATATTCATTGCTTCAATCAATGAATGAGATAAGTAATCACGAGCTGGAAGAAAAATTTCGAAACTTGAAACTGCACATGCATGTGTGAAATCTGGTGCCCACCTAATTAAATAAGACCCTAGTGTCGGAAATTTCATTGTTAAAATAATAACACTGCCCTTGTCCTTATTACTTATATGCCTCTTATTGTAGGGAAAATTTTTGTTCTTGTCACATGTGGGTCGTCACTTGTAGAAATTTAATTGATAGTTTTTCAATTTTACCCTTATTTAATTCTCATTGAAAAGAGAAAAAGAAGAGAGCGATATGAAAATAATTTGTACATGTTGGGTGTCTTGATTAGTTGTGTGTGTAAGCTTACGTTTGAATGTATATATAATATGATACGATATGTTAAAGATATTGTTGTTAAGTTGAAATTGGTTACTTTAGATTTTATAATCTTTGAGTGAAAGATGCGGGATATGTACCAGTAATCAATAAATCATCTACATAGACTAGTACAAGTGTTAGTTCTTGGAGTTTTAATGATAACAAGACTAAAATTAATCAAGAGTTTATGATGATAAAAATAATTAAGGTTTTGAATCAGTATATTGCCTGTGTTACTAGTGTTACTCGAGTAAAAACTTTTGTTTACTCGAGTAACCTCTATCTGACAAGTGTGTTTAAGTATTTTAGAGCTCAATGTTAGTCGAGTAAGACACCGACCTACTCAAGTAGTGTTGTTTCAATGCAAAGTCAAAGGCTACCATCAATAGCTACTCGAGTAAGCATAATGAATCACTCAAGTAAGCCACTCGAGTAAGGCATCTTAGCTACTCGAGTAAAATACTCTTCATGAAGCAACAAAGTCCCTGTCACAGCGTTACCCGAGTAATAGGTAAGAGTTACTTAGGTAACCTACTCAAGTAAGGTAAGTATGTTACTTGAGTAAGCTCTTCTCGAATTCATTCTTTGCTCTCTGTCTGATAGTTACTCGAGCAATGTTATTTTGTTACTTGAGTAACAACTGCTAACGCCTTCACCAAGTTCATTGTTTTAGCACTTAACGGATGTTACACGAGCAGAAGCTTAGGCTACTCAAGTATCCTACTCGAGTAAGGGCATGACGCTACTCAAGTAATAGCATTTCAGAAGCACCTGATATGAATCATTGCGACTTTACTCGAGTAACTGGGAATGTCTACTCGAGTAGAATACTCAAGTAAACACTTAGTGCTACTCGAGTAAGCATGTTGCTAAAGCATCCTTTTTGAATAACATGGATATTACTCGAGTAATATGGTTTGATTACTCGAGTAAAGTTCTTTAGCTGTCAGACTCTTTCGCTGTAACGTTAATCTCAATCTTAAACATTATGGGTTATTTGCTATTTCTATTTAATCTCACTCAAACTCATTTCTATTATTTCTAATAATCTTTTTGAGTGGATTTCAGTTGATTAACGAACGCTTAAGTTGTGATTAGTTGAAAAGCCATCCGACGTGTCAGAAACATTAAATGCTCATTCAGAATACAGAGCCTACAATTAGAATGAAACCTCGTAGCGGATGAAAGCATTCCTTCGAGGCATACCAATTCCGGCAATCATTTTGAGTTGACTTCTATGCACAAGTACGTTGGTGACGAATGAGTTGTGTAATATCCCAAATTTTGGGATTAGAAAATTAGAAATATTTTATGGGAATTTATTATGAAAATTTGGCCTAAAATGATTATATAAATAATTATTGGATTTTAAGTCCTATTTTCCTTGGAATTTTTGGAAAAAGAATAAATTCGAGGAAAAATAGTTGGAGAATAAATATTGGCTTAGAAATTTTAGAGTCAATATTTTGTAGCTTATAGAAGGTAATTGAGAAAGACAAATCCTTATATGATATTAAGGATTTGATTCCAACATTTATTTCATGTTTGCAAATAATGAGTAAAGGACCAAGTTGCGAACAAAAGTCTTGTAGGAAGTCAAAGAAGATCAAATAGAAATTTTGTTGGAGGAATACAAGTAAGAATGAGCATAGAAAATTTGTCAAGGTGGTACCCTCCATTTTCCTTGCTCATGTCGTCACCTACTTAAAAAAAAAAAAAAAAATACCCACTTTTGACTTTGGTGCATTCTCTTTCTCATTTCAATCTCATATGGACCACCATGTCTCTTATTTTCATTTCAAACACACCCAAGAGGACAAAAGTTAATCGTACTCATTTCTCATTTCTCCATCCGACAATACCTATTTTCTCATATGCAAACACACTTTCAATGATAAAAAGGCGATGGAATGACTCGCATATGCATCCAAAACTTTCTCCCATTTTTCTCAATCGTTCTTCCTCTCGTGAATGAGCAAGGCCGACACACACATTGGCAAACAAAATTTTCTTCCACTTTCACAAATAATCATTCACTTTTTCCTTATGCATTCACGGGTGATGAATGCAAGTCTATTTCGCTCATTATTATTCATTAACGGGCGAAACACTTCTCTCTCTCACGCTAAACATCTGCACACATGTACCTTTTCCTATATTCATTTGGTGCATGGTCGAAGAAAAGAGAGAGAGAGCTGGAGAAAAGAAGCAAGAGAAATGAGAACACGGAAGAGAGGGAGCCAAGAGAAAGAGACCATTTGAGAAGCATGAGCCATCGGAAGAAGGAAAAGAAAATCTGGAAATTCTGGAGACAGTCATGTTCATGCAATGTCCTGACTAAGCAAATGATATCTTCTGACTGTGAAATTTGGTAAGAATGAAGTAGACTTCTTAAGCTTCAAAACGAGTCCTAGAACATATTAATCCGACGTCTAGAACTCCAGTTATGAATTTCCAAATTTGGTTATAAAAACTGGGGAATCCTATTTCCAGAATTAAGTGACGATCACTTTTCAAAATTCTGGGAATAATTCATCCATGAATTGGTTTGATGATTATTTTTCCCTTAAACTATACTTAAATAGTTTCAAATAGAAATTTGAATCACCTCAATCGGAGTTCAAGAGAATTAATTATGAATTTTTAAAATTAAGAATGAAATCTGGAACGTTTTCTGAACAGTGTTTACGTTTTTGAAATATGAGAATGATTGGTGTATGATATGATATTGAAACCAATTTTCCTAGAAACTATACTTGATAAGGAGTTTATAGGCTTTTGAACCACCTGATATGGACACCTAGAACTCCATATATATATTTTTGAATTAAATGTTGAATTTGGAACTTTATTTCTGGAACAGTCAAGATGAACGAAAATTCTGGGAATAATATGTGTCTATCTGGAAATGGAAGGTATTTTTACCTAAAAATAGACTTGTTAAGGAACATGTGAATTTTTGAAGCACACCATTTGGAGTTTTGTTCAATTAAATATGAATTTTCAAAGTTAATTGAAAATTCTGCCAATTCTTAGAATTTGTTTGAGAATAAGAAAAATAGAGAATTTGGATAAGTAATAACTTGTCATCCATGAATATGTAAATATAGGATTTGGTATTTATTCAAGACGACCAAGGATTGAGAACCATATCAAGAATTGAAAAGACCGTCAGGTAGTAACTTTTCTCTCATATACTATGTGTGCCTTAATATGCTTGCACTTTGCATTGTATGTATATGTATAGAATGTATGAATGTATTGAATGATGTATGTGTTGAATGAATTGGATGTATAGTTTATGGTTGTCTTGCATGTTTTGTGTATGCATTGTATGTGAGCGATTATTGACGTTACTATTGGGATTCATTTGAATCCCAGAATATTTTTGAATTAGCTAAACTTGCAGCTCATATAAGAAGACTCAAGAATGAAGAAGGTGATCACGGACAAGTAGATTAAGACGGAAAAAAATTATACTTCCGTCAGATTTCTACTTTTGAATTGTAACCGTATACATGAATAGTAACATAATATTTTTAATGAACGCTTCCATGTACAAAAAAAAAAAAAAATTGAATATTTAAGGCAGGTTTTACATGTTGTTAGTATGCACACACCTAATCTTGTACGCCATTGTTCATAGCTTGTTCTTTCTCAGCCTTTCTTGTTCGAATGACAAACTGAAATCATCAATGAGTTTGATGCTTCTGTCAAGTTGTGCTTCAGAGCCTTTGTTTAGAAACTTCTTGATCTTCCAGAATGGATCAATGAATCTAAGTGTAAAGATGATGTTACCAACATCAAAGGCTTGAGCAGGTTGTCTGGTAAACTGGGAGATAAGCTTAAATTTCCTATTTCAACACCAAATCCCACATTTCATATAGAGTCTAAAAGTCATCCTCATCATATATAGTAGCTCCTAAAATGTGAAATATTCAAGTTTCGTCGATAATTTATTCTTTTCCGTGCTTGATTTCATAATATGAAGTATTTATAAGCACCCTATAAATAAATTAACAAATGGAAAGTGATGAAAAGTAGTCAAATTAAGTGTCAATCTTGTTTTTTCCTGTTCTATTCTCTCCAAACTATCCTTATATATAGTATCTCATCTTGATCTTCTAGAAGAAATATATGGTCATTATTAGGAGTATAAATGTAAGTGGGGCATTAATTACGTCTTTCAAAGGTGTCTTGTTTAAAATCTCATTATTAATTGTAACTTTTATTACTTCTTATAGTCTGTGTTCACTGTTCACATACAACAGCTAGTGGGAAAAAAAGAGTGGGTGGTGCCTCATTTGTCAGTTTGCGTTCACACTTCACACTTGATGGTTCATAAACTATTCCCTCCAGTAGTGCTTTAGTTAAAGTTAGTTAAAAATGACAAGCATATATGAAATAAATTTTATTTTTAAGTATGCCCTTATTTATGAAGGACAAGTAAAAAAGAAAAGAAAAATTAAATGTAAGTATCACCAACATTTTAATTAATACAATACATATAATTAATTAGTAGTATAAATGAAAAAAAAAATTATTAAAAGTTAAAACAATTCTTGTGCTCTTATAGAAAAAGACTGGAGGAGTATAATTTAGGACAATAAAAAACAAACAAATTCCTTGGTTTGGCATACAAAAACACGAAAAGTGCTTAAATGGAAAATGCAAAACTCCAAGGGAATTTTTGAGCTTTCTGACCTAAGTGTCTAACGCTCATCTCCTCGCATAGCTTCATTTTCTCAGAGCATCTTCATCGGGTAGGGAAATGGCACTTAGGGTGGTGTTGAGAGGAAGAGAAGAAACAGAGAGTGTAAGGGTAAGATGGAGAGAAGAAAAAGAGAGACGACGGGTGAGGAGGGAGAGAGTTGATGCATAAGAGAGAGCACATGACACTTGAACTGATTTCGGGACAACCTCTCCATTTCCCATCTTCGAGCAACTTTGAAAATATATAAAAAATATTTTAGCAAGGGAAAACTAATATGTAATTCCTTATAATTTTCCTTAATTTTGAATAAGGTCCTTAATTTTTTTTCCTTTTTATTGGATCCTTTAACTTTTTGTTGTTAGATCCATTAGTCCCAATGGTTAAATAAAGATAAAGAATTAAAATTCTCCTTTCTCAGCGGAGATCTTTTGGTCTACTTCTGCTCTACTTGATATAGTTTGTCACAGTAAGGAGACATTACAATGAACGCAATTTTCCCCTCTCTCTTTCTCATGCTTAGATTGCAGAAGAAAGAAGCCCAAAAATTAGAGTAAAAAGGAAATTAATAGTAATATTTTTTTCACAATTTAGATCTGAATTTTGAAATCAAAGGAGAGAATAAGAAGCTTCTGATACTGGGGGTTTACTATTTATAAGAAGAGATATCTAGGGATATCAGAATCAAATTGCATCGCAAACAAGACAAAAGTAAGGAGAGGAGGAGAAACCGAAGCAAGAAAGTGTTATGGAGGGGTGGGAAATGGTCGGGAACTATTAGTTGTGAAGAACGGTGAGGAATTTGAAAAGGGAAAAAATCATTGGGGAAGCTTCTGTGAAAAAATTATGGGTCTATGTTAAGATTTGTTGTTTGGTTTTGAATTTGTATTTCAAAATCTTTGTTGATGCTTTTATTGATTTTAATGAAGCTTTTAATAATGGTAGAAGAAGATGCTGGAACTAGAAGCAAAGTCATGGGGGAGAGCTTATGAAGGGGCATAATTTTAGAGAATCAGTTTGCCATTTTATTATTCCGTTGTGTTTTGATTTTGTTGATGAATGAGTACGAAAGTTATTATGTTCTCTTCTATAATGAATCAGGAATTGAATGAAGGAGTGGATTTTCTATTAGAAAAGAAAACAACACTAGCAGATGGTGGAGGAGTGCTCACTGGAGGAGAAGATAATAGATGATTATTTCTTTGGCAGAGTGGTTTTTCCATTTTATTTTACACTTGTACTTGCCAACTGGACATTTCTCAGCCAACATCTTGCCATATTACTCTTTTGAGTGACACCTTGTCACTTAACGTTTGACTGTTAGGCTTCTATCCTTAAGGGCGAAATTGCTATGATTTTACAACTTCTGGAGCAATTTTCCCCTAAAAAACTTCCGGGAATTCATAGTTTTTCAACAAAAACTTCTAGGGAAAAATACCCTTTAACCCTTTTTTTAATATTCAAAAAATAAAAAAGTAGTAGTAGACTTCAGTCATCACCACTACTACTATCCTTCGCCTCATTCCGCCCTCCCCTTTACTTGGCTCATCATCGATGTTTGAGGAAGGAAATTAAGAGTATGAATAGAAGTGATCATATACAACCTAACTGTGATGAAAAATGAGGTCCAACTTCAAATTATGGGTGTCTCTAGCAAGATGCCTTGTGGAGTGGTCAGGATTAGCCAACATATGTAGCAGAGTCTCCATTTGAGGAGGAGGCAAAAGAGGAGGGGAGGAGGGGCAGGTGCTTGTGGTGGTCACTACTGGAAAATTATAAATTTCCAACGGAATTTGAGACGGAAATTTTTCCACCATAGATTTTTTAGCTTTTGCAGCGGATTTATAAATCCGTCACAAAAATCATATTTTTTTGCAATGGATAAGTAAATCCGTCACAAAATTTGGCGACCTAAGTCAAAAAATAGAGAAATTTTGCGACGAACAATATAGTTCGTCGGAAAATTGCGACAGACAATATAGTTCGTCCCAAAATTGCGACGGACTTATGTGGTCGTCGCAAGCCCCATTGCGGCTTGCAACGGAACACATTGTGCAATGAAAAAATCTTGCATTTGGGTTTTCATGATTTTTATTAATGATATTGATGATTTTTTTAATCTAGCAATTTTTTATGGTTTATTTTGTGTAATGAAAAAATTGTGTGAGAAAATTATGATTTTGTATTAGTTGGTAATGATACATAAATCTATAAATAGGACGGTGTTGAAATGAGAAAAGTGAAGCATTGAGAAGTGATATTTAGGGATAAGACAATTAATTAATTGATGTAAAATAGGAGGAGGAAGGTGTGGCATTAAAGAATAATCAAATTTGTATGTATTATAAAAATTAGTGAAATTAACTAGTTGATTTAGGCTCTTATAAAAGTGACTGTTAAATTTAAAAAAAATATATATCATTTAAATGTTTGATTTAAAACTTTCCTTAACAAGTTATACATACAATAAATATGGATAATTTGAAAAAAAAAATTATAAAAACTGTTTAGTTTAAAAGATAATTATAAAAATTAGTGAAATTAGCTAGTTGATTTAGTCTCTTATAAAAATGACTGTTATATTTATAAAAAAAATTATCTCATTTAAATTTGTGATTTTAAACTATCCTTAACAAGTTATACAATAAACATGGTAATTTGAAAAAAAACCAATCAAAAATATTGTACTATCCTCATTCTTTGGTTGCTTGTTGGAATATGTTCTTAGTTCAATGCATGTGTTTGTTTCTCATTTTTTTTGATTAATTGGCAGTTGGTTGGCATAAGTGGCCAATTGTATTTGCCACTTATATTTGTGACATGTCGTTTTGTCGACTGTGGTATATCCCCAGTGTATATATTTGTGTAGAGTTGGGTTGGGGAAGTATGGAAGGCGATCGTGATAGGAGTTTGATGTACAATCGTCTAACTGAGAAAAATGACTAACTCGAGCATTCTTGAATGGTTTGGAAGAATTCATCCAATTTGCTTTGGAGCAAGCAATTAATTCAAGTATCTGGATCAGTTGTCCGTGTGTGAAATGTAGGTGTTTAAAATTTCAAGATCAGAGTATGGAAAATCCGTTTGTGTAAAAAGGGATTCATGCATGATTATGAATGTTGGGAATATCATGGCGAAGTCCGACAGACACCGAGTGGTTATTACGAGGACAGTAGTCATTGAGACAACCTTAATCAATATGAGCAGTTGGTTATGGATGCCACGGGATTGTCGATCGGGCAATATTTTGATCCCATTACTCATGCTAAACCATCATACATGGGAGAGGAGACCGATGCACATACTCAACCATCATACATGGGAGAAGATCCTAATCCAGAAGCCGATGGGTTCTATAAAATGCTTCAAGATGCACAATGTCCGTTATGGGAAGGTTGCGGACACATCCAAGATAGTGAACATTCATATCTATCGGCTACCCTAGCAACACTAAGCTTGAAGACTGATTACCACATGAGTGAAAGGAATTACAACGAAATGATGCAGATCATGAGTAAGGTTGTTCCCAAAGACAATAATTTGCCGAAGGATTTTTACCAAGCAAAAGAAAAGGTGAAAGAGCTTAAGCTTAAATGTGAAAAAATTCATTGCTGCCCCGGAAGATGCATGTTGTATTACAAGGATGATACTGAGTTGACCAATTGTAAATTCTGTGAACATGACATATACAAAGTTGTGAGGAATGGAAGGAAAATGACTTGTCAAGCATTAAGCAAGATGTGGTACTTTCCTCTCGTGCCCAAACTTCAGCGATTGTATTCATCAGAACAAATAGTTGCTCACATGAGATGGCACCGGGAGCATCACAGGGACACACATCCATCCGACGCTGAAGCTTGGCTTAAATTTGACGAGGCGCATCCTTTGTTTGCATCGAATCCCTGTAATGTTTGTCTTGGTCTATGTTCGGATGGGTTCGCTCCTTTCAACAATACTAGCAGGAATTATTCCTGTTGGTCTGTGATTATGACTCCGTACAACCTCCCACCTTTGATGTGCAGGAAAAGAGAGTTTTTGTTCCTTAACGCGATAATCTTTGGGCCATAAACCAGAAAAGAAAATAGATGTGTACCTTAGGTTGTTGATATACGAGTTGAAGATGTTGTGGAGTGAAGGGGTTCTTACGTACGATGTATCATTGAGCCAAAATTTCACAATGCGGGCTGCCTTAATGTGGACGATAAATGATTTCCCTACATATGGGATGTTGAGTTGCTGGCAAACGTCGGGGAAGTTTGCATGCTCGGTATGTCTTGAACAAAACGTGGGGTTTAGCTTAGAATATAGTCACAAGATCTGTTGGTTTGACAGGAACCGGCGATTCCTACCCCGCGATCATTCATTTAGGAGAAATAGAAAAGACTTCAGGTGGAATGTGGCCGAACGAGCAGATCAACCTCGTCGTTTAAGTGGCCAAGAAATATGGGACAGGGTGAAGCACATTCAAAGCATTGAAGAGGAGTCTGCTTCTAGGGAACCTGTGGGATATGGCGTTGATCATCATTGGAACAAACACAGCATCTTTTAGGAAGCACTACAAAAAAAACAACAGTTTGTAGCGGTTAAAATCACCTATTTGTAGCGGTTTTTGGCGTGACTAATGACATTTGTCGCGGTTCCAAAACCCGCTACAAAATCCACTGTGGCAAGCTGATTTGTCACGGTTAATAAAAACCGATACTCCATGCATATGAACCGCTACTATATCTGTTGCGGTTAATAATAACCGCTACTAAATGAGCTTGTCTGGCGTCTCTTCTGAGAGCTTAGTCACGGTTACTAACCACTACAATATTTACTTGTAAATTAATGTTTTGAAAATTTTGCCGCCATTAAATTTATTATTTTGAATATTTGTCGCGGTTCTTAACCGCTACAAATTGTCCCGCCATATTTTCGCAAGGAAAAAATTTTCCGCCATGTGAATATTTGTAGCGGTTTGTAACTGTTACAAATTTTCCCGCCATTTTTTTAAATATTTGTAGCGGTTTGAAACCGCTACTTTGACCGCTACAACATATCCCGCCATTTTCTCCCGCAAATATTTGAAACGTAGTAGCGGTTCATGAAACCGCTACAAATTTCATGACTTTAAAAAAAAAAAAATTTATCAACGTAATTAACTAATTATTATTTATTAATAGTTTATCTTTTTAATAAAAATAAAAAGTATTAAAATACGAAATTAAAATATATAAGGTGCTTGTTGTATAGATGCAAAATAATAAAAATATGGAAGATATAATAAGAGCTAATAAAGAGGTAATTAAAATAAAATAATACTGAATGTTTAAAAAAAATGTGTACAAGTTATTGAATAATGTATTTGGAAGAAAAAGAAAAGTTGATTAAAATATCCCGTTCAACTGCAAAATAACAAACATTAATTAGTATATATGAGAAACATTAAAATTGATCCGGTTACACGGCACTTACCCCCTTCAGACAGTTAACCCCTATGTTCCAAAACGTAAAAATATTTGAGAAGACGGAGAGAAAACGTGGGTAGAAAAGAAATTGATGTATATTAAATGAGGTTGGGTGGGGTATTTATGGTGGTTTTTGCGCAGCATTTTGTAGCAGTTGGGGTCACACTTTTTGTAGCGGTTATTATTATTAGTATCGGTTTGTTTGCGTGTTTGTAGCGGTTCATGTAACGGTTCATTTTTGTCGCGGTTTTTGTAGCGGTTAGTATATTAGAATCGGTTTGTTTTCGTTTTTGTAGCGGTTCATGTAACGGTGTATTTTTGTCGCGGTTTTTTAAGGATTTGTAGCGGCTAAGTAACCGCTACAACATGTGTTCTTGAATTTTTTTTTTAAGATTGCATATTACAACATAGGCATTAAGTTTTTCTCTCAATCTTCTTCGACATCCCTACAAAGAAAGTTTGCATAAAATGTTACGCGTGAGGTGAATACGTTTAAACACAATTAAAACTTTAGTTAAATGTTTCAATTTCATAAAGCCACAATTAAAAAACGTACCAAACTATAGGTAAATTGTCATCGCCGTCTGGGATGAAGTCTTCGAAGCTTGCGGGCTGCACGGCTCACAATCGTAGGCGACGTTATCACCATCGCCCATATCGTTAAGGTCCCGAGGCTTTAAGTGAACCACCATATTCCAATCCTTGGGCCTCTCATCGACGACATAATAAACCTGATGGGCCTCTGAGGCAAGAATATACGGCTCGTCATCTTCTGACTGACCACTGTGAATAGGCCAGGAGAAATTCACTGATGTGATGCCTAAATCGTCAGTCGTGAGTCCCCTGGACGTGGTGGTATTCGCCCACAAACACTTGAACAACGTCACGGTGAAAAGGCCTGTGTAACTTATCCTGACCACATCAAGCAGCTTTCCATAATACGGGACGTCACCGAACCGCATGTTTCCGTCACTACTGCTCGCATAACTCCTCGTCCCAAACATGCCATATACACCAGAGTTTTGGGTCAGCAATCCCTGATCTCGTGCGACGGTGCAAAACTTAAAACCATTGGCATTGTATGCCGTATATCTTAGGGCGTGGTCAAGCGGGCCTACTGCGAGAGCTCTGAATTCTGGTGAGTGCGGGTTGTGGTCGTTCATTATTCTCCTCCTAAACCAACCCTGAAATTCTCTGTGGACCTTTCTATCAATTTCGGAGGATGTCTGTGTACGAATCATCAGTTCACGCTTCACATGACTCCTGAATTCCCTGCAATTAAACATGCAATGAAATGTGAGTATGTATAAAATGTAAGGAAATATATAGTATGCAATGAAATCCTTATCGAAGGTACGGTTCAACTTTGGTGCGCTTAATCAAGACATGTCGATGTGCTTGGAACTTCTCAAGTGCCGTGAGTTTGAATTTCTCACTCCCGCCAACTGGTTTACCAACACGAGGGATTAACAACTCTGTTGCCTCTGGCTCCGGCTCAGGCTCAGGACAATCGTCTACACGAGGCGGTCGGTTGAATGACGTCTCAATGTCATCGAAGTACACGGAACAAAAATACAAGACCTCATCCCGATATAACCTTCGCTATTGAACCTTCAAAGCCACGCCTTATTCCTCACGTAAGATTTAAGTTTCCCAAGAAACCTATAAAGTAGAACCATAAAAATAATAATGCATCAATGGTTAAACGTGCGACTAGGGAGTAATGCTAAAGTAATTATTTTTAAACAAGTACCTCTCAACGGGATACATCCATCGGTCGAACTGGGCCGGCAAGCTTTGTTTCGTGAACAAGGTGTCTTGTCAGGTGAACCATGACCGTGAAAAATGACGGAGGAAAGATCATCTCCAAATGACACAGCGTAACAAAGATCTTCTGCTGCAGCTGGTCGAGCTCCTCCACTATCAAAACCTTGGAACACAGCTTCCGAAAGAAAGTACAAAGCTCGACCAAAACGAGAGACACATCGAGAGGCAGCGTATTTTTCATGGCTAGCGGAAGTAACTGTTGCATAAGCACATGTGAGTCATGACTCTTCAACCCTGTAACCTTTCGAGCCTGCAAGTCAATACATCGTGATATGTTGCTTGAATACCCGTCAGGAACTTTTATTTTCTTTAAGGTAGCGAGAAAGATTTCCTTATTCGGTTTTGTCAGGGTGAATCTTGCCGGTTGAAATCTATCATGCTCATCCGGCCACGCGTCTCCACGAACGCCCATCTCCCGTAGATCTTTCCTGGCTGCGAGATGATCTTTGGACTTGCACAGTTCGTTGAGAATCGTGTACAACACATTGTCGCACACATTTTTTTCAATGTGCATGACATCCAGACTGTGTCGGAGCAAATTATCTTTCCAATACGGAAGAGCGAAGAAGACGCTTACCTTTCGCCATTGCTGGGGCATAGAACCAGAAGCCCTGGCAGTCTTTGTCTCGGCCCTTGCCAGATCGTCCTTCTTCCCAAACTCAACATCAACATCCTGAAGCTGCTCTATGATTTCTTTACCAGATAAATTCCGAGGAGGTCCTCTTTTTTCCTGTTGCCCATTAAAGCGATTGCGTTGCAACCTAAACCTGTGCGTCCCATCGAGAAACCTCCGATGACCCATGAACCACCACTTACGACTGTGGGGAAGGCGCACTGAGTCAGAGTCAAAATTGCAAGCTGGGCACGCAAGGCCGGTAAGCACATTCCACCCGGATAATGTCCCGAGGCCAGGAAAGTCGCTTATAGTCCAAATCAAGGCCGCACGCAAGTTGAAAAGTGTCTTCTCGTGCGCGTCGTACGTCTCCACACCTACATTCCACAACTCCACCAACTCCTTGATCAGCGGTTGGAGATACACATCGATGTCATTTCCCGGTGCCTTCTTCCCTGGAATGATCATGGACATAATGAAGGAGCTTTGTTTCATGCACATCCACGGGGGCAAGTTGTAGGGTATCAACATAACTGGCCATATACTGTAGCTTGTGCTAAGATTCCCAAATGGATTAAAATCGTCGGTCGCCAAAGCAAGACGAACATTAGCATCACGTGGATACCTGAGTTTACCATCTTGATTCTTATCATCTTCATGCCACCTCATATGTTGAGCTGTCTTATTTGACATAAACAATCTTTGCAAGCGAGGTTTTAAAGGAAAGTACCTTAGAATCTTTGCCGGTTTCTTCTTCTGCTTCTTCCCTTTCCGAACTGTCTTGAACCTCGAAGTGTGACACTTCTTACAAGTCTCCCTCCGATCGTCCTCTCCCCAATAAAGCATACAGTCGTTTGGGCAGGCATCTATTTTTTGGTAGTTCAAGCCTAATCTGTTGATTATCTTCTTCGCCTCGTAGAAGGATGAGGGAATGTCCGCGTCAGGGAAAGCATCTCAAAGTAATTCCAAGAACATCGACATTGCCTTATCAGTGATCCCACACATGCACTTGATATGGTACAATTTGATAAGAAAAGATAACTTTGAGTATTTCTGACAACCTTGATACAAAGGACGATCGCTCTCATCCATGAGGCTGAAAAATTCCCGAGCTGCATCGTTCTGAAGAAAACGGGTTACGGACCCTGCACCTCTGCTGTGAAGTTGTCGTCTTGAACACCAAAAGCATCACGAACAGCTTCGTTAACTGGATCATCTTGATGTACTTGATTTCCTACTTGTGAGGTTCGAGGAAGATGGAGCCCATATCCCATACCACATTGCTCCCCATGAACCGCCCAGAATGTATATGCTTCTGAAAAAAGGCTTTACAAGAAGATGCTCCAAAGCACAATCTCGTGTTTGCCACTTCTTAAACTTACATCGCAAACAAGGACACACGATCTTGCCATTAATGCAAGCGTGAGAGAAGGCGAAATCTAAGAAAGTGTTCAATCCCGCTAAATATGCAGGAGAACTACGCGGCAGCTTGATCCATGACTTATCCATATGTAACAAACAAATCTAGGACAAAACATAAATGTGGATACAATGTTTAATTACATTCAACGCAGAACTTGGGATCTTTAAAAATGCATCGAATGGTTTGTAGCGGATGCAAAAACGCTACAACAACCGTTGCAAATATCAGGAACAGCTTTGTAACGGTTTCCAAAACCGCGACAAGAACCGCTACTAAATACAATTTGTCGCGGTTACGGACGAAACCGCGACAAATCTTGGCATATTCAATTTTGTTGCGGTTAGCTTCATCGAACCGCTACAAAATGATGACCGTTGAAAATTGTAACGGTCGTTTAACCGCGACAAACTATGGCGCCATTTCATCGATTTTTAATTTCAAATTTGTTGCGGTTTCTCCATATGAACCGCTACAAAATTTACCTAAATTTTTAGTATTTTTCAACTGAAATTTTAGGAAATTATTTTGGATTAAAATTAAAATATATAACTAAAGCACATGTTAAACAAGGATTAAAATCTTGGATTAAAATTTTTAGGGTTTTGGATTAAAATTTAGTTAAATGAGTTGTAGGTTTTGAAATAACGTATCAAATTTAACGATAACAAATATATAACTAAAGCACATGTTAAACAAACCAAATATGTAAACCAAAGTAAATAAATATCCAAAATTACAAAATAAAAACTAACTATCAGGAACATGATCATCAAGTCCTGTCCGAGGGGGGTCTGTCTCAGGGGGGTTGGTGCACGACCAGAGTCTACAACGTCGTCGTCAGTAGCACGTGGGGGGGATTCCTCAAAGATGAACGGAGGGGGAGGCTCGGGAACTGGAAACTGCTGGTCAGGTAACAACCGCGTCGGGCCCCAGTAAGGAAAGTCCAGTTCTCCACATGACGATCGTACCAAGGGCGATGCTCTCCTGCCTGCGCCTATCTCTGGCCTCCTGGTCGGCCCTCCTGCGCATATCTCTGGCCTCCTCGTTGGCCCTCCGTGCAGCCTCATGTGCGGCAACCTACGCAGCAACCTTCTCAGCAATGATCTCATCAAAAGCCTCCGGTGGTGTCCTTCTCGAGCTGGAGGGTACGGATGCATCGGAGGAGCCATGCTTCGGGTACACCATGCTAGGCCTGGCGCCAAAGCCCATGCCCCTAACATGGCCAGGATGCTCGACTGGGCCCACAGCAGCTTTCAATGGGGCAGTAGGATTCACAGACCCCTGTGACTCCGGGGTCTGCGATGCTTGTAGCTCTGCCTCGGTCTTCTCAATCCGGGCCTGACCCACATGGTTCAAGAACAATCATTAATAAAATAATGGACGATCAATTTAAATATACAACATTCATTATATTTTTCAATGTTTTTGTAACTTACTATTATCTCCTCTGCTGCCTGAGAGGTCGGTGTCCCATCACGGTGTCTATGGGTGCGTGTCCACAACCTCTCATAGTTCGTCTGTGTGTTCTCCTCCTGAGCCTTCTTTTCCTGAAAGAAATTAAACAATATAAACTTTGTTATTTTGAAAACAAAACAATCATCATGTTAAATAATAACATACCATCTCACTGTAGGTCACAGCAAATGTCTTGGTCCCAGCCGTGTGATGGATCCTCTGCTGTGCCCTGTTTCTTGCGTTCCTCTGCGACAAAGCCTGCAAGGAGGAGGAAACAAAATTTTTCATTAAACTCAATTTATATTATCAATTAAGTGAAAATATTAATTAATTTAAACCATATGTAATTAAATTATAATTAATTAAAAAAGGTACCTGCCCATCAGCACTCCTCCTATATTGGACGAAACTCGCCCAGTGAGTTGGTTCCACGCCGTGCTGGGACGTTCTCGATCAGCTCCTGGAGAGGAATCGTGCCATCTCCATTCATTATATTGTAGAGACGATTCCTCCGACTCTTCCACCCTTCCCCCACCTTCATCATAACGTACATTTTGTGTTGTTCGCGAAGTTTAAACTTTTTCTGTATCATAATTTCATTATGAATTAATAAATTAAGAAATAAATAAGGAAATAAATAAACTAAAACTTATAACAATTAAAATGTAAAATTTAATTAAACAATATTGACTACCTGCAGAATATCGGCAAACGCCTTGTTCTTTGTATCCTTCGTCACATGCTTCCAATCCTTGAAAAAAATCGGGAACCATGCCCAATTGCCGCCAAATTCAGACAAGAATTGGTTCATCAGGTGACCACCGGTGCCGATCGCCTGGTCTGTTTGCTCGTTCCACGGACTACGACCCGATACCCGGCCACCTCCCAGTCGTGCGAGTAAGAGTGGAAACATCCGGCGCCCTACTGCTGATGTTCCCATGTGTATCTGCAATATTACAAAAATTGAATTAAACCTACTGAATTTAAATTAATTTCTCCCAAAAAAACTAATTAGATATACCTTCGACATCCATTGTATATCCGGTGGAACGCGAAGACGCCGGTCGGGGTTCCGTCCCCTCTACTACTACTCCCCCGTAAACCCCTTCTCTCTGGGACACCCGTTTTTCCCTTTCCTTTATCTCCTCCAGAAACCATGATGTTGAAATGTAGAAGTTTAAAATTAAAAGTTTAAAGATGGGTTGAAAGGTGAAAACGGTGAAAACTCAAACCGTTGGAAGTGTGACTTAGGAAGTGTGACTTTGAAAATGAGGAGCGATTGTTTAAAACCGTACATTTTGTAGCGGTTATCCATAGAAACCGTTACAAAATTTGAATTTTTGTAACGGTTGCCATATCACCGCCACATGAACCGCTACAAAATAGCGGACCGTTGATATTCTGTAGCGGTTACGATGTAACCGCTATAGTAACCGATACAAAAAAGCTGACCCTTCAGATTCTGTAGCGGTTACGTAGTAACCGCTACAATATGTCCACATTCTGTAGCGGTTATTATCAAAAACCACTACAAAATGATTTTTTTCGAAAAAAAATTCCAAACTCATTAGTTAGATTCATAAAGTTTATGAATCAAACTAATTAGTTTGGTACAAATATTTAAAACCCAAACCTTCAATTCATTTAATTTTTTTCTTTAATTTTTCTAAAAGGTGGGGATTCGGACTCAATATAGTCGCCGATCTCCCACGAAAAACTGGCTGAGTCAATTTCATCAGAGATATTTTCGTGAGACAAAGGTGGCTATAATGGAACCCAATCTCCTGTCGTATGTTGGACTGTTCTCAGAGGAGTAGAAGTATTCACACCCCAAAGAAATGAGCAAACCTTGACTTGTGACTGAACGAATTGCCTCACAAAGATGAGAGAGGCAAATATCTGCAGCTCTTATCACCCGAGATAGGAGATCAGAGCTACTGATATATGCATTTCTTCGACGACCAAACGAGATAGTTCATTCAGTTACTAGTCGAAGATTTAGTAATTCCTTTAATTGTTATAATTGATGAGCTTAAACCCTTATTTATATAGTGAATATTTGTAGCGGTTTTCCTACAAACCGCTATAAAAGTTTTGCTTTTGACGCGGTCAAGGTCACCCTTCCTGGTAACCGTGACAAAATTGTGACCTTTCGTTTATTTGTAGCGGTTTCTATGACGTAACCGCTACAAAATCACCGTAACAATGTTGGCGCCAACGTTGGCGCCAATTTTGTAGCGGTTATACTCCAATAACCGCTACAAAATGCCCGCGACAAATATAGCCGAAGTCATGTCGTCATTGCTTCCGTTACTATTTAGTGGCGGTTTAGTGATAAAACCGTTACAAATTGGTATTTTGTAACGGTTATTGTGAACCGCGACTAATTAACCGTGACAAAAGATGGTTTTTTTTGTAGTGAACTACCATATTGGAAAGATCAATTGTTAAGACACAACCATGATGTCATGCATATAGAGAGGAATCTTTTTTGTAATATTTTGTACACCGTGATGGACATCAAGAGAAAGACGAAGGACATAGTCAATGCAAGACGGGACATAGAAATGATTTGCAGAAGGCCTGATTTGCATTTGCTGGTGGACAATGCCACGGGACAGACTTCCAAACCTAGCACGCTATACACATTCAACAAAGAGCAGAATTTAGAATTGTTGTGGTGGGTTAAAGATCTGAAACTCCCGGATAGTTATGCATCCAACTTGTCAAGATGTGTTGACATGCACGAGGTGAAGTTATTCGGGATGGAGAGTCATGATTGTCATATTTTTTTCAAGAGATTGTTGCTGTGGACCTTCAAAGGACTAACGAAGCATATATGGTTTATTCAGGCAGAATTTTCCATGTTCTTTAGAGAAATTTGTGATTCTGAGCTTAATGTTGAAAAGTTATGGCACCTGCAGGCGAGCATGCCAATAACGCTATGCAAGTTAGATATGGTGTTTCCTCCTAGCTTATTTGACTCAATGGAACATTTGCCTGTTCACTTGGCCTACAAAACAATGGTAGGAGGTCCGCAACAATATAGGTAGATGTATCTGTTTGAGAGGTAATATATATAATTCTTTCTTGCAGTTATTAATTCATCAGCATGGTGCTGCAGTTTATAAATACCCTATGATTGTCCATTGTAGGTTTTTACGCACTCTTAAGGATAAATCAAAAATCCAAGGTACGTTGAAGGATCTATCACTGAAGCATTTCTAGTCGAAGAGGCCACTAAGTTTGCATCATACTATTATCCCCCTGAAATGAATCAAGATGGAGAGGGATACCTCGCAATCATGATGGTAGTGAAACGAGTGATCAGATATCAATATTTAATTTTCCAGGTCGAGTGGTGGGAAAACATTTTAGGTCAACTCTGGAAGGAAGCGATAAGCGAGTAGCAGAGTGGTACATTCTAAACAATTGTGAAGAGGCCTCCCCGTACTTAAAGTAAAATTTCTTTTATTTTTACTGTTACGGTAAGTATTAAAGTATTAATTTCTTTTTTTTTCTGTCACAGTTACTTCTCTAATTGGGTCCGATCACAAAATCCTTTGATGTCGGATTACGAAGTTGAGCAATTCACAAACTCTGAGTTTCCTAGATGGTTTCGATCCTACTTCGTGCAAAATTGAACAGCTCCCCATGATGTTGCGTGGAGTTTATCTTATGGAGCTGCAACAGTTGTTACCTAGTGCAAAAAATATATAATCAATCGGTATCAGTTTGCAACTGTTGAAGCGAACACAAATACACTATGTTGCAATTACAATGTATATTGTCGAGGTGGCCAAGTTGACGGGGTTGAGGGCGACTACTACGGGAAGTTAATTGACATAATTCAGCTGCATTACCAGTGGGACAAGGTGGTGACTCTTTTTAAATGTGAGTGGTTTGATAACACTCCGCGTGGGACAAAAGTGGACAAATACGAAAATGTTGAGATCCATTGGACAAGGAAATATATGGTTGGTTATGACCCATTCATCCTTACGCAACAAGCGGAATAAGTTTACTATACATTATACCCCACATCCCGCCAAGGATGGAGGGGAGTTATCAAAACCAAAGCATGAAATATTATACCCTAAACAGAGCCTCTATCCGTGAATGTATCTATCACATATATGTATATGAGCAGCAGAGAGTTAGTGTTACAGTACGCGAACGTACCTTCGTTGACGAACGTAGGTATTTTTGGCGGAAAACGGCACGTTTGACGGAAAATTGTACTTTTGACGGAAAACGGAAAACAGCACGTCAGACAGCGGTTCGACAGGGGTTTGACAGCGGTAGGTGATCACAGATATCCTAGAAGGATATTATCACATTTATCAGTGATCAACATCATAACATGCATTTTAGGTGCAAATTACCATTTTGCCCCTAGTTGACTAATCGGCGAAATTTCGCCAGAGCTTCGCTACTTTGACTCTAATCTTCCAAAATTTTGCCATATCTCTAACTCCAACATGACTTTCGAAATTAATACCTTAAATACTCCTAACACATGATATCTAATCATACTTGGAAGATTAAAGATCAAACTAGCATTTCTACTCTAACTACCGAAAGAACTACCGAAGCTTAAGACTAAGGACCGAAGAACTTACTCAGAGCTTCGCTGCGAATTTCCCCGGACTCCTTCTCCTCTCTTCTCTCTAGGAAATTTCGAACTAGAGCTCTTGAAATGGTGTGAAGATTTCAAATGAAGGCTTGGGGTATTTATAGGGAAAATTCGGCTACTATTCATGCTTTGTCAGACGGATTCTGGACCGTAGGATCGCACTTCGTTGAGATGGCACAATCTTGGTCATCCAACTCACCTCCTTACATCATCATTCAACGCCATGATGTCATGCCAATGATGTCACCCATGTACTTTGATGATGTCACTTACTTCCTCAAGAAGTTTTATACCGATAAAGTCCCTGTTCGGTGTCCTAATCGCGTAATCTTGTAAAATCTCAAAATTCCGGGAACATAGCCCTGAAGATCTTTTCTTCCTATTTCAAGATACTTGGGTCAACTAAATTTTTGATCCCATTCAGGGCCTCCTATTTCACTGAAGATTTTGGATAATCGTCTTCGGTTACGGAAGTGACTTCCGAAAACACCAACTTCTGGACAAAAATTCACTGATTCGTAAAATGTCCAGATGTTTATCAACTCATCCCCAGATATTGAGTTATGATTTATTTTCTATAGGTTTTCATTTCTACTATCTGTCTTATTTCTTTTTCGTCTTATTACATAAGCATTCCGCCGGTTACGGAAATGATTTCAGAGACAGCCCACTCCGAGATAAAAATTCACTGGTCTATAATATACTCTGACTTTAGAACCTTAGTTAATGGTTTTCTAGATAGGATTTAATCTCTATCGGTGGTCATTTATCCTATTTGCTTTTTCACAAAATATCACAATTTATATTAATATAATATTCTATAATATCATGATATTTTTGTGTTCAATTCTTATCCCTTCATGCTCAAAATTTCGGTCAACAAACCAGGTCTTTTTTTATTTATTATAGTTTTTATTTAATTAATTAATATAAAATAATTATTTAATAATTATTTTATATAATTTTTTACAAAATTTCCCTATTGGTCCATACATGTTTTTAGGCTTAAAATTATTTAATCTCATACATTTTTCTTAATATTTTTCCAATAATTAACAAATATATTTTATGCTAATTTTAGCAGTAAACCACTAATTATAGGGTTTTACATAATTATCTTTGGATTTTCCTTTGTTTAAGCTCAAATAATTAGCCAATAATTATTTAATTAATTACCCACTAATTGTTGATAATTTTCTTAATTAGAATAACTCATTACCGCACAACTTTTGTACTGACATTAGTATTTTATGTCTCATGCATTATATTGAAATTCACGGGGGCATTTTGGTCATTATATTACTTTTTAATTTTTCCCCCTTTATTTTTCCAAGGTTATATTTTATTAAATTACCAAAATTAGAGACAATATACTCCCTTAATTTTAATAATTATTTTATTGCCTCTAAGGATTTATCACAGTATTTTATAACTCTTAGTTCAATTAGGGCATTTTAGCACTTTATTTCTTCTAATTTCACTAGAAACTGCCCTAGAAATTATAATAAATCCCTTCCCATATTTGAGACCTCATATTTACCTATTGTCAATAGGTATAATTTTCCTAATTTTTGATATTTACCCTAAGTCAGTTTTTAGGGTATTACAGTGAGTGTGTGTGCCGTCTATATTTCTTATGTCATTTCTTTATATTATTTCTTAAATAAAAATATCAAAAAAAATTCAATCAGTACTTTTTAAAAATAAAAAATAAAGTTGCAAAAATACTTTGGGAAGTACTCTTTTTCTCAGGAGTCAGTTATATAAACGCGTAAATTTTTAAAGCTATAGGAATAGCACAGATTTCCTCTTCTGCTATTACATCATACATTCATGTGTTGTATTTGAATATGTTGATTCTTCTACTTTGAATCAATGTTTTAAAAGTCGGATTCAACATCAAATTAAAAAGATCAACGGATGTCAATTTTCATGATTCACCCGTTTGACAGTCACTTTGTTAAGCTCACGATAGTCGATACAGAGTCGGAAACTCCCATCTTTCTTTTTCACAAATAGCACTGAGGCTCCCCATGGTGATACACTGGGTCGAATGAACCCCTTCTTTAGAAGTTCTTCTAATTGCTTCTTCAACTCTTGCATCTCGTTTGGCGCCATGCGGTACGACACTTTTGATATTGACCCTGTGCCAGGCATCAATTCAATAGTGAACTCCACTTCCCTGGGAGGAGGTAGCTCAGTGAGATCCTCCGGAAATACGTCAGGAAACTCATTCACCACAGGAATATCCTTGAGTGAAAGTTCGGCTTCTGCCTCGACTGAGAAGAATACCATATATGCTTGGCATCCTTGCTTCATGCATCTATCAGCTTCCGTAGCAGAGAGAAAATTCAGGCTCACGTCAATCTTATCTCTGCTAGGTGAATCGGGAAAATATATCCTCCTACTACCACAGTCGATCATTGCACTATTTGCCGTTAGCCAATTTAGACCGAGTATGACGTCGATGCCATCGAGTGGTAATCGGATAAGGTCCACTTTAGAAACTCGTCCATCCACATTTGCAGTACAATTAAAACATGCATCAGAAGCTAAAGATTTCACGCCAAGCGGTGTAGACACTACCAGATCATAAGGTAACCTATAGGCATGCATTCCTAAACGATTTGCACAATCATAGGAAATAAATGAATGACTGGCACCCGAATCATACAATGCCTGAAGTAGATTCCCATTAAGATAGATAGTACCTTGGACCATCTCCAGAGATTTTCTAGCCTCTTCATTGGTCAGCGCAAAAATCTGGCCTGAGTTCTGTGGTCTAGTCTTTGCAGCCTTCTCAAGATAATCCCGGCTGAAGTGTCCAGGCTTCTGGCATCTGTAGCAGATTTGCTTCCCATCACAATTAACTCCCGGATGGTACTTTTTACACTTTGGACATGATTGGGATCCCGTTTGTTTGGAATAGTTCTGTTGTCCGTCCTGGAATGGTCTCTTGTTCCCGCCTTGGGGGTTATTCCATGGTGCCTTCCTCTTCTGTGAGGAATTTCCCGGTTAGACCCACCACGACCTGCATTGCTACCGTCGGAGTTTCGGAATCTACGCAGCTCTTTCAAATTGCGCTCAGTCAATCGGCAAGATTCCACAGATTGAGCCATATCAGGAAACCGCTGAGATACCAGTCTTGCCCTTATATCGTACTTCAGCCCGTAAATCAACCTATTCGCCTTCCAGCTCTCGTTATTAGTACTCTTTAGGTACGATGAATACCGCGACAGGTTGGTAAACCGAGCAAAGTAATTGTCAAAGGATTCCTCAGGACCTTGCTGGATGTGAAGGAACTCCTCCTCCATAATCACTTGTATCGAGGGAGGGAAATATTGCTCGTTGAACTTCTCCAGGAACTTCTCCCAAGTGACAGGACAATACCGGGTCTGCAAGGTCGTAGCAACGCTCTTCCACCATCTATGTGCATCTCCTTAAAGTTTATAAATTGCAAGTTGGGCTTTACAGTTTTTTGGGCAGTCTATGACGTCAAAGATTTTATCCAAACTCGTCAGCCAGTCTTCAGCCAAATCGTTCTTTCCACGGAAAGCGGGTGGCTTGAGTTTGCAAAACTGGTTGACCCAAAATTGTGGTCTCCCTTACTCTCCCTCGTCGAGGAGGTGACCGAGATCTATCAGACTCCTCGTGTTCCTCATTGTTTCCCTCTCTTTGCTCATCTTCTTATTCTTCATCACTTCGCCCTTCCTCAGTTTCCCGATCTTCTTGTTGTCTTTTATCTTGTCTTTCCCGTCTTTCTTCTATGAGTACGTCTATAAGAGCCCTCTGTTCTTGCAGAGTTGTTTGCATCTCCTGTATCTCGTTCTGTTGATTCAGTAATTGATTTTGTTCGGGTTGGTTTGGTATTTGCTCTTGTTCAAGGTCGGGTATCGGTCTCATCCGAGGTTGTCTGCCTCTACCTCTTCCTTGGCCTCGGCCTCTACCTCTAGGTGCTCCGGCGCCTCTTATATTTGCCATTTTTCCTTTACTTAATAATGACAGATATAACTATCAGAAATAACACAACAATTGGCACCAAAAACACATATATTCATTGCATAATATTTGTACAATAAGTATTGACCTAGTAGTTGGTCATATCCTAAACTTTTTCATACAAGTCAATATATTACAGCCCCTTTATTCAAAAGTATTATACATCCCCTCAGGGTTTTAGAGAGGTTTTATACACACTATACTGTCTAGCTTCTATTGTCCTTCCCACAGCTTTCTTCAACCGTTGTTCCCCATCTATATGTGCTGGCGAACCAAGCATTTCAGATAACGGAAGTGGATACGGATACCCAAAATAGGCCCTTCGTCAAGCAGTTCGTTTATGATTCTTGCCCAAAGGCGAGTTCGAGGGAAATAAAATAGGGTGGATCTAATCCAATCCCCAGGTGAATAACGGCCACGATTGGCTTGGTAACTCTTAACTTGACTCAGGAACATCAGATACCTACCCCTAATGGTTTCAGTGGTTATCTCAGCATTCATGTAATATGACTCTAATTCCCATGTTAGTGTCACATTCTCACCCAAGAGGTAACGATAGTCGTCAGGGGTGGCTTCCTCATCATCTAAGTTCTGGATTTCGGGGTAATCAAAATTATCCCCTACAGATGAATGGGTTGACTCGGTAGGGCTCCCTGGTTCAGGGTGGTATTCTGGTTCTGGGTCATTTAAGTGCTTAACTGGGAAATCAGGGTTGTATCGTAGTTCGAATGGTACATGGGAGCATGGTATGCTGGAATAAGTGGGGGTTCTGGTTCAGGTGGAGGATAGATCGGGTCAGGGTTCAGCCTCCTTCCTACTATTCCTGGTACTACGGACCTTCTAGCGGTACGTCTCATCTTTCCATGATAGAGGGTATATGGATTCTCATCTCTGTCCATCTCTACACATTACACCAAGGTTATGTAAGTACTCATTTTCAAAATGTGATCAAAGTTAAAAGGCTTTTGAACCTAACTCTGTTAACCGAACAGAATGGTCAGGTAAGTGTCTATCATGGGGGCCTCACCGAGTTCACGGTGACTAATTGGCTTACCCACATAGACTAGCCTTGCCTTCGGCACCAAACTGTTCGAAATAACATAGTTAACTTCATGCCAGAATGAATGCTCTGATACCAAAAATGTAACATCCCATTTTTAAAGCGGAAATTTTTTTTTTTCAATTAGAGTAGAGCATTGGAGCGAGTGAGTAACTGAACCATAATAAAACATTAACCATAATATAATAGTAATGATACAGTCGTCCTAGTGTTCAAAAGTAAATACATAAACGATAAGTAAATCTCTGTCCGGAAGCCTACTCTTGCTGCTTGCCTCTATCACCAATCCTTGGTCCTCCCGACCCTGAAGCTACAGCTAAGATCCAATTCCCATTTGGATCTCAGGTAACGGTTAACCTTATGCTCAAATAAAACAGTATATGGACAACAGATATTCATGAACAATACAGCAGCATATCACTACATAAGCACAGAGTAGATGCATGATCATATCAATGACAGAACATAAGCAAAGAGCAGTATGTAAAGTCCCACAACAACAGTCTGCACATACCCAGTGCCACGATCACAACACGTGTCCTCAGCGCTAGGAAAACATAACGGCATTATTATGACTATAACCCGTGTAAAGCTGTATGTATAAATGACGACCCTAAACAGAGCCTCAGTCTATGAACGTATCTATCACATATATGTATATGAGCAGCACAGAGTTAGGGTTACAGTACGCGTCCGTACCTTGGTTGACGATATTCGGTACTTTTGACGGAAAACGGTACGTCTGTCAGCGATATGACAGCGGTACGAAATCACATATATCCTATAAGCGTAATATCACATTTATCAGTGATCAACATCATAACAGGCATTTTAGGTGCAAATTACCATTTTGCCCCTAGTTTGACTAATCGGCGAAATTTTGTCAGAGCTTCGCTACTTTGACTCTAATCTTCCAAAATTTTGACATATCTCTTACTCCAACATATTTTTGAAATAAATATCATATTTAAACCTAAAAATGATATCTAAATCATACTTGAAAGATTAAAGATCTAACTAGCATTCTTACTATAACTATCGAAATAACAACTAAAGCTTAAGACTAAGGACCGAAGAAATTACCCAGGGCTTCGCTACAACTTTCTCAAGAGCTCTTCCTTCCTTCTCCACTCCAAGATTTCGAACTAAGGCAAGAGGAATTGGTGAGGATTTTGAAAAATGGATGAAGGCTATTTATAGAGGAATTTTGGACACTATTCACACTTTACCATATTGATTCCTAACCATTGGATTCAAAACTTTTGAAATGGCACAATCTTGGCCTTTGATTCATGGGTGCCGACCCCCCCCCTTTTTGCTCATCAATTGCATCATCAAAATGATGTCATACCTTTGCTTTATGGTCTTGTACCGATAAAGTTCCCTGTTCAGTGTTCTAATCACGTATTCTTAGAAAATCTCAAAAATCCGATAACATAGCCTCGAAGGTCTATTCATCCTCTTTAGAAATATCTAGGTTAAGAGAATTTTTGATCCCATTCAGGGCATTTCCTTGCCTGCTGAACATTTTCGGATAACCGTCTTCGGTTACGGAAATCACTTCGAGTAACATCATCTTCGGGACAAAAATTCACTGATTCCTAATATGTCCAGATGTTTTCCACCTAATCCAAGGATTTCAAGTTATGGCTTAGTTTCTATAGATTCTCGTTTATCTGATTTGCTTTTTGGATATCTGATAGCTTCTTAGCCAGTTTAGTATAACCGTTTTCGGTTACAGAAATAACTTCGGAGGTAACCTACTCCGAGCTAAAAATTCACTTGTTTATAATAAGTCCTTATGTTAGCTACCTAGTTCATGGTTTTCTAGATAGGATTTAATTTCTATCGGTTCTCATTTATCCTATTTGCTTTTTACAAAATATCACACTTTATATTATTATTTTATTCAATAATATCATGATATTTATTTTGCAAAATCTTCATCCCCTTTAGTCCAAATTTTCGGCCAGCCTTTTTTTTTCCTTTTTATTTTATTTTTCTGTTTTAAATTTATTTATATTATATTTATTTATCTAATATATTTTAGCAAAATTTCCCATTGGCTAATAGCTATTAACAAGGATTTTGGCATTTAAAATTACTAGAAATTCCATGGCCTTAGATCTTACTTTATTAGATTATGTCCTAACCCTTGATTAATATTTAATTTGTCTAAATTGATTTACAAGTTTAATTAGTGCCCTAATCACATGATTAGCAACCGTTTAGGATTTAGGGTTTTCATGTACTTAATCTCACCAATTTTTCTTAACCTTTTCTAATTAATTAGCAAGTATATTTTATGCTAATTTTAGCCATTAAAATTTAATTAAAGGGTTTTACATAATTATTCTTGGATATTTCCTTAATCATGCTTAAATAATTAGCCATTAATTATTTATTTAATCCCTTACTAATTGTTGATAATTTTCTTATTTAGGATTAATCATTATCTCACAACTATTTTACTGACATTGGTATTTTATGTCACATGCATTATATTAAAAATCATGGGGGCATTTTGGTCCTCAAAATACTTTTTGATTTTTGCTCTTTAATTTTTCCAAGGTTATAATTTAATAAATTACCAAAATTAGAGAAAATATACTCTCTAATTTTTAATAATTATTTTACTGCCTCTTAAGATTTATCTTAATTTCCTCAGGCTATTTTATGTTCCACAAGGGTATTTTAGGAATTTTAACACATTATTCCTCCTAATTCTCAAGAGATTTTCCTTATAAAAATAAGATATTTATAACCCAATATTTGAGACCATATATTCACCTATAAAAAATAGCCATTTATTTATCTCAATATAATATTACAGATAAATAAATATCCGGGTATTACACTATACATATATACAGTCATTTATTGTCAAAACTCAAAACTTTTCCAAAATCCTAATCTCAAAAAATTTCACTAATCAACTACCTAAGGGTATGTTTGGTTTGAGGGGAGGGGAGGGGAGGGGAGAGAAAAAAAGGAGAGGAGGGAAATTTTTTTTCAAAATTGAGTGTAGTGGGGCCCACAAGTTTTCCTCTCCCCTCCTTTTTTTTTCTCCCCTCCCCTCCCTCCCTCCCCTTCCCTCAAACCAAACATACCCTAAATGATCTCGTTGAAAAGATAAAAATATGTGGAATAACTTTCATGATGTAAGTTTTTTGAAAAGAAGTTAATTTAACTACTTAAATGAATAACATACCTCAAAAAATTCAAATATTCTCCAACTCTTCTTCTCTTCTCCCTTCTCTTTCACTCTCAATTCTCCCTTGATATCGCCTCACATCACCGTCCTAACACTCATATATATAGAAGAAGAGGGGGTTGGGCACAATCATGAGCCCTCTGAGCGGGGATTCGAACTTTGGTTCGTCATGTTATGAGGGACTAGCCCTTTCCGCTAGACCTAACACCATTGTTATTTTTATTTCTTTTATTTTTTAGTCCCTTTTCTATTTTTTTAGCAACTGTTTTTCAGCCCTTTTTTGTCTAGACAAAAGCCCATTACGTTTACTAAAATCGGGTCCAACCTCCAATCCAACTTGGCTCAATTGTTAAAATAGTTTTATAGGTCCAAACCGATTTACTAGTGAGTCTAATTGCCATTCCCAACTAGAGCCGGAATATCGGGCCAATCCGTTTAAACCCTGGCCCTTGAAGGATCAGGTTTATAAAATAAAGCTTCCAAATAAAGTCGGGCCTAAAAGAGCTAGCCCTGTAGGGCCGCAGGCTTTAAAGGGCCATGTTGCCCAGTATTCACTTACATAGTCTCACTTGTTTTTGTCATTCACTTCATGCCTCTCACCTCAATCTCACTTTCTCGACCGACAATAGTTTACTTTTGATTATGAATTAGTGACTATGTTTGTTTGTTGTATGATACATATTGTTTAGACCTTAATGTTGACAACATTTATTTGATAAATTAAAACTTTAATTGTTGTAATTTACTAATTATATTTTTTAAAAACATAGGAAAAATAGTTGAAATTTTAAAAAATAGCTTCCAACCCTGTAGGATCGGCCTTGGCCAACAAGCTCTCGAGTCAGGCCTTGAAAAACATATGTTTTTCTTACCCAGGCCAGCCCTGATTTCCAGCTTTATTCCCATCCCATTCTTTGGTCAATGTTTTGCATTTGACCAAGCAAGGTTTGACTGGGTCAATGTCAATGAGTTTTGTCTGTCTAGAGAGAGCGATTTCAGTATCCCCATTTGAAATGTCTATGTGTTTTTATTGATTTGATTTAATTCTTGTTATAAAAAAAATTAAAAGCATTAAAGTTCACATTTATAAAATCAGTTGTACACTTTGGCCACACGCTGTTCACACGCGTACACATAATTTTTCAAATCACATACAAGTAGTACATATGAATGTAAAGGTTAGAAAACACTTTACAGCCGAAAGCAAGCTATAGAATAAATTAACCCCGGTTACCTCAACTCCAAGCTAAACCTTATCTTGAGGAGTAAAACACAAATAGTCACCGGTCACAAGAAAACTCTACATTATCACAATTATAACTTACATAACTCAAAATACAAAAATTACACAAAAAATTGAAAAATAACAGTTTGGGGTTTAAATTTTAAAAATGACCGTTTAGTCCTTCAAATTTCATAAATGCCAATTTAGTTCTTCCAATTTCAAAAAAAATGACAATTCAGTCCTTCAAATTTCAAAACTAAATCGATTAAAATTTCCATAATATCTTCATTAATCCAAATAAATTATTTATGTAACATTTGATCAGTAGAAATACCAGGTAGGATATAAATCCTAAACTTCTTAAATAGAAAAATTAATTTAAATTCCTACAACAATCAATCAACAAATCTAAACTGATTAAAATTAGTTATTAATCGTTCTATACATGTATATAGTTTTCTATTGTCAAAACTCAAAAATTTTCCAAAATCCTAATCTCAAAAATTTTCATGAATCAACTACCTAAATGATCTCATTGAAAAGATAAAAATATGTGGAACAACTTTCATTATGTAAGTTAATTTTAAAAGAAGTTAATTTAACTACCTAAATAATTTTATAAAATAAATAACATACCTCAGAAAATTCAAATATTCTCCAACTCTTCTTTTCTTCTCCCTTCTCTTTCGCTCTCAATTCTCTCTTGATCTCGCCTCACATCACCATCCTAACACTCATATATATAGAAGAGGAGGAGGTTGGGCACAATCATGAGCCCTCTGAGCGGTGATTCGAACTTTGATTTGTCATGTTATAAGGGACTAACCCTTTCCGCTAGACCTAACACCGTTGTTATTTTTATTTCTTTTATTTTTCAGCCGCTTTTCTATTTTTTTTAGCAACTATTTTTCAGCCCTTTTTCGTCTAGACACAAAAGGCCATTACGTTTTCTAAAATCGGGTCCAACCTCCAATCCAACTTGGCTCAATTATTAAAATAGTTTTATCGTTCCAAACCGATTTACTAGTGAGTCTAATTGTCATTCCCAACTAGAGCCGAAAAATCGGGTCAGCCTATTTAAGTCCTGGCTTTTTAAGAGTCGAGCTTATAAAATAAAGCCTTCAAATAAAGTTGGGCCTAAAAGAGCCAGCCCTGTAGAGCCGCGGGCTTAAAAGGGGCTATGTTAAGCACGTTAATTTTTTTCTTAAACTTGTCAAGTTGGTAGTTGCCCACTTGCTTTGCTGACTGAGTCTGACCGTGAAGAAAGCTACTTGCCTACCATGTTGCCCAGTATTCACCTACATAGTCTCACTCATTTTTGTCATTCACTTCACGCCTCTCGCCTCAATCTCATTGTCTCGGCCAACAATAGTTTACTTTTTATTATGAATTAGTGATTATGTTTGTTTGTTGTATGATGCATATTGCTTAGACTTTAATGTTGACAACACTTATTTGATAAATTAGAACTTTAATTGTTGTAATTTACTAATTATATTTTTTTTAAAAACACAAGAAAAAAGTTAAAATTTTAAAAAATAGCTTCCAACCCTGTAGGGCCGGCCTTGGCCAACATTCTCTCGAGTCAGTCCTTGAAAAATAGATGTTTTTCTTACCCAGACCAGCCCGAATTTCCAGCTTTATTATTCCCATCCCATTCTATGGTCAATGTTTTGCATTTGACCAAGCAAGGTTTGACTGGGTCAATGTCAATGAATTTTGTCTGTCTAGAGAGAGCGATTTCAGTATCCCATTTTGAAATGTCTAGGTTCACTCAGTTAAATTTAAAGCATTAAAGTTCACATTTATAAAATCAGTTGTACACTCTGGCCACACGCTTGTTCACAAGCGTAATACTATTTGTTGGGTATAAAGATCTCAAACGTACCAATTCCATTCAAAATAGTCAAAATGTAATATAAATTTTCAAAAAAAGTAATATGTATGATTAAAAATGAAGGAAAAACATATTAAAATTTAACGCGTCAAAATTTTGTCAAGTCTTTCGTTTGTCTTGGAAAAACACTCAAGTCGTCAACTCCATTGTCCTAATGTGTTAATGAGTTTCCGTTCTCAAGGGCTTGTTAGACATGAAAGGAGTGGAGGGAAATTTTTTGGAATTAGATTTAAGAAAATTAGAGAAGTGAGTTAAATTTAATTAATTTTTTCTTATTTTATCTTATATCTTCTCTTTATTAAAATTTTATTACCCCACTTCTCTAACTTTTTTAAATCTAACTCATACAAATTTTTCCTCCTTCGAAAAACCCACGACTCTAATATAGTTGTGCAAACTTCTACTCCTGCCTGCCATGGCCACTTCTACCTTGTCACTTCAAAAACATATTTTTATAAAACAACTATCCTGACAGGATTGTTTTTCTTTTCAAAACTTATTTTTTAAAACTATTTTATAAAACTACGTTGAAAGAAAAAATAGAAAACGGAAACCAACAAACCTACTATCTAACTAGGGGCGGATCTTTTAAGGGACTAGGGGGGCCATTGCCCCCCCCCCCCAAAAAAAATTTTGTTTAGAATTTTTCTTAATTTTTTTTAATATAATGTAAAATTAAATTTTGGACTCCCAATTCCCTCCCTCTTTTTATATCTTTGGGGCTTATAATTCAAGTTGTGTTCTATGTGGAGTCTTATATGATTTATGTTAATCTTGTCATTTTTTTCTATATTTCATTCTAATTACCTGAAATTTTTAGTTTATTAGTGAAATTTACTTTTGTGGTGTATTCTTTAGTATGTTTTTACCCATTTTACACTACACATGTGATGAAGTTTATTGATTTTTCATTTTAAACCTCAGCCTCTTACCTTCCAATGTTGTGGACTTCAATTACATGAAATCTATGGTTGAACCAAAGATTCACAATCATATAAATTAAAGCTTCTTGCCTTCCAATGTTTGTGGTGTATTTTTTTATATTATTTTCTTTTCTGGTTTATATTCTTTTATTTTTTAATGCATATAAAACTTTCCTTTAAAAAAAAAAATTTGAGGGCGCTGCCCCCGGATCCCCCACCATTATTTGGCCCTCCAAATTTTTGTCCTAAGCTCCGCCCCTGTATCTAATACACCATTGTGTTGCTTAACAAAGAAAACTTTCTAGACTCTAGTGTCTATTATGTAAGTTAACCTTAGGAACTAAGGGTGAGATATGTTAGGATAGGATTTACCAAAGAGGGAGATAAACTAAGCAATAATAGAAATTTAATCAACTTGAAAAAAAAAAACAAAATAAAATAAAGATAGAGTAAGAAAGATATCACTGACATTAATGTCAAAATGTAGAAGGAACACGTATTGAGTTAATATTGAATCTGTTCAATCCATTTGATCTACATCCTTTCATCATATCCTTTTTGGAAATTTCACAGTACTTTCCAAGATTGATATGGTCCTTGACGCCTCAATACAACAACTCACATGCCCTCTCCTTTGGATATTCACCCTCCCTAACAACTATCAGTGTATACCAATTCGTCTCAAGATTCCAGTGACTTAGAGTCAACACAAACAATAATGAAAGTGTTAGAAAATCTCTCCCTCTCACTCTCTCACTCATTAGTTTGAAACAGAAACATCACAAAACAATATCCTATAAAAAAATCAACAAAATTCTTCAACAAGAAGAGCATCGAACCCAGTAAATCGAATTGCCTCAACAAAAGGCCTAGAATTTCGAAACTTCCCCACTTCTCTGTTTTGGACTAAACAATACAAAAGAGAAAAAAAGAAAATTGAAAGAAGCAAGACGAGGCATAATCACAGAATATTCAGGGAGATGGCTCGTCGGAGCGAGCCAATCTTAGAGCCGCGCGATCCCTTAAAATCCCATTATACAGAGCAACTCTGTTCGCAGGCATTCCTCTGTTCTCTTCATTCCCACGATTTCGAACATTCGTTTCTGATGACACTCTGTAATTTCTTCTAACTTCTCTGGTTCGTTCTTCTCTTCTTGTTCTTGATGGCACGTCCACGTCCTCAGCGAAGTGAACCTTCTTCTTCTGCTTCTTCTTATTCTTCTCATCTGCTCAAGAAACAGCACAAAGATTGAAGATTTAAGCATGGTGAACCAATGCGTTTGAATAAAATAAAAAAAAAACAGGGGATTATGGGGTTAATTACCTGAGGCGGATGATATGCAAGATTTCTTGAGACGCGATGCAAGGAGGAGGATGGTGCCAGAGATTACTGCGGCGGCGGCGGCCAAGACCACATGTTCTTTCCTCATCATTGAAGAGTTGGTCAGGTCAGTCAGGAGAGGAAGACGCAGTGAAGGAAGAAAAGCGAATGAACATGGCTATGGTTTAGGAATTATATTATGGCCGTGGCGAAGTATGAATGAGAAAGATACATGAATATTGTAAACGAATCAAATAGGATATTATAAAACTAATGCTATATATTAATATAATTGATTTTTATATAAAAATGGGGGGGAAAGGGAAACCCTTCCTTAAAAATTTTATTGGTGGGGACGATTTAATACATTTTTGTATATAGAAAAAACCGGCACTTTTGCAAGTCTTTTGGGGGAAAAGGATTATCTCAGAAGCGGAAGCCTCCTCATCCCTCAGTATCCTAATCTGGGCTGTCCAATATTTGATCCAAGGGTAAAAAAAAATCTGGACCCTTGGATCTAATATTGGACGACCCAGATTGAGGGATACTGAGGGATGAGGAGAGAGGGGATACTGAGGAAATCCGGATCCGTCTTTTGGTACTCTGATCTGATTTAGATCCTTAATTAGCCCCAATTAAATTTTCAATTGGAGAGAATCCCCAATCTTGTTTTAGCCACAGTTCTATCTTATTATTGTTTAAAAAAAAAAAAAAATAACTCAAAGATGGGATTGTGGCCGATGAAACCTTTGCCCGCAACCAATTTCCAGAATTGTTTTTCTTGTAGTACTATCTTCATCACTTATCTGGCTTCATTAAGATAGATTGCAGAAGGGTCTAGTGAGGGAGCACTATTTCTTTCGAAAATTTTGCCCAACTTATAAATCTATGGTGAAAAAAATTTAGATAGATGCTATGTAGGTATGCCACCTCTGCATATAATTGGTTAATACCGTTTGATCGTTTGGGTTGGTATTAGAGAAGTGAGTTAAAAAGATTTAATTAATTTTTCTTACTATTTTATCTTATATCTTCTCTTTATTAAAACCCTTCTCTAACTTTTTTAAATCTAAATCATACAATCACTACTACAAAATACTCAAAAGACGACCTTAATTAGACCCAATTAACGTCCATCTTCACAGGGACGTCTGGGAGGGAGTCGTTGATTTGGGCCCTAAAAGGCGACCTGAAGAAAAATCAGATCGCCTATTAATAGGCGACCTGAACCCAAATCGTGTCGCCTATTAATAGGCGACCTGAATAAACTCAGGTCGCCTCTTATGAGGCGACCTGAACTTTATTCAAGTCGCCTCTTATGAGACGACCTTATTTCTATTCAGGTTAGCCGTCGCTCCTCTTCCCCAGTCCGCCCCGAATCCTTGTTCTTCCCCATCTCATCGCCAATCCATCTCATTGTCATCTTCCCAAATCATTTTAACCTCACATTAATCCTAAAAACAACAAATATGTAATAATGAATCAACCAGCATAGACCAACAAGAACCGGTATATATAGAAATCCATGAACAAAATTTAGATAAAAGTTAAGAAATAAAATCAAGGGAAACTAGGGTTCGTTAGGTGCTTGAGCTTAATGAACAAAGAAGAAAAATTGGGAAATAATTTATCAATAGAAGGGGAAATCATAAACAATAATCAGATCTAAAGATTAAAAATAAAAGAAACCAAAAAGCAAACCTCTATCATCCGGAATATATCCCAATCTTGCATTGAGGTGTTGGAGATAAGATTGATTGGCTATCGGTGCAAGAGACCACACTAATGAGGAGAGGGGTTTGAGGGCGTTCTTGTCGGCGCAAGAGAGGGGCTTCGGTGGAGATGGAGATGCAACCATTAACGCTGAGAGAGGGAGACTGAGACTAGAGGCGGAGTCGGCGGAAGAGGGAGACTGAGACTAGAGGCGGAGTCGGCGGAAGAGGGAGACTGAGACTAGAGGCGGAGTTGAGTCGGAGTCTGGGTGAGAATGACTGAGAATGACGGCAGAGGACGAGGGAGTCTGGGTGAGAATGAATGAGAATGACGGGGAATTAGGTTTAAAATTATTTAAAAAAGGCGACCTGAACACTAAATCAGGTCGCATATTAATGAAAATAGGCGACCTGATATACATTCAGGTCGCCTATTTTCTAAAATCGGGCACTTTTTTTTTTTAAAATAAATTGATGCAAATAGGCGACCTGAAGTGTAAATCAGGAATAGTGGAGAATTTTTTTATTTTCTGCCGCTAAATATTTCCCACCATATTTTATCCTTGGCGCCAAGATAATTAATCAGATTTTAGGCGTCTTGAATTACATACAGGACGACAAAAATAAATTTTAGAAGTCCTAAATTACTATTCAGGACGTTGAAGGCTCCTTTTCCTTAAATATAATTACAAAAATGCCACTTCCTTCATATTTTACTACCTGTTTTCAATTTAGGACGTTTTTTAGGGTAGTAGTATCCAATTTTTGTAGTAGTGAATTTTTTCCTCCACTGCAAAACCCACGACTCTAAATTAGAGCCGGGAAATCGGGCCAAGCCCATCAGGCCGGCCCGTTTAAGCCCTGGCCCTGTAGGGCTCGGGTTTGAAAAATAGGCCAGAAACACTACTAGAAAAATGTTAAATAGCGACGGATTTTGCGACGGAATTTTTTCCGTCGTAAATTTAAGGGAATTTGCGATGGAAAATCAATTTCCGTCGCAAAAAATTCAATTTGCGACGGACTCGATATTCCGTCGCAAATTGCGACGGACTCCCTAGTCCGTCGCAGGAAATTTGCGACGGAATGATGAGTCCGTCGCAATTTGCGACGGACGTTGGACTGCGACGGACTCAACGTCCGTCGCAAATGGACTGCGACGGACGGGGCGAGTCCGTCGCAATTTGCGACGGACTCGGCCGTCTGTCGCAAACCGTCGGTGGGCACCGACGGTTTGCGACGGAACATAGGTCCGTCGCAAAAAAAATTTGCGACAGACCTTAGATCCGTCGCAAACCGTCGGTGGTTTGCGACAGATCCAAGGGATCCGTCGCAAAAAGGCGGACAAAATGTCCGCCTTTTTGCACCCTAGGTCCGTCGCAAAATATTGTTTTGCGACGGACCCAATTCTGTCGCAGAACACTGTTTTGCGACGGAATTTTGGGTCCGTCGCAAATTTGCACTTAAACACCCCCCCCGATTTTTCACTCACTCTCACGGTTTACGCTCTCTCCTGCGTTTCTCTCTTTCCGATTGTAAGCTCCGGTCAGTGACTTTCCGGCATCTTCTCCTCTTCTCCGATCGATCAGTTTCCGGCGTCATTCCTTTTGTTCCGGCCGATCAGTTTCCGGCCTCTTTTCTTCTCTTCTTCATTAACTGCATTTCAAGTAAGCTAACTCTCTTCTTCCTCTTTTTTTTTTTTCTACATATATATGGGTGGATTTGATATTCTTTTTTATTTTTTGTTAAGTATTATGTTGATTTATGATAATGTATGATAATATTTTGTGTTAATTCTTTGATGTTGGTGAAATTATATATGATTGATTCTTCATTTTTAATATTTAGAATATTAATGTTGTTTATAGTGTTTTTTGTATGTATGATAATGTATGATCATATTTTGTATCATTATTTGTTTATAGTGTTTTTTATTAGTGGGTAATGATACATAAGTCTATATAAATAGGATGATTTTGAATTATATATAGATTAAAATGTAGTTATTATGTATATAGATTAGTGTATGTAAATTAAAATGTATATGGTATTCATAACCTTCAAATGAGAAAAATAATTTGTAAAAAGTGAAATTGATAAATTAGAGAATGAATTAATTAACATAATTTGTATGAAATATGTATGTTAGTAGAAAATTATAAGTTACATGATTTTAAAGAAGAAAGATAAGAGAATTAATTAATTAATTAACATAATTTGTATGAAATGTGTATGTTAGTAGAAAATTATAAATTACATGATTTTAAAGAAGAAATATAAGAGAATTAATTAATTAATTAAGTATTTAACATAATTTGTTTGAAATATGTATGTTAGTAGAAAATTAGAAATTACATGATTTTAAAGAAGAAAGATAAAGAGAATTAATTAATTAATTAATTAATTAACATAATTTGTATGAAATATGCATGTGTTAGTAGAAAATTATACATTTGATAAGAGAATTAATTCATAACAATGACTGTGGATAATTTAAAAAATATTGCATTTAAATTTTTTATTTGAATTTTTTTTTATATTTGTGGCATGTTGAGATGTTAATTCGGTTAGGAACTGAATTAGATAGGAAGTATGGAAGGCAACCATGATAGAAGTTGGATGTACAATCGTCTAACTGATAAAAGAGAACTAACGCAAGCATTCTTGGCGGGTTTGGAAGAGTTCATCCAATTTGCTTTGGCGAATTCAAATAATTCAAGTAGGGAGATCAGGTGTCCGTGTGCCAAATGTAGGTGTTTAAGATTTAGGGATACGGGCAATGTCAAAATTCATTTGTGTCAAAAGGGATTCATGAAAGATTATAAATGTTGGAGCACTAATTGTTCGTTATTGATTTTCAGCGCCAGCATATGACATTGCCTGAACATCGTGCAGAACTGAAAGCAAATTATAATCATAAGGGAGGCCGGTATTTGACTCAAAAGCTTTATGGCTTGAGAAATAAAAGAGGCAAGAAAGACTGGATTTCCCAGGACACTGTAGACGAATTAATGCAGAATTGGGCCACAAATGAACAGTTTCAAAACATGAGCACGAAAAATAAGCAAAACAGGGCCAAAATGGAAGGACCGTCATATGCTGGTGGCTGCATTCCTATTAGTGAGCATCGACGGAAAATTGTAAGTACACATTATTTTCTATTTAGGTATTTGATATTTTGTACTTTGAAGTAATTAATTAAGGTCATCATCTGCGTTTGCAGGTAGAGTCTGGGGAAGTTCCTGAAGGATCAATTGAGTGGGCTACCTTTGAGCGGACCCATTCCCGGCAGTTTGAAGGGAGTGAGAGAGAATGGATTAGCCAAAGGGCGCAGCAAGTAGCGGTTAGACATTTATTGTCTTTATTACTTGTTTTATGCACCACCATATTTATTTCATTTTACATGTCTTATAAGCTATGTATTTTTGTGCTTGTAGGAATCCTTTCAGAAGCTGTCGCAGGAGAGAGAGTCGCAGCTTGGGGTTGGCCCCACATCCTCTCAGTCCGACAATGAGAGTCTGTTCTTTGAGGCCGCAGGAGGATTTAACAAGAAAGGGAGAGTCTTTGGATACGGTGCCTCTACTGGCCGACTGAAGCAATCAAAGCGCTCCTCATCCAGCACTGGAGGTGTTTCTCCAGGTACACGTAATACATTTGATATTGATAATTTTCATTCTCCTGAAGAAGATGAAGGCGTTAGTGGAGGAGCAAGCAACACAGATGAGTCAGCAACAGGACATCATGAGGCAGGAGATGCTTCAGGAACGAGAGAGGATGGAGCAGGCGATGAATCAGGAACGAGAGAGGATGGAGCTTGCGATGCAACAGGAACGGGAGAGGACGCGACAGCAGATGAATCAGCAAGCGGAGAGGGTCGGCTCCTGGTGATGATGACCATGCGGGTGATGATGATGATGATCACAATGCTGATGTTTAGACTACTTTTTAGTATTTGCTCCTTACAACATTATTATATATATTTTGTTTTCTCTATGTAAACGCTTTTTATTATATTCATGATACTTTTGCATTCAATTTTCAAGAAAAAAAAATTAAAAAAATTAAAACAATTAAAAAAATTAAAATTTAAAAAGATTCAAAAAATAAAAAAAATAATAATAAAAAAATAATTTTTTTTAATAATTTTGCTACGGAAATGGTTTCCGTAGCAAATTCTACGGAATAGCATTCCGTAGCAAATTGCTACAGATTTCTATTCCGTAGCAAATTGCTACGGATGGCATTCCGTAGCAATTTGCTACGGAATCTAAATCCGTAGCAATTTGCTACAGATTTAAAATTCCGTAGCAAACTTTGCAACGGAAAAAAATCCGTAGCAAATTGCTATGGATTTGAATTCTGTAGCAAATTTTGCTACGGAATTAAAAATCCGTAGCAAAAATTGCTACGGAATTTCAATCCGTAGCAATTTGCTACGGATTTTTCAAATCCGTAGCAATTTGCTACGGATTTTCGAAATCCGTAGCAAATTGCTACGGGGTTTTTTGCATCGGAAAAAATCCGTAGGAAATTCTGTAGCAAATCGATTTTGCTACGGAATTTTGACATTTTTCCGTAGCAAAATCGATTTGCTACGGATTTTTTCCGTAGCAAAAATCAATTTTTTTTGTAGTGAAATTTGAAATTGGCCCTGCAGGGCCGGCCCTGTAGGGCCTCGGGCTTAATCGGGCCGGCCCTACAGGGCCTCGGGTCGGCCCGTTTAACTGTAGCATTTTTTTTAAAAAAAATTAATTACCTAAACTTCCACTTAATGAATGTGTTTATTTGTAATTACTTAGATTTCTTTAGTTTAAACTATAACCCTTTTTTTATGTTTATTGTTATTCTGTATTAAAGCACATAATTAGTTATTATAAATTTTAAAGAAGGGATATTTTCATATTAAATAAACACATACTTTGATATTACAATATTATATAAGTAATAAATTATAAATACATTTTGTCTAAAATAAGTATAATTATTTTTACCTGTCAGTAAAATCATGTCTGAACCGAAGGAATCTGCAGACACACACAAAATTACGAGAGGGAAAGACATTTTGTCGTGGGCATACATAAAGCAATTCCTTTGTTTAATATTTTTTTTTTAAAAAAGGAAAAAACATATTCTTTGTGTTTATTTATTTTTTATTACGAATTAATAAATGTTTTTATTTGTTGAATGATTTATATTGTTTAGATATTAATGTTGATAACATTTATTTGATAAATTGGAACTTTAATGGATACAATTTACTAATTATATTTGAAAAAAATCGAAGGAAAAATAGTTAAAATTTGGAATAGTAATTTTCAGGCCCTGTAGGGCCGGCCCTGGCCCTGGTGCTATCGGGCCGGGCTTTGAAAAACAAATGTTTTCCTTACTCCAGGCCCTGTAGGGCCGGCCCTATTGGGCCCAGGCCCTGTAGGGCCGGGCCGGCCCTGATTCCCAGCTCTACTCTAAATATAGCTTTGTGCAAACTTCTACTTGCGTCAACCCTTGGTCTTTTGGCTCTAATGAGTTAATGAGCATCTTATGAAAATTCAATTTTTTATTTTAAATTGTTCAACGTGTTATACAGCCAACCTTAGCTTAACGCACCAATGAAATTTCCGAACAACTTGGTGTTGTAGTAAATGTTTTCTCGTCGGAAAAGAAAAATATTGTAAATGTTTATAACACATCAAGTCTTGTTCTTAATTAGTCAATTAACTTCCAAGGACTTGACTAGCTTGTCTTTTAATTAATGCATTAATGAGTTTGGTGAAAGAATACAGGCCCGTTTGATTAAGTTTTTAAAAACAGTTTTTGTGTTCAAAAAAATATCGTCTGAATACTAGTTTGGGTAGCATGATCAATTCCCACTAAGAGCAGCTTCAAGGGCTGACAGAAGTATTGAGTAAAGAACGGAGGAAAATATGTGCACCGCATAAGTCCTAAACGAAAAAATAATAAAAACAAAGTAAGAAACTGAAAAAAGAAGGAAGATGGCAGCCTACTTTCAGGGCCGCCAAGTTGATTCACAGCATTAACAAATAATGGATGGATGTCCTTCCAGGATACCCGCCTTCGTTTTCTCGAAGCAGGTTCTCCGCCAAAGTAATCGTCTTCTTCCAGACTTGTGTCTTTGGAAGATAGAGAAGAAGAAGAACCCTTATTCTGATTCTGTGGTTCAGCGCCATGAGTCTTAGACGTCCTCTCATGCTGCTCCCTCCTCCTAAGAACATGTCTCCATAAATTTCCAATCTCATCGCCCAGCTCACTCACTGCCTTCCACAAAACACTGCAAGCTCCACTTCTATATGCTGTCAGGATCTCATAAGTTGATCTTTCACCCCCACATATTGCTGCAAAGTAGAAGTAGCATAATGTAAATGTAAATATATTCATAATTCTCTCATTAACCTATATATGTGATAACAAAATATTATCTTTATGATAACTCTCCTTATTTTGTATATTTAAAGTACATTTTGAAGATATTTGGAGAGTTATCTAAACAATTTTAAGAGATTTAAATGAGATTATATTATTATAAGATCAAATCAAATTGGTATATTATTTAGGGGATTTCATTGTAAATATCATAGTTTTCAAATTTAAATAGAAATACTTTAGTTTAAATAAAAGAAGAAAAAGAGAATATGGTTTTAGTTTATTATTAATAGTACATTATTATTATAATTTTTTTTTTTTTCCTTTCAATGAGCAGCACCGTTTTTACGATGGTGGCAATTGGATTGGAATAGATGTGGGCCACAAAATTAAAGGGAATGGAAGACTTAAAGAAAAGGAAAGCAAGACGCAATTGAAGAATTGAATAGAAAGGGAGCCCAGGTTTTGATGCAATTGAAGGAAGTGCAGCGTTTTGAATGGGGCCCACGGATTAAATTGAAAAGAATTGAAAGACCTAAACAAAAAGAAGGAACAGCGCCGTGGAACGAACAGAGGGAGCACGATTCGGAATAGAAAAAGACGAGGAACACACAGCAGGAACGACTTGAAGAGAGAAAACAGAGTTAGCGGCCTTGAACCTGCACAGTCGACACCTTCACCATCAATTTTCTTCCTCGCCGGCGACACCTTCATCGTCGTCGGCGAGATTTTCCCATCTTCACCTACCACCACCTGCGTCGCCGGAAAGCTTCAGGAACGAACCAGACCTGATAAAAAGAGGAGCTGAGCTTGACTGAGCAGCTGAAGGAGAGACGGGATTCACCGTGGTGGAGCTTCAGCTTCGCCATCGACCAAACCATAAGGGCCTTCCATCCTTCACTGTTTCAATTTAATTTATTTGGCTTCCATTTGATTTTCCTGTGATTTTCCTCATGTCTCTGTACCTTCAATTTATTTGTGCTGTGATGTTGGTTAAAGCCATGTTTGGCTAGCTTGTTTTGCAACCTAGGTACCTATGAACTTATAAGTAGATTGGACTTTGCTTTCATTGTTTAGTTATAATTAATATTAATTTTGGTTGCTTAATCTTGTTTAACTTTATCTATTTAGTGATTGGCCATTATTGAATATGATTTTGAGAATTAGGATTTACCTTGACGAAGGAGATTTTAATTAGGCTCTAAGATTAAGTAATATGAGATTAAATTACGATTTAATTTGCGATTAGGATAGACATATACCTAATGGCCCCATATAATTGTTGAAGAGTGTGTTCGAGTTTTATCGCCTCTTGAGTAGCTGTGTTAGACATAACAAGTTATACTCAAGAGAGGGTTGTAAGTGGACCGACAGGCACTTATGGCTAATTACACTCGAGATTAACAAAATTGATATTAAGGCTAATTAAATTAGTGAAATCAAGGTTTATGAAGCTAATAAGAGATTAGTGACTCTGGGTTGCTCATTTGATTATTATCCTAGTTTGTTTATTTTAATTCTAATTTTAATTCCTTTTATTTTAATTAAATTCAATTTGGTTTGCTCAACTTAAGTGAAAGTGTAAAATTAATGTTTAACTGAAGTTTTGGTACTAAAGTCCTCGTGTGAACGATACTTTTCTTATCACTTTATTACTTGATACGGCCCGTATACTTGCGGAGTTTATAGGCTATAAAGTTTTGCCCTATCAAGTTTTTGGCGCCGTTGCCGGGGACTTGTGTGCCACAACTGTCTTGGTTAGAATTGATTGAGCATTAGTAGGTTAAGTTTGAGTTCGTAACTATTTTATTTTATTTAAAAAAAATAAAAAAAATGGATTTTACATGCAACCAGCTGCTCTTAATATTAAGAAGGAGATTGATTCTTTGTCTTCAATACAAGATGGACTGATTGCTATTTTAAATTCTTTGAGTGAATCTAGGCAACATAAAAGGAGCATAAATGATAGTTGTATTCCATATGTTGATTCTTCTCAATATGTTTGCATGTCTTGTGTTTATTGTGGAGGGAATCATTTATATGAGCATTGTCTATATAGTACAACTAGTCATTTTCTAATAGATGATTTCACTAGGAACCAAGCTTGTTTTGATAACTCATTTTGTTTTGAGCAACAAAATTTTAGGGATCCACATGTATATTGTTCTCATGAAAATACCCCTCCTTTTTACTCTTATCCACATATTGAAAAACACACAATTGAGTACAAGGAAAAAAACTAATTTAGAAAAATTATTTGAGAAGTGTGTGGAAGCATCAGAGAGATCTAGTAGAAAACAAAAAGAGTTTGCCACTAGAATTGAGGAGCTTGACACTAGGGTTGAGTCAAGTCTCCAAAATATTGGGGCAAGTGTCCAAAACATTGAGGGATATGCAAGTCAAATTGTTTCAACTCTTGAGACTATAAGGCAAGATAATTCCTTGAGTTTGATGACCACTTCTTATGCTGATAATGATTATTGTGAGAAGGTTGAAAGTGTGGAATTACATGAGAACGTGGATAATGTAGAAAGTGATTGTGAGCTTAAAATTGATTTAGGTGAGAATAGTGGATGTCTAGAAGAGGTTCCGGCTGTGGAGCCTAAGGATTGTGATGTTGATGATCAAATTGATGTAGATGTCCCAATTGTTGTTGTTCATGACCCACCTCTTGAATTGTTGACTCTTACTGATGAGAGTCAAGTGGATTTTGTTGGATGCTCTAAATTCTTGGAAGTGCATATGTTTATTTTCAAGGATATGCATGTTGTGCTTCATTTGAATTCAGTTATTGCTTGTAATCCAAGATTGTCTATGATTGAGGAAGTACAAACAATTAACTTGAATTATCAATTTTTGTATGTGATACCTTGTTGCTTGAAAAGAAATGAAGACAAGGTGATTCTGGTGTTTGATACTTATGATTAGAAGTTGTTTTGAGAAGTTTGGCTGAAGACTTTAAACTTAGCGCTTCTTGGGAGGCAACCCAAGGTAGTATTTGATGCTTTCTTTGATTTTGTAGGACCGTTGAAAGCCCTTGATGAGGTGTTCCAATTTGGTAGCAAGGATTGAAAGCACAATCAAGGACAAATAGGAGAGTTTCCTTCTGCTTTTCTTTGATTTGTTTTAACTGATTGTTGATGATATATTGCTTGGGAATGAGTGCTGATCTTAGTTAAATATATTTGTGATGATTATTGAGTGACTGTTAGCACTTGAGCTGTTTAATTGGTGAAAATTTGAAATCTCTGAAATTGGTGTTACCCTTACACTTATATATGGTTGCTCTTCACTTTCATTACTTTTTTGTTACTTGTTCACATTGAGGACAATGTGACATTTAAGTGTGGGGGTGAGAGTATGCTAGATTTTACATGACTTTCCTTGTCCTCAGATTTTCTTAAAAAATTTTTTTATGGAAGTTTGAATTTTATTCGTGAGCATTATCACAATTGGGTTAATTCGAACATGAAAATGAGTGAATTTGATTAGGAATTGATTCTATGTTCTTTGAATGTTAGGAAAGAGGTAAAGATTTGGTTTGGGTACTTTACTTTAGGATGTTAAAGAACCTGTGAGGAATTTGAGCCTTAATTTTTATCTTTCTAAGAGGGAGTACACCTATTGTGATTTCATCTCTAAAACTTGTCTTGAATCTCTTTTGAAGTTTGAAATCCTTTTGCATGCACAAAGATGATCTAGGCATTCATTTCATAGCTAGTTTGGCCAAATGTCCATCCTTATCACATGAAAATCTTTTGTTTACCCCATTTGAGCCTCTATTTAAAAAAAAAAAAAAAAGTGCATAGAATAAATAGCCCTTTGTTTGAGATATGCAATTTTTATATCTTTTCCTTCCCATTCATTTTTATTGCTTTAGTAAGTGCTAAGTGAACCAATTTAAAAGAGTGAAGGAGTTAGAAAGTATGTGTATATAGTAAAAAAAAACAGAGAGAGAAAAAAAAAAGAATATATGAGAAAAAAAAATAGAGATCCAAAAAAAACAATGTTGAGATCAAAAGAATAAAGGTTATATATAGTGTTAGTGAGTTTGTTTTTTTTTTTCTTGGTGGGTATTCCTTCATTCTCCATCATGAATTTCATTAAATTACTTGGCACTAATTAAAGTATTTTTCTCATACCATTTGATCATTTTCATTTCATTATCCTACCTTGGTCATTAAAACCTTGAGAAAGTCCTTTTGATTTGAGTGTGCAATGAGATAATGTATAAAGTGGAGATTGAGATGATAAACAAGCTTATGGTAGATAAATTGCAATAGGTGGAATGGAGTGAAACACAAGCCCTTGAATTTCTTGAGAGATGAGTGTAAACACTTGACTTGTGAGAGACGTTTTATTGTGATTTATCTTTGCCAAATTAATTGTCTTGCTACTTACATTTTTGGAAGGTGGAATAGATTTCTGAGAAAATTTGATTCTTGAAAATTCGAATTGACTTCATTTTTGTAGTGTTTGCTTTGAAAATCTTCCTTCCATGATTTTCTTGAATTTGGTTGTTTTAGAATTTAAAATCTTCAGGACAAGATTTGATGCAAGTGTGGGGGTGTGATAACTCTCCTTATTTTGTATATTTAAAGTACATTTTGAAGATATTTGGAGAGTTATCTAAACAATTTTAAGAGATTTAAATGAGATTACATTATTATAAGATCAAATCAAATTGGTATATTATTTAGGGGATTTCATTGTAAATATCATAGTTTTCAAATTTAAATAGAAATACTTTAGTTTAAATAAAAGAAGAAAAAGAGAATATGGTTTTAGTTTATTATTAATAGTACATTATTATTATAATTTTTTTTTTTTTTTCCTTTCAATGAGCAGCACCGTTTTTACGATGGTGGCAATTGGATTGGAATAGATGTGGGCCACAAAATTAAAGGGAATGGAAGACTTAAAGAAAAGGAAAGCAAGACGCAATTGAAGAATTGAATAGAAAGGGAGCCTAGGTTTTGAGGCTAATTTCTGAATTTGTCCCTTATTAAATAACTATTTATCAAAATGCCCATGTCAAAAACCTATTTTCCAAAATGCCCCTGTCAGAAACCTATTTCCCAAAATGCCCCTGTTTAGTCGACTAAACCATTTGGTTTAGTCGACTAAATCGCGTGCAATTTTTTTTTTCCAGACCCCCGACATTTAGTCGACTAAACCCATTTAGTCGACTAAAAAACCCTTCGACTAAAAAACCCATTTAGTCGACTAAATCATTAAAAAAAAAGTTAAAACTTCAGAAGGCCATAACTTCTGGCTCGGGAGTCTGAATCAAGCGATTCTTTTTTTGATTCCACCTAACTTTTTGAGATCTATGCACTGATATAAAAATTATCTTCAGATTTAATGAAGAGAAAGGAGAAAAAACAAGTGATTCTTTATTGCGCAGAAATATATATTAATTAATATATATTAGATAATAATATTAGAAATATATATATATATATATATATCTAATATTATTATCTAATATATATTAATTGATCTTATTTTAAATTTTAATATCTTTATTTTTCTACCATGTATTTGGTAAACTTTGAATTTCAACGTAACAATTAATACTGGATTTTCAAAATACAATATATTCAAAATTGAGATTTTCTCCCCATTAATAATATGGATTTTAAAATGCTAACAATACTATCAATTCATTAAATATAGCAAATTGGGAAAAAAACCCATGATATATATTTAATGAATTGTTAGTATTGTTGAAGCTAATAATCCCAGCTTTTTCTCTACGTGGTTCATGTCGCTGATTTCTGCACGTTGCTGATTCCACAATAAGAAGAATTAAGTTATTTATTTTTTAATTGTTTATTGTGTTGAGTGTGCTGATTTTTTATTATATTATTGTAAACATATGGTTAGCTATTTTTTAGGAAGTAGTGGAGTCATTTTAATTTGTTTTATCATTGGTTAGTGATATTAGTGATCCTAGATATTAGCTATGATCCTAGATTTTAGCTAGATTGACTACCGTGCTATCACAACATATGATCTCATGCATAACTTCCAAACACTATTATACCCCTAAAATCAAGCCCCACAAATTTAGTGTCGATATTTTTCCTATTTCTCTTTTCTTTTAAAATCCATATTATTAATAGAGAGAAAATCTCAATTTTGAATATATTGTATTTTGAAAATCCAGTATTAATTGTTACGTTGAAATTCAAAGTTTACCAAATACATGGTAGAAAAATAAAGATATTAAAATCTAAAATAATATCTGTTACGGACCTAGATAAGGCCCACAACCGGAGAGCAACATCAACCACCCCGGCAACCACAACACACCGAGCAGTCAACCAACCCTATCGGTGGCAATGAGCAGGACAATGAAGACCGGTTATCACAGCCAGAAGAGCGCCTTGAGGAACCTCGTGGCCCGAATCAAGATCAACCTGAAAAGGGGAACGAGTCCGAGACGGGTTCATCAGCAGCGCGGGGACATCGCCGTAAGCCACAAAGATCCAATCCAGCTTGGAAGTCATGAGACCCCGGTCCAGAATCCGGACTTCCTTACACTCCATAACGGACAGCTCGCCATGATGAAACGCATCGAGAATATGGACAAACGTTATACTCTACAATTTCATCGCATCGACGAGCGGAACCGGAGAAGGGAACCTAAAAGCACCAGCTATGATCAGGATGACAAAACGTGGGAACCCGACCAGGAAGGTCATAGTTCCCGTCGGCAGAAGACAATAGACAATACTAAAAGGGCGGCCTCCTCTACCAAAGAATCGCAAAGGGGGAAGTCCTCCCGGAGCGAAGGGTCGACCCGACATCCCCCACACGATTCTCGTCAAGGAAGATATGCCGAGGCTAAAGCGCACAGCCCCTTTTCACCCAAGATCCTCAGAGCACGGTTCCCAGGAAAGCTGAACCTCACCGAGTTCAGTAAATACGACGGTTCGCAGGATCCCACAACTCATGTGGACGACTTTTAGATGATCATGATGTGCCGAGGCCTCGGAGAACCAATCATAAGTACGGTTTTCGCCACAACACTAAAGGGACCAGCCCTAAAGTGGTTACTAACCCTGCCTCCAGGTTCGATAACTAAATTTGATAACTTGGCAAAGGTTTTCGAGTTACAATTCGCAACTAGTAAGAAACAGCCGAAGTCTCAATATACCTTATCCAAAATCAGCAACGGCCCGCGAATTACTCCAAAGCTATTTGGATCGTTTTAATCATGCGGCCCGCAAGTCCGTAAATTAAAGGAGGAAGTGCATGTCCACCTCCCGGCCGATGGCTCGGACGGTTCGAGCCGACTCGCTGAATCATTTTTCAAAGGGCCGGCTAAGAGCTTAAAGGACTTCATGACACGGTCGAAGAAATATCTTGAGGTGGAACAAATGCGCCAAGCGAATGCGCGAAGGGACCCGGACAAGAACACCCCGCCAAGGGATAAAATCCAGTCCGACGGTCGCAAGCAAGACCGCCGCGGGAAAGGAACTGATAATAAGCAATATAAACCAAGGACAGACTTGAAGAATAAATTTGACTATTATACCCCCTCAACGTTCCCGGTCCCGGCTATGGAGGGAAGTAGCGCCGACCGAGATGCGGAAGGTCGAAAACCTCATCCCCTCAGGAAACGGTCCAACACGGACCAGTCCCGTTATTGTTCTTTTCACGATTGTAAAGGGCATACCACGGATCAATGCTATGAACTTCGCGAAGCCATCGAGAAATTCGTTCGAGAAGGAAAATTGCGTCAATACGTAATAAAAACCCGGGACGCACAAAAGAAAAGCGAAAGCGAATGACCGATCAAACAGTCAGGACCACGAGAATAGAAGAGAGGGCAAGAGGAAGAAGCCGGCATCCGAAGAGGCGGATTTCCGACACGGAGTTCGATTGCAACGTTATTAGCGGAGCCTTCGGAGGAGGAGGAGATACGCCGAGCCAACGGAGAAAATATCTAAGGGAAGTTCTTTCAATAAGGGACCGACCAAAGTTTAAAGAAGAATCACACATGACCGACAAAATTGAACGACCTCAGCTCATGTTCACAAAAGAGGACTTGGCCGACGTACTCCCGCCATCAAGACGGCCTCGTAATCACCGGAACCCCGGTCAACTGCCGAGTCAAGAGGATATTTATAGATTCGGGGAGCTCGGCAGACATCATCATATGGGATGCCTTCAAGAGAATGAATCTCGACCAGAGGACTGAAGCCATGCCAAACCACTCTCGTAGGATTTAATGGCGAATTATCCCTCCAAAGGGATATATGGACCTCCGACTCACCCTTGGAACGAAGGAAGGTTTCAAATCCGAGCGAGTAAGATTTATTGTGGCTGATTTCCCTCCCCTTACAACATCATCACGGGAAGACCAACGATCCACAATTGGGACATGCTGGTGTCTACTAAGCATCAGAAGATAAAAATGATAGGCAATAGCAACCAAGTCGTTACCGTCAAGGGTGATCAGAAAGAGTCCAGGCAGTGTTACAACGAGACAATCAACGTAAAAGCAAGATCCTTGGCGGGGTGTTCTTGTCCGGGTCCCTTAGATAATAATATTAGATATATATATACACACACACAACTGTATACACACACATATATTATCTTTATTGTACCAGAGATATTATATGATCTAATAAAAAAGAAAACATCAAATAAAAGAAAACTATATATATATATATATATATATATATATATATATATATATATATATATATATATATATATTAAAGAATCACTTGATTATATTTAATGAATTGTTAGTATTTTCTGCGCAATAAAGAATCACTTGTTTTTCCTCCTTTCTCTTCATTAAATCTGAAGATAATTTTTATATCAGTGCATAGATCTCAAAAAGTTAGGTGGAATCAAAAAAAGAATCGCTTGATTCAGACTCAAGAGCCAGAAGTTATGGCCTTCTGAAGTTTTAACTTTTTGTTTTAATGATTTAGTCGACTAAATGGGTTTAGTCGACTAAAACTTAAGTTTTAGTCGACTAAATGTCGGGGGTCTGGAAAAAAAAAATTGCACGCGATTTAGTCGACTAAACCAAATGGTTTAGTCGACTAAACAGGGGCATTTTGGGAAATAGGTTTCTGACAGGGGCATTTTGGGAAATAGGTTTCGGAGAGGGGCATTTTGGTAAATAGTTATTTAATAAGGGGCAAATTCAGAAATTAGCCCAGGTTTTGACGCAATTGAAGGAAGTGCAGCGTTTTGAATGGGGCCCACGGATTAAATTGAAAAGAATTGAAAGACCTAAACAAAAAGAAGGAACAGCGCCGTGGAACGAACAGAGGAAGCACGATTCGGAATAGAAAAAGACGAGGAACACACAGCAGGAACGACTTGAAGAGAGAAAACAGAGTTAGCGGCCTTGAACCTGCACAGTCGACACCTTCACCATCAATTTTCTTCCTCGCCGGCGACACCTTCACCTTCATCGTCGTCGGCGAGATTTTCCCATCTTCACCTACCACCACCTGCGTCGCCGGAAAGCTTCAGGAACGAACCAGACCTGATAAAAAGAGGAGCTGAGCTTGACTGAGCAGCTGAAGGAGAGACGGGATTCACCGTGGTGGAGCTTCAGCTTCGCCATCAACCAAACCATAAGGGGCTTCCATCCTTCACTGTTTCAATTTATTTGGCTTCCATTTGATTATCCTGTGATTTTCCTCGGTTAAAGCCATGTTTGGCTAGCTTGTTTTGCAACCTAGGGTACCTATGAACTTATAAGTAGATTGGACTTTGCTTTCATTGTTTAGTTATAATTAATATTAATTTTGGTTACTTAATCTTGTTTAGCTTTATCTATTTAGTGATTGGCCATCATTGAATATGATTTTGAGAATTAGGATTTACCTTGACGAATAGGAGATTTTAATTAGGCTCTAAGATTAAGTAATATGGGATTAAATTACGATTTAATTTGCGATTAGGATAGACATATACCTAATGGCCCCATATAATTGTTGAAGAGTGTGTTCGAGTTTTATCGCCTCTTGAGTAGCTGTGTTAGACATAACAAGTTATACTCAAGAGAGGGTTGTAAGTGGACCGACAGGCACTTATGGCTAATTACACTCGAGATTAACAAAATTGATATTAAGGCTAATTAAATTAGTGAAATCAAGGTTTATGAAGCTAATAAGATATTCATATTAGTGACTCTGGGTTGCTCATTTGATTATTATCCTAGTTTGTTTATTTTAATTCTAATTTTAATTCCTTTTATTTTAATTAAATTCAATTTGGTTTGCTCAACTTAAGTGAAAGTGTAAAATTAATGTTTAACTGAAATTTTGGTACTAAAGTCCTCGTGTGAACGATACTTTTCTTATCACTTTATTACTTGATACGGCCCGTATACTTGTGGAGTTTATAAGCTATAAAGTTTTGTCCTATCACTTTGGATGTGCAAGAACATAATTACTCACTTACCAACGTGCAACGTGGGCAATATTTGAGTTCAGGTGTTGCTCTCGGATGAACTGGGAGCCATCTATGTCTTAGAATAAACAAAACAAAACAAATTAAAAATAAAAAGAAGCAATAAACAAAGCCATGATTTTTTATTTTTTTAAAAAATAATAAATAAAAAAATCATAATATATAATAGAGTAAATACATTTTATGGTCCCTGACAAAAAACACGGACCCCATTTTGGTCCTGACAAAAAAACCGACCCTTATTCGTCCTTTTTATGAGACTAAAAAAGACCTTTTGGAAATTTGTGAGGGATCAAAATGTCCACCAATCGACCCTAATTCGTCCTTTTCATGAACTAAAAATGACTTTTTTTTTTCAGGACCAAAATGAGGTCATTGTTTTTTTGTCAGGGACACGAGAAATGGTATTTACTCTATATAATATGTCAGATTTTTTTCTGTCTTTATATTTCCTCATTCCGTCCGATTAGAGAGTGAGTAGAGAAGGAAGTTTTAAGAAGTCTCTGCACTACAAAAAAAAAAACCTATTTTGTCGCGGTTAAATTGTCGCGGTTAAAAAAAACCGTTACAAAACAACAAATTGTAACGGTTTTATCCCATAACCGCCACTAAATAGTAACGGAAGCCATGACGGTATGGACCTCGGCTACCTTTGTAGCGGTTCACTCAAAATAAACCGCAACAGATTTGGCGCCACTTTGGCGCGCAATGGCGGGAATTGTTGTCACTGTGATTTTGTAACGGTTTCTTGAGTAGAACCGCTACAAAAGTGGCGCCAACATTGGCGCCAACTTTGTTGCGGTGATTTTATAGCGGTTCCATCAAAAAAACCGCTACAAATAAACGACACGTCACAATTTTGTCACGGTATCCAGGAAGAGTGACCGTGACCGCGTCAAAATCTATATTTTGTAGCAGTTTCGAGGGGAACCGCTACAAATTTTCACACTATAAATACCGTACATCAACTATAACTACTAAAGGAATTACTAAATCTTCGACTTGTAACTGAATGAACTATCTCGCTTGGTCGTCCAAGGAATGCAGATATCGTAGCTCGATCTCTTATCTCGAGGTGATGAGGGTGCGGATATTTGCCTCTCTCATCCTTGCGAGGCAATTCGTTCGATCACAAGCCAAGGTTTGCTCATTTCTTTGGCGTGAATACTTCTACTCTTTCGAGAAGAGTCCAACAGCGGCGGAGATTGGGTTCCATTGTAGCCACCTTTGTCTCACGAAAATATCTCGATGAAAATGACTCGGCCAGTTTTCGTGGGAGATCGGCGGCTACATTGAGTCCCAATCCCCACTGACATGTTGGACTATTCTTGGTTACTTCATTATGTGTAATTTATTACGTGGACATTTTTAAAAAAATTAAAGAAAAGAAATAAATGAATTGAAGGTTTGGTTTTTTAAATATTTGTACCAAACTAATTAGTTTGATTCATAAAATTTTGAATCAAACTAATTAGTTTGGAATTTTTTTGAAAAAATCATTCTCAGCGGTTCACAACAAAACCGCGACAAAATGTGGTCATATTGTAGCGGTTTCTATGTAACCGCTACGAATTTCAAGGGTCGGCTATTTTGTAGCGGTTTTGTAGCGGTTATTACACAACCGCTACGAATTTTAACTACGATATTTTGTAGCGGTTTATGTGGCGGTGATGGATGAACCGTTACAAAATTTCAAATTTTGTAACGGTTTATTAGGTTAACCGCTACAAAATGTTCTGTTTTTTAAACCGTAAATCCTCATTTTCAAAGTCACACTTCCAACGGTTTGAGTTTTCACCGTTTTTACCTTTCACCCTATCTTTAAACTTTTACTTTTAAACTTCTACCTTTCAACATCATGGTTTCTGGAGGAGAGAAGGGAAAGGGAAAAGCAGGTGTCCCTTTCAAAACCGGTTTAAGGGGGGGTAGTAGTAGGGGCGGAGGCCAGACGAGAGGCGTGGGGCCCAACATATACCACCGCCATCTCAGGAGCCGAACGAGTTTGCCAATCTCTTCGCCGATGAAGAAATTCCAAATGTGGGGACCGTAGGGGGAGATCAAGAAGCAAGTTTGTCGTTGAACGACTTAGATGACGAGAATGCGGAGATCCATATCAACATTCCCCTAGTGGAGGTGGAGCAGTTCATGGACCAGGAAACCCAGCGGGACCACGGGAATCCCCGACCGGCGTCTTCGCGTTCCAGCGGATTTACAGTGGATGTCGAAGGTATATCTAATTGGTTTTTTTGGAGAAATTAATTTAAATTCGGTAGGTTTAATTCAATTTTTCTAATATTGCAGATAAACATGGGAACATCGCAGTAGGGACGCTGGATGTTTCCACTCTCACTCGCACGACCGGGAGATGTCCGTGTATCGGGTCGTAGTCCCGTGGAACGAGCTCACGGACTGGGCGATCGGCACCGGTGGTCACCGATGAACCGTTTTTGTCCGAATTTGGCGGCAATTGGGCATGGTTCCCGATTTTTTTAAGGATTGGAAGAGTGTGACGAAGGACACAAAGAACAAGGCGTTTAGCGGAGTTCGCAGTAGTCAATATTGTTTCATTACATTTTACATGTTAATAGTTATAAGTTTTAGTTTATTTCTTTCCTTATTTATTTCTTTATTTATTAATTTTTAATAATGAATTTATGATACGTAAAAGTTTAAACTTCGCGAACAACACAAAAGGTACGTTATGATGAAGGTGGGGGAAGGGTGGAAGAGTCGGAGGAATCGTCTCTACAATCTGATGAATGGAGATGGCACTATTCCTCTGCAGCAGCTGATCGAGAGAGTCCCAGACGGCGTGGACCCAGATCAGTACGACCTAGAAATGTCCGTCTTGCTTTGGCGACCGACGGTTTTAATCCATTTCGGAATGTTAGCACAAGCTACAGTATATGGCCAGTTATGTTGATACCCTACAACTTGCCCCCGTGGATGTGCATGAAACAAAGCTCCTTCATTATGTCCATGATCATTCCAGGAAAAAAGGCACCGGGAAATGACATCGATGTGTATCTCCAGCCGCTGATCAAGGAGTTGGTGGAGTTGTGGAATGTAGGTGTGGAGACGTACGACGCGCACGAGAAGACACTTTTCAACTTGCGTGCGGCCTTGATTTGGACGATAAGCGACTTTCCGGCCTCGAGACATTATCCGGGTGGAATGTGCATACCGGCCTTGCGTGCCCGAACTGCAATTTTGACTCGACTCGGTGCGCCTTCCCCACGATCGTAAGTGGTGCTTCATGGGTCATCGGAGGTTTCTCGATGGTACGTACAGTTTAGGTTGCAACGCAATCGTTTTAATGGGCAACGGGAAAAAGAGGACCCCCTCGGAATTTATCGAGTGAAGAAATCATAGAGCAGCTTCGAGGATGTTGATGTTGAGTTTGGGAAAAGAACGATCCGGCAAGGGCCGGAACAAAGACTCGCTGGGGCTTCGGGTTCTACGCCCAACAATGGCGAAAGGTGAGCGTCTTCTTCGCTCTTCCGTATTGGAAAGATAATTTGCTCCGACACGATCCGGATGTCATGCACATTGAAAAGAATGTGTGCGACAATGTGTTGTACACGATTCTCAACGAACCGGGCAAGTCCAAAGATCATCCGCGGGCAGGAAAGATCTACGGGAGATGGGCGTTCGTGGAGACGCGTGGCCGGATGAGCGTGACAGATTTCAACCGGCAAGGTTCACCCTGACAAAACCGAATAAGGAAATCTTTCTCGCTACCTTGAAGAAAATAAAAGTTCCTGACGGGTATTCAAGCAACATATCACGATGTATTGACTTGCAGGCTCGAAAGGTTACAGGGCTGAAGAGTCATGACTCACATGTGCTTATGCAACGATTACTTCTGGCCATGAAAAATACGCTGCCTCTCGACGTGCAGTACCGATGGATGTATCCCGTTGAGAGGTACTTGTTGAAAAATAATTACTTTACCATTACTCCCTAGTCGCACGTTTAACCATTGATCCGGCTATTATTTTTATGGTTCTACTTTATAGGTTTCTTGGGAAACTTAAATCTTACGTGAGGAATAAGGCGTGGCACGAAGGTTCAATAGCGAAGGTTATATCGGGATGAGGTCTTGTATTTTTGTTCAGTGTACTTCGATGACATTGACACGTCATTCAACCGACCGCCTCGTGTAGACGATTGTCCCGAGCCCGAGCCGGAGCCGAGACAACGAGTTGTTAATCCCTCGTGTTGGTAAACCGGTTGGCGGGAGTGAGAAATTCAAACTCATGGCACTTGAGAAGTTCCAAGCACATAGACATGTCTTGATTAAGCGCACCAAAGTTGAACTGTACCTTCGGTAAGGATTTCATACAAATATATATATATCGTATCCTATATATTTCCTTACATTTTATACATACTCACATTTCATTGCATGTTCAATTGCGGGGAATTCGGGAGTTATGTGAAGCGTGAACGAGGATTCGTACACGGACATCCTCCGAAATTGATAGAAAGGTTCACGAGAGAATTCCCGAGTTGGTTTAGGAGGAGAATAATGAACGACCACAACCCGCACTCACTGTGAATTCGAGCTCTCGCAGTAGGCCCGCTTGACCACGCCCTAAGATTCACGGCATACAATGCCAATGGTTTTAAGTTTTGCACCGTCGCACAAGATCAGGATTGCGACCCAAAACTCGGTGTATATGGCACGTTTGGGACGAGGAGTTATGCGAGCAGCGGTGACGGAAACATGCGGTTCGGTGACGTCCCGTATTATGGAAAGGCGCTTGATGTGGTCAGGATAAGTTACACAGGCCTATTCACCGTGACGTTGTTCAAGTGTTTGTGGGCGAATACCACAACGTCCAGGGGACTCACGACAGACGACTTAGGCATCACATCAGTGAATTTCTCCCGGCCTATACACAGTGGTCAGTCTGAAGATGACGAGCCGTATATTCTTGCCTCAGAGGCCCATCAGGTTTATTATGTCGTCGATGAGAGGCACAAGGATTGGAATATGGTGGTTCACTTAAAGCCTCGGGACCTTTACGATATGGGCGATGGTGATAAGGTCGCCTACGATTGTGAGCCGTTGCAGCCCGCCAGCTTCGAAGACTTCATCCCAGACGGCGATGACAATTTACCTATAGTTCGGTATGTTTTTAAATTTACGCTTTATGAAATTGAAACATTTAACTAAAGTTTTAATTATATTGTGTTCAAACGTATTCAACTCACGCGTAACATTTTATGTAAACTTTCTTTGTAGGGATGTCGAAGAAGATTGAGAGGAAAACTTAATGCCTATGCTGTAATATGAAATCTTTGTAATATTAAGTTTTTTTTTTTAAAAAAAAAAAAACTCAGAAATTACTTTGTAGCGGTTATATAACCGCTACAAACACTTAAAAAAAATCCGAAATTAATTAGGAAAAAAAACCCCTTTAAGTTTTTTTTAAAAAAAAAAAAGAACTCAGAAATTACTTTGTAGCGGTTATATAACCGCTACAAACCCTTAAAAACCGCGACAAACTCAACCGCTACAATAACCGCTACAAAACCCTCAAAACCGCTACTAAATATAACAACCGCTACAAAAAAGTGAGACACCAACCGCTACAAAATGATACGCAGACCCCACCATAAATATCCCCACCCAACCTCATTTAATACGCCTCAACTTCTTTTCTACCCACGTTTTCTCTCAGTCATCTCAAATATTTTTACGTTTCAGAACATTGTGAGTTTGAACGGGGTAAGTACCGTGTAACTGGATCAATTCTAATGTTTCTCATACTAATTTATAGTTCTGATACTAATTAAACTTTGTTATTTTGCAGTTGAACGAGATATATCTTTCAACTTTCCCTATTCTTTCATATACATTATTCAATTGATTTGTACATATAATTTTTAAATATTCAGTATTGTTTTAATCACCTCATTTCTTAGCACTTATTCTACTTACATAATCTTATTATTTTGTTTCTATACATGCACCTTATATATTTAAATTTCATAATTTACTACCTTTTATTTTTGTTAAAAGATATATTAATAATAATTACTGAATTACGCCGATAAATAATAATTTTTTTTAAACCGTAATGAATTTGTAGCGGTTGCAATAACCGCTACAACATTTCAAATAAAATGGCGTTATGAATTTTTTTAAACCGTAATGAATTTGTAGCGGTTGCAATAACCGCTACACAATTTCAAATAAAATTCAGATGGCGGCAAATTTTTTTTGGCGAAAAAATGGCGGGAATGTTTGTAGCGGTTAGTAACCGCGACAAATATTCAAAATAATAAAAATTTATGGTGGCAAAATTATCAACACATTATTTTGTAGCGGTTATGAAACCGTTACTGGAACCGCTACAAGATGATTTGTAACGGTTACGGACTGTGACTAATGTCTCGAAACACACGTCAGCCCCGCTGATTTAGTGACGGTTTTCTTGAACCGCAACAGAGGTTGTAGCGGTTTATGTGTATGTAGTATCGGTTTTTTTAACCGTTACAAATCGGCTTGCCACAGGCGATTTTGTCGCGGTTCCTCTAACCGCTACAAATGTCGTTTGTCACGTCAAAAACCGTTACAAATAGGTCATTTTAACCGCTACTAATTGTCGTTTTTTTTGTAGTGCTGACTGCTTGAGTCACACCACCTGCCGCCTCTGTCGACCGAGCTTCTTCCTTTGCTGATCTTTTTTTTTGCTCGGAAGTTCCTCTGCTGATCCTCATCAGCAAATCTAAAATATATTTCTTCTCTTAATCACTATCATATGAAGAACTTCAGTTATTATTTTTTCAATTTATATATCCTATACTTTTGCTTATTTGTTGTTTAATTGTAGAATATTTCTTTTCCTTTCCTTTTAATTTTATTTTTTCAATATTATACCTGTGTGAGGCACTATCACTGTCGCGTTCGAACAGCATAAATTATTTGTTTCTGCTTTAATAGGTTGGGCATCTATCATCAAATCATTCGGTATTTCATGTATATATGTGATGCTTTTTTTTTTAATGGTATGAGTATTGTTTTTTTCACTTAGTCTTGTTTACAATCCTAAAGTCAAATGTTGCGTAGCACATAAATACATCCTCATTAATGTAGGCATTAAAGCTTTAATTAATTAAAATCAAGAACGTTGAAATATTCGAACCAGCGCTTGCAATAAAAAGTAAAAAGGTTAATACTATAAACAAGGGCATAAATTTAAAAAGCAGCTGGAAATTCATAGAATAGAAATCTAATTATGCATTGCATATGAAATCAAGTATTGTTATACACATTTGAGGATAACTACGGTTTATTTATCCAACATTCTATTCAAACTCTTGAAGTGACGGCTAATAATCATCAAATAATTCAAAAATCATTTCCATGTCGATGCAAAAATCATCCTCATCCTTAGTAACATGTGTTGTTTCTGTATTGATGATTCCACCATGACCACCTGCTTCTGGATTGACGATTCCATCATGACCACCTGCTTCTAGATTTTGATCTTGTGATATTTGTGGTTTCTGCATCGTCACACTCCCTAAGGAAATAGCTTGATTTTGATTTATGACTCCATCATTATTAGCACCTCTAACAGCAAAAGAAGTAGAAGCAGAAGCTGGATGTTGATCCGGTTGTCGCACACCATAAGTCTGGTTTTGATTACCCCGAAAGGAAGAACCAATGAGTTGTTGCTGCGGCATATTACTACCAAATGAAGTACCCAGGGCTTGTTTCTGATTTATGATTCCATCATTATTGGCACCTCCAGTAGTACTAACGTAATAAGAAGAACCTGAAGCTGGGTTTTGATTTAGTTGTTGCATATTAATTAGAAGTTAGGTTAGTGCCAATCTGTGGTTGCTGCGGCATGTTACTTCTAAATGAAGTGCTCATGGCTTGTTTTTCATTTATGATTCCCTCATTATGAGCAATTCTTGTAGCACTAACATAAGAAGAAGAACCTGAAGCTGGGTCTTGATCTGGTTGTTGCACATCATAAGTCAGGTTTTGATTACTCACAAAGGAAGTACCAATCTATTGTTGCTGCAGAATATTACTACCAAAAGAAGTACTCGGGGCTTCTTTCTGGTTTATGATTCCATCATTATTAGCACCTCCCGTAGTACTAACATAATAAGAAGAGCCTGAAGCTGGATTTTGATTTAGTTGTTGCATACTAGAAGTTAGGTTAGTGCCAATCTGTGGCTTCTGCGGCATATTACTTCTAAATGAAGTACTCAGGGCTTGTTTTTCATGTATGATTCCCTCATTATTATGAGCAATTCTAGTAGCATTAACATAAGAAGAAGAACCTGAAGCTGGTTGTTGATTCGGTTGTTGCACACCATAAGTCACGTTTTTATTACTCCCAAAGGAATTACCAATCTGTGGTTGTTGTGGCATATTACTACCAAATGAAGTACCCGGGCTTGTTTTTTATTTATAATTCCATCATTATTAGCACCTCCTGTAGTAGTAATATAATAAGAAGAGTCTGAAGCTGGAACCACATGACCTGAAATTATAGAGTATTAACTACAAATCATAATGATGAAGAAGAACAAAAAGCTAATGGAGAAAATAAAACTTCTGGGCCCTAAAATTTTCCTCAAATATTGCTTCAATTCCTAAACTTTGACTGTGAGAAATTTCCCTCCATTTTCATAACCCAGAACAAGTTAATCCTTACATTTGAAATAAAACAAGTCCCTATAATTCGTCCGAGTCAAAAGTTCAGGAACTCAAACAATAATTAAGAGAGGGTTTTTAGATAAATAATTGAGAGAGGGCTTAGAGATTGAAAGTTACGTATATATATATTCCATAATCATATAACCATACCAGAGTTGTTGAAGTTTTGTTCAGGTGGTTGTATTTGCATTTGTATTGGCTGGTCAGCACGGTGGTAATTATAAAGATGGGGTTCCATCGCGAAAAAGGATCCGTTCATGTGAGAAACTGAGTAATTCTGCTGCTCTTCCTCCATTCTCTTTAATCTTTCTTTATATTTCTGTAAGTAACTTCCAACATGAGCTCTCGTTAGACCAGGCCATTTCATTATTCCAATAATACGTCTTGGCTTTGCATCTGAGATATAAGGAAACGAAAAAATTTATTATATTCATAACTATAATACTGCTCGAAACACAAAGTACAACAACTTTATCTCAAATAATGAAAAAACTTAAGGTACGCATCCACAATATAGGAAGGATTGACCAGCTCATCAAAGGATATTGCAATAGTAAAATATGTGCACCGAATAAGTCCTAAACGAAGGAATAATTTAAAAAAAAAAAGTAAGAAACTAAAACAGAAGGAAGATGGCAGCATACGTTCAGGGCCGCTAGGTTGATTCACAGCATTAACAAATAATGGATGGATGTCTATCCAGCATACCCGCCTTAATTCGTTTTCTCGAAGCAGGTTCTCCGCCTTGATTCACAAACTCAAGGTAATCATCTTCTTCCAGACTTGTGTCTTTGGAAGATAGAGGACAAGAAGAACCCTTATTCTGATTATGTGGTACAGCCTCATGAGTCTTAGACGTTGATAAGTGCAGATTTTATAATTAAATGAGTATCAATTCTGAGATATATTGGATTAAATTTATTACTATTTATATATCTTGCAGGAGTTATTAGCTGATTGAGAAAGGAGCAGAAAAAGGAAATCAATTTGAATAAATTGTGTGATATGAGAGAGTGGATTGCAAAAGATTTGGAGATGATTGGAGATCTCAAAAGGATATTGCATATCTTGTATTTAAGACAGGATCAGATCACGACCAAGTCAGCCTAAGGGAATTTCTATATAAAGAGCAAGGGAGATACACACTGACCACAGAGAGACAAGAGGCAGAAGCAACCAAAGTACACACGAGAGAAAATAACATCCTTATGCTCTCTAAACTTCGGTATTTACCAAAGGTTTAGAGCGAAAGGACAAAGGAAGAAAAGGAGGAGATTGCTGACGGAAGAAAGAGGATGCAAGAACAATTCCAATTTTCATCTCTTTTCTTCTATTTTGTTAATCTAGCCATGCTCGGCTAATTTTCTTAAGTAGTTAGGGCGAGGATGAACCCTATGTGAATTTGAGTATTTGTTTGAATTCTTGATTGAATGTTATTTACCATGATTGAATGAATTATCTTTGCTTAAAGCTTTCTTAAAGAATGATCACCTTTTAGATTGTTCATAGGTTGGTGTATGACAATAGAGATGTTGGTGCATTTAAGCTGGGAACAGTTAATTCGTCATAGAGTTGCATGACCTAGACATAGGCTTACGAGTTTATGCGATCTTATAATTCTGGTTTAAATAATTGATCTTTCCAAACAATACTAAGACATTAGGTTGTTTTTAAAGATAACGGACTAAGGTAGCGTCAAGACATTGGGACTTAGTCTAATTTTAGAAAATTGATCGTCAATCATGGGAATAATAGTCAATTAAGGATTTATTTCAAATACTCGAAGGAACATAGGGGGATTTCTATGCCCTAGCTGCGTTTTTCTCCACTGATATCTTTTCTAAACTATCGTCTTTGGGATTTTTAATCTTGAATGCGTGTTTTCAATCAAATTTCTTAAAAATTCTGTTCGGTTACAACTCACCCTCTTTTACTCATTTGTCCAACTAAAGCTAAGATAACGAATTAGTGGCTGGAATACTAGTCCTCGTGGGACGATCTTCTCTCACTACTTTATTACTTGATACGGCCGTATACTTGCGGAGTTTATAAGGCTTTAAAGTTTTGCCCTATCAAGTTTTGGCGCCGTTGCGGGGACTATTTATTTCAACACTAAGAGTAGTTATTGAAATGAGGCGAAACCGGCTTTAATGGCAGAAATTGGTGTAGACCCTCCTCATCCTCCTCCAAAAAAGACCATGGGCGACTACATGACGCTTAATCCTGCTAGGGCTGCAACTAGCATTGTCAATCCGGTTGTGAATGCAAATAATTTTGAAATCAAGCCATCTCTCATAAGCTTGGTTCAACAAAGCTCTTTTAGTGGGAGTGATTTAGAGGATCCTAATCAGCATATCGAGACTTTTCGCGAATTTGTGATACCATCAAGATGAATGGAGTTTCGGAGATGCTATTCGTGTGCATTGTTTCCTTTCTCTCGACGGGAAAGCGGCGGCTTGGCTTCGTTCTTGTCCTAATGGAAGTCTCTCCACTTGGGATATCATTACCACAAAGTTTCTTGAGAAATTTTTCCCTTCTTCTAAGTATACAAAGCGCTTTCGGACATCAATTGCTTTACCCAAGGCAATGGGGAATCATATTGTGAAGCGTGGGAAAGATTCAAGGAATTGCTTAGGAGGTGCCCACAACATGAGCTGCAAGACTATGATCAAGTGAGAATATTCTTTAAAGGGATGCTTCCATCCTCTAGAATGATGATTAATCTTTGCGGTGGTGGTACGCTAAAAATAAAACTCCCGAAGAGGCATTGGAGTTGTTTGAAGATATGGGGTCCTTTGAGAATGAACTGTTACTCCACAACCGAAGAAGGGAGTTCTTCGGCTAGACTCTTACAATACACTATTGGCCCACAATGAGAACCTTGCCCAACAAAACAAGGTGATCCAACAACGATTAGCTTCCATCACTAAACAACTTGCCTCTTCTCAAGTATCATCTATCACTTCTCAGCCTCCTTTGCTTTGTGATTTTTGCCAAGGGAACACGCTAATGGGGAATGTGCGGCATTCATTATGAAGAAACAGTGAGGTAAAATACATGGGTAATCCTCCTAGAAATCAGTTTAATCCTTATAGCAACACATACAATCCTGGTGGAAATCTCACCCAAACTTCTCCTATAAACCCCAAGCGGCACCTCGGCGGCTCCACCAAAACACCACTACCGATATGGAAAAAGCTTTGGCACGAGTTGACTCTTTCCACTACCGAATTCATACAGAAACAAGGTCTACTCAAAAAATCGGGAGGCTTCGATCCGGAATTTGGAGAATCAAATTGGTCGGTTGTCAAAGCAAATAGCAGAGAGAAACCAAGGGTTCTTCCCTAGTGATACTGTGGTCAATCCAAAGGAGCATTGTAAGTCCATAACTACAAGGAGTGGTATAGTGGTCCAGCCGGTTGAGAAATCTGTTCCAATGAAGGACAAGTCTGAGAAAGGGGAAGAAGAGGTTGAGCAATGTGATGTGCAGCAGGTTCCAAAGGGGATAGCTACAAAGAAGCCTCCCATTCCTTCTTATGCAAAACCTCCTTATCCCCAAAGGTTGAAGCAGCAGATTCAGAAGCAACAGTATGCCAAGTTCTGGGATATTTTTAAGAAATTGCAGATCAACATTCCTTTTGCAGAAGCTCTTGAAAATATGCCTAATTATGCAAAGTTCATGAAAGATTTGCTTTCCAAGAAGCATAAGTTGCAAGATGCGAAACGATAGCATTGACTCGGCGGTGTAGTGCCATCATTCAAACTAAGTTGCCACCAAAGCTTAAAGATCCGGGCGGCTTTAGCATTCCTTGTGCAATAGGGAATGTCAATATGGGCGAGCACTTTGTGATCTGGGAGCTAGTATTAATTTAATGCCCTTATCTGTTTCAAAAGCTCTCGGAATTAAAGAGATGAAGCCTACTATGATGTCATTACAGTTGGCGGATAGGTCTATTAAGAAGCCAGAAGGTGTCATTGAGGATGTGCTTGTGAAAGTAGACAAATTCATCTTCCTAGGTGGATTTTGTGGTTCTTAACATGGAAGAAGATGCTGAAATTCCTTTACTTTTGGGAAGACCCTTCTTGGCTCTTGCTAGAGCGGTAATTGATGTAGCTGCAGGAAAAATGGAATTCCAAATGAATGACGAGAAAGTCACTTACAATGTGTTTCAGTCCATGAAATACCCAGCTGATAATAGTGACTGTTTCAAGGTTGACGTGGTTGATGAGGCTATTCAAGAAGTTTTTCAAAAAGGTTCAGATGAGCCTATGGATGATGATCTTGCTCAATTGTTACAAGTGGAAGAAGAGGTTTCTGAAAAGGAGAATTCTCATTTACAGGTTGAGGAGCTGAAGAAAAAAGATTATGATGCGCCACCTGTTACTCCTAAGGTGGAACTAAAGGAGCTCCCGTCTAATCTGAAGTATGTTTTTCTAGGGAAGGATGACACTTATCCCATTATTGTTAACGCTGAGTTGTCCCCTCTTGACGAAGAGAAGTTCTTGAAAGATTTGACTACCCACAAGACTACCATAGGGTGGTCTATATCTCGATTTAAAGAGGATTAGTCCTTCATTTTGCACTCATAAAATTCTTATGGAGGACCATGTGAAACCGATAAGGCAGCCCAGAGGAGACTTAACCCGACTATGAAGGAAGTGGCGAGAAAGGAGGTGGTGAAACTGTTAGATGCAGTGGAGAATGTGTATGGATTGTAGGAGGTTGAATGATGTCACTCGCAAGGACCACTTTCATTTGCCATTCAAGAAAAAAACCAAGAGATGGCATGACGGGAGGATTCTTCCAAAAGCGTTTCATCCGGGACAACAGAGATTGAAGCCTTACCATGGTGGAGACATTGACAGAGGAGGAACCTTCGTGGCAACTGGAAGCTGAGAATTAAGGTGATATCCGTCAGGCTCAAGACGTTAAACAAGCGCTGATTGGGAGGCAACCCAATAAGTTTTCTTTTTCATTTTTATTTAGTCTTAGTAATTATTGGTAGGATAGGAAGGATGTGAAAAGTGTGGATCAAATTATAAGATTCCATTCTTAAAAAAAAAAAAAAATTTAAAAAAAAAATATATATATATATATATATATTTGGACAGAAAGTTGGCGCCCAGGGCGCCAAAGTTGGCGCCTGGGGCACCAACTCTCGGCCACTTCGGCAAAAAAAAAAAATCAAAAAAAAAATCAAAAAAAAAAAAAAAAAAAAAAAAAAAAAAAAAAAATTTAAACCACCCTCCTTCCTCCTTCTTTCTCTTTCTCTCTCACTTATCTGACCCGGATGGTCGAGGCCCTTTGCATCAAGTAGAATATAGACCCAACTAGTTGTCAACCAGCTGAGGACGACAACGATTCAGACGATGCGGTCGCACAGGAGGATGCCGATGACCACTCCAATGATTTTTGACAGGAGCACTCTACATCGGCATTAACGGCTTAAATCAGGGGAGTACTAGTTCCTTTCCTTTTATTTATTGTTCCAACAGTGAGGACACTGTCTGATTTATGTGTGGGGTAGGGATATGAATTCTTTGGTGTTGCTTGTTCTTATTCAATTGAAAAGAATTCCCTTGAAAAAAATTCTTGAGTTTTTGTTCAGATTGACCTTAACTTTGAGCATCCCCATCTTAGAAAGTATTATCAAGTAAAACAATAAAAAGGAAAAGAATGTGTCAACTAAGCCCCGAGCATTGAATTTTTGTAAACAATCGGAGAGGTTTTGAATATTTTGATACACGATTCCTCTAGGAGATGAGATTATGCCCTTTGTTGACCAAGTAAAACTTTTGTTTAGGGAAAGGACTCAAGTGAGTTATTATGAAAAAAAGAAAAAAAAAAAGAAACACAACTCCAATGATTTTTCTAGACCTACTTAGTAACCGGCGCTGCATCACCCATGTGCAGGGTCGCGTCAAACGGTAAGGTCAAAGAGGGTTATGAGTTGAGCTAAAAGCCTCTTGAGGTGCTGTTGGAGTAACCGAGTTACGGTGCTGCATCACCATGTGCGGGATCGCGTCAAAAGGGGACCTACAACGGCTCAAGATTACGGTGCTGTTGGAGTAACCGAGTAACCGGTCTTTGCATCACCCATGTGCGGGTCGCGTAAAAAGGGGACCTACAACGGCTCGAATAAAAAATAAATAAATAAATAAAATGAAAAAAAAGAGTTAATTCTTACATGAGGATCCCTATAAAATTAAGCGCAAAGCTTGGTTTAATGGGGGCATTTGAATTTTTCGGAGGAATTAAGTAGAATAATATTTTATTAAACTTATTGTGGTGCTTATTACGGCTATTGTTTAAGGCTATTGGCTTAGTGACCCAATCTTATAAGACATTAACTGGATAAATTTTGATAACATGATCGAGTGTGGTGGTAGCGCTCCTTTGTTTAGGAAAGTCAAAAACAATGTCATTCTCATTTAGATAATGAATTCTCTTTCTTTTGCTTGAGGACAAGCAAAGATTTAAGTGCGGGAGAGTTTGATAAGTGCAGATTTTATAATTAAATGAGTATCAATTCGAGATATATTGGATTAAATTTATTACTATTTATATATCTTGCGGGAGTTATTAGCCGATTGAGAAAGGAGCAGAAAAGGAAATCAATTTGAATAAATTGTGTGATATGAGAGAGTGGATTGCAAAAGATTTGGAGATGATTGGAGATCTCAAAAGGATATTGCATATCTTGTATTTAAGACAGGATCGATCACGACCAAGTCGGCCTAAGGGAATTTCTATATAAAGAGCAAGGGAGATACACACTGACCACAGAGAGACAAGAGGCAGAAGCAACCAAAGTACACACGAGAGAAAATAACATCCTTATGCTCTCTAAACTTCGGTATTTACCAAAGGTTTAGAGCGAAAGGACAAAGGAAGAAAAGGAGGAGATTGCTGACGGAAGAAAGAGGATGCAAGAACAATTCCAATTTTCATCTCTTTTCTTCTATTTTGTTAATCTAGCCATGCTCGGCTAATTTTCTTAAGTAGTTAGGGCGAGGATGAACCCTATGTGAATTTGAGTATTTGTTTGAATTCTTGATTGAATGTTATTTACCATGATTGAATGAATTATCTTTGCTTAAAGCTTTCTTAAAGAATGATCACCTTTTAGATTGTTCAGGTTGGTGTATGACAATAGAGATGTTGGTGCATTTAACTGGAACCGTTAATTCGTCATAGAGTTGCATGACCTAGACATAGGCTTACGAGTTTATGCGATCTTATAATTCTGGTTTAAATAATTGATCTTTCCAAACAATACTAAGACATTAGGTTGTTTTTAAAGATAACGGACTAAGGTAGCGTCAAGACATTGGGACTTAGTCTAATTTTAGAGAATTGATCGTCAATCATGGGAATAATAGTCAATTAAGGATTTATTTCAAATACTCGAAGGAACATAGGGGGATTTCTATGCCCTAGCTGCGTTTTCTCCACCGATATCTTTTCTAAACTATCGTCTTTGGGATTTTTAATCTTGAATGCGTGTTTTCAATCAAATTTCTTAAAAATTCTGTTCGGTTACAACTCACCCTCTTTTACTCATTTGTCCAACTAAAGCTAAGATAACGAATTAGTGGCTGGAATACTAGTCCTCGTGGGACGATCTTCTCTCACTACTTTATTACTTGATACGGCCCGTATACTTGCGGAGTTTATAAGGCTTTAAAGTTTTGCCCTATCAGACGTCGTCTCATGCTGTTCCCTCCTCCTACAAATATGTCTCCATAAATTTCCAATCTCAATTCTTAGCTCATTCACTGGCTTCCACAAAACACTGCAAGCACCACTTCTTTATGCTGTCAGGATCTCATAAGTTGATCTTTCACCCCCAGATATTGATGCAAAGTAGAAGTAGCATAATGTAAATGTAAATATAATTATAATTCTCTTATTAACCTATATTTGAGATAATAAAATCTTCGGATGTAGTAGAACTTAATTACTCACTTACCAACGTGGGCAATATTTGGGTTCTGGTGTTGCTCTCGGATGAACTGGGAGCCATCCATGTCTTTCAAGGCGATATCACTGACAACCAAGTCAAAAGAATCAGGTCCCTTCTCTTGTAAGTAGCTTAGGGCACCGGCACCACTGTCACACACAGTGATGTTATAATAAGATGTTGGAACATATGTCTCAATACTAGTCTGGGTAGCATGATCAATGCCCACTAAGAGCAGCTTCAAGGGCGGACGGAAGTATTGAGTAAAGAAAGGAGGAAGAAGATAACGACCATGCTTGGCTGCAGATTGCTGCATCTTGGCGAACTTGTTTTTGAAGTATACCTAAGACTGATCTTGAATATAATCTCTTGAGAGAAACACAGGTGATATATATATATATATATATATATATATATACATACATATATGTCGATCGGTATATATGGAAGAGGATTCTCTCATAATCCTCCCTCTCATTATCCCTCATTTTCGCAATCTAAACCGTCCATTTTTTGATTCAACGATCCAGAGGGATTTACAAAAAACCGCGCGGTTTTGGGATTTTTGAAAAACCGCGCGCGGTTTTTTCAAAAAAGAATTGGGAACCTTGGATCAAGATTTGGACGGCCAAGATGGAGGAAAATGAGGGATGGGCAGAAAAAGAGAGGTGAGAGAAACCAGACCCGTATATATATGAGGACCTGATAAGCGAGCGTGCTTGCCAATCTAAGTATACAGAAAAAATAGCGAAAAAAAATGAAATTTTAAAAAATTGTTACGGTAAAAAATTTAAAAATTAAAATAGGAAGCGCTATCTACCTTTTAATCTCTTATTATATTATATTTTGTGTAAAATATTCTCACTACCATTTTATTTTTCCTTAATCACACGGGCCTTCAATCTATCTTAAAAATATACACTTAGGTCTAAATTGCTATCACCTTTAGGAATATTCCAAAAAGATTCTTAAAACTTATATTTAGCACCGATACTCTTAAAAAAAATCTAACATATCGGACAAGCATATCGGGAACGTATCGAAAATGCTGTATCGGAATTAAGTATAAGAATCAAGCCAATATTATTTGAAGTAACGTATCAACGTCCCGTATCGAAAACACCGTATCGGTATCAATGCTACATAGCTTAAAACATAGTATTTTATAATTAAAATTTATATTAAAATAAATTTTATTTACTAATTTTCCCTTTACCGTATGAAATTTCTAATTTATTTTAATAGTAAATACCCTTTCTGGTCCTTGACAAAAAACACAGACCCCATTTTGGTCCCTAGCAAAAAAAACCGACCATTATTCGTCCTTTTTATGGGACTAAAAATGACCTTTTGGAAATTTGTGAGGGATCAAAATGTCCACCAATCAACCCTTATTCGTCCTTTTTATGGACTAAAAATGACATTTTTTTTGTCAGGGACCAAAATGGGGTCCGTGTTTTTTATCAGTGACCAAAAATAGTATTTACTCTTATTTTAATTATAACGTTTTCGAATTTCCAAAAAAAAAAAGGCCGCCAATTGTAATAGTAAAAAGGTGCAAAGTTAGTTGTTTTTTCCCTTTAAATTCCCGTAATGTAACAACCCGACTTTTCAAAAGCAGTATAAATTTTTTTTTCTTTAAACATCATTTCAAAATGCTCAGAGTAGTGCACCGGAGCGATTGAGTAACTGATATATGTATTAAAATACCCATGGTAGCATGTCTTCTTTGTTTAAACAATGGTACAAGAGTGATTCAAAAGTATAACGAAAGAAGTCTTCGATCGCGACTCCTAGGCGTCTTTGCTTGTCTCTCTCCCGAGTCCTCGGTCCTCGGGAGCGATGCTATATTAAGAGTGAGATCCGCACCGGATCTCGGGTAGCAATTAACCTCATATTTGAGACACAACATATGGACCACGAGACAATCATATCAACAACGGTATATGTGCACTCATCGCCCAAGAGCATGCATACATATATCGCCCAATAGCATGTATACATATATCGCCCAATAGCATGCGAGATATATCGCCCATAGCAAACGTAAACATATCAACAAGCACATAGACATACCACGAGCTATAAGCTATCACATACAATACACCTAGCACATACATGCATACCATAAACATCGATTAGTGTTACGACGCGAACGTACCTTCGTTGTGATGCATGATGACGTCTAGCGAAATTAGTATTTCTTGGCGGAAACAATAAACGTTTGGCAATGCACGTCGGACGGCGTAACGACAAAGAGATCTAGGTTTCGATGTCCTATAAGAGTAATATCACTTTCATTAGTGATTTGGCATTACGACCGGCATTTTAGGTAAAAATTACCATTTTGCCCCTATACCCCTACTTGGCGGAAGCGCTTCCGCTATATAGGCTATTTTCTTCCCAAAATTTCGCCAGAACTTCGACGCCATCATGATTTTCGAAAATAAAGACTAAAATAGCCCTCCCATCTAATATTAAAACATAAAAATAAAGACTACTCTAGCCTTACTAACTAATGAACTAAAGACTACAAACTAAAGACCGAAAGACTTACCGTTGAAGACTTCGGCAGAACTTCCCCCAGAGCTTCTCTCTCTACTTTCTCTCCCTAGAATTTCGAAATAGGCAAGAAGGAATGGTGTGAAGAAAAGTGAAGGAGGGGGGGTATTTATAAGAAAAGGTGTAGGGTTTCGGCCGTCGGATCAACTTTGTGAGAAGCGATCTGGACCGTCCAAAGCAACTTTTCAAAAAAACCCTTTTCCCTTCTTTGCATTCACACTTGAACGAAATTCAGGCCCAAAAATAAAGGGTTTGGCCAATGGGAGGTGGCCATGTGTCACCTTCCAGAAGCTTTCAGACCGATTTCTCCGATCGGTACCCGATTCGCGTGATTTCGGAAAAATCTCAAAATTCTGGATTTACAACTTTGAAAACATATTCTCACTTAGTAGAAATGTCCAAGTTAACCTATATTTTGATTCCATATAGGGCTCCAACAGTCCAGTTGAGTCTTTCTCGAAAAACGTGTCCAAACGCGTCCGGTGTCGAAACTTGTTTTCGGAAACACCCATCTCTTCAGAAAAATTCTTGAATCCAAATATGTTCATGAAAATTCCCAATTCTTTTCCAAATGTCACAACATAACCTTTTCGTCCTCTTGGCTATCGGCCTTTTCTCAGAATTTTCCTATTTCGTCTTATTAGGAAAAAGCACAAACGGCTTCAGAATTAACTTCCGCAAGAGTCTAACGGAAGATAAAAACCCACTGATTAATATTTTACCTTGACTTTGGGATTCCCATTCCTAGATCTCTAGATAGGATCCGTTTCCTATTTCCCATTTTACTATTCACATAATTTTACTTTAATTAATTATATTAATAAAATAATAAACTTAACTTATCAACTAAGTTTTCTATTTTTATTTCTTATTTCTTTATTTTTCTTTTATTTTTATTTTATTTTCTGCACTTTTTTTTTAATTAATTAATTAATTAATTATTTAATTAATTAAATAATTATTTTTACATAATCTCTTACAACATTTTCCTATTGGTCAATTCTTGCATTTAGGCTTAAAAATACCTAAACTCATCCTTTTTCCTTCAAATTTTCCAATTAATTAACCAATATATTTATGCTAATTTTTAGCCATTTATCACTAATTTTGGAGCTTTACATAATTATCTCCGAATTTTCTATACTTGTGCTTAAGTAATTTGCTAATAAATACTTAATCACTCAGTTATCACTGCTTAGTAATTTTTTTTAATTAGAATACCACATTACCTCTTAACCTTTGCTTTAACATGAGATTTTTCATGCATTACGCATTATTCGCATTTTTCCATAATCGCAAGGGTATTATGGTCATTTCCTTACTTTTTGAGTATTCTTCTACAATTTCTCCAAGTTTGTAACTTAATAAATTACCTAAATTATGGACAATATCCTTCCCTATTTTAAATAGATTTTTACTTGCTTCTTTTATAGCTTTCGCAGGGTATTTATAACCCACAATGTATTTAGGGACCTATTTGCAAATTCCCAAACGTTTTAGGGACCTAATTGCAAATTATCCAATTTCAAGAGAAATTACCTTAACAACAGGGTAAACTCAATACAAGGTGTTTGAAACCTCATATTCACCTATTTTCCTAAGTTATTTACTCCTCCCAGGGGTATTTTGGTCATTTTGGCACTTTGGCCCTTAAATTCCCTAATTCAAATTTCGGGGTATTACACGTAAATACAGTTTGGCCTATAAACATGTTTAGAGCTTTCTCTTAAATTATTTTGTATGATCAAGAGCTTTCTTTTTATTTTCCTTGGTTTTATTTTTTTCAAAAATTTATTTGGATAACGTATATAAATGTTTGTACCAAAAAGTGTAATACCCGGATAATTATTTATCTGGAATATTATATTTTAATAATAAATACCTATTGGAAATAGGTGAATATGTGGTCTCAAATCCTGTGAGGTAATAATCTTATTTTTCTAGGGTAATTTCCCTTGAAATTAAAAGAAATAAAGTGCCAAAAGTCCCTAAATGAGTTTGTGGGTCATAAAATACCCCGAGAATATTATGATAAATCCTAAGAGGCAATTAAATATCTATTAAAAATTAGAAAGTATGTTTCTCTAATTTAGGTAATTTATGGGATTATTTTCCTTGGAAAATAATGAGTCAAAATTAAATATTATTTTGGGGAACATAAGTTGCCCCATGATTTTTAATATTATGCATGGTGCATAAATTACCAATGCCAGTAAAATAGTTGTGAGAAAATGATTAATCCTAATTAAGAAAATTATCAACATACCTTTATATTTAAATTTTTCCGTATTATTTTGGAGTGTAGAAAATGTAAGTCTGTCTGTATGAGATTTCTCCATAAAGTAATTGATATTTCAATTTTTTTAATAACATTTTTAGGACCGGTTGTTTTTTTAAAAGGTCTGGATAATATATTTAAGACCTATGAAAAAATGATCCGGTATAAGAAGTTCTTTATATTTACAAAACTATCACTGGTCATACCTTTAAGACCGGGGCATCGATAGTCCGCTCTAAATGAGGCGGCCTTAAAGCCCTTTTTTGCACTAGTGAATAATAATAATAATAAGGTGGCATGCGATGAACCCATTTTGGATGCTGAGCAGTACCCACAATACATATCTAGTTATGTTGTTTACATATAACCTCCATGGCTCTCGATGAAACGAAAGTATATGATGTTGTCAATTCTAATCTCAGGACCAAGGAAACCAAAGAATGACATAGATGTACATATACCTTGCGCCACTAAATAAAGACTTGAAGAAGTTGTGAGACAAAGGGGAAACCATCAAATAAACCCCTATTTCTGGGGATAAATACTTTACTATTCATTCTTTTAACTATAAAGTATTGTACAAATATTTCACAGTTATTTGTAATCAATTGTTGAAATAGATTGCTATATTTAACAATTATTGTCTTACAACCGTTAAATATAAATATTTAGCGTTCAAATGCGAATGATGATATAGAAATGCGTATAATGGAGAGAGAACTTGGGCAATGAGAATGATGATATAGAAATGCGTATAATAGAGATTCAACAGAGTTTTACGTTTGTAGATTATATCTGAAATATCAAAATTTTGTAGATATTATAAGGATAAAAAAAAATGCTTAGGTCAAGTTCTCCAAATACATATGGTCATGTGTCATATTTTTAAGATATTACTACCTCTGGTCATAAATATAGAACCAAGTTTATAATACAAATTTTGTCATATATTTAGGACAGGAGGGAGTAAAAAAAAATAGTAAAGGAGCCATGTGTGATCGGAAAACTTAACCTAAAGAACTTGATGTAAATATACTCCACACGAAAATTATCTATATGATATATATATATATATATATATATATATATATATTTGATCCTTTAACTTCACACAAAGTTTTATTTTAGTTTCTTAATATTATAAATTGTTCTTTAGTCATTTATATCTTATATAGTCTCATATTGTTAGTTTCATTAACAAAAATAAAGATATTAATATTTTAAGTGTTGACAAAATTTTAAGTGTCAATTTAACTTACAAAACATTTACTAATGTTGATATATAGAATTTATTTTAATAATAATAATAATAATAATAATAATAGGGGCACAAAAATTATCATTTGAGATTAATGGTATTAGGGTTAGAGAATTAAAAAGATTCTTATAAAATTAAGGGGCAAAGTGAAACTGGTATAAAGTTAGAGAATTAAAAGTATACTTTTGCATTAATTTTTATTTGCTCTTTATAAATCTACAAAACATTCTGATCTAACCAAAAGGTTACTTTCATTTTAGATTATGCATCAATTAAACTTTTATTAAGAAAATATAAGTAGAAAAAAATGAAACCAGGACTGATTATAATACATCTGGAGAATTTAGATTTGGATGCTCATAACTCTTTCTATAAATGTATGGAAAGTAAGATATATTCACATAAAAATTAAATACCAAATAGTATATGAATAAAATTCATTTAATTTTATTAAATTTTACATTTTGATTTTATAAATATTTGATTGCTTACTCAGTTAGAATTGAGACTCTTTTTCCATTATTCTTTATTATTATTATTATTATTTAACATTAGACTCTGTTGTTATTTGTCTATTTGTAGAGGCAAATAAGGTAAAACATTAAAAGCAAGTTTGGATCTTATTCACATTTTTAAAGATTTTACAGAAAGGTGCGTGTGTGTGTGCCGTCTATATTTCTGATCTCATTTTTAATATTATTTCTTAAATAAAAATATCACAACAAATCAATCAGTAATTTTTTGGAAAGTACTCATTTTCTTAGGAGTCTGTTATATAAACGGGAAATTTTTTAAAGCTATGGGAATAACATACAGATTCTTAAAAATATTAGTTGTCTTGTCTTGATTGAAAATGATAATAAGAGAAAAGGAAGTGTGGAAATGTACCTATCACGCATATATTTTTAGTGGATTTATATGAAGAGAAAAACATAAGAAAAATGATATTTATTAAGAAGGACTATAAAAATAACAATTGTTTTGAAGGACCAGAAACTAAAATATTACGATAGAAAAATTGTCCTTAACCAGAAATTATTTTAAGACTTATCCACCGTCTCTTCTTCTGCTCCTCCTCTTAGTACAGTTCGCTCTTCTTATCCAAATTTCAACGTGACTACAAAACCATTCAGAAAAATGGCAAGCAGTGAAAGGTCATAGAAAATAGAATTGTGGAAGACAATATTGAAAAAAACAAAGAGGGGGAAAATGAGAAATCAGAGGAGATTATAACAGAGACCACTGTGCTATGCAAGCAACTCAAAGAAAGGCACTGTGTTCTATGGATTTGAGTCGTAATCAGTTGAACTATGAAAGAAGTTCGTGCTCACCCAATTGCTTTACACGAAGATGATGAGGTGATTCCGTGAAAATTATGTTGGGGACCATCAGCGGGTCGAGTGGAAAAAGCTTTTTCTTGAAAAGCGAGGTTTTAGGATTTTCCCCCCTTTTCTAATGGAACACAGTTAGAGTACTTTTGTCATTTATCAGGCAAAGGACAAACGGGACGAAAATGCTTTTCCTAGTTTCTTGATGGACTTACATAATTTTTTAAAACAAAAATAATAATAATAATGGAACTGCTTCAAAAGTGGCAGTTGCGATTCCTTAGACATGATTTTTCTGGATTTTTGGGATGGTAAATGGAGCGAAGTAGGCAAACTGTAAATCTAGTAGGTGGGAGATTTCTTTAGTTTCTCTATCGCTTTCCATTTCATCATCCTAGATGTTTCTTTTGAATCGTTTGCTCTGAAAATTGCACCTTTGTAAATTGCATTTGCACATGCTTAGAGATGTGATTTGGTGAGTTGCATGCATTATGTATATATGATATCGTAGTAATAATATGGGGAAAAGCACCAAAATAAGATTTTTTTTGCAAAAAATATACCTGATTAAAGCAAATTCGAAACATTTTATCAAAGTAATGCAGTTAATGGCGTCGTCTAACACGACGCCACTAGTGGCGTAAAAGAGGTTTACGCCACTGACACATTTTGTGTCAGTGGTGTAAGGGAAGCTCACGCCACCCTCACGCCACTGACACATTTTGTGTCAGTGGTGTAAGGGAAGCTCACGCCACCCTCACGCCACTCAATTATTGAGTGGCGTGAGGGATGCATACGCCACTCAATCTCTGAGTGGCATATGCTTCCTTAAAAAAAATTAATATTAAATATAATAATAATATATAATAATAATAAATGATAAAAAAGTGGAATAATTTAAAACTCTACTTCATTTAATTTGGAGTCAAAAGGAAGAAAGCATGGAGCTGAAATAACTCACTAAGAACGTCCTTTAAAAGATTACGCAGTATAATTTGGTTATAACAACAGATCCCAAAACAGGGGGATCTATATATTTGTTATACACTTTTTTATACAAATCCCAAAATCAATATTGTTGTTATACAAATATTTGGTGTATAACAAATATATAGATCCCCCTGTATTGGGATCTGTTGTTATAACCAAATACCGCGTAATCTTTTAAAAGACATTCTTAGTGAATTATTTCAGCTCCATGTTTTCTTTCTTTTGACTCTAAATTAAATGAAGTAAAGTTTTAAATTATTTCACTTTTTTTTTATCATTTATTATTATTATATTTTTTTTTTATTTTTTTTTTAAGGAAGCATACACCACTCAGAGATTGAGTGCTGTATGCATCCCTCACGCCACTCAATAATTGAGTGGCGTGAGGGATCCTCACGCCTCACGCCACTCAATTATTGAGTGGCGTGAGTATCCCTTACGCCACAGACACAAAAATGTCAATGGCGTAGACCCTTTTTACGCTACTAGTGGCGTGAGCATTACTTTGATAAAATGTTTCAAATCTGCTTTAATCAGGTATATTTTTTGCAAAAAAAAAAAAATCTTATTTTGGTGCTTTTCCCTAATAATATGACACTAAAGTTGTACCCTAGCAGCAATCGACTATTAGAACTCTTATGTGATTTGTTTTGAATGGTTTTGCAGTCAGATTGAAAATTGAATAAGAAGAGGGAGCGGTATAATGAGAAAGATCAGAGGAGAAGAAGAGATGGGGGACAAGTATTAAAATAATTTCTGATTAAGGGTAATTTAGTCTTTTTATTTTAATATTTTAATTTATGGTCCTTCAAAATAATTACCATTTTTATGATCATCCTTCTTAATAAATATCATTTTTTTAGGTCCTTTATTATAATTTTCCCTAAAAATATAATTGCATATATAATAATAATATATAAGAAATAAATTTATAATAAGCCTAATTGTCAACGTAATAACACCACCATATATATGAAGTTTTAGATGAAATAATTTTATAAGACTACAAAATGGTTGAAAATATATTGGACCTTTTTAGATCAATTTTTATTTGTTTTATTTTTTGTTAAGCATAGGTATCCTTCTATTAGAGGCAATCATATTCGATGCACTGTCGTGTACTAAATGTTGGCACCTCTCGTGTACTAAATGTGGGCACCTCTCGTGCCCCTCTCTGAGCGAGTATTCAAACTTTGATACGTCATGTTATGAGGAATTAGCCCTTTCTGCTAGACCCAACCCCATTATTATTTTTATTTCTTTTATTTTTCAGCCCTTTTTTTTGTAACTATTTTTCAGCCCATTATGTTTTCTAAAATCCGGTCCAGTCTCCAATCCAACTTTGCTCAATTATTAAAATAGTTTTTTTTGGTTCAAACTGATTTACTAGCAAGTCTAATTGCCATTCCTATCTAGAGTTGGAAAATCGGGCTGACCCGTTTAAGTCTTAGTCTTTCAAGGGTCGAACTTTTAAAATGGATCCTTCAAATAAAGTCGGGCCTAAAAAGGCCAGCCCTGTAGGGTCGCAAGCTTAAAAGGGTCGGCCTTGTTAGGCTTGTTAATTTTTTTTGTTTTTACTTGTCAAGTTGGAAGTTGCCCACTTGCCCTACTAACCGAGTCTGACCGTAAAGGAAGCTATTTGCCTACCTTATTGCCCAATACTTACATACTTAGTCACTCTCACTGTCTTACTCATTTCTGTCATTCACTTCACGCCTCTCGCTTTAGTTTTGTTGTCTCAGCCGACAATAGTTTACTTTTGATTACGAATTAGTGACTGTATTTGTTTGTTGTATGATGCATGTTGTTTAGACCTTCATGTTGACAACATTTATTTGATAAATTAGAACTTTAATTATTGTAATTTACTAATTATATTTTTTTAAAAAAATGCAAGAAAAAAAGTTAAAATTTAAAAAATAGCTTCCAACCCTGTAGGGTCGGCCCTAGCCAGCATGCTCTCATACTGAGTCTTGAAAAAAAGATGTTTTTCTTACTCTATTCCTAAAAGAGCTAGCCCTTTTTAAGCTCTGACCCTTCAAAGACTAACATTGATTCCCAGCTCTATTCCCACCACTTTCTTTGGTCAATGTTTTGCATTTGAGCAAGCAAGCTTTGACCGGGTCAATGTCAATGAGTTTTGTCTTTTCAGAGAGAGCGATTTCAATATCCCAATTTGAAATGTCTAGGTTCACTAGGTTAAATTAAAATCATTCAAGTTCACATTTATAAAATCAGTTTTACACCCTGACTATTAGTGCATGTAATTAGTTCTCAGTCAGTTACAAAACTGTTACTGTATGGTTGACAGCTGTATCAGTCATACACACGTGTCAGTCAAGTTGGCAAGTTGTTCACGCCTTCTTCTTTATCTGTTAGCTATCTGTTAGCCATGTGTTTTACTATAAGTACTGTATGTACATCTCAGAATCAATACAACTTGAATATTTCTCTCTAGATTATATTCTTAGTCTTAGATTTTGGCATGGTATCAAAGCCATCGTCACATCGGTGAAGCTTTGTTATTCCGGCCATCACAAATCAGAGACATTGCCGTGATTCGTCTCCTTCTTTGGATTGACAGATCACAAAACAATGTCCGGCGTTGTAGCTTTTCCGGTGTCGATCGACCAGGGCCAAAATGGACGCAACTTCACTAACAAGAAAATCACCGTGAAGCTTGATGATTCCAACTACTTGATCTGGAAACAACAAGTCTATTTCATGGCCAAACAACATCGTCTCTTCTCATATCTAGATGGTTCAGTCAGTATTCCTGCGCAGAAGATTCGTAGCACAGAAACTCAACTGGAGATTGATAATCCAGCTTTCGAAACTTATGAACAGCTGGATTCGGCACTTGCATCATGGCTTCTTGCATCGGTAACATCCTCTGTGCTCCCTGACTTAGTTGGACTGGAAACTGCCTCTCAAATTTGGAAAAAGTTAAATCGATTGTATTCTGATAAATCTGATTCCAAGATCCTGCACTACAAAAATCTTTTAACCAATCAAAAGAAAGGTGAACTCAGCATGCGTGACTACCTAGCAAATTTAAAATCCATATGTGATCATTTGGCTTTACACGTTCCCTGTTTCTGTTGCGGCTAGAATATCTCATATTCTGAACGGTTTGACCATGGAATATGAGTATGTAATTGCTATTATCAATGCGGCCAAATAGACATTTGATCTTGACACAGTAACTACCATGTTGCTTGACTCTGAGGCTAGACAAAAGACCTTCATTAGCAACTCTGTGTCTCAAGCTCATTATGCCACCACACCACTTCAATATATGGATCACACACAAGATGCTCCAATGGCATTTGCCACTCAATCATCCGGCTATCCTATAGTCTCTGGACCTATGGGACGTGGTTCAGTACCACCATCTCGCCCTCAATTCACAAATTTCAGAGGCAGAGGTCGAGGTCGTACATCATTTTTCAGTCAAAACCATCCTGTCAGATATGTTACAAGGTAGGTCACCTGGCTGATGTATGTTACTTTAGGTATGACTCGTCTAATCATGGTAGACCTACAGCACAAGCTCACTATACTGACTTAGACAATTACTCTAAGTCATTTTCGTCTGATACTGGTCATCATCATAATTGGCCATCAAACTATGCTGAAGTTCCACTTGCTGAAACTCATTATGCTCCCTCTACGTATAAACAAGCTGTGAGCTCTACAGGAAACAATTCTCAAAGCACTACTGCTCCATCTGCTTCACTGCCTAACAATACTGTATCACATTATACATCATCTGAATCTCCTCCTCAAGCCTTTGTTGCTTCTCCTGAGATCATTACGAATGAAGAATGGTACTTAGATTCTGGTGCAACTCAGCACATCTCAAATTCAGTTAACACTCTCCAATCTGCATCTCCACCGAAAGGAAAGAGCACAGTTATTGTTGGTGGAGGTACTAGAATTCATGTATCTTATATTGGTAATACATGCTTGACCTCATCTGCATCATCTAACATGTTTTTGACTAAAGTTCTATGTGTTCCAACTATGCAAAAGAACTTGATTTCTATTGCACAAGCAACAAAAGAAAATGGAATCTCAATTGAATTCTTTCCTAATACTTGTGTTGTCAAGGACTTGAAGACAAGGAAAGCTCTCATGCATGGCACTGAGTCTGGTGGTATGTACAAGCTTCATGCTGGTGTTTGTCAAAAGCTGTCAAGATCAGGACAACATCCTGTCTCCAAATGCAACTCGAATTTCTGCTATTACACTACTACCCTAGATACTTTTACATTGTGGCATAGAAGACTAGGTCATCCTCAACAAGAAACTGTCAAAAGTGTGCTTCAGTCCATTAATATCTCTGTTGCAAAATCTTATAATGATGTAACTTGTACTGCTTGTAAAATGGGCAAAAGCCACAAACTACCTTTTGCACCTTCTTCTACTATATACAATAAGCCACTGCAATTAATCTCTATGGATTTATGGGGTCCAGCCCCTTTTGCCTCAAATGGTTTCATTTACTATGTTGCTTTTGTGGATGCATACAGTAGGTTTACATGGACATATCTCCTACAAAAAAAATCTGATGCTATTTTCAGGTTTAAGGAATCATCGCTTCCCTTGTTTTATTGGGGAGATGCTTTCCTATCTGCAACTTTTCTCCTAAACCGATTGCCTACCACTGTGCTTCAAGGATCTACTCCCTACATGAAACTCTTTGGTGTTCATCCTGACTACACTCTTCTTAAGGTTTTTGGCTGTGAGTGTTTTCCTTTGTTGCGTCCTTACAATCAGCATAAACTTGATTTCAGGTCTGCATCTTGCTTGTTTCTTGGTTATTCCACCATCCATAAGGGATATAAATGTCTCAATAGACTCACAGGTAGTGTATATATCACACGGCATGTTCAATTTCATGAAAACAGTTTTCCAGCACAGTCTCAATTTAATGTCAGACATGCTTCTTCTCACATCAGTTCAGTTCCCAGCTTTATTCCTCCAGTCTCCTCTCAGTCCACATACCCCACTAATAATCCTCTACCTTCGCTGTCATCATCTGTCATCCCTCCACCCACATCAGCATCCACTATTCCCTCTACTTTACCACATCACTCACCTCCCTCTATCTGTGACAGATCCACTTCCCCTAACAATAAACACTCAATGGTCACTAGGAGTAAGGCAGGAATTTTCAGACCTAAGATATTCTCCATTGCTGAGGATATTCATATTCCCAAAAATATTGATGAAGCCTTTGCTGATCCTAATTGGAAGGTTGCTGTCCAAGAAGAGTATGATGCCCTTCTCAAATTTAAAACATGGGAACTTGTCTCATGCCCCACTGACCGAAAGGTTATTGGCTGTCGCTGGCTATGTAGATTAAAAACTCATTCGGATGGATCCATTGCAAGGTATAAAGGAAGATTAGTAGCCAAAGGGTACTCTCAGGAAGCAGGTGCTGATTATCATGATACTTTCAGCCCAGTTGTTAAAGCTACTACAATTCGGGCATTACTTACTCTAGCTGTTACAAAAGCATGGAGGTTGCATCAAGTGGATTTTAATAATGCCTTTCTCAATGGTGACTTAACAGAGGAAGTGTTTATGGAACAACCCCCAAGCTTCATTGAACTAGATGAAAAAGGAAATCCACTGGTTTGTAGACTCAAAAAGGCACTCTATGGGCTAAAACAAGCTCCTAGAGCATGGTTTGTCAAGCTAAGTTCCTATCTGCACACCCTTGGTTTTATTGCTTCTAAAGCTGATTCTTGCTTATTCATTAATAAGACTGAACATTGTATTACATATCTGCTAGTCTATGTCGATGACTTAGTGATTACTGGTTCTAATGAAGAGGCTGTACAACAACTTGTGCACAAAATGAGTAAGGTGTTCTCCTTAAAAGACTTAGGAGAATTGTCATTCTTCTTAGGCATTGAGTTTCACAGGTCAGATAATGGCATACATCTCACTCAGAAGAAGTATATTCATGCACTTCTCTCCAAAACTCAGATGCTTGAAGCTCACTCGTATGCTACACCCATGGCTGTTAATATACAATTATATGCTAAGGACAGCTTACCATTCACTGATCCTAAGATGTATCGCAGCATTGTAGGGTCCCTCCAATATCTATGCTATACCAGACCTGATATAGCTTTTACAGTGAATAAGCTAAGTCAGTTCATGCAAGACCCTACCATAAAACAATGGGAGTGTGTTCAAAGGCTGCTTCGGTATCTCAATGGGACTAGTACACATGGTTTACTAATTAAACCTGTTCAGCAATTTATTGTTCAAGCATACACAGATTCTAATTGGGGAGGAACCAGCACAAAGAAGAATAATAAGCGTGATGAAGTTCCACTTCTTCCTGAAAATAGAAGATCTACTAGTGGATACTGTATTTTCCTTGGTGCCAATCCAATATTATGGCTCTCCATGAAACAACAAGTTGTGTCCAGATCAGCTACTGAGGCAAAGTATCGAAGTGTTGCTGATTCCATTCAAGATTTAATGTGGGTACTATCGCTGTTGAAAGAAATGCAGATAGAGATACCAAAAACACCATTCATTTGGTGTGACAACACTGGCACAGTTGCTCTAGCATCCAATCCGGTTTTACACTCAAAAACCAAACATGTAGAGCTGGACGTCCATTTCATCAGAGAAAAAGTTACAGCTGGCATTGTTGCTGTCGGTCATGTTCCATCTGCTTACCAGGTCGCAGATATACTTACTAAACCACAGGTTTTTACTATGTTTTCATTCTGTCGAGATAAACTCAATACCATATCTCAAGATGAAGTGCACAATGGTGATTCAAGATGAGTTTCTTCTCAGCAAAGGGAATATTAGTGCATGTAATTAGTTCTCAGTCAGTTACAAAACTGTTACTGTATGGTTGACAGCTGTATCAGTCATACACACGTGTCAGTCAAGTTGGCAAGTTGTTCACGCCTTCTTCTTTATCTGTTAGCTATCTGTTAGCCATGTGTTTTACTATAAGTACTGTATGTACATCTCAGAATCAATACAACTTGAATATTTCTCTCTAGATTATATTCTTAGTCTTAGATTTTGGCACTGACCACACGCTGTTCACAGGCGTAATACTATTTGTTCGGTATAAAGATCTCAAACGTACCATCTGAGGATCTGATGTAGGAGAGGTTACACCCAATTTCATTCAAATTAGTCAAAATGTAATATATATATATATATATATATATATATATATATATATATATGTTCAAAAAAGTAATATGTATCGATTAAAAATGAAGGTGTTCAGTCATAGAACATGAATCTCTAACCCTAAGGGGCTAGTATGTAGATATAGGATCAAATAGCTCTCCCCCAAGTATCCATAGATAAGTGTGTGCAGTATATACAATTGAGAGAGAGCTTAGAAGATGTGTACCTCTTTAGGTTAACCAACTATATATAGAGGCTACCTTAGGGTTAGGGTTTGGACTTGTTGGGCCTCTTGTGCCTCCAAGCCCAAATGTATTAGATGTCTCCTGTTGGGCCACACCTTGTATGAGCCTAATATTTTATTCCATAACAGTTGCCCCCAAGCTCGGTAGTTTAGGTCTCTGAGCTGCCGAGATTAATTGACTGCTTTCCGAGATCCCCTGAATCCGACTTTGCTTTTGTAGCAATTTTCCCCGGCTAATTGTCTGGTTTATATTCCTGCATTTAATAACATGTAAGCAAATCACAATAAACGGAAAATACTTACTGTTTGCGCAAATCGTTCAACGTGCTCATTTTGGATACTTGTCCGAGCTTGCATTAAACTTTCTGGTTTGCATTTACACCGGTTATTGATACACACTTTTCCACTTAACAGATCGTTGTCCACTCTGTTACCCCCCAGCCTGGTAGTTCAGGTTTCTGAGCTGCCAGGATGTGTTATTTTTCAACCCGAGCCAGGTGGTCGTCATTGTTGGGATTCCGTGCGTATTGACCCGAGATTCCAGGTTTATAAATTGAACTCCGAGATTCTGGGTTATATATTCTAATACCGAGATTCCGGTTTAGATACTTAAACTCCGAGATTCCGGGTTATATACTTTAATACCGAGATTCCGGGTTAATGATTTCTGAATTCGGGTTTGTTTACCCAAATCCAATCAAATAAACCTGGCGGCATTGCCGTCGCAGAATGATTCCAATAAAGGAATCTAAAATAGACTTTCTTTAACTCCGAGATTCCGGGTTATTCTTCCTAACACCGAGATTTCGGGTTATTTACTTTAACACCGAGATTCCGGTTTTACATAGACTGTAACACCGAGATTCCGGTTTATATACTCAAACACCGAGATTTCGGGTTATTTACTTTAACACCGAGATTCCGGATGCTTGTCGAATTTTCACTAACCTCGGTTGTTGTTACCATGCTTTTCCATTAACAACTCGTAAATCCACTTTGTTGCCCCCCAGCCTAGTAGTTCAGGCCTCTGAGCTGCTAGGATGTACGTTTTAACCGTTATTTCTGTGGAGCCCGGATTCAACCAAATTCAGTGAAGCCGGGGTTCGCCTTTATCCCTTTCGTAAGGACGGACTCCACAATCTATCCGGGGTCCAATTAAAGAGCGTGGATTTAATCATATAAAACAGACTTTGACATGATTCATGAAAGCAGGTTTGTGCACCTCGGATTCATGCATGTTTAAATTGGGCATGATTTTTGAAAACGAGTTTGTTTACTCAGAATTCTACATGTTTAGCTTTCACATGATTTTCGAAGACTGGTTTCCTTACCATGTCTTCATACATGTTTAACTTTGACATTAATTTCGGAATCGGGTTTATGTACCTCGGATTCCTACATCTTTTAGTTGTACATGATTTTTGAAAACGGGTTTCTTTACCCTGAATTCTACATGTTTAATTTGAAACATGATTTTCGGAACTGGGTTTACGTACCTCGGATTCCTACATGTTTTATTGGACATGATTTTCGAAAACGGGTTTCTTTACCCTGAATTCTACATGTTTAATTTGAAACATGATTTTCGGAACCGGGTTTACGTACCTCGGATTCCTACATGTTTTATTGGACATGATTTTCGAAAACGGGTTTCTTTACCCTGAATTCTACATGTTTAATTTGAACATGATTTTCAGAACCGGGTTTACGTACCTCGGATTCCTACATGTTTTATTTGTACATGATTTTCGAAAACGAGTTTCTTTACTCATAATTCTACATGTCTAAACTGGACATCATTTTCGAAAACGATTTTGTTTACTCAGAATTCTACATGTTTAATTTCGACATGATTTTCGGAACCGGGTTTACGGATTCCTACATGTTTAGCTTTGACATGATTTTGGAAGACGGTTTCATTACCCTGCCTTCTACATGTTTATAGATTTGGAGGTTGTAGCCATCGTTACGCGGAGCCCGGATTTAAACTAGATTCAGTTTAAATCGGGTCCGCCTTCAAAAATGTACACGGAGCCGGGATTTTAACCAGATTTGGTATAACCGGGGTCTTCTTTCAAAAGGCGATTCCAATAAAGGAATTTAAGATAGACTTGGCATCAATAACCGTCGCAGATAATCCAATAAAGGACTTTCAGATAGACTTGTGACCTCGCCGCCTTTACATAGGACCCGGATTTTAACTAGATTAACTTAAATCGGGGTTTGCCTTCTTTTCTGTTGCACATCCGCTATTGCTGTTGTTGCGGCCATGTGCTTTTTCTCTGAACCTTACCTAGTTCAACGATGAAGGGTAGGAGCTCATCCATGCCACAAGAAATAATAAAATCTCTTATCTGCTCAGTAGATTCCCATATTTTCCCTAGACACAACAAATCTAATAATGGTATCCACGAGCTTCTTGATTTAGATGTCCACATGTATGGGCCATTGTGTTTGATTCATTCTTTATTATTGGAACTTGAGGTGGCAGAGAACCTTCAACAAACTTTTCCTTTGATGATTTATATCAAAACCACAAACTCCTCAATTATGCAAAATCCCCAATCCGAATTGCTGACAAGAAGAGTTCATTTTTGGCATATAATCATCTTTTGAATGATCTTCCAATAGAATCACTATGTGGATCATATAAATTTACCCTTACCATTCAATTCTCAGGGTAGAGTATTTAATTCTCATGTCTTCTAGACAAACAAAATTATAAGTAACTTCCAGCCACTTATTCTTAAAAAAGCCAAATTTAAATAAGAAGGTAAAGCACCAATGGCCTAGCCATGCAGGTGTCTCTATCATCACTTTTTCAAATATGACCCTTTATCTTCAAACCAAGTAATTATTGTCAAAGGCGATATTTTCAAACCTAAGACTGGACATTCCCATAGATTAATTCTACCATTACTTTTGGCCATGGCAGGTATGGGAGTCTTATTTAAGTCAAATATTTTGGGCTATTAAAACCCAAAATTCAACAAAAGCCATGTTTGTATAACTTCACGAAGCCAGACCAATTAATACCCCTCTTCATTTGCATTCCAACACATAAATAAAGAGACTAGATAGATACCCGGGGAGATGCCTCACGTATTTTGCATTCCAACACATAAATAAAGAGACTAGATACATACCCGGGGAGACGCCTCATGTATTTTACAAGAAATACTCAGCCGGAAGAAAACCAGATATTTTGCTCGTGGAGGCCTTACCAAGTGACTGAGTTTCGAGTCACCCCTTCATTTTTAGGCGGGCAGGCAGTGTCATATCCCTATCCGTATCACCTCCTTGCCCCCTAATCTTTGAAGACTTCGCCTTTAGCTTTTGGTCTTGCACGTTGCATTGATAAGCTTGTTTGGGGAATCTGAATGACGACAAACTCGCAACAGAGTGGATCCTCGCGCAACAAAGGAGTAGCGCCCAGCAAGGACATCTCTGGCATTTGTTATCCCAGCGCTGTGTCATCTCAGAGCTTCAAATGATATCCCGGATTTCACCCGTCTGCTTGATCACCTCGGACATACTCAGCAGGAGCTGTCTCGTTTCTCACCTTCTCTATCTCAGCATACACGATTTAGTAGTTCCAAAGAGATTCCTTTAGCCACCTCATCGTTTAAACATGCTTGCGCCCTTTGTTGCAGGAGAAACGTGCGACATTATGCGAGATAGTGATAACAGGCATTGCACCCAGGCACTTGATCCCTCAGAATCACCCCAACTTGATTCGCCGTGTTGGTGAAGAACGTGCCGAGATCAGTGACGATGATGACGACGAGTCCGATGCTCTGCATTCTGGGTTGCTGGAGATTCAGGTTGCTATTATCTCGGCTGGTTGCTCAGCGGAAAAGGAAACCAACCTGGCATATCTACTCTGCAAACCGACTTTAGGCACTTGAAGCACCTCGGCATCTCAGAATATCCATCTCGGCATCCCACTCGGTACGGTTCAACTATCTCGGCTTAAACATCTTGGCAACTTCAGATATTAACCTCAGGATTCGCTGGTCAATTTTTTGACACGTGTAATGAAGCATCCTGTCCTTCGAGATTGTATCTCAGTATGCTCCTGGAAGGTAGCAAATTCACCATCTGCCACCTAATGCATCTTGGCTCAAGTATTGAGATTTGAACATAAAGGCGTGAATCTTGGACTTCATTCGGTTACTATGCAAAGCGGCTTAAAGCTGAATCAAGATTGGGCCACTGCAAGAAAAGTATCCCCACAACTCCCATCTCGGCTTGACGTCAGACTTGCACCCCTATCCCGCCATTATCCTCATCCCGAGTTTGTGATATTCAGAAGCATTCCGTCAATACATCAGGGGTGTCATGGCGTTTTGAGGCAGCGTCATATCCCCCTCTTAGCATCAACATTTCGACACTCGAAGAATCACAGTCGTGCAGCCCATGATTTGTCTTCATCTCGGTATTGAGGCACAAGACTGTGGCATCTCGGTAGTCTCGGCACTTCATCGTGCATCTTGTGAGTACCCAGCCTACCGACGTTGCAACGAACGCCAACCAGAAGCTCCCTCACGCGGCTTGGAAGCCTTTGCCGAGGTAATCAGATCACCCTGGGATATCCCGGCATCGGATAGCTGCAGGTATCCCGGCTTTGGCATCTCGAGATCATATGAAATATATATCTTCGCAAGTCGACATCTCTCAGCATCTTGGCATCCCGGTTTTGTATCTCAAGTTACTGTGTATAACCCGGTTACAACCTTTGAGACATCTCCGGTTTAACTCGCCATATTAGTGGTGAAAAGCATCCCGGCTCTTCAGGTCACACCGAGCTTGTAATACCCCGAAATTTGAATTAGGGAATTTAAGGGCCAAAGTGCCAAAATGACCAAAATACCCCTGGGAGGAGTAAATAACTTAGGAAAATGGTGAAAAATCCTAAAGGGCAATGAAATAATTATTTAAATTGAGAGAGCGTATATCTCTAATTTTGGTAATTTAATAAATTACAAACTTGGAGAAATTGAGGAAGAATGCTCAAAAAGTATGGTAATGACCATATTGCCCTCACAAATTCTAAAATAAAGCAGAACATATGGAAACAGAAATGTCAGTGCAAGAATTATGAGGTAATGAGGTATTCTAATTAAGAAAATTATCAACAAGTGATAATAAAGTAATTAAGTAATATTGGGCTAATTACTTAAGTATAAGCAAAGGAAATTAAGAGATAATTGTGTAAAGCTCAAAAATTAGTGGTAATTGGCTTAAAATTAGTAAAAATATATTTACTAATTAACTGGAAATTTTGGAGAAAAATAGTTAAGTTTAGGTATTTTTAAGCTTAAATACAAGAATGGACCAATTAGAGAATTTTGTGAAATTGTTAATAAAATTTGAATTAATAATTAATTAAATAATTATTTAATTGGGGAAAAATATTCACAAATCCAAACAATTTTGGGGCAGCCGAAATTGTGCCAAAAAAATGGAGATAGGATGAAGTGTTAAATATCATGATATTTGTTTCATTTTGGCACATGTGTTTTAAATATAATAATAATATAATTAAATATAGTGAATAGTAATTTAGAAATTAGGAAACGGATCCTATCTAGAGATCTAGGAATGGGAATCCCAAAGTCAAGGTAAAATATTGATCAGTGGGTTTTTATCTTCCGTTAAACTCTTCCGGAAGAAAATTCTGAAGTCGTTGGTGCATTTCCTAATAAAACAAAATAGGGAAAAATGCATATAGGCATATTTTTGGATATAGAGAAAATAAATTCTAACTCAACATCTAGGCATGAGTTTGAATTTATTTTAACATATTTGGAATCAGTGAATTTTTCTGAAGAAGTTGGTGATTTCAGAAATGCGTTCTGAAACCGGACGCGTTCGGACACGTTTTTCGAGAAAGACTCAACTGGACTGTTGGAGCCCTATGTGGGATCAAAATATAGGTTAACTTGGACATTTCTACTAAGTGAGAACATGTCTTCAAAGTTGTAAATCCATAATTTTGAGATTTCTCCAAAAACACGCGAATCGGGTACCGATCGGGGAAATTCTGCTAGACCGGGTTAAAGTAACATGAGTCACCATCCTTTAGCCAACCATGGGCTGCCACCTCAGCTCCATTATGTCGACCAGGGGGTCTTGAAAAAGAGAAAAAAAAAGCCTAAAATAAAAAGGGAAAATTACAACTTTGGACCCAAAATTTGAGAAGGGAAAATTACACCTTAGGACCCACTTTTGCCTATATAAAGGCATGAGTTCCTCTTCATTTTCTCACCCCATTCTCAAGTGCAAAACCGATTCTTGAGAGAGAAAGAAGAGAGAGGAGCTCTGGAGAAGTTCTGCAGAAGTCTTCAACGGGTAAGTCCTTCGGTCTTTGGTCTTTAGTTCGGTAGTTAGTAGAATTGTTAGATAGATTTAGCAAGTAGGGAGTGAGATTCCTACTATTGTTTTTAGGCCTCATTGCATTGAAATATATGCCGGACGAGGTAGAAACATGGTAGGGATCGAGTCCCCGAAAGTGAAGTCTTCGTAGTTCTTTCACAAGTAGGTGTTATAATGCTAGAATAGCCTTTAAATTTTCAAGTATGATTGGGTATCATATGGGAGGGCTATTTTAGTCTTTATTTTCGAAAATCAAAATGGCGTCGAAGTTCGCAAAATTTCGGAAGAAAATTTGTCGAGTAACGAAGTGTCGCGAAATTCCGCCAATTAGGGGTATAGGGGCAAAATGGTAATTTTTACCCAAAATGCCGATATAGTACCAAATCACTAATAAAAGTGATATTACTCTTATAGGTCGTCGAAACTCGATTTCTTTGTCGTTACGCTGTCCGACAGGACGTTTCGCTGTTTTCTGTCAAAACGACCGTTTTCCGTAAAACGTGACAGAATATCGTCAACGAAGGTACGTTCGCGTACTGTAACACTAATCTAGTGCTGCTCATATACATATATGTGATAGGTACATTCACGGATAGAGATTCTGTTAGGGGTCACCGAGATACATTCACGGTTAGAGACTCTGTTCAGGGTTACCGATTATACATACAGTTTCACACGGGTTATAGTTGTAGTAATACCGTCAGAGTTTTCCTAGCGCTGAGGACACGACCGATCATCGTGGCACTGGTGAATAGTGCAGGCACTTTATGGGACTTACGTACTGCTTTACGCTTATGTACTGTCATTATTATTATCCTTTACTTTTTGGAAACTCTCGGTTAATATACCGTTTATGTAACTAGCCAGTGGGAATTTTATATCAATATATCAGTTACACTCTTGTTCCGGTGCTCTACTCTGATGAAAAAATTTTATATTGCTTTCGAAAAGTTGGGATGTTACAGAGCTCCCTCTCCTTCTTACTCACGATGAATATGACGGTGGTCAAACCTCATGGTAGTCGAACCCCTCAGATCCGATGGTGCAATCCTGATCCCAAGTGCCGCAATCTTCCTTCTTCTTTTTTTTTTTTTTTTAGGAATGCCTCCGTGTTAGGTCTCACTTTCTTCACGTGGCTATCCGAATAAAACCCACGCTAGATTGATGACGGCGGAACTTGGTAAGTTTTTATGCCCCAAACACCTTTTTGGTAATTGAAGATTTTAATATTCAACGCCCATCATACTTTGTGGATCGAAGCGGGCTCTTAAATCGAGTTACCAGTCAGCAAAACATAGAATTGATTTCTGAGAGGAGATAATAAGATGGAAAGCCCTTCGCTATCGTTTCAATTGGAATCGTTCGTCTAGCAATTGGGAATTGGAATCATTGACCATCATGGCTGTAAGACGATGACGATTGCGTTTTTCAACACCGTAAACCCTAACTTCAAAACAAGATTTTTCGTTTGGCAGTTGGGAATTGAGAATAATTGACCTTCTTCGGTCGCGGGAATCAGAAATTTACCGAGTCCCCACGGACGGCGCCAATGTTCTGGATAGAACATAATTCTCTAACCCTAGGTGGCTAGGATGTAGATGTAGGATCAAATAACTCTCTCCCAAGTATCCATGGATTGGATACACAGGAGGATAGCACAAGGACTTGACCTAGGTGCGATACCTAGGGCCTACGTACCCTGAGGAGGGATCAAAGTCCACGTAGTTCGATGATACTGGAGGCATTTAGCCAAGGGGGGTGGTGTGTGTGCTCTGTGTGCAGTATATGCAATTGTGAGAGAGCTTAGAAGATGTGTACCTCTTTAGGTTAACCAACTATATATAGAGGCTACCTTAGGGTTAGGGTTTGGACTTGTTGGGCCTCTTGTGCCTCCAAGCCCAAATGTATTAGATGTCTCCTGTTGGGCCACACCTTGTATGAGCCTAATATTTTATTCCATAACAGAAGGAAAAACATATTAAATATTTAACACGTTACTCCTTTTATTTAACGCATCAATTTTTGTCAAGTCTTTAGTTTGTCTTGAAAAAAACACTCAAGGCGTTTAACTCCATTGTCCTAATGTGTTATTGAGTTTACATTCTTAAGGGCTTGTTGAGTACAAAGGGAGTGGAGCGAAATTTTTCCGAATTTGATTTAAGAAAATTAGAAAAGTGGTTAATATAACATTTTTTAATTAATTTTTCTTACTATTTTATGGTATATCTTCTCTTTATTATAATTTGGTTACCCTACTCAAAGGCGGATGCACATACATTAGAAGGGGCACGTGCCCCCTTGATTTTTTATTTTTTTTATTTTTTAAAAAAAAATCCCTTGTATGCTTCCGTCCTCAACACGCGGCTCATTCTTCTCATTTTTCTTTATGACCTAGCGAGACAGAAGCTTGCTTTGCTCCTTCCTCCTTCTTAGGGGTGGAAATAGGCCAGGGCCCTATCAGAGGTCTGCGGCCTAGCCTACTTTAAGCCTAGTCTTGATGAATTAAATAGACTTGATGAATTATATATGAACTTGGATGCATATGTTTTAAGACTATATAAAGACCTACATTTTAAGTAGGCCTTTAAATAGGCTTCAGGCCTTTTGAAGGCACAGGCTTAAACTTAATTAGTGTAATTCAACTTCTTAAGAAAAATTTTCAACGTCTTCTATTATTGAAGCAGTGCTAGCTGGGTATTACTCATCACCGGTTGGCTGAAACAAAAGATGTTAGCTTTCTCTTCCTTGTTCCCCCTACATGCTTATACTTTTGATAATGATGAAATGAGTGTTGCACTAATGTAGAACAATTGATATGGCTACTCTATGTTGAAGAAGGAAAATTCAACCTTTTCTCTTCTTTTTTGCTATGACAAGTGAAAAAAAAAAAAAAAAAATTCGGGGGCAGCCCCGCTCCCCTTACCAATAGTGCCCCCCCTTCCAAAAATTCCTGGATCCGCCCCTGACCCTACTTCTTCAATTTTTTTTAAATCTAACTCATACAAATTTTCCCTTCCCTCCAATCCAAAACCCACGTTGACCCTAAATATAGCTTCGTGCAACCTTCTACTGAGTGTGTTAACCCTGTCTCTAATGCGTTGATGAGCATCTTATGAAAATCCAATTTTTTTATTTTAAATGTTTTTCTGGTCGGAAAAAAATACTACTTCGGTCCTAATTATAAAACCTAGTAGACTTTTTTTTAAGAGATTAAGGAAACTAAATAAGTTACTTAATCATTTCATATGTTGTGTATCTTTAGATTATATATTAGTTTATTAGTCAAACTAATTAGTTTGCGGAAAAAAATAAAAATAAAAATACTCTAAAGTAATTTAATTAGCTTCCTTAATCTCTCCAAAAAAGTCAACTAGATCTTATAATTAAGACCGGAGGAATATATTGTAAATGTTTATAACACATTAAGTCTTGTTTTTAATGAGTCAATCAACGTCCAAGGACGTGATTTGCTTGTCTTTTAATTAATGCATTAAGTAGATTACACATAAGGCATTAATGAGTTTGGTGAAAGAATATAGGCCCGTTTGATTATGTTTTTAGAAACAGTTTTTGTGTTAAAAAAAATATGGTCCTGTTTGCTTTTGTTTTCTTTTTTTTTTTTCTAAAATACTTTTATAAAATTGTTTCTAAAAACAAGTTTAGAAAACAAAACAAAAACAAAAAATCTGTTTGGATAGTTATTTTAAGAAATCATATTTTTAAAGGTAAGAAAAGAAAGAAAATATGTTTTTGAAGTGAGTGACGGTAGCGGCCAGTGGCGGTAACACTGGTGGTACGGTGTTAATAATGGATAGGTGCCAGCTTCAAAATATAAGAAATAGAAACTAAAAACAAGAAAACAATTAAAAACTGTTTTGAATTTTTAGTTTTTAAAATAAACTTTCTTTGTTTTTTGGTTTTCAAATTTTTGTTTATTATATATAGTTTTCTAAGCAAGTTTTCTAATTTTGTTTTCTAAAAGCAAAATCAAACACACCCATATCAAACATGTTTGAAAAAATATTTTCAATAAGTTGTTTTCAAAAACAAAAACTCATTAAATTGTTTTTAAAAACCAAAACAGTTTTAGGTGTTTCTCTTGTTTTTATTTTTGTAAAAAGATTTTTTTGAGACCGTTTCCTGTTTATGATAGACACCAAACTACTAGCACTGACTACCGATGTGTTACCGTCGACGACAGTTGCAGCCACATCACCGCCTGCGATGGCCACTTCTACCTAGTCACTTCAAAAACATATTTTTATAAAACAACTACTATCTCATGTCCTAATTATAAGATTTAGTTGATTTTTTTTTGAGAGATTAATGAAGTTAAATAAGTTACATAATCATTTCATATGTTGTGTATCTTTAAATTATATATTAGTTTATTAGTCAAACTAATCAGTTTATAGGAAAAAATAAAAATACTCTAAAGTAATTTAATTAGCTTCCTTAATCTCTCCAAAAAGGTCAACTAGATCTTATAATTAGGACCGGAGGGAGTATATCCTAACAAGTTTTTTTGTTTTTTTTTTTTCAAAACTTATTTTTAAAATTTTTTTTATAAAACTATGTTGAAAAAAAAGAAAAAAGAAAACAGAAACCAACAGACCTACTATCTAACTCACCATTATGTTGCTTTACAAAGAAAACTTTCTAGACTTTAGTGTTTATTATGTAAGTTAACCTTAGGAACTAAGGGTCTGGCACCCTTTAGGAACTAAGGGTGAGATATGTTAGTGTAGGATTTACCCAAAGAGGGAGGTGAACTAAGCAATAATAGAAATTTAATCAACTTGAAAAAAATAAACAAAATAAAATAAAGAGTAAGAAAGATATCAAAGTGTAGCAGGAAAACATACTGAGTTTATATTGAATCTGTTTTTTTTTTTTTTTTTCAAAGAAAACAATATTAATATGAATATTATATATTGAATCTGTTCAATCCATTTGATCTACATCCTTTCATCATATCCTTTTTGTAAATTTCACAGTACTTTCCAAGATTGATATGGTCCTTGACGCCTCAATACAACAACTCACATGTAGGGGTGAGCAAATCAAAATCGAAACCGAATAATTCGGTATTCGGTTTTTAAAACTAGCTTAGTTCGGTTTTCGGTTCGATTTTTGAAAAAAAAAAAACAACAACAACAACAACGGTTAAAACAGAAAAACCGATTTTTTTAACTTTTTTTAAAAAAATCATAATTAATTTTACAAAAATCGTTTTTGAGTGCTTCAAAATTCCTCGTGACCCTTGACATATCTATTTTCAAGGAAAAATATTTCCAGAAGCAAGAAAGTCACGGATCGTTCCCAGTTTAATAATTTCTTAACGCTGCCCAGTTTATAACTCCATAAATAAGGCTTAACTTCAAAAATATGTTACTACTTGTGTAGAACTCAAAATGCTACATAATTTATATATTTAGAAAGCCCTATATGTCTACTTTATTCATGTAAAATTTCATAAATTTATGTAAAATTCGGTTAAACCGAATTAACCGAAAAACCGAACCGAAATAATTCGGTTTTTTTGATTCGGTTTTCGGTTCGGTTTTTAACATGTACATATTTCGTTTTTCAGTTTTAATCGAAAACCGAATGCTGACCCCTACTCACATACCCTCTCCTTTGGTTATTCACCCTGCCTAACAACTATCCGTGTATACCAATTCGTCTCAAGATTCCAATGACTTGAGTCAACACAAACAATAATGACAGTGTTAGAAAATCTCTCTCTCTCTCTCTCTCTCTCTCTTTCATTAGTTTGAAACCGAAACATCACAAAACACTATCCTATAAAAAATCAACAAAATTCTTCAACAAGAAGAGCATTGAACCCAGTAAATTGAATTGCCTCAACAAAAGTCCTAGAACTTCGAAACTTCCCCACTTCTCTGTCCTGGACAAAACAGTAGAAAAGAGAAAAAAGGAAAATCGAAAGAAGCAAGACGAGAGGCATAATCACAGAATATTCAGAGAGATGACTCGTCAGAGCGAGCCAATCTCAAAGCCGCACGATCCCTTAAAATCCCATTATACAGAGCAACTCTGTTCGCAGGCATTCCTCTGTTCTCTTCATTCCCGGCATTTCGAACCCTCGTTTCTGAAGACACTCTGTAATTTCTTCTAACTTCTCTGGTTCGTTCTTCTCTTCTTGTTCTTGGTGACACGATCACATCCGGAGTGAAGTGAACCCTCCTCTTCTTCTCCTTCTTATTCTTCTCATCTGCTCAAGAAATAGCATAAAGATTGAAGATTTAAGCATGGTGAACCAATGCGTTTAAAAGGAAAAAAGGGGGGGGGGGATTATGGGGTTAATTACCTGAGGCGGATGATATGCAAAATTTCTTGAGACGCGATGCAAGGAGGAGGATGGTGCCGAAGATTACAGCGGCGGCGGCGGCCAAGACCACATCTTTTGCCCTCATCATTGAAGAGTTGGTCAGGTCAGTCAGGAGAGGAAGACGCAGTGAAGGAAGAAAGGAAAAAAAGCGAATGAATATGGTTATGGTTTAGGAATTCTTTTATGGCAGTGGCGAAGTATGAATGAGAAAGATACATGAATATTGTAAATGAATCAAATAGGAATATTATAAAACTAATACTATAAATTAATATAATTGATTTTTATATAAAAATGGGGAGTGGGGGGAAATCCTTCCTTAAAAATTTTATTGGTGGGGAGGGTTTATTACATTTTTCTAATAGAAAATATCGGCACTTTTGCAAATCTTGTACGCAAAGAGTATGAGCATTTTGATCTTATGATTGTTTAAAAAAAAAAAAACTGCTCAAACATGGGATTGTGGCCAATAAAACCTTTCGTCGCAACAAATTTCCGGAATTTTTTTTTTTTTTTTGAAGTTCTATCTTCCTCACTTATATGGCTTCATTGATTTCTCTGGTTTCATGTGGATGAATTGCATAAGGGTCTGATGAGGGATCACTATTTCTTTAGAAAAGTTTTCCCAACTTATAAATCTATGCTGGAAAAAAGTGACGTAGGCTTGCCACCATAAAGTGATTTGCTAGTGATGTACAAAATGGGATCACTCGAGTGGTCACTCGAGTAATCTTTTTTCATATCACTTAGTGTATGTATCACTTGAGTGATCATCTAATGATGAAGAATTACAGGGTCACTTGAATGTTCACTCGAGTGATCTTGTTTCTTTTGATTTTTCAAAAAAGTGTATCACTTGATCACATTACTCTAGACTCTTCTGTTAGTGATGTTGTTATAACACATCACTCAAGTGATTTTATACTCCCTCTGGTCTTTATTATAAGGCACCAACTAACTTTTCTCACAAACCAATAAAAATAGTTAAAGTCAATAAAGTTATCCTAGAATCTAAGTAATTTCCAATATTACCCCTACTAATTCCACTAAACTCTAATATTATATTAATTATTACTCTCACCCATTACCTTTATTAATTAGGGGCAGACATGGAAAAAAATAATCAATGCTCATTGGGAACAAGCAAGAGCCTTATAAAAATGACCAAATAAACTTGTTAGTTGGTGCCTTATAATAAGGACCTGAGGGAGTACTTAAAAAAAAATCGATTTTAGAACACTTCTAAGATCATTGTAGTGTTGTGCTAGTAATACTCTGTCTTATCACTTGAGTGGTCAATCAAGTTATCTCATGTCATCACTTAAGTGGAGTGACTTTTTCCTTAAAGTACTTCAGAGTAGCATCACTAGAACAAATCACCTGAGTGGTTTGTTAGTGATGAATTTTAACCCATAACTCGAGTAGTCACTCAAGTGAAATTGGAACATCACTCGAGTAGTTACTCAAATGATTTCCCCTTTGAAAATTTTGCCTGATGAATCACTATGGTGATTTGTTGGTGATGAATTTTAATACACCACTCAAGTGGTTACTTGAGTGATCTTCTTTTGTGAAACTATTTCATCAAAGAGATTACTATGATGATTTATCTAGGACCTATCACAACACTCGAGTGGTCAGTTGACTGATCTAAATCATATGCAAAACCTTTCTAAATTTTGTTATCAAACATAAAATCTAACAATATGTACAATCCTCATATACTTTATAAGAATCTCACAATACTTCCCAAGATTGATATGCGCTTTTGACGACTCAATACATCAACTCATAGACCCTCTCATTTGTATATCCACCCCCCTTAACCACCGTAAGAATATATCAATTCATCTCAAAATTCTGTAAAATGAAAGTTTATAAAATTCTCTCTTGGATTGAATAAATGCTCAACACTCAAGTTCCACGATATGATCATTGTTTTATAGGAGTTTTGAGTAGGAAACAAATTTAATAGAATATATCTTATATTTAAAACGTTATTATGTGAATTGATTTCAAGCTTTAATATTTACCTTGATTGTTAAAATTAGTTGCGCATTCTTGTAAACAAACTTCCGTCCTTGAATTTGGTCAAACACACACTTCCCCTCTCTTTATCGTAAAAAGTTTATACAGATCTTAACTAATAACAATTTTTCATAAACACCTAATTCACCCCATCATTTGATGACATTTCTAACCATTTCTACCAAATTTTATTGAGATATTTGGAAGTGGGAAAATTAATTAATTCCATTATTATTTTAAAAACTAAAAGGGGAAATATTAATAATAATAATAATGCAACATCTGCTTTTAATTCAATAACGGATTCATTGAATTTAAAAGCATCTGCTTTTACTGCATCTGCACGTAACATATTGGACTGCAAATAACCCAATAACAGAAGAAACCGAAAAGGGTCAAAAGAAGAGGAAGAAGAAGAAAAGGTGAGATTAATTTGAAACATAAACATCACAAAAAATATCCATAAAAATATCAAAAAAAAAAAAAACTACCAGAAGAGGATGGAAGCCCCTAAATCTAGTCGCCTCTGCAAAAAGCCTATAATTTTGAAACTTCCCCATTTCTATCTGTCTTGAACAAAATAGGACAAAAGAGAAAAAAAGGGGAAAATGAAAGAAGCAAGATGAAAGGCATAATCACAGAATATTCACATAGATGACCTACAAATCAGTAAGAGTAAGCCAGTTGTTGAGCCATACGGTCCCTTAAAATCCCATTATACAGAGCCACTCTGTTCGCAGGCTTTCCTTTGTTCTCTTCAATTCCGCCATGACTGAAACTCCTTCGAACCTTCCTTTCTGATTTCGACTCTCTGTAATTTCTTCTCGCTTCTACTTTTTGTTCTTCTGTTCTTGTTCTTGATGACTCGACCACGTCCTCGGCGAAGTGAACCCTCTTCTTCTTTTTCTTATTCTTCTTCTTCTCATCTGCTCCAGAAACAGCATTATAGATCGAAGATTTAAGGAAGGTGAATCAATGTGTTTGAATGGAAGAAAACAGGGGAATATGAAGGTTAATTACCTGAGGTGGATGATGATATGCAAGATCGTAGAGTTGGAGTGGAAGAGTTGTGGTGGACTGGGAATTGGAGGGATTTCTGGAGACGCAGAGCTAGGAGAAGGACGGTGCCGGAGATGGCGGCAGTGGCGACGGCGAAGACCACACCTTCAGAGCTCATCATTGAAGAATTTGGTCAGAGGAGGAAGACGAAGCCAAGGAAGAAGGGGAAAAAAAAAGGCAAATGATTGTGGTGATGGTTTGGGAATTATATTAGGACCCGTTTGTTACAAAGAAAGCTTGGGGAGGGAAAGGAACTTTAGAAGAGGGAAAGGAATGGAAAGGAAGATTTGAAAGATGAGGGAAGATGACTTGAGTTGTTTGGTAGGAAGAAAATGAAGAGGTGGTAGTTGGTAAGGAATTAGGAAATGTCTATTTTACCCTCAAAAGAAATTAATTCAAAATAATAAAAATATTTTTTTTGCTAAAATATATTTTTAAAAAATATTTTATTGTTAAGTTCGAACTTTTGAAGAAAAAAAATTTCGCCAAATTTGAACTTTCCCTCCAAGTTTGAACTTTCCCGCCAAGTTCGAACTTCCCGCCAAATTTGAATTTCAGGGTAAATGTCAAAAAATCATCTTCCTGGGAAGATGGCAGCTTTCCTTCCATTTTCGGAGGGAAAACATCTTCCCTCAAATAAGGGAAAATGTCCAATTCCAGTGAGTTGCTGACTGGACTTTCTATGTAACAAACAGCCAAAATCCATGGGAAGATTGGGATCTTCCCTTTTCCTTCCCAAACTTTCTTCCTAACAAACGGGTCCTTAATGCGGTAATGAAGAATGAACGGGAAAGATTCATGAATATAATAAATGAATTAAATAGGAATATTTTTAAGGGATAAATACAATTTTTGCCCTAGAAGTTTTGGTTTTGGAACACCTAACACTTGAAAGGTTTTTTTGTATTATTTTTGCCTCGAAAGTTTACAAACGTAGTAATCTTGCCCATCAGTTGATCTTGACCGTTGGATTGGTCATTTTTTGTATCATTTTTGCCCGGAAGTTTACAAAAATTTGCTCCTAAAAAACTTTCGGAGCAAATTTGCCCATAAAAAAAAAAATTCTGGGGGCATACTTGCTTCTTTTTGTAAACTTCCGAAGCTAAAATGATACTAAAAAAAACTTTCGGGTGCTGAATGCCCCCTAACCAATACTTTTGTGGCCAAAAAACTAATATTATATCTCGCAAAAAAAAAAAAAAAAACTAATACTATAAATTAATATAAATGATTTTATATAAATATTGCGGGAAAATCACGCATATATATAAAGGATTTGATAAATTTTATTAAGAAAAAAAAACAAGATACTATTTAAATTTCAAAATCTCAAATCAATATTTTTTTTACAAGAATATAACAATTAACAACTCATTTCAGTAGAAAATCATTTATTTGAGATTTTAAAATTTAAGTAGTATTTTTTTATCATTTTCTCATTCTTTTACATAGAAAATACTGGCACTATGCAAATTTTATTTAATAATATTCGTTGGGTTCATGTTTCAAAAGGCAACTGGCGCATGATCTGTTTTCAGCATTAACAAAACCTCAGCAGACTCTCACAGCACATCGTAGAAAAACCCCAATACTTTGGCATCAGTGTCAGTTTTGGTGAGTATTTTTGGGAATATTACATTATCATGTATAAATTTTTATTATTAACATATATATTTTCTTACTTTGTCAGTACCTGTCATAGTTAGCCAAAATGGCATTAGCATGTTAATGAGTACTGTGGATGCAGCATGCACAGTTTAAGATGGAAATTTTAGAGGAAAATAATTAAGGGGAAGGGAATACAAGGGAAGGAAAATTTTCCAAAAATAATAAATTTTTTTTACTATTTTTGGGAATTTTCCCTTCTAATACTTTTTCCTCCCTAATTTTCTCCCGATGCAAACTAAGAGTTAATGACTGTTAACTAGTCAAGTTCATACATTTAACGTCTGAGAGTGATAGATGGCTCGCTCTGCCCAATATCGGTATCACCTAGGAGGAAGGGAGATTTCGCCCTGCCCTTGGATCGTGGGTGAACCCAACCTCTTTCCTAAAATTTTGTTTATAAAAAAAAAAAAAAAAAAAAGAACTAGAGGGAGTTGTTGATATAAACACAAGTTGAAGCCAGTGATTTTTTTAATTTGTGTGCAAAATTCTAACCCCTGCGAATTTTATTGTTGTTAATTTTTATATGGGGTGTTGAATCTGCAATATGCATAACTCAAGCACCGCGTGAGTCAATGGGAAAAAGTGGAGAACTTATATATACGTATTTATGTGGGCATTGAGGATGTGGAAGATCTTAAAACTGATTTAGAAAATGCATTCAAGACTTTCCCCACTGATAGTTCATTCTGGTTTTGACTTATGAAGATGCTCTAATGATTTGGTTACTTCTTTTCCTATAAATATCATATTTTCCTTGATTTATGGCCATTAAAACTACAATAAAAACTGTTTGAAATAATGGCGTGCTACTGATAACCTTGTAACCTAGTGCTATGAGAGCTTATTTGTAAGAGAGAGAAGTCATGCAGGATTGATCCTGCTTCTTATAACCTCAAGCCGTCAGTATTTGCTTCCCTTCTTTCTTTCTTTGTTTTTTTTAAAGAATAATGGTGTGCTTATTAATGCAAGGCATTTTTATTAAGTATATAGGCCCCGTTTGGATTGAAGAAAAGGTAGGAATGGAAATGAAAACAATAGAACGGAAAATATTTTACCTCGATGAGTTTGATTTGCATTGGAAAAGAAAATTAGTTGATAGGAAAATTTTTGTTTGATTGAAAGAAAATGAGATAAGAAAATAAGAGAAAATGTCATTTTGTCCCTATTCTTCTTCTTCTTCTTCTTCATTTCCTCAACCCCCAAGATGAAGGTCCATGATGCTCATCCCCACCCAAAAAAGGGACACCACTCCAACCCATCTCTTGTACAACCTTGTACATAACAAAAATCTAGAGTCAAAACATGTACAATTAGAAGAACTGCTGGTGTATTGCGAATCTGGTTGCAATAAATTATTCTACCAAAATCAACAAAAATTACAGGATGTCAATGTCACATTGAGGCATTTGTAGAACTATGCTCACCAAACCCCATTTTTAATCTCACTGCGAAATCTTCCTGAGCTCCAAGTAAATTTCCATTATAGAAAAATTATAACCCTTTCTTGTAAAGGTCATCATTTTGTGATGATACTACACTATACTAAACTGGGTAAATCACACACTTATGTACAAACAAATATGCCAAACTGCTCCATAAAATCATGGAGGTGGATACAACTAAATGCCCTCTCCATTTCAGCCATTACTGGGCATACATGTCCTTTAATTTCATGACCTGAAGCAGTAAATGAGAGCTCATGGACACTCTTGGTGTAGGCACACAACACAGCCAGATAAATGTACTCCAATCGCTCCTCCAACATCAAATAAAGCGGACAGTGTTCCTGCTGTCCCACTAGATAGATATTGTCCATCAATTGCTGCATGATCACAAGAATAATTAAGTAATCAAACAAGAAAAAAGTTATGAAGATTAATTCATAAAACTATTCAAGCGTTATATGACGTAGAATTCATGCATAAAACAAGCTAACACGATCTGCAAAATAGAAGATCTTTAATGTGTGCACACTCCTATAGTTCCTACCAGAGCATAAATTTACAATATCATCTGATAAAGTACGGCATCAATCTACTACCAGTAAATAAGTAATAAAATCCACAAACAGATACCCTAAGCTCATGAATCTCAGTAGAATGTGCTTAGTGTTCATACTTATCATAAAAATGACAAACCTGTACACAGTATTTTCAAAATCTTTTTATGCATTCACAAGCTATAGCTAATGCTATGAACAAAATTGTGTCTCAAAATTATTGATTACAGCGTAATTCCAAAAATTTCAATGGAAGGGATAGCAATCATCAAGATGAAATTATGCATTTGAAAAATAATTTGTAACAGAAACTTGCCCATGATGATGCCTTGTGCCCCTCGGTTTTAAGAACTCGTGTACAATCGAGTATGCATGATTTCACTCGAGTGTGACACATATGAAAGTAGCCTCTATTTAGCTCTGTTTGAGGTGAATTGAACAGGATGGGGGAGGAACAAAAAATTATGTATATAACTTTAACAACTTTAGTTTATAGTCGTTTAAATACATACATCATATTGTCTGTCTCGTTTGTCAATTGCAATAACAAAGATTGCCTTTACAAAATTATAAATATGTGGGGAACAAAAATAACCCACCCATAAAACTTCTCAAAAGATTCAAAATAACGTAATAAAGATTGGATAGACTTTTCAAAAGATTCAAAAAAACCCACACAAATCTATGTTCTCAGTGATGAATCAGCTTCATTGCCTGTCTCTAGGATGAGGAAATTTGCCGGTATCACTAATTTTTGGCTGCCTTGAATGCAGTCAGAATCTTCTCAAATGAATCGAGCAACTGTTAGGATGAGACAATCTTAATGTGGGCAGTGGTAAGCTCGTCCAGGGTCGGGATGCACAGTCATCGTCGTTGAAATTCCACTCGTCCTCTTTGTTCTCCACAGGTCTCTGTTTTCCAAGCTCACATGGTTGCCCTTTTATAGAGCTAGCCGTGTGATCTGGTGCAAAATGGACTTTAGTCCATTTTCACAGGTGCTGGAAAATGGCTTCCCATCATTTTTGGTGGGAACCCATTTTCATTTAAACATGGGAAAATGACGCGCGGCAAGAAAATATTTTCTAGGGAAAATTTGATCCAAACGACCGCAACCACGAGAAAATTTCATTGACAGGCCACGATTTATCTTTAAACCATTTGTTGGCTACCAAATCAGATATTTTTTCCTTGGCCATCAAGTTAGCAGTAGGGGATGGAACTTGAGGAGGGGGTGAAGCTTGATGAGAGGTTGGAGCTTGAGGAGGGGATGGAGCTTGATGAGGGGATGGAGCTTGACGAGGAGTAGAGACATCTACAAGCTTCAGTGGCCAAGAGATGAAGGTTCCCTTGACATCACTCACAATCTTCAGCTCATCAGTTGGGAGAGGGACAGGTGCATCAAAGATCACCTCTTCAACTGACACTCTGACTTCATCATCATCCATTTGTTGGTGGTGTACAGTTGATCCCAAGTTGTGGACAGTCCCTTTAGCAACCAATTGTCTATGACTATCACGATCCTCCACATACGAGATGACAAGGTTGCTCGATCGTCCAACAATGCAGCTCCTCTAGTGCTCTGCTCGCCGCATAGGTGCAGCTGAAGATGTCAAGGGATCCACACTGCTCTCTGGCCGAGAGCTCAGGAGAAACTTCATTTTCTCCATCTCCTCCTTCATCTTGCTCATCTCAGATTGAAACATTGCCCTTAATGTAGCTTCTTTGGCCGTTGATTCCTCATTTAATTTGGAAACCGTCTGATCCATCTCCTCCCGGGTAACCACACTTTGTCTGTGGCGTTTGGATTTACCAAAGTATTATTTTAGGCCTACCCATCCTCCAATCCCCCTTACACGCCCCGAGTGATCTGCTTTTCCGGTCGCAACGGTCAGAACATCATTCCTCCCGTCCGACGCAAAAGATCCCTCTGCCTCTTTCTTTTTAAGATCTTCTTCTAAGATACAGATAACGAGAAGATTAGTAATGAAACATGTTTAGTAAGTAAAAAATAACAATATCGATACTTACAATTCGTTCAGCAACTACACGAGTTTGTTCACTCGTGTAGGCGCCGCTTGGCTTTTGCCGAATATACAACCACAACTCCTCGCGACGTGTTGGAGATGGCGGCTGGTCAACTACCGCAGAAGGATTGGATTCAGCTTCATCTTCCAATCTCTTCTGCTTGGCTGCCATCAAATCTTTTTCGGCCTTTTCATATCCGCCGCGAGAAGCCCTGTGTGGGCAATCATTCTTTCTCTCGATCTCTTGGTATTTTCCCCTTATTTTCTTTGAATCAGGATTGAAAACAACTATCAATTATGAATTCCAGCCATGTCATTAACAGAAATTAGAGAACTTCTGCTTGATATGAACGTCAAACATTAGTCAAATTCACTTCATCAAGTTTCAACATTTTACTTAAGGAAGATGTAGCATTGTAGAAGAAATTGGGAGAACCAAAGGAAAGGGAGTTGCGAATTGCTGCCAACTCAGTCAATTCATTCATTCATCATAATTGGTTCCTACACACATATTAGAATCTGAACAAATTGTTGCCAAGTTTGTTCTTCAATAAATTTGTACTTGTCCCAGGGTTTATGATCAGGCTTCACCTCGGCAAAAATATACGTGTTAGCTAGAAAGGTCTTAAACTTCCTCCACCGATCAGCACAATAAGACAATGTTGCATCTTTCAACTTTTCAGAGTCAGGGACGGTGTATGTAAGCTGGATAGTGTCCCAAATAGGATCCTTTCTCGTGCTTTGGTCCACATTTTTCCACTCATTGTCAAGATGCTAACCTTGCTACGAACTAGACAGTAGACAAAACTAGTATATGTGGTTTTATTAGGACCGAAAGGTTGCAAATTTTCATCAAACCGAATCTCGAGCTTCGTCCGGAATTCCGACTAAGGGATACATCCATCATTCGTGTGCCGCTTCTACCACGGAGTGCAGTGACGAGGAGGCTCATTGTGAGATGAAGAGGGTTCGTTCGACCCACACCGGTCAAACCAAGATCGGAGTTCCAAGAACACGACTGGAATCATTTTCACCGTCCATTTTCAAGATAGTAAGAGAGGAATGCCTGAGCAAATGAGGGAGTAACAGAGGCTAACGGTATGTGGGGCGAGGAAGAGAGGTAATGCAACAGGAAGGGTTTCGCAACGTGAACAGGGGTTCGGTCTTCAGTAAGAGTGACAAAAGCTTCCGCGCGAAGAAACATATATTTGGCGCCTCATTTTTAAGACCGGACAAATGAGTATATACGGTCTTAAAAGTTAACCTTTAAGACCGGTCTTTCTATAACACCGGTCTTAAAATTAATTTTTTTTATTTAAACTTTAGTACCGGCCTGATTTTATGACCGGTCTTAAAAGTCTAACTTTTAAGACCGGTCTATCTCTATCTCCGGTCTTAAAATTAATTAATTTTTTATTTAAACTTTAGTACCAGCCATATTTTAAGTCCGGTCTTAAAAGTCTAACTTTTAAGACCGGGTATTATATATGTTCGGTCTTAAAACTTTAATACATTTATATTTAAATTTTTCCGTATTATTTTGGAGTGTAGAAAGTATAAGTCCAGGTTGTATGAGATTTCTCCATAAAGTAATTGATATTTCAATTTTTTAATAACATTTTTAAGACCGGTTGTTATTTTAACAGGTCTGGATAAGACCTATGAAAAAATGATCCAGTATAAGAAGTTCTTTATATTTACAAATCTGCCACCGGTCATAGCTTTAGGACCGGTCCTTCGATAGTCCGGTCTAAATGTGACGGTCTTAAAGCCCTTTATTGTATAAGAAGTTCTTTTTATTTACAAAACTGTCACCGGTCACACCTTTAAGACCGGGGCGTCGATTATCCGGTCTAAATAAGGCGGTCTTAAATCCCTTTTTTGCACTAGTGCTTGCAAATCTTGTACTAAGAGAATAAGGGTACTCTGATTTAGATCCTTAATTAGCCCCAGTTAAATTTTCAATTGGAAACAATGCTCAATCTTGCTTTACCCATAGTTCTATCTTATGATTGTTTTTGGAAAAAAAAAAAAAAACCGCCCTCAAAGATGGGATTGTGGCCGATGAAACCTTTGCTCGCAACCAATTTCCAGAATTGTTGTTCTTGTAGTTCTATCTTTCTCACTTATCTGGCTTCATTGGGATGGATTGCAGAAGAGTCCGGTAAGGGATCACTATTTCTTTAGAAAAATGTTCCCAACTTATAAATCTATGGTGGAAAAAAGTTGGGTAGATTAGGGCATGGTACCTCAGTATTTTTGCTCTTTAACATGTTTAACGTATTATACAACAAATCTTAACATATTAATGAGCATTTTAAACAACTTGGTTTTATCATCTAAATATTTTTATCACATCAAGTCTTGTTTTTAATGATGAGTCAATTAACTTCGAAAGACTTGATTTGCTTGTCTTTTTATTAACATATTAAGTAGGTTATCTAATGTATCAATGAGTTTTGTGAAAGGCTAAATTTTACACTTATGGAGAAATTAACGTGTAAATCATAGTACCTAACATATCATTATGTTGTTCTACATAGAAAACTTTCTAGACTTTACTGTGTAAAATGTTAACCTCATGTACCAATCATATAGAATAAGCTTCCAACAACCATAAGATAACTCGTTTTTACTTGTAACGACTATATCTCTCAATGAATTTAAAATTTAACAAACGAAAATGTTGTGTGCTTCAACTTTTTTTTTTTTTTTATATTCATATTTGAAAATAATCATTTAGTGAACTATCAAATGCTATTATCTAATTATCATTTGAGTAATAGAGTTTCATTGTACTCATCTTGATCTTAGAGAGTCTTTATTGATGAATGAAACTCTTCTTCAATTATTCTTTAAATTGTAAGGATGAGTTTCATTGTACATAGCCAGTTAATTATGTTGTTTATATAAAACATCTTTCCATGACTCTCGATGAAACAGAAGTATATGATATTGCCAATTCTAATCTCAGGGCCAAGGCAACCAAGAAATGACATAGATGCATACATTACGTACGCCACTAATTGAAGACTTAAAAAAGTTGTGGGAAAAATGGGAAACCATCAAATAAACCCGTATATATAGTGACAAATACTTTATTGTTCATCCTTTTAACCATAAAGTATTGTACAAATATTTTACGGTTATTCGTAACCCACCGTTGAATATAAATTGTTATTTTTAATAGTCATTGTACCGTTAAATGTAACGCCTTATACATATGTGATTGAAAAACTTAATGTAATAGATATAAATTAAAGAATTGAACTTGATGTAAATATATTCCACAAAATAATTATCTAAATATATAAATTTGGTCCTTTAACTTCACACAAGGTTTTATTTTAGTTTCTTAATTTTATAAATTGTTCTTTAGTCATTTATATCTTATATTGTCCGAGTTCAACATTAAGAACTCTTATATTGTTATTTGTTAGTTCCATTAATAAAAATAAAGATATTAACATTTTAAGTGTCGACAAAATTTTAACAAAACATTTACTAATGTTGATATATAAAATTTATTTTTATAAAATAATAATGAGGGGCACAAAATTTATCATTTGAGATTAATTGTATTAGGGTTAGAGAATTAAAAAGATACTTATAAAATTAAGGGGCAAATTGAAACATTGTATAACGTTAAAAAACCAAAAGTATACTTTTGCATAAATTTTTATTTGCTCTTTATAAAATCTACAAAACATTCTGATCTAACTAAAAGATTATCTTAATTTTAGATTATGCACCAATTAAATTTTTTTAAGAAAATAGAAGTAGAAAAAAATGAAATTAGGACCGATTATAATACATCTGGACAATTTAGATTTGGATGCTCATAATTAACTCCTTCTATAAATGAATGGAAAGTAAGATATCTTCACATAAAAATTAAATACCAAATAGTGTATGAATAAAATTCATTTATTTTTATTAACTTTTACATCTTTATTCTATAAATATTTGATTACTTACTCAGTTAGAATTAAGACTCTTCTTCAATTCGTCCTTTTCTTTTTCTTTTTCTTTTTCTTTTTAATAGTAGACTCTGCTGTTATTTGTCTATTTTGAGAGGCAAATAAGGTAAAACGTAAAAAGCAAGTTTGGATCTTTAAAGATTTTACAGAAATGTGAGTGTGTGTGCCGTCTATATTTCTTATCTCATTTTTTATATTATTTCCTAAATAAAAACATCAAAAAAATTCAATCAGTACTTTTTAAAATAAAAATAAAAAGGTTGCAAAAATATTTTGGAAAGTACTCTTTTTCTTAGGAGTCAGTTATATAAACATGCAAATTTTAAAAGCTATGGGAATAACACAGATTTTCAAAAATATTAGTTGTCTTGACTTGATTGAAAATTGTTCTGGTGTAGGGCACAGATTTCTAGCCCTAAGGGGCTAGTATGTTGATATTGGTTAGGACTTGACCTAGGAGCGATGCCTAGGCTTACGTACCTTGTAGAGAGTGATCAAAGTCCACGTAGTTCGATGATACTGGAGACGTTTAGCCAAGGGGGTGGTACGTGTGCTCTGTGTCGGCTGAATAGTAAATAGGCAGAGAGTAGAAGTTGTGTACCTTTAAGGTTTAACTCCTATTTATACATTATTGTACCTTAGAGTTAGGGTTTGGACCTGTGGGCCTCTGTGCCTCCAAGCCTAAATGATGCGACGTCATATCTGTGACACATGGATTGCCCCTTATTGGGTCATATATTGAATATGGGCCTTATGCAGATCCGTAACAAAAATGATAAGAACAGAAAAAGGTTCCTCTTTATCGTTGCATACCTGCATTTTTTTTTTCAGGGTTCCTCTTTGCTATTGCATCATGTGTTGTATTTGAATATATTGATTCTTCTACTTGGAATCAATGTTTTAAAAGTCGGATTCAACATCAAATTGTACTATATAGTGTGTCCTATATTTAAAATCGTACTATATACTGTGTTCTATATTTAACATCAAAGGTAATAGTTTTTTTTTTTTTCTGTCGAAACCAATTTACTAGCGAGTCCGATTGCCATTCCCATCCCATTCTTTGGGGAATCAGTTTCCCTACTCGGCCTTTGGCCGAGTAGGGGGCGCTCGTCCCTCTTGGGACGAGCGTTGAAGAGATCTGGGCAGATCTAGATCTCTTCTGGAGATATGGACCGTCTATATTTCAATTTTTTATAGTTTTTTTTTTTATTTTTGAAGTTATTTTTTAAGAACCAGTTACTATCCTAAAATGTTTTTTTGGTACCAATCAGTACCCTAAAATATTTTTTGAAGATTCTAAAAAAACATTTTAAGATACCGACTGGTACTAAAAAGATAATACTGACTGCTTTTTTTTCAGCACCCATCAGTATTCTAAAGTATCTTTTTAGTACCATTCAGTGCCCTGAAATATTTTTTCAAGACCCCCAAAAAATTTTAAGATCATGGAACATTTTTTAGTAGCAGTCAGTACCCTAAAGTATCTTTTTAGTACCAATGAGTGACTGATACTGAAAAGATAATTCAGGGTACTGAATCCTACTGAAAAATAAAATACTTCAGGATCTTAAAAGATAATTCAGGGTCAATACCACTGAGTTTTGTCGTCTTTCTACAGAGAGCGATTTCAATATCCCAATTTGAAATGTCTAGGTTCACTCAGTTAAATTAAAAGCATTCCAGTTCACATTTATAAAATCAGTTGTACACTCTGGCCACACGCTGTTCACACACGTAATACTATTTACTACTATAAAGATCTCAAACGTACCATATCTGAGTATCAGATGTAGGGGAGGTTACACCCAATCCCATTCAAAATATAGTCAAAATGTAATATGAATTTTCAAAAACGATTAAAAATGAAGGAAATACATATTAAACATTTAACACGTTAGTCCTTTTATTTAACACGTCAATTTTTTGTCAAGTCTTTAGTTTGTCTTGGAGGGAATTTTTTTGGAATTAATTTTTTTTTTTAATAACCAAAACAGTTTTAGGTGTTTTTATTTTTGTTAAACTTTTTTTTTTTTTTTTGAGACCGTCTCCTGTTTACTATAGACACCACACCCCTAACACCGACTATTGATGCATCAATACAACAACTCACATGCCCTCTCCTTTGGATATTCACCCTCCCTAACAACTATCAGTGTATACCAATTCGTCTCAAGATTCCAATGACTTAGAGTCAACACAAACAATAATGACAGTTTAGAAAATCTCTCTCTCTCTCTCTCTCTCTTTCTCTCATTAGTTTGAAACAGAAACTTCACAAAACACTAACCTATAAAAAATCAACAAAATTCTTCAACAAGAAGAGCATCGAACCCAGTAAATTGAATTGCCTCAACAAAAGTCCTAGAATTTCGAAACTTCCCCACTTCTCTGTCCTGGACAAAACAGTACAAAAGAGAAAAAAGGAAAATCGAAAGAAGCAAGACGAGACGAGAGGCATAATCACAGAATATTCAGAGAGATGACTCGTCAGAGCGAGCCAATCTTAGAGCCGCACGATCCCTTAAAATCCCATTATACAGAGCAACTCTGTTCGCAGGCATTCCTCTGTTCTTTTCATTCCCGGCATTTCGAACCCTCGTTTCTGATGATACTCTGTAATTTCTTCTAACTTCTCTGGTTCGTTCTTCTCTTCTTGTTCTTGGTGACACGATCACGTCCGGAGCGAAGTGAACCCTCCTCTTCTTCTCCTTCTTATTCTTCTCATCTGCCCAAGAAACAGCATAAAGATTGAAGATTTAAGCATGGTGAACCAATGCGTTTGAAAGGAAAAAAAGGGGGGGGGGATTATGGGGTTAATTACCAGAGGCAGATGATATGCAAGATTTCTTCAGACGCGATGCAAGGAGGAGGATGGTGCCGAAGATTACAGCGGCGGCGGCGGCCAAGACCACATCTTTTGTCCTCATCATTGAAGAGTTGGTCAGGTCAGTCAGGAGAGGAAGACGCAGTGAAGCAAGAAAGGAAAAAAAGTGAATGAATATGGTTATGGTTTAGGAATTATATTAATGCAGTGGCGTAGTGTGAATGAGAAAGATACATGAATATTGTAAATGAATCAAATAGGAATATTATAAAACTAATACTATAAATTAATATAATTGATTTTTATATAAAAATGGGGGATGGGGGGAAATCCTTCCTTAAAAATTTTATTGGTCGGGAGGATTTAATACATTTTTCTATATAGAAAATATCGGCACTTTTGCAAATCTTGTACGCAAAGAGTATGGGCATTTTGAACTTATGATTGTTAAAAAAAAAAAAAAATTAGTGCTCAAACATGGGATTGTGGCCAATGAAACCTTTGGTCTCAACCTTTGAAGTTCTATCTTCCTCACTATGGCTTCATTGATTTGTCTGGCCTCATGCGGATGAATTGCAGAAGGGTCTGATGAGGGATCACTATTTCTTTAGAAAAGTTTTCCCAACTTATAAATCTATGCTGGAAAAAAGTGACGTAGATGCCATGTAGGCTTGCTGCCTCTAAAGTGATCTGCTAGTGATGTACAAAATGGGATCACTTGAGTAAATTTTTTTTTTTTTTTCTGATCACTTAGTGTATCACTTGAGTGGTTAGCTAGTGATGAAGAATTACAGGGTCACTTGAATGTTCACTCGAGTGGTCTTGTTTCTTTTGATTTTTCAGAAAAGCATATCACTTGATCACATCACTCTAGAGTGTTATACTAGTGATGTTGTTACAACACATCACTCGAGTGATTTTATACTTTTAAAAAAAAAAATCCATTTTAGAACACTTCTAAGATCATTGTAGTGTTGTGTTAGTAATGCTCTATATCTTATCACTTGGTCAATCGAGTTATCTCATGTCATCACTTAAGTGGTCACTTGAGTGACTTTTTCTTTAAAGTACTTCATAATAGCATCACTAGGACAAATCACTTGAGTGGTAGGTTAGTGATGAATTTTAACCCATCACTAGAGTGGTCACTCCAGTGAAATTGGAACATCACTTGAGTAGTCACTCAAATGATTTCCCCTTCGAAAATTTTGCAGCACTGATGAATCACTATGGTGATTTGTTGGTGATGAATTTTAATACATCACTCGAATGGTTACTTGAGTACAGTGATCTTCTTTTGTGAAACTATTTCATCAGAGAGATCACTATAATGATTTATCTAAGATCTATCACAACACTCGAGTGGTCACTTAACTGATCTGTTTTTCAACTTCTACTGATCACTTGTAGTGATGAATTCTTGTCACTCGAAGGATCCAACATATTTTGCAAAATAGAGATATTTTCTTGTTCAAAATACTTTGGTCAACATTCAAATCATATGCAAAACCTTTCTAAATTTTGTTGTCATCAAAACATAAGATTTAACAATATATCCAATCCTCATATACTTTATAAGAATCTCACAATACTTCCCAAGATTGATATGCGCTTTTGACGCCTCAATACATCAACTCATAGACCCTCTCATTTGTATATCCACCCCCATTAACCACCGTAAGAATATATCAATTCATCTCAAAATTCCACAATCTTTGGTCAACTCAAAAAAAAATAAAAATAATGAAAGTTTATAAAATTCTCTCTTGGATTGAATAAATGCCCAACAACACTCAAGTTCCACGATATGATCATTGTTTTATAGGAGTTTGAGTAGGAAATAAATTTAATAGAATAGTTGTGTAGTTGGTGATTTGATTCTTCTCAGCCTCGGACTTAAATGTATTTGTACATTAATGAAGCTTAGGTAGCCGTGGAGTTTCGTATTGAATGCTTTTAACAAAAAAAAATTCTCTAAGAAATCAAGCCATTGAGATGAATTCATTGGTGTCTTTCCTGAAAAAATCTTGTGCCTTGTTGAAATTGGACATAAATTTAAGTAAATAGAAACGAAATAGGATAAAACACATATTGGATTTTGTTTTTTCTTTAATATACTGAAACACAAATTGGACTTATCCCTTGACTCTTTACATTTTCAGTATATCAATATAATATTCTGTTTTGAATTAAAATTTAAATTTGAGTATGATAATATTCATTTATTATCTTATATTTTAAGACGTTCTTATGTGAATTGATCTCAAGCTTTAATATTTACCACTCTGCTACTATTTATAAATCCTGTTTGATGTAATAAATGAGATTGTGACAATTTTACGGAAGCAGATTATCTCAGAATCCTTCCCTCCTCATCCCTCAGCATCTAATCTGAGCTGTCCAAAAATGAATCTAACATTCAGAAAGAGGTTTTTAAAATTCTCATATTTACCGCATGCGGTATTTTTACCGCATGCGGTTTTTGACATTAATGATTTTCAATCCTTAGACCACTTTTTGAACGGCTCGGATGAAAAGATACTGAGGGATGAAGAGGGAAGCGATTCTGAGAGAATCTGGATCCCAATTTTACCAATATTAATTATACCCATAAAGATAGAGAGAGAAGAAACAGTTGAAAAATACACAATCATAAATGATGACAAAGTTGAAAATTAACCCACTTAATGATCATTGTGTCAACTACCTCTCCTTAATATGTGAAATTTGGTTTAAATGGACTTATAATAAGACCTTGTTTGTTAAAATTGATTGCGCATTCTTGTAAACAAACTTTCGTTCTTGAATTTGGTCAAACACACACGCCCCTCTCTTTATTGTAAAAAGTTTATATAGATCGTAACTGACGACAATTTTTCAATAATAATAATAATGCAACATCTGCTTTTAATTCAATAACGGATTCATTGAATTTAAAAGCATCTGCTTTTACTGCATCTGCACGTAACAGATTGGACTGCAAATAACGCAAGAACAGAAGAAACCGAAAAGGGTCAAAAGAAGAGGAAGAAGAAGAAAAAGTCAGATTAATTTGAAACATAAACATCACAAAAAAGCCTATAATTTTGAAACTTCCCCATTTCTGTCTGTCTTGAACAAAACAAAGAGAAAGAGAAAAAGGGGAAAACGAAAGACGCAAGATGAAAGGCATAATCATAGAATATTCACATAGATGACCTACAAATCAGTAAGAGTAAGCCAATCGTTGAGCCATACGATCCCTTAAAATCCCATTATAGAGAGCCACTCTGTTCGCAGGCATTCCTCTGTTCTCTTCAATTCCACCATGACTGAAACTCCTTCGAACCTTCCTTTCTGATTTCGACTCTCTGTAATTTCTTCTTGCTTCTACTTTTTGTTCTTCTGTTCTTGTTCTTGATGACACGACCACGTCCTCGGCAAAGTGAACCCTCTTCTTCTTTTTCTTATTCTTCTTCTTCTCATCTGCTCCAGAAACAGCATTAGAGATCGAAGATTTAAGGAAGGTGAATCAATGTGTTTGAGTGTAAGAAAACAGGGGAATATGAAGGTTAATTACCTGCGGTGGATGATGATATGCAAGATCGTAGAGTTGGAGGGGAAGAGTCGTGGTGGACTGGGAATTGGAGGGATTTCTGGAGACGCAGAGCTAGGAGAAGGACGGTGCCGGAGACAGCGGCAGTGGCGGCGGCCAAGACCACACCTTGTGAGCTCATCATTGAAGAATTTGGTCAGACAGTGAAGGAAGAGGAAGCGAAGCGAAGGAAGAAACGAAAACAAAAGCAAATGAATGTGGTGATGGTTTGGGAATTATACTGACGCCGTGGTGAAGTACGAATGGGAAAGATTCATGAATATAATAAATGAATCAAATAGGAATTTTTTTAAACTAATATTAAATCTGGCAAAAAAAACTAATACTATGAATTAATATAAATCATTTTATAAAAATATTGAGAAAAAAATCACGTGTTTAAAGGATATGATAAATTTTTTTAAGAAAAAAAAACAAGAAGATGCAACTTCAAAATTTTAAATCAGTATTGTGTTTTGTTGATTGGAAATTATTTATTTAAAATTTTAAGGTTAAGTGACATTTATTTATCTTTTTCCCATTCTTTTACATGAAGAATACTGGCTGTGCAAATTTTATACTCATAGAGTATTGGTTTTCTGATTTAAGTCCTTGCCTCTAATAAGATTTTCAATTTGAGACTTTTTTTTTTCATTTTTTTAAAATAAATATTTATATATGAATATAATATTAGTATTCTGGTAATGGGATGTTCTCATGGGAGATAAAATAAAGACGATGGGATGTGATGTAATCGTTGAATCTAGATACTTAATATACTTTTCTTAAATTAAAATATATGGAAAATTTTAAATTAAAAAAAAGTTTAATAGTATTAATAATTATGTGCTTGGTTGAGTTGCGTTTGAAAGCCACTTTCAACTAAACTGAAATAAAACCCTTCTTATACAGTTACCTTATAAACAGTAAATCCCGTTGAAAAGTCAACTTCTACCATTAACCTAAATAAACACTATAAAATTTAACTCGTTCGCAACTTTGTTACAAAATAAATAATATAGTTTTTCCTGAATTCAATTTTATGAAGTAAAAAAAATAAAATAATGGGATTTACGGTTTCTATGCCGTTACAAAGGTTGATGATGAAAGTTTAGGAAATATAAAACAATAAGAAAACAAAAAATTAAAAACTCTAAATTCTTAATTAGTACTGTATTTTTTTTTAATCTTTTAATTATAGAACTGTGTTGACATAAAAAAAAAATATATTAGTTGAACCTAACTCCTTTCCTAAAATTTTTACATAAAAAAAAAAATCTTTATAGGATGTGGGGCAATAAAAAACGATTGTTTCTAGAATTGTAAAGTTAAGAATCTACGAGATAGGATGTTTTTTATTTATTTTTTAATCCTCGTGGTGGCTTCTAATATTTTATAATTGCTCACCTAATCTGCATATCACAATAAACATTAAAATTTTCAACATTCCTGACAACGAAACTGGCTGGAAGGTGATGGTAAGGAAAATTAACAATAAAGAGCATGGTGCGTACGTCACTCACTTATCATCACCAAAAACAGCTTCAAACTATAAAATGTTAGGATAGTGGTTCAAATTCAAGTCACGAGTTATAATTAAATTGATATATTCAATTAAAATAAATAAAAATTAAATATTCATTTATAACTCTGAAAAAATATTTACATATAAAAGACATCAAATATTTATAAGTAAAAAGAATGTTAATGTATAAATCACTCACAATCCAATAGGACAGAACCACTAAAGTATAGATATAATGGACTGTTAGTCTTTTTTTTAAAAAAAAGAAAAAGAAACTCAACAATTACTTTTTTAGATTAATAGGGGTTTTTATTATATGAAAAATCCTTAAAAAAATACCATTGAATTTTAAATTCTTAAATAGATGATTTTTCACTAAAACGAGTTGTTAATTGTTATTATTGTTGTTAAAGTTTAAATGCTATTTTGATTGTTGATGATAAGGATAAACTTCTCAACAGCTTTCTGGTGAAGAGAAAGAAAAGGAAGTAGCCCTTGAATATGATGTTTTCCTTACAAAATTAAATTCTCTCTCATCCTAATTATTATTAATTAGCTCCTAATGATACTATTATGACTACCACTCTTATTTTATAGGGTAATTTTTTGTGGCAAAAGTGCCCAATTTTCTCCTTTAATTTTTGGCTAAAGTATACGTTTGGTCCTTTATGTTTGCCTCTGGTATCATTTTAGTCCCTTAAGTTTGTAAAGTACACGTTTGGTCCCTGAAAGTTAACACCGTTAGTTTAACTTAACGGAAAATACTAACTCAACAATTTTTAGCGATAACTGTGTAATTAAATACTGACTAAACATGCTTATATGTTAATATTTTAATAAATTAATATTTTAAATCCAATTAGTTGAAAAATATTTAATCTTCACAGACAGAAAAAAGTATTTAATCTTTACAAACAGTGAAAAACCGTATAATAGTCCATGAAAATTAAATATTTTTCAATTAATAGGATTTAAAATATTAATTTATTAAAATACTAACATATAAGCATGTTTGGTCAGTATTTAATTGCACAGTCATCGCTAAAAATTGTTGAGTTAGTATTTTCCGTTAAGTTAAACTAACGGTGTTAACTTCCAGGGACCAAACGTGTACTTTACAAACTTAAGGGACTAAAATGATACCAGAGGCAAACATAAAGGACCAAATGTATATTTTAGCCTTAATTTTATATGTTTCATTTTAGTCCCTTAATTTTATGAAGTGGCTTTTTAATCCTTTAATTTAAACATCATTAGTTTTATTAGCCACAAATGACAACATTAAAATTTAAATATTGACAAAAAATTTGTAAATAATAACTTACTAAGTTTAATTTCTTAAAGTAAGGCTAGCGAGAAATTCTTAAAAAAACAATGATTAACACTAGTCGCTTAAGCATGGTCTCGGGTTCGAGCCTTGTGAATGCAGAAAAGCCCCGCTGGGAGACTCACCCACTATAGCTAGGTACGCGACTCGGGTCGGATTCGGATTAATCAGAGCGAAGCTCTGGATACCTGATGGGCAACCGAAAAAAAAAAACAATGATTAACACTAACAATTATCATTTGACGTCGGCGGTAGTGTTAGAGTTGAAGGATTAAACAAACACTTTATATATAAAAATGAAGGCCATGAATTTTTGGCCTGAAATGAAGGCCATGAATTTTTGGCCTGAAATGAAGGCACTAAATTGAAATCTTAGACAAAGTTAAAAGACTAAACATACATTTTTGAGTAAAAACCCTTTCTGGTCCCTGACAAAAAACACAGACCCCATTTTCGTCACTAAAAAAAAAAGTCATTTTTAGTCCATAAAAAAGACAAATAAGGGTCGATTGGTGGGCATTTTGATCCCTCACAAATTTCCAAAAGGTCCTTTTTAGTCCCATAAAAAAGACGAATAATGGTCGACTTTTTTGTCATGAATCAAAATGGGGTCCGTGTTTTTTGTCAGGAACCAAAAAGGGTATTTACTCTACATTTTTTAGCTTTTTTATATCGAGAATATATTTACTACTTTGGTCCTTATTATAAATCTACTTGTAAAAGAAATTTTTTACCCTAAATATAAGTCCACTTGGAAGTTATTAGTGATTATTTTCAATTCAACTCTTCTTTAATTTTAGTTGAAAAGAAAAAAGAAAAAGGAAAGAAATGTGAAAATGACTTGTAAATGTGAAAAGGGAGGAAAATATTTTTAATAAGAGTAAAGTTAAATAATTTTATCAGTTTAGTGCATAATTAAAAACTTAATTGAAATCATTTGACATGTAGGGATTAAATTAAAATGTTAATAATATATTATTTTTGGACCTGATAGAGGGGTATGTTGATTTTTTTTTAAATTAAAGAATAAATTTTAAAAATTAGTTTAACTGAACATTTACGTGCTAATCTTATGCGTGGGATGCACGTTCTAGTAGCATGAAAACATGCTTTTCTGTAATAATTGAGTGTTGGACTAAGAGAAAAGTCGTGGATCCATAGTTGGTCCACGTTCTTGGGAAGCTTTGGCTTATTATTTAAATGACCTTATTTTATTTTATTTTCTAAGTCAAAACTTGACAGCTAAAATTGAACTATAGATTTAAGTTTTGTTTCGATAAATATAAATATTATATTTTGAATTAAATATGATTATTCTTGAATTCCCACATCCATAACCCCATAACAATAAATATATATATATATATATATATATATATATATATATATATATATATATATATATATATGTGGGAAAATGATTTATCCTGTGACAGGATCCAAGCTCTGGTCTAGTAAAGCAAATACTGCGTCGTTTTACACTTTCCTCTGCCTCCCTTTAATTATCCATTTTCCCCATCTCTTACGCGAGCACCAAACAATTATCTTCTTCCCTCTGCCTACCTTTCCTATGCGCGCACCAAATAATCCTAATTTTTCAGCTTTTTGTGTTCTCTGTCTCGGCTTGCTCCCCTTTCTCAGGATGTCAAACTTTCATTCTCTCTCTCTCAGCGTTTTACTCAGAACTGAAATGAATAAAATAAAAGGTGTGGGTGGGTAAATATCTGACGTGAGAGGGAAGAGTCACAAAAACAACGTTTGATTTCTTCGCCCAGAAATTGTTTAAAAAAAAAAATCATATTAGTTTCATAATTTATACATGAATGGTATGATTTATTTTTAATTTTTTGAGATATTCTTTAGTATTAATATTGATAATTGAGATTTTGAGTTTTAAAAGATAAGTTTTCCTTGCTTTTCTCAATTAGAGAAAAATACATTTAAAGATTCAAATTTGAAGAGATTTGAAGAATTAAAGAAACATTTTTTAATTTGGAAAAAATCAAGTGAATTATTTTAGTTGACTCATTATGATTAATTAATTAGGGTATACCTTACTGCTGTCTGGTCATATATATCTCTTCATTTTTTGTTATATTGCCTAAAATAAAGTAGGGGCCAGGTGTAAAAATTATATTTTAAAATAACTTGATGCAATAATATTTCGCAGCATACTATAACTATGGAAAAATTAGGATTATTTGGTGCACGCGTAAGAAAGGGAGGCAGAGGGAAGAAGATAATTGTTTGGTGCCTGCGTAAGTGATGTGAAAAATAGATAATTAAAGGGAGGGAGACGAAAGTGCAAAACGGCGCAATATTTGCTTCATTGGAGGAAAGCTTGGATCCTGTCACATGATAAATCATTTCCCCTATATATATATATATATATGATTATTACAACGGTTTGCCACAATTTCCCATAATCAAATATGGGAGCTATTACTTGAAAATTATTGGAAGGGGGTGAGAATGAGATATGAAATCCAAATTTATAATTGTAGTTCTTGCCTAAACAAGCATACTAATTAATATATAAAGAGTATAGAAGAAAAGTGTGTACTTTTGTTTAAGGCTTGGTGAGACTATGATATGTGTATTACTGTGATAATAATTAACAGGTACACGTGAACAACTGTCATAATATATGGTAATTTATGCATAATACATAATAGGCTCATTTTGACAATCATTATTTATTCAGTAACATATCAGCTTTTATGTAAGAATTGCAACTTTTATAAAAATAAATAATGGTCTCACGTAGATAACCGTTATGTATTTAGTACATAAATAATGGTTTATAAATAAGGGTTAAGGTGCAAAAATAGACAAATACTTTTTCCAAAAGAGCGCCCAGTAGCAAATACTTTTTTCAGGCGCAAAAGTAACTACGTGGTTACAAAAGTGGAGCAAAAATAGCATTGACCGTTAGTTGACCGTTATCTGATGCTGACATGGCAGTGAGATCTGATTTCTCCATTAAAATGTTGCCACGTGGCTCCTTCTCTCTCTTCCATTCTTACTTTTTAATTCCCTTTCTTTCTTTCTTTCTTTTATATTGGGGCCCACGTCACCCTGTAGCTTTCTGGATCATCTTGAAGCAATTCCTCATCGGAACCTGCCGTGAGCTTTCTTTTTAAAGTAACCTGTCTCCCTCGTAGCTTTCTGGATCATCTTGAAGCAATTCCTCATCGGAACCTGCCGTGAGCGCCATGCGAGCAACCCAGCATCTCGATCATCAACCAAAAGCTTGAGCTCTTCCGACACCGCAACGTGGAACATCTGGCGGTGGTTCCGCAACACACCGCTCAAAACCTACCCACATGGGATTTCGGCTCTAGCGGCGAGTTCAGGCTACTGAACTCACAGTGACTCGCGCCAGCACTCACCTTAACAACGTTGCTGGGTCTAATCCTACAAATGGGTTTTCTGGGAAAATTGCAGATGAATCTAGAAATGGGTGCCGATTGTATTCTCTTGCATCGACGGTGAGTGATGGACTTGGACTGGGTCTCTCTCTATCTATTCTTGAATTCTTTGTTGTGGGCAACAAATTTGTATTTTAACTTTCAATTCTTTCAATTGCCTATTTCTGATGCCTTCTCCCTCAAACTCAGGACGCCTTCTGATTTCAATGTTTGCTTTCTTCGATTTCGATTTGGCTTTCTTCTTTCTGATGCTTCGCTGGTTTCTTGTTTTTTTGGATATTGGATTTCTGATGCATCGCCTTTGATTTCGGCATTTGGTTTCTTGTTCTTCGATTTTTCTGATGCATCTTGTTTCCATTCCCAAATGCCGTGGTTCGTGGTTCGTGATCTGTGAATTTCGTGAAAGAAACGCTTTGGGTTGAAGGTTTTGATAATAGGTTCAGTGATTATGCTGATAATAGGTTCTAATTTCCAGTTTGCTGAGGCTGCGTTTCTGGGTATTTTCGATTTGGGGTTTCAATGTTTTCGATTTTACTTGCTATCAGGGGGAAGAGAAATCGCGCCGGGGGACTTTCAGTGTTGGGTAAGGATTTGTGGGGAAGAAGAAGAAGGATCACCGGAATCTGGGTATACCTAGGAAGAAGAAGGTCCCGAGGAAGAAGAAGGTCACTGGTAAAAAATGCAAGTTTTAACCAGGGACTTAAATGAAATTTTAAAAGTTTATTGAGGGACTAAATTGAAATTTTTTGAAATGCATCCGGGGCTGAACTGTAATTTATAAAACATTAACATCCACGTCATCATTTTCAGTTCAGAAAAAGTCAACTAACGGTCAATGCTATTTTTGCTCCACTTTTGTAACCACGTAGTTACTTTTGCGCCTAAAAAAAATATTTGTCACTGGACGCTCTTTTGGAAAAAGCATTTGTCTATTTTTGCACCTTAACCCTATAAATAAAAACCGTAAACTTTTTATAATACATGACAGTTTTTATATAATAACACCGTGATGTTTGTATATGAGACTCTTTAAATAAGAGTTTCTGAGCTAGTTAGACTCGTATGTATATAATATAATAGTACCTCCCACACGAGTGACTATTCAATTTGGGATGGATCAAGACATTCTAGGCTTTATGGGAAGAATCAATGACATCTATTAATGTATATATGTGATAATATAATTGTTGATTGTGTCTCTACATATGAATTAACCCTAGAAAGCAAAGGTTGAGGGGAAAATTGTTTGAATATCTTTATAGGAAAGGACGCATGGGGTATGCAAACCCTTGAGCAAAGTAAGGGTATACAAACCTTTTAAGTTGCTCTTGGGTTTGCATCATTGTTATTAAACTGGACATATATTGGTTCGATCACGAAACCAATCACCTAAACGGATCAGTTTGGCCAGTTTGCCGGGTTCAATGTTGATTAAAAATTCCCTGAATATAAAAATTAATATATAATTCTACATATTTTTAAAAATTACAAATTAAAACTCTATGGGATCTTGATATGTCTATTTTCTAATGTAAAAAGAATCATTCAAAAATATTATCATTTGATCATTGAAAATTATCAAATTCCAAAATTATTATAAATTATATTATTGTTCAAGTTCACTTCCTCACCGATTTAGCCCAGGGTTAGCTCTAGTTTGACTCCAATCTGACTCACTGACCCTTGACCCCTACCTAGACCGATTCAGTGGCCAGTCTAAGTTTATTAACCTTGGTTTGCATCAATGTTTTAAAAGTTGGACCCAACGTCAAGCCGTAAAGGATTGTGAGTCACTATTCTATAGGTTGGGTTATTTTAACCGTTGGTTGGACCGTTTATATAGATTTAAATAAAAATAATATTATATATACATTGGCTAAAAAATTATCATACCTAATAGTATAGATATAAAGTGAGAAATAAAAAATATTTTTCTAACACCTAACAATATTACATACAGTGGCGGATCTTGGAGAAAATGTTTTGGAGGGCGGCCAAATGTATACTTATTAACTAATTAAAAATTTTATGAATATAACATTTTTAAAATATTATATTAAATTTTTTAAAAAAATCTAAGGTTTGTCATGATTTCTTGGACTTTTTATACTTCTTGTTCTTAATTTTGCACGGTAGGTGGTTAAGAAGAAAATTTGAGATTTTGGAGGGCCAGAATTAATGTTTTGAGGACTGGGGAAAGTTATAGAAAAGTCCCCGGAATTTCTAGAAATTGCAATCAATGAATAAAAGGACTAGGGAAAATTATAGAAAAATACCCATAGTTTTCATAAATTATAACACTCTCTCCAAAGTTTTAAAATGTTTATACTTTAGTCCCTTTAAATAAATAAAAAACTAAACATTGTTTTTTGGGGGCCATGGCCCCATATAAGATTTGCCCCTGATTACATATAATTACATGATTGAAGTATATAATTAAAATCCAACTCATCTTTGCATTTGGGATGAGATAAATTAGTCACAAGTAATTAAAAGTAATATAAGTATTAAAAAATTTTAGATAAAGAATATGAACGTAAAAAAATAAAAAAAATAAAAAAAATTTTAAAGAGAAAATTTACAACGAAATTTGAATTTTGGTTATAAAATATTAGGCATTGCAAAATAGAAGAAAACCTTTTTTAAATTTATAAGAAAAATAGAAAGGTGAGAATTTTATTTAATTATTTAAAATAATTTGAATTTGAAATACCACTATTTCACTTAAAAATTGAAATACTGTCTAGATCCTAAATATAGGACATAGTTTGTAGTGTAATTTACACTACAAACTATGTCATATATATTTAGAATTGGAAGATTAAGTTGTAAAATGTGCTAGCTTTCTTTTAAAATTCTTGGAAAAACATATTCTCATTGGATGAGGAAAGTCATGTGTCAGTGAGGTTTGGAATTAGGGCCGGCCCTTAAAGGGCCAAGACCTAAAAGAGCCGGCTCTTTTAAGCTTGGGGTAAGAAAAACATCAGTTTTTAAGGTTCGGCTCATAAACATGCGGGCCAATGCCAACTGCCCTATAAGGCTATAAGCTATTTTAAAAAATTTTAACTATTTTTCTTGCGTTTTTTTCTCAAAGAAATGTAATCAATAAATTATAACAATTAAAGTTCTAATTTATCAAATAAATGTTATCAACATTAAGGTCTATACAAAACGCATTACGCATCAAACAAACGCAGTTACTAATTCATAATAAAAAATAAGTTATTATCCACCAATAACTCATATAAAGCATAAGAAACTTACCATTGAACAATATGAGTATGATGACTATGATTTTCATCTTCTTCGTTGCTATAATTAATTTCAAAGACATTTGATTGTACTTCACTTCGAGTAGTAAGCTCTGCTTCATGGGTAAAAATATCAAAAATTTCTTTTCTTACATCATGAATACATCCATAATCTTTATCTGCAACAAATAATAAAAAATGAGTGAGACTATGAGAGTGAGTGAGTGAGTACTGGGCAACAGGGAAGGCAAGTAGCTTCCTTCACGATTAGACTCAGTCAACAGGGCAAGCATCCAACTGCCAACTAGGCAAGTTAAAGAAAAATTAACAGGCCTACAAGGCCGGCCCTTGGCCCTGTAGGGCCTACCCTTTTAAGCCTTTGGCCATACAAGGCCTGCCCTTTTAGGCCCGACTTCATTTGGAGGCTTCATTTTATAAGTCAAGCCCGATTTCCCAGCTCTACATCTCACACCTAAAAAGAAGAAAACTTGAGCAACTACATTTTAGTTTCCTCTTTATCCAATGAATAATAGTACAATGTAAAGTTGTCAAACTCATGAGTTTAAACAAACTCGTGACAGTGATGTAAACTCAAATCATAAACTCGTAAGAGTTTACTTTTATAATTAAATACGTATTAATAGTGTATAATTAAATAATTAAAATATAAAAAATGACAACGATTTGATTTAAATATATTTTAAATCCAAATAATTGAAATTAAATATATAAACATTCATAATTTATTATATTTAATAAATAAATTTCTATAAAATTCATATATAAAACCGTTGAGGATGACAAAATCGAAAAAGTTAACACGAGTTTAAAAGTGAGTTAACACGGTTTTGTAAGCTAGAAACGTAAAAACAGTAAATTAAGTGTGTAAACTCGTGAGTTTAATCGAGTTTATAGCTGACACGGGTTTATCAGTGACTTGACTTGATTTATTAAGATAGAAATGTAAAAATGGTAAACCCAAAGAGTCAACTCGTGAGATTAACAATAATGGTACAGTGCCCTTTTATATCACTACAAAAAAAAAAAAAAGACTTTCGGTGGTGACAAATTGTCGCCGCCTAAACGACCGTCGCTGATACTTTTGGCAGCAGCATTTTTTTGTTGTCGTTGAAAGTAACAAAATGTCGCCACTAAAAGTACATCGGAAGCCATCAAAATGAGTGTCGCTGCTAAAAGTAGGGTATAGGTGGCAACAATTGTTGCCGCTGAAACATGTATCAGCGGTGACACCACTGTAACCGCTGAAACATGTATCAACGACGATACAATTGTCGCCGCTGATACATGTTTCAACGGCAACAATTGTCACCACCAAAAGTTACATATTTTTTTTTAAAAAAATGTAAATTGCTAAAGTTAAACCCTGTACTATATTGATAAAATCAAAAGAAATTTTAAACTAATAATATATTAATTAACAATGATATTAACTTAATTCTTCAAAATTAACATCAAATATTAAAATTTTCTAAACAAGGTCTCAAAATTGTCTATTGGAAAGATGAAACAAAAAACTATAAAGAACGACTGAAAGGGATGCTTTCACAAGAGGTGGTCGGTGGGCAGTATCATCAGAACCATGATGGGTGGATTCCCCTGTTGAACCGGAATGTTTGGTCGGAAGCTTCAGCTTCTCAAGATTAGCCACAACTTGCCTCATTACAGGAACAGGGATACGTGGAAACAGGGTGTCAAAGTAGTACTGCAACACAAAAGCAGAACATACTCATCAATGCATTTCCTCAGGAGTCAAAATGAGGTGGTATTGAAGCTTGGCCCAAAAAATTTGGTTATACTAATCAATAAGGATAAAATCGGGACATAATAAGTGACAAGCAAACAAAAAAGCCCGAAACCATGAAAAATCAAAATTAAGCATCCAATAACAGTCGAGTCACATGTGGTCATTCGTCCATTGGAACCAGGAGAAAATTCCTGAAATAGAGTATCAAACTTGATATGAAGAATGATATGCATATGACACAAGCAATTTTACCATTTATTCTCAAAAACGAGATAGCACATAGAAACCCAAAAATTCATTATTTATTTTGAATAAAAGCAGTAAAGTACAAACAGAAAAGTATGACAAGTGGAAACAATGGAATCATCACAACATAGCCACAACATCATATTTTATCCAAAACTCTTAACTTCCCAGAAAGAACTGCATATTGTACACTTAGATGCAAAGACGTACAAATGCAAAATTTAATTAACAGAGGCCACATCAAATGCTAATAGGCAGCACACATGGAGAGAACAGTCATTACCATCTGGGTGCACATCATTTGCAATGAATTGCATAGTCTGTTTGAGGAGTAAAATCACATTAATAAGCAGCACCATATTGGAAGAACAATCTACCAAGATGCCACATCATTTGCAATGAATTAAGTAGTCCATTTTTTATTTTTTTTTTTGGGGTAAAGGGATTAAGTAGTCTTTAAATGTATCGCTCAGAAAGAATAATACTGAATGTAGAACTGTAACATAAAGTACTACACTCAAGAGGCCACATAATGCTGCTTTACCTGACAATTCATATCAAAACAAACTTCTACCAAACTGAACTGTAGGGCCACAAACCCCAGCAAAAGCACAAGTCAGAACTCTTCCAACCCTGCTGGACAATCAAGAAACGGAAGATTACTGATTAATGGAAGCCTTCAATGAAAATCAGGCATCCATCCTTCTATTCTATTGACTACCTGGAAATCAGCCTGAGGCACAAACTAGTAACAGAAATAAAATTCTGCTTGCTGAAGTCAGTAATTTGAATATCCTATATATTATCGGAATATATCTGATCTCCGTTCTTTTTCCCCCCCTTATTGTCAGCTTTTGTTTTACATCATTTTAGTTATAAGTTATAACCATGAGGGTGACTTGTTTAGACAATGTTTTTATCTGTGTGCACGAGTCTGACATGTTTTGCACTCTTTCCCATGAGAAATCAAGCATAAAAGTATGCATATTATCCAATTACTTCTTTAGGGCTCTCAAGTTATTATGATATCAACTCTTACTCCTTACATGCTTGATTGATCTTATATTTTGAAGGAAAACAGACATAGCCATAATGGTCTTCCCTCCTTAATACCTGGCTTTATTCCACCCATTAATTAAAAACGAGAAATCCCTTCTTAATACCAACTATGTGCCTTTGAGCGTTTGATAGTTCCTCAATTGTCAATGTTAGGCGCTTATCCTACACAAAAATCTCTTCTAAACACATTGAAAGCATTAGATTAAGCAAAATCCAACTCCTACATATCAGAACAGTGACTAAAGGAGAGAATGAGAAGACCGATAAAGAAAAGTAGTAAGAATTACAAGGAATATGTGATTTTAAATATAAGTTTAATGAATGTTACGAAATGTTATATGACTTATGAAGGTCTGACGATGTTACGAAGGGTTGTAAAAGTGTTAAATGATGGTTGTTTTTTAGGACTATTATGCTTTTTCTTCATTGATATAAGAGGTTGGAACATGAATCGTTTGTAATTATTACATGACGGTTGTTTCAAAACAACAAACATTTTTATCACTAAATAAATAATGGTTATAAGGTTGTTAACTACAATGATTGTTTTTGTATTTTCCAAGACCGTGCTTAGGGTTGTCCAAGGACCGGGCCAGACCGGGTTGGAGGTCAACCCGAGGTCTGGCCCGATATGACCTCGGGCTGAAAAAATCAGCCCAAGGTCTGGTCCGGTTTGGTACCAGCCCGAGCTCGGGCTGGACCGGACCGGACCGGCTGCCTGGACCAGTCCAGGCAGTCCAGCTTTTTAAAAAAAAAAAATTCCTAATTTTTTTCAGTTTTTTTTTCTTTCTTGGAATGCAATATTTTAGCTCTTATTTCACCTGACTTCCTAAAATAATAAAAAGTGACATAGTGAAAAGTGATTCCTATATATTAAAAAGCACATTAAGATGTCCAGACTCCCGTAAGTGGCTTAATATAGTGGTGATTTACAAAAAAAAAAAAAAAAAGGACCTCGGGTCAGACCGGACCAGTCCAGGGGGTCTAAGCCCCTGGACCGAAGTCCAGTCCAACCCGAGCAATTTGGTCCGGTCCGGTCCGGTCAAATTGTCTCAGACCATTTTTTTGCTTGCCTTAGACCGGGTCGGATCGGATCGGACCGGGCCAGACCTACCGGACCTTGGGTTTTTTGGACAACCGGTCCGTGCTCATAATTAATCATTACTTTTAAGCATTATATATTCTTGCTCCACTCGACATAAATGACCTTTATTAATTGTAATATTTATTTATTAAATGTTATATATGCCCAAAATCTGTAGTAGTGCATGAAGTTTGAAAATCAGCTATGGTGGTATAGAAATCATTGCTAAAAAGAAAAGCTCATATTTGTTGGGTTTTACTTTTAGCCTTACTTGACAGTTTTCAATTGAGTATAAATGTATCTTTTAAACTATAAATCTGAAGTAGAAACAAATTGTAATAGAGTGAGAGGAGAGGGTTAGTTCTCTTCTAAAGGCCGTGCTTCTATTGCTGTTCGTTTTTCATCATGTTGGTTTTCTGGTGTGATTCTCGGTTTTCCTGGATTTGGTGGTTATTTGGTCTTATCTTGGGTATTGTTCTTTCCTTTGCTCATTTCCGAATGTCGACTTCTCACTGTTGGTGTCTTCCTTTTTGTGGTGTAGCTCGCTTGCAATGCTGCCAATCTCACTATCTCTTTGCCAAGGTGCTTTCCTCTCGTTTCATACATATTCGCAAACTTCGATCCTCGCGGCTTCCAGATGTTTCACGGTTCTCTCTTCCCTCCGGCAAGCCTCTTGAGTTATCTTTTCTCATTGGACATGCATCTTCTCTCTCTTTTGGATGTGGTGGTATTGGTTTGCATGCATTTAACTGTTCAAAGTCAGTGCTTGGCTTTGGTCTGCGTCAGCACCTTGTGGACCCTAAATCTACCCATATCCACCACCTTGGTGCTCGATGCTCCTTTCGAACTGATATGGGCCTTCGGGTTCGGTCTTCCTCTTCAGCCCACTCGTTCTCGAACTCTAGTGACTCAGGTTTGGCCTCTTCTCCGTCTTGCTCTGTTATGCGATTCGAGGCTGTTTCTGACTTGGTCACGATTTCTCACAGGCACAAGGGCCTTCCCTTGGTTTCTCATTTAGTTAAACGAACTAAACTGGTTTTCCCTTCTTTTAAGACATTAATTACTTTCCAGCTTGCTCGATATGACGAGGATTTAGCTCATGATGCTCTTCTCTGGTTTCCTAAGCTGAGGTGTCACTTTTTGGCTCTACCCACCTTTCCACCTTGGTCATCTCATGAAGCCATGTATTGCCACAATATGAATCCTTCTGATTTTCGTGTTGCTCGGTTCTTCACTCTCTCTCTCTCTGTCTCTCTCGAGGCCGACGCAAAGCAATTGTTACTTTCTCCCTTAGCTCCTCTGTTTTTTCTCAGAGTTCCTTCCTTGCTATTTTTAGGCGTCGTTGGGAGCTCCTTTGTTGCAGCAAGTCCTTGAGTTCTCGAGTTATGGATCATCGCTTACTTTTCTGAATCGGTGTTCTATTACTCCTTCCATTGCTGGCGTCAAGCTGGCCATATGATTCTGCGCATCTCTATTGGGGACATCTTCTTCTTCGTCAATCCAGCACTTGGTGAAAATGTCCCTCACGTTGCCATGGAGCGCACTGTGATACGAGTTGGTCCTGCGGCTTGGTATGATGCTCCCTATGAATGGTTTCGTTGGTTTTATAGTTTGATGAGTGTCCTAGAGTTATGCGTGCCAGGTTCTATGTGTTGCTTCCTCCTGTCTCGTTCATTGACTAGTTCTGTGCTCTCTACCCTTAGTTGCGTATCTCTTATCCCAGGGAGCTTGATCAATCTCTGTTGGTGTAGAATCAGGCTAACTCAACTTACATGCGGATTAAAGCCTTGACAGGTGAGGAAGCTCTTGAATTTGCAAATGAGTTTTTGTCGCTCGGTGTTCCTGGATATACTAGTTCCCTCCGTGATTCCTTCGCTGGCCCTGTTCATGCTGCACGGGGTGGTCGTTATCATCGATGCTCTCATCATCCATCCTTTACTGGTCATCGCTATGTTCTTGAAGCCTCCTCTGAGTTGGTTTCTTGCGGTTCTTTTGCCAAAAAGACCCGCCCGGCTTCTGGATGATCTTTCGGCTTCATACTAGTCATGGAATGGGCAGTTCCATGATTATTATGTTGTGCTTTAGGCTGCCCATTAGTTTCTTGCATGCTTCGGTATGGTTTTCTATTCGTTTGCTTTTGCATGTTTGTGGCTTTGATCATTATTCCCTTCCTTTGTGTTGCTTGGTGCTGGGGGTGTCCATTTTGCTCTGTTTCTGGCAGCTGGACCAATCCATTTTCCTCCCTTCTCTTCCTACGCGAAGCTTTGGACCTCGTTGGTTCACCTGGGTGGCCCGTGTCCTCTGAGAGATGTGCTGCAACATCCTCTTGTTCGTTCATGTTCGAATCTCTCTGGCTCCATCTGCACCTTTGGAAGTAATTGGTGGCTATCTTTTGTTGGCTACAATCCTTCTTATGTACCGAAGATGTCTATTTCTTTCTTCTCTAGTCGTTTACATGTATTTTGGTTTTCTGTTGCAGTTTGCTTCTTTTTTTTCCTTTGCTTTGTTGATTTTTGTCTCTGTTTGGCTTGTTTTTGGTTCTGGTGCAAGGCAGCCCAAGAGCGTTGTAATTTACTTTGTTTTATTATAGTTTGTCCTCGTAAAAAAAAAAAAAACACTCTAAGCCTATATTTGACTGTTAATAAGTGTCCATATCCCATATATTTAATGATTTTAATTAAATGGTCAACAAGTAATTGACTTACATTTCTTGTTTGATTTTTTCACAAATATGTTTAAAAACATAACAAGCGGCTTCTTGTAGAGTTACCCCTGCATGAAAGCTTTAAAAAATAACTAGAACCATTAAAAAAATATAGCAATGCATAAAGTTAATAGTAAAATAAACCGAAATCTACATATATACATTCAAATTAATTACCAAAACTCAAATGATCTAAAATCTAAATATTATATCCTTTATTTGCACGTACATGTGTATAATTTCAAATGTTAATAAATTAACACACACATGCATGCTCGTAATGAGCTATCATATCAAATTACTAGGTTAAGGAAATATATTATAATGGAATCAACCTAGATCATTTCTCTTAGTGAGTTCTAATTATTTAAAGTTGCTTGCTTAAGTAAGCACCAATACGAACTACCAATAATGAATTAGGATTATTAAAAACTGTATCTAACTATATTTTTTACCCAAAAAATGGACCTAAGCTCATGTTTATATGTTAAATGAATGTGATGATATTAAATTAACGTAATGATGAAGTGTTGATAGTGAGATCCCTAGGTGAATCCTAGGACTTCATTATTTAACTCAAGGCTTTAATTCTACTTGACTGTATTTTTAATCGTGTGTATTGGTTCCTTGCTAGGAGTTCTAACAGGTGACTCCTTACTCAAATATGTAGTTCGATGCAAACTCAATGCATTACCATGTTTAATTTCACAAAAATAAGGGTTAAGGTGTAGATTTGCCAACCAACTATTACCCATAAATAACAATTGAGGGGACCAAAATTGTCAATCAACAATTAAAAAGTGAAAAAAAAAACACAATTTGGTGCAGATTCGCCAACGAACTATTACCTCGTCACTGTCTTGGTGTCTCTGTCTTCCATTGATTGTCACAGTGTCCGCGACGTCGGCGTCTCCAAAGCTTCCATTGTTGCTGGGTGTTCCACTCACCCTCTTGAACTCATCCAGTAGTCCATAGCTTTTGACCAGCACGCACCTTGCACCCTGGTTCCATCCCTTCGATGACACAAGCAGCAACCGCTGCTGCCACAACGTCAGCTCCCATGGGTCCCATCTCTGTTGGTGTTTGCCTTATCCAACAAGAAGGCTTAACCGCTCTTTTCTCCAGCGTTTCCGCCACCGTCTTACGCCAGTACCTCATATTTTAACTTAATTGTGGTAGTTGTTTTTTTTAATAGTTATTTGGCGTTTTTTTCACTTTTTAATTGTTGATTGGCAATTTTGGTCCCCTCAATTGTTATTTGTGGCAGACGCTCCTCGGGTAATAGTTGGTTGGCAAATTTGCACCTTAACCCCAAAAATAAACATCCAACTACTTTAAGTATAACCCAAATCCTTAATATAAGACTTAGTTGACTAATTTGTGGAGATTAAAGAAGCCAAATAAATTATTTTGTTACGTGAACTCTGTGAAAGATTTATGTATATCATTAGATTATATATTAATTTATAAGTTTGACAAATCAGCTTAGAAAAAAAATGATAAATATAAGAGATAAAATGAAAATTGTCCTATATTTAATTAAGACTAAAATTTACTTATAAACTAACTATCATATTGAGGACCAGAAGTAGTATAAGCCCAGCTGACTAATTTAGGGAGATTAAAGAAGTTAAACAAATTACTTAATTATAGCATATGTATTTTTTGAAATACTTATATGTACCATTAGACTAAAGATCAATTTGTAAGTCAGACAACTTAATTTAGAAAAAAATATATAAATACTTTAAAATACCTTACTTACCTTTTTTTTATTCCCCTCAAATTGGGTCCTATATTATATATATTAAGGATCGGTAGTATGAATTAATCCTTTAAGCACATAAACCATTTTTTTTTTCAGTCATATAAATCCATACTCATCAAAGTAGGAATACAGCGATCAGCACCAATCCAGTCATACAATCTAATTTATCCTAAACGTAATAAGTACAATTGTAGATCTGAAAAGGGACGAGATGGAACAGGGTGACTCCCTCGCTGAAATGCAGAAACAAACGTTGGCCATCAGTTCATTCCCAGGAGCTAAAAGATTCAGCCACTCATGACGTTGTTTAAGTACAGCTATTCCAAGCTTCAAGGTTGAAGCTTGATTCAGCCATGGTTGTAATGGAAGGAGACTAAAGAGGCAAAATGCGAAGCTGAAGGCGAAATGAAGAAAGAGGCAAAGTGCAAAGCTGAAGGAGAAATGAAGTGTGTTTTCGAATCTGATTAAGCAATTGAGGATGAAATGAAGTGTGTCTTTTTTGATCAATTTTTATCTAAAATTGTATTTTTTTTTTTTTTTTTTAAATTACTTAAACAAGTTTCAGTCCAAATGACTTTTATCACAAAACCAATCTAAACGTAAAAATAGAACTTCACGAGGAATGTCCAAAACTAGAGTGAGTGGTTTTCTACAGAAGAAAGAGTTACTCCCTCATAATATAATTAAATTTCTACTAATAGGTGTCTGCATTTATTTAGTGTCCGATAGTGTCTCAAATAAAATTGCCCCGCCCCAATAAAAATAAATGTCGAAAGGATTCAATAGATTGCATGAGAGGCATGATTGAACGAATAAAAGAAAAGTTGCCTTCAGATATGATAAATCGTTTTTTTGTTGAAAGTAGGGATATGCCCTGAGGATTACACTCAAGGTTCTGAAAGTCAAACCGGACCGGCCAGTTCGGACCGAAAACCGGCAAACCGGATGGAAAACCGGTCCAAATTAGGGGTAAACCCGGAGTCAACTCGGCCTGAACCGATCGAGTTGCCTAAGTCACAAAGTGAGAGAGACAAAAGTGCAGAATGAGAAGAAGAAGAGAGAGAGATCTAAAGTGCTCCTCAGTGTCGACGTCGTCGATGGTCCTGTGGAAGCCAAAGGAGGAGCAACGATCTGGTTGAAGCTCTCTGGTGCAGTCTGGATTCCAAGCTTCTTTAAGCTTCTCTCTAGTTCGACTTTCTCTGTGGGATACCAAGACACAGAATAAGAAGGAGAAGAGAAAGAGAGATATATTTGAAGGGCAAAGTGAAGCAGGTGAGGCTAAGGAAGGAGAAGAGAGAGAGAAACTGCTTCAAAGTTAAAACTTAAAAGAATGAGAAGCTGCTTCACAACTCACGCATGGTCAACGATGTGATGTGGGTGTGACTACTCATGGCAGATTTTGTGTGTAGTGCAAGAATCCTCACTTTCCCTTCATACACGTGACAAGCAAAGAAGCTATATTGATGTTTTCGTCTTTAGATTTTAATATTTTATCCCTCTATAGGCTATTAATAACATGTAGGATTTGACCCCAAAAAAAACAAGTAGGAAAATTCAAAATTGAGGGTAGAGAGTCGAATGGATATTGGGCCTAGAAATGGATTTGGGCTTGGTATTAATGTTAACCACAAAATATTTTGTATTATTAAAGTATGAATATTTTTACCTATTTAATTAAATTATATTTTTTTAATAAATACCGGTCTGACTCTGGTTTGACTCCGGTCTGACCCACTAACCCTTGACCCAGTACCTCCACTAGTTCAGTGACCGGTCTGAGTTTCAAAACATTGTTTACACTATAACACTACCTGGTACATCAATTCCTCTAAAGTCATTTGGTAAGATCTCAGGAAGGTCTGACAGAGGTGAGTTCCAAATCTTCTTCTGGTTGGGCAAGTTTAGGCTCATCAATGTAAGCTTATCTGCATAGCAGTTGGCCTCTCTATAGATAAGCTTCACCTAAACACTCCAGTTTCACTGTAGGAGTTCCATCATTTGTCTTGTTAGAAAGTGACACTCTTGTATATATTATTTTCGTTCATCTCTCAAACGATCTGGGTCGCATCTGATTCTACTTCAACCTTGTTAAATCCCAATTCCCACCAGAGGTTCGGTCCTTACCATAACACCTGAACTTCTACCTTTTTGTCATCGTCGTTATGGAGTCTCATTGAGAAACCGTTAAGCCAGTCACCGCAATATCCCCATATGACGCCCCCACATCTAGTTTCCCTTGTTTGTCATTTCATGCCATTGACATTAAGTTTACACCAACCCTGGTTTGGGGGGTTTCAATCTAATCCATACGACTTTGTGCTTCGGATCTTGTGCTTCTCCACCATCCCGTTTTAGATTGTGATGCTTGAGATATTGTTTAATGAGATCACCTGGATTATGAGGCATTCAAAATGATGGGTCGTACAACATTTGATTCCTCCATCTCCAGATGTTCCAGTAGGCATGTTGCCTCCATGCTCATCCTTCCATTGTTCTGCAGGTTTAATGTGAGTCAGCGTGTCCAATCCTCTCAGAAGAAGCTAGTATGCACCTTCGTTGCGATTAATTGGCTCCTCGTCATCCTCGCTTATGAGCAGTCCCTGATCGCATGCATTTGATATTCCTCCGCTTCATGGCATATGTTACAATTCCACTTGCTAGTGATAGATTTAGTGGCAGTCTTTTATGATTCACCTTCCATATGAAGACCCACACGTGCTCTAGAATTTTCAATTTCCATATAGTTTTCCATAGTGATATGTGCACCTCCTCACATGTGCCCAGAATCCAAGCATAAGCACTAGCTGTAGAAAAATGGTTGTGTACTGTTAGTTTCCAACTCACTGTGTTCTCATCTTTATCCTCTCTTATTGGTGTTAGACTTTGGATTCACTCAAGAACTTCCAGTGGTACTAAGCTCCTTAGCTTGTGTAAGTCCCAACCGCCTTGCTCATCCAGTAGCTCACTCCCCCTACAGTCTTTACCAATTTCCACCCTTCTGGTATAAAGGACATTAGTTTTGGTGTTTGATCTAGCCATTTGTCAAGCCACACCTTCGTCGTGCACCCATTTTTGACTTCTTGTAACATGTTCTCTTGAAAAACATCCCAGATCTTACCCAGTTCCTTCCATAGTCTTGAATCTCCATCTTTAACCATGAGTAGTTCCCATTTTTCCTGTCGCCTACCATATTTTCCTTGCATAACTTGAACCCATAGCTCATTTGGTTCCTTTTGGATTCTCCAATAACAACTTCATTAAGAATGCTTCGTTCATCACCGTCATTGACTTTATTCCAGCACCACCTACCACTTTCGACTTACATAATGTGTTTCAAGCCACCACGTGCCATTTCCTTATGTCACCTTGTTCACCCTATATGAACCTTCTTTGTTCTTTCTCAATACTCTCTGTGACCCCTTTTGGGATTTTTTTCGTGCTACATATGGTATTGAGCCATTGTACTTGTGACTGCCTTCACTAGAGTCATTCTTCCTGCAAGTGAAAGACTAACCTCTTTCCATATATTGAGGTGTTGTTTCACTTTGTCCACTAGTGCTTCATACTTGTTCTTTCTTCTCCACGGGAATGATATATTTGATCCCAGGTATTGAAAGTTCATCAACTTTCTTGAAATCTGCTCACTATGCATATTTCTATTTGTTTAGGAAGAGGCACATTAGGAGAGAAGAAAATATGGGTTTTTTCTTCACTCACTTTGTGCCCAAACATCTCCCCAACTTCCTGCAAACACTGCATTATTATTAGTTCATCACGCGCTAGTAAGCCATGGTACTTTGTAGTATTTGGATAATATAAATCGTTAGAAAATGTGACATCACAGTTGTAGTGGTGACTAAGTAGCGGTTGAGTCAACTAACCGCTACAAAATATGGCACCAAGCTGGCGCCCCATTTGTGGTGGTGAGTTTGTAGCGGTTTAAAAGGAAAAACTACTACAGAACATATAAGGTTGTAGCTTAGTAGCGAATCCAACAAACCACAACAAACTGTGTTGTAACTTGTAGCACTTTTTGAGGCAATAACCGCTATAGAATGCAAATGGTTGTATGTTTGTAGCGGTTTCAGACAACCTCTACGAAGTGTCACATTGACTAAGGTAGGATTTCAAGTTTTGTAGAGGTTGATGAAGTGGTTTTAGGGGGAACCACTACAAATGACGCAGTTATAAAAGCGTCGCCAGCCCTCTTTTTACCAATATATTTGTATTAATTTCCTTATATAAAAAGAAGTTGCATTAATTTGAAAAAGGAATAGTTGTAGTCATAATGTCTTCCCAGAGAGACAAAGGGAAAGGGAAAGAGTTAGATGAGTGCCCCTAGACGTTCGAGAAAGGGGCAGTAGTCTAGCAGACACCACCCCATAGGGCGACCACAACTAGCGACCCCACCAGAGGTACCTATTCCATCAGGGGCGTAGGATATTAGTGTAAGTGCCTACTAGGAGGAGGATTTTGAGATCAATATTCCTGTGAACGAGGCAAAACAATTCCTTAACGCCAAGGAGGCTAGAGACCAAAATCACCCATAATTATCGTCTTCATGGGCGACTGGATTTAATGTTCAGGTTCAAGGTAAGTAATTATTTTAATAAGTTAATATTTTAATTAAAGCGGTTTAAATGTAAAATTATATTTAGTTAACTAAGCTCAAGTCTTGAAAGCTGATTCTGTCACTATGTGCTCATGCTATTGTTTTAGCCCGCTATCTTATTATGCAATATAGATAACTTGTACATCACTTTAGATAGCTTCTTCGACGACTGCTCCATTTGGGTTTTGAGTTGGGATTGAGAGTCTGTCATGCGTGCAACAAATTGTTGCAAGTCTTGGATAATTTTGTCTTATACTTACGAAACCAGCTTTGAAGCCTCCCTCTCCAAATACAACAACCCTTGGAAGCCCTGCTTGCAAGATGTAGCTGGAGGTCAGACTAGATGATAACTTAAGTGCAAAGAGAGAGAGAGAGAGATAGGCTCAGTACAATACCTGGAAGGTCTGGGAGATGAAAGATGACATCAAATCAAAAAACCTCAGAGACTCCATTCTTGCAAGGTCAATCAGAAACAAGAGGCATCAGACTGCAAGAAGTATTTGTGATGCGTCGGTAATTGATAAATCAATCGTAGAAAACTAGAGGTCAATACTCCCGTAATAGAGTTGGCTATTCACACCTTTCTGCTTTCTGCTAGACTTTGCCATGCTTCTACCCTGGTCCTACTTTGTTGTACCAGCCAAGGCCGAAACCACGTGTTCAGAAGGAACACTCGACTAACTATTTGTCTTAACCAGTTTCTTTGCCCTCATCTCCTTTAGGCTAGGAACTTTGCATGGTTTCGCCTTCTTGGTTGGCTTCCCTACGAGGAAATGTGTAAATAATACTTATATGAATCTCGAGCTAAAATCTTAAGGAAGGTATGAACAATACCTAGGGATGTGTTTTTTTGACCAAGCAAAGATACAAAACTTCTCTCAGTTTCGAAAGGGCCAAGATGCACTTTGTCTTGTCCTTATCGTAGCTATCTGGACCTTTTCTTGCCTTGTTGACGTATGCAAAAACAACATATGAGTACTCAGCAGAAATGCATTCACAGGAAATAAGAATTACAGAAGGACTTACCATCCGACTTCCACCTAGTTCATATACCCAAGTAGTCAATAACCAAGGATAAAGAATTAACAAACATACACTTTTTCATCCCAAACATGATCGTTGATCTGGAACTTCTTTACTATAACATTTTTACATGTCTTCCCAAATAGTGTGTACATTCCTAGGCTTCTCATAACTAGGTAGTAGGATTGGAGCAAGTCGTTTATGGTAAACTCTAACCCCATTCGCCTAGCTAAAACCTCTACTGACATGCCACACATGTGGCATAAAGTGGGATATAGCAAGATCAAAATGCTTATATAGACCAACCATCAATGATGGTAAGGGGAACGAAGCCCGGTACGTTAGTGGCTCCACAACCATAACAACCCAGCCATCAGAGTACAAGTCCATTCACCATGGGAGACTGCATATGTATTGTTTTCGGTATACCATAAGTCATACGAATCTTTCTCAAACCCCTATCACTGATTTTAGAGACCACATTATCCTTCAAAATTCCCGTACTCAAGGGGAGCCACGACTACAACTTGACTCCTTTTTAAGCTAGTTCCCCCTCAGATGTTTTCTTCACTAAGCTTGACAACTTCTTCACCCTCACTCACCGAAATACCTGAATCACTCTCTAAGACATCAGTCACATTTATAGACAAACCACTCACTCCAAACATACTTACCTACACGAGTAAGGGAAGGGGGAGGGGCAACAACAAAAGCATAACATACCTCTGTTAGTTCACGGATTATATTTTGATGATAACAAATATTAGAATACAATGAGGATTTGATGATTCAAGTCACTCGAGTGTGTTTCTAAACACTTGAGTGATAAAACTGTATTTGAACTAAAACTTGAATCAACAAGATTACTCACTTCAAATGATTTGAGATGATCACTCGAGTGATGATCCTAACTTCCAATGGTTTTGCTAGTCACTCGCAGAAAGAATGAAGAGTGATGCAAGATTACTCGAGTGTCTAAGTTAGCACTTGAGTGATCCTCCTTCACTTATAGGAAATCAGCAAGTCACTCACAGAATTTCTGAAAGTTATGGCAGACTACTCAAGTGATGGATTTCATCACTCGAGTGATAAGCTCAGAGAATTCAAGTGGATAAGTGACCAATCGAGTACTAGTGATCACTCGCAGAGATTATGCAAGTCACTCACGTCCCAATGGTTTTGCTAGTCACTCGCAAAAAGAATGAAGAGTGATGCAAGATTACTCGAGTGTATAAGTTAGCACTTGAGTGATCCTCCTTCACTTATAGGAAATCAGCAAGTCACTCACAGAATTTCTGAAAGTTATGGCAGACTACTCAAGTGATGGATTTCATCACTCGAGTGATAAGCTCAGAGCATTCAAGTGGATAAGTGACCAATCGAGTACTAGTGATCACTCGCAGAGATTATGCAAGTCACTCACGTCCCAATGGTTTTGCTAGTCACTTGCAGAAAGAATGAAGAGTGATGCAAGATTACTCGAGTGTCTAAGTTAGCACTTGAGTGATCCTCCTTCACTTATAGGAAATCAGCAAGTCACTCACAGAATTTCTGAAAGTTATGGCAGACTACTCAAGTGATGGATTTCATCACTCGAGTGATAAGCTCAGAGCATTCAAGTGGATAAGTGACCAATCGAGTACTAGTGATCACTCGCAGAGATTATGGAAGTCACTCACGCGTTTTTGAAAGTTATCTAAAGCTCACTTGAGTAAGAGAGTTACCATTTGATTGATGGTGAGCAACTTGCAAAGTTTCAATGAGTCACTCTTTGATGGACCAAACACTATCAATTATGTAACTCAAGGTAGTAGGACCTTGAGTGTGGTTGTAAAATTACAATTTGTAAGGGAGAGTAAATCCTGCAATTGAGGTATACTTTTGTATTATGCTGCCAAGAACCCAAGGAATCTTGGAATAATAATGAAAATCTCATAGACGCTCTGGAGACTGGACGTAGGTCAGAAAGTTAAGGCCAAACCATTATAATCCGTTGTACAAACTTCGGTGAAATTATTCTTACTCTTGTTCTTTGTTTTAATTGTTAATTACTTTCTTTTTAAATTTTTAATTTTACCCAATTCACTCCCTCTTGGGTGAAACATTGGCAATAAAAAAAACCCCATGGAACTAAATGCCACAAATAACCCTTCCAACAACAAATGGTCCCAACAAAGAGTACTAGAAAGTACACCTCATGAACATGTGTGCAAAAGACCAAAAATCAAATACCTAGCTACATTGGGTATACAAATCAAAGAATTATAAATTAAAAGTAAAGCCACAAGATGCTCAAATCCAAACAAAAATGGAAAATCCCTAGATGGAAAGATCAAGACTCGAAATGGCAAAAAAATGGAAGGTGCTCGCCTAACATGTAAAGGCAGAACAAAAGCACCTAACAAAGAACGCCCAAGATTAACAGTAACTCAGTAAATCTAAACCATTCTTAGTGAATAAAATAACTCAACTCGCTAGAAAAATCACAAGACAAGCAACAGAGAGGGAAAAAGCAAGAACTCAAACCGCCTTTAAGCACACAAGAAGCAAGACCAAGAAAAATCAAACCCTAACCACAACATTTTAGGGGAAATAAAGACAAGTTGTGAGGAAATCTCAGAAGCGCCTCTTCAAGCCTCACCTAGAAGACTTCGAAGTAAGTAGATAAAAGGAAGCTCCACCACTGCCTCAACTAAGTCACATTGAAGCACCTCGTAAAGCCACCCTAGTTAGGGAAACGATCTGATCACAAGTTGCCAAAAGTACCTTAGGTCTTGTCGAAAATGAGAGAGCAAGCTCTCTAAACCCCAATAAGGAGGATAAAGAAATTTAAAGAAAAAGGAAGAACCAAGTGAGATCATAGGATTGTAGAGATGCTTGATGGCTAGGATGATGCACTACTCTCTAAATCAATTGGCTAATGGACTTGGAGAGTGGGGGGCTTGATGTAGGGTCAAATTCCACCACATGGGAGCCCAAATGCGATATAGCCATAAGATGGCCCGAGAAGGCACGTCCGACCCAAGACCAAGTCGCCCACACCCAAACATGCCGAATCAAACTCGAGATCCCATGCATTTGTTACGCCATATCTGAAATTGAAGGGGTTTTCCCCCTAGCTTGTCAAATCCACAAAGAGTGGAACCAACCCACTAAATTATTTGATCCTATGTTATAAATAGGAGCTGCCATGTACTTAGAAGAACACTCAATCCAATCTTATCCCTCCCATCTGTTTCTTCAATTTTTACTTTGTACTCAATCAAAATCCATGATAAAGTTGCTCTTCGATTCTCATTGTTAACTCTTTGTTCCTATAGTAGTTTTCCAATTTAATTTATCTCAAATCTTTGCGTTGTCAATACCAAGGGAAACTTTTTTGCAATTTATTGCTTCTACAACTGCTCACTTATTATTAGAACTTTTTGGTTATTCACTAAAACTCACATACAAAATGGAATCACACAATTCAAAAGTTTCATACACATTAAGTATATCCATAAAAACCTTTAGGCTATGTTTGGTTGGAGGTGAGGGAGGGAGGGGGGTGCCCCTCCCTAGTGAGAAAAGTCAGATATGCCCGTGATGTGACATGTTTTCAAAGTTAATACACGGAAAATGATACAAAAAGCTATGTAATTTTTAAAATTTTCCATGGGTAATTTGGTCAAAAAATTTCCTCCCCTCCCCTCCCTCCCCTCAAACCAAACATAGGGTTAGGGGCTACACAACAACGCCCCCCCCCCCTAAAAAAACACGTCAATTGATTAATAGTTTGTCAAGAGATCCCTTGCGAGTAAGCTTAAAGTACTCTAAGCCAATTCCAATAGTCATGAAAATTCATGAGAATTGTGGTACCTCAATTATTTTTTGATATAAATGTGATACCTCAATTAGATCCTAAATGCTGACCCAAAAATAAAATTAGATCCTAAACAACTCAAACCATGCACAATTGGGCTCAATGAACACATGAGGCCCATCTAGAAACAATCACCCAAAAGTTCAAACTATAAATACAAGTCCTTTATGAAATAGTCATTAAATAATAGTTTCTCAAAAGTAGGGCTCAGCCCATTAGCATCTTAAATGCCATTCAGAACATTAAAACATAAGTTTGGTCCTAACTCATCAAATACTGTAGTTAAATACCAAGGGGGATTGGGTTTAGTAGAAGAAGTTAGTTCCTCATAACGTGACGAACTAAGGCTTGAATCCTCACTAGGAGAGGTACTCATATTTAGTGTTGCAAACAATACCTCAAATAGGATTGCATCTAATAGAAAGATACCTATGCTTAGTAAAGGGGGGGGGAACATAGTTAAATCATACAGATCCTAAGCATTAATCATAGTCAAACCATAAAAATAATGACTAATAAAACCTAAATTAATATAAGCATGCTATCTAATTAATGAATATACATGCATTCCATATGACAGGCTTATTTAAAAGTGTTGGGCTAAAAGAAAATAAAACAATTGAATTAGAGCTTTCAATACCACACTTGCTCGCTCCTATGATGTTTTCATGGGATTGGGTTGCCACGTATCAATGGGATTTGGTTTAGTGGTAAGAACCATTTCCCTCACAACGTAACAAACCAATGTTTGAATTCTTGTTAGTGGAGGTTATCACATTTAGTATAGGATTACCTCCAATACTACGATACTTGTAGCTATAAAAAAAGAATTAGATTACCACGTAAGGTCCCCCTTGGGCTGTCATATAGGATACCCTATGAGATGGTACATTATAATTAGTACATAGTATGGAACCTGAGATGCCGCATGGACATCAGTTGCTAAGAAGGATAGCTTTTAGAATGTCATGAGACATATAGCATGCCACTTGTCACTTTACATAAGCTTAAATTTATTCCATCTGTTCTTTTTCAGTCTCTCATTTATACTATTGAATCCTAGTTTCTGAGTTAAAGAAATGTTGCGGGTTGATCTCTGATAGTATTAATCTTTATTCCACAGATTTGATCATCATTAAGGACTAACGGAGCTGATGAAGTAGACTTAAAGGACCTAATTCATATAACTCAACAAATCTATAAAGACTGGTAATTAGTTTTCATTAATATGTGTGAGTGTTTATATTTAAACGAAAAATTGAAGGTAAAGGGAAGCGTGACATAAAAAATTAAGATTAGGAATCAATCGTAAAGCCTGGTGACGTGTCAAGAGCAAGCCCTGAAGAATAAGAATGAAAGTTAAAGGAATGGTGAATGTTTGATCAAATTTGGTATGACAGTAGCAGGAAGATAATATGCCAAATTTGTGCAATAAATAAATACCATTAACTAAATGTCGGTAATGATAATAATATTCTTGGGAATTCTTAACCTTAAAGATACCAATAAAAGAAGCCATTAACGAAAAATTGAGCGAAAAGGACAATGTAATATGTAAATTATTATTTATTTTCTAGCCACATTAGGGTAGCTTTGATATGATTAAGGATAGTAGTTAAATTAGTTAATTTCCCAAAATGCTCTTATTTAAAATTTAAAATGGCATCAAATTACTCTGACTCTCTATTCTTTGTCGGACCTCTCCTACCTTATATACGACTTCTTCGAGCTTTTACGCAGTCTGGTGTCGGCGATCTCCCTCAACAACTTCCAATCTACTCTTGGAGGTTGGAAGTGTAATTTAATAGTGATGCTATTATTAAATATGACAAAAATTGCTCAAAATTATTTTATTAAAAAAAATAATAGTAGAATATTGGTGTATTACTATATGTGGCATCAATGAGTGCAAGCATTACTCACTTTATAGAATATATATGTGTATTATTAAATTATTATTGAAAAACTATCAATAGAGGTATTTTGGGAAGAAATTGACAAAATTTAGAATTTTATCTTATAATTAGGACCAATATAAACTCCCAAATATTGTCATATAATTAGGATTAGAGGGAGTAATATTCTTGGGAATTCTTAAACTTAAAGATACCAATAAAAGAAGCTATTAACGAAAAATTGAGCGAAAAGGACAATGTAATATGTAAATAATTATTTATCTTCCAGCCACGTTAGGGTCGCTTTGATATGAAGAAAGTAATAAGGGCGAAAGGTGGAACTTCAGGGGCAGATATATAATTTCCCTCTGATTAGTTAAAAAAAAAAAAGAACAAAAAAAGGATGGTGGTCATTTAATCAAGATGGGGAAGAATTTAGCTGAAGAAGAATATGCCAAAATACTCTTAAGTTGTTCGCCTTTATCTTTCTTTTCATCTTTTGTTTCTTTTTCTCTTTTTTAGGATTTAGAATTTTGAGAGGGATATACCATATTTATATATATGCTTCTTTCCTTATGTTCAAGTCAGGGCTCGGTTCACTTTTAGAAAAACACAGACGTCAGTTCATGTCTCAATCTCAAAAAAAAAAAAAAAAAGTTTACTCTAATATATTACTCCATTTGTTACTAAATGTAAGAGTTATTTAACTAATTTACACATATTAAAAAAAGGGAAAAACACTCCTCATGTTGTGGGAGAAGTATATTCACATGTCACACACACATGAAATGGTGGGACCTACAAATATATATAATGCTAATTATATATATGTGTGGGTCCCACCATCCATTTCATGTGTGTGTAGGAATCTTTTCCTTCTTATGCAACATGAGAAGTTTAAACCCCATTAAAAAAATCAGTAAGGTTAATCATTTTTTGAAAAAATATATGTGTTGATTTCTCTAGAGTACCTAATCAATGATCTACAACGAAAACTATCCCGAGTAAAAACATTCATTTAATATGTGTCATCAATAAGAATACATGTGTTAGGCCTAGTATAAGGGGTTAATCTCTCACGAAATGGAGAATTAAGATTCAAAAATTAGTTGGAAGAGTTATCTGACAGTGTCTCAAATATAATTACCTCTAATAAGAATATGCATGTGCCTATAAAAATAGAAATAATTTCAAAAAAATCATATGAATTATTCATAAAAATTTGGGAGTTCTCAAGCTCTGACAGATGGAACAAAACTACTTTTCAAAGAGAATCTTATTCTATGTAGGGGAGGAAGGGACTGGGGAAAGCTTGAACTCAATTCCTACCATAATGAATCTAAGTGCAATTGAAATTCCTAGAGAGTTATATATTTGTGTATTGATAAGACCATATATAATAATCTAGAAATCACAATAGGAAAAAAAAAAAGAATTGTCATATAATAATTCAGAAATCACAATCAAAAAGAAAAAAAAAGAATTATTATATGATAATATAGAAATCACAATCAAAAGGAAGGTTTATGATGATTTTAAAGTGCTTTATACTAGATAATCTAGTATCCTTATGCATAAAGATAATTAATTTGGATGATGTGGTCGGACTCTATTATGGATTTCTAGCCACATTCTCCACAGGGCCCTTTTATCTCTTACTTCTCCGATCTTGGTTTACGGAAGAAGGAACCGAGAAGAAATTAAGCATCAACAACAACTGGTTTTATTATGAAACAGCTCATGATGTTCATATCAATCTATTATGCGCCTTGAATAAAAATACAGAATTGATAAAAAAAATGGAATATTGAGTATCGACCCAACTCATTTGTTTAGAAGAAACCACGAACAATTTAATATGTATCAAATCATAGGCCCTTTGTGTTATGGAATAAAATACTAGGCTCATCCAAGGTGTGGCCCAACAGGAGACATCTAATACACTTGGGCTTGGAGGCACAAGAGGCCCAACAAGTTCAAACCCTAACCCTAAGGTAGCCTCTATATATAGTTGGTTAACCTAAAGAGGTATACATCTTCTAAGCTCTCTCTCAATTGCATATACTGCACACGGAGCGCACACACCACCCCCCTTGGCTAAACGCCTCCAGTATCATCGAACTACGTGGACTTTGATCCCTCTTCAGGGTACGTAGGCCCTAGGTATCGCACCTAGGTCAAGTCCTGGTGCTCTGTGATCTCCAATCCTCTTAGGTATCTCATCCATAGATACTTGGGGGAGAGCTATTTGATCCTACATCTACATACTAGCCCACCTAGGGTTAGAGACTTATGTTCTACGACAGAACATTGGCGCCGTCTGTGGGGAGTCGGTAAAATTCTGATTCCCGCGACCAAAAGATGGTCAATAATTTCAGTTCTGAGATCACCAGAAATTGAAAGAAATAATTTCAGTTCGAAGATCACCAGAAATTGAAAGAAAATCAAGAAAAACTCAAGAATTTCAGTCTTGCCTTACAAAAGATATTATTGACTGATTCTGGGTTCTGTTCGTTCGATATGTTTTTTCCGGTTTTTTCTCGTTTGATTGGCATCTTCTCTGTTCAGGGGAGTTTGAAATTTCCCGCGGCAAGATCGTGCCCTTGAATCCTGGATCTATCGTCAGTGCTGCCGGAACAAATTAGGGAAAAAGGGATCCACGGTATCTAACCAGAAAAAGGCATAAAAGCCCGAAGCCATATGCCACAAGTATGAATGAATATTTGGCAAAGAGAAACGAATGAGCAGTCGAAAGACCCGCGGACTTATTCAACGCCAAACGCTCCATCACAAAACCCAATACATTTTCATTCTGGCATTCTTGTTTCGCTTTTAGGTCTGACGATGCAGACAAAAAACGAGTTGTTGCCGCGATGGAATGCAGATATCAACGTAAAGCAGTTTTCTTTTTGGCAATCCAGAGGGCTGGAAATCCAGGCAAAGGTTACAAATAATAAGATCAAAGTCACAGAACCTATCCAGTCGTCCTCTGGGAGTTTGCTTCGGATAGGGGATGCATGCCAGGATACCTCAGGATTAAAACGCTGGGATGCCTCCGAATTGTGGTGTGCTGGTCTCTCTCATTCACGTGATCGCTTTCCACCGAAGCAGCTTGTTGAGGTTGCAGGGTTTTGATCACGGTATAGAGCATGAACCAAGATGCCGAGATATACTCAGCAGGATATACTATAAACCAGTGTGAGAGTCATAAGGTGTCATAAGGTGCAGAGGTCCTGACAAACCGAGATACCCCGCGTGAGTGCATATCCATGATCTTATGCCGAGTTGCCCAGCCTTGGCCATGGTGTATTCTTCTGGATGTTAAATGCGGAATACTCTAATGAGTCAATCATGATTACTCTACGCCCAAGCGGCCTGTTGAGAACATGTTGTATCAGTATCAACATGGCGAGATGATTGCACCAAGACGTTGTGACATCAGCTTGAAACTAATCCTGAAATGCCGAGATTGAACTCTGAAGGCGTCCTAGTTGAAATCCGAGATTCTAATGCGAAATCCGAGGTTGAAATCTGAGTGTCCTGGTTGAAATCCGGGATCAACAGTTGAGCTCGAATGGGAACAGCAGTGATTCGCAAAAGGGAAAATAAGAAGAAAGAGTAGAAGTTGGCCGAACTGAACTGAGATCATTGAAGACATCACGATGACGTAGCCGATATTCGCCACTGCTCAAGTGTTGGAATGCCGAGATTCGCCACTGCTCAAATCCCACAAACAAATCTGCATTGTGCACTAACTGATATGCTGAGATACAGAGCTAGACCACGTTTCAGCAGCTTGGAGATTTGATCAAAGTCCATGTGCCATTTCACCCTGCATTGTTATCTCTTTCAGCTGTCATTTATGTCAACATTTCTACAACATGCCACCTCACTGGGATGCTTTGTAACATTCAAGTGCTAATCACTTGTTTATCTATAATGCTTTGATTGATGGTGGCTGCAAAGCGTATAGGATTGCGGATGCAAGAGACTTGGTGGCGGCCATTAACTCGGATTCTGTCTGATTAGAAAGACACGTGTAACGTCTTTCGCCTTGCTTTAACGAGCTGGATTCCCTCCAACTCCAGGTGATCTCACCCAAATGCAAAGAAAAAAAATGTTTGAATTCATGCGAAATTGTTGCCAACTCCCAGTGGCTGTTTTTGCATTTCTTGTTGGCGCAACTATATATGGAGCAACAAATGATAGGCATGGTTCCAAAAAAGTATGTCGAGCCTGAAATCGTTGAGCACGATTATTTTTCATCTGGGTTGAGGGCCGAGATTCTGAGCATGACGCTGCAGTTTGGGGAATTGTTGCCAACTCCCAGTGGCTGTTTTTGCATTACTTGTTGGCGCAACTATATATGGAGCAACAAATGATAGGCATGGTTCCGAAAAAGAATGTCGAGCCTGAAATCGTTGAGCACGATTATTTTTCATCTGGGTTGAGGGCCGAGATTCTGAGCATGACGCTGCAGTTTGGGGTGGAGCACAACCAAGGTGCACAATTACCTCAAATTCACGCAAGAAATGACTTTTTCTTGGTACACTACGTCAAAGATGTGTCGAGACTAGGGAGATGCAGAAATGGCCGAGTTGGAAACTGATGTCGGCCAGTGACATTAAGTCGAGTTAAGTCGAGGTCGAACCCAAGCCCAAGGCTCTTTTAAGTTGCCATTGCAGGAACTTAAAGAATACAAGCAACTTGCCCTTCAATGGTGCCATGAGTTTATATATGAGACTGGGCAAACCTGAGAAGGTGCCTCCATTGACAGATCATGCGAAAACAACAAAAGGCTTGGACAGTCAAAAAGCTCAAGAACCTGGCGTTAGACATGAACAAAATCTGGATGCATCATAACGTGTGAGTTGTTCAAACCTGCATGAGATGACCGACGTTGGAGATGCCCGAGATCATGGTAAGCCTTGATGAAGTTCCCATTTGATGAGGTGTTTCGAGATATCGTGATGCTGAGAATGCTTCAGAGCATCGGGTCCAAGATCCCTGAGCAAGAACAATGGTGAAACCGAGGTACCTCTCTCAGATTCCAAGAGACCGTGGAGCTCGAGTGTATGCCGACATGCTCTTTATTAGTTGAATGGAATCTATTTCATTTGAAATCCTTCCAGAGAAGGAGTGTTTCTGCTGAGGTGGAACCCCATGCCGGCATGCTCTCTAATTCGACATGTATTCCCCAAATGTTTAGTCAAGAATCTTTTGGTGGTTTTTCGATGGAGAATGCAACTGTGCTGCAAAATTGTAAGTCCTTTCAGACTACATGTTGCTACTTTCTGATCACAAATGATTGATCATGATAAGGTTCTCATGAATATTAACATTACCAAATCTGAGGTGAGAGTTTTGGTTGAAATATCTCTGAAAGAATGGTTTTCTGAGAAATATCAAAGCTTTTGTCATGCAATTTGGAGAGGACCATTGCTTAACCATTGCTTGGATGGAGATCTTAATTTTTTCTGATCCTGGTAGTGACGATTTTGTTAAACTGGAATTATCTTTGTGGGGAGAATGAATCAAATGCAAGTATTAGGTGTTACAGGGTCATCAACAAAATGATTCGTCTTCTGTACTTGGATTTTTACTAAGAAAGCGTCAACTGTAAGTGTGAAAAAGCTTAAGGCAAGGCAACCGAGAACCAGGCCTTTAATAGCCAGCGTTGACAGAAGGCGGACCTGATTTTAACTGAATCTAGTTTAAATCAGGGATCTCGGTAAAGTTGCGAAGATGGATCCGATTTAAACTGAATCTAGTTTAAAATCAGGGATCCATGTAAAGGCGACAATACTGCCAAGTCTTGAAAGTCCTTGATTGGATTATTTACGACGACAATGTCGCCAAATTTATTTGAATGATTGAGTTCTGGGTAAACAAACCCGTTTTCAGAAATCTAAAACCCGGAATCTCGGTGTTAAAGTAAATAACCCGGAATCTCGGCGTTAAAGTGAATAACCCGGAATCTCGGTGTTAGAATATATAACCCGGAATCTCGAGTCAACACGCACGGAATTCCAACAATGACGAACACCTAGTCCGGGTTTGAAGAGTAACACATCCTGGCAGCTCAGAAACCTGAACCACCAGGCTGGGGGGCAACAGAGTGGACAACGATTTGTTAAGTGGAAAAGCGTGTTATCAATAACCGGCATTAATGCAAACCAAAAAGTTTAATGCAAGCTCGGACAAGTATCCGAAATGAGCACGTTGAACGATTTGCACAAACAGTAAGTATTTTCCATTAATCGTGATTTGCTTACATATTATTAAATGCAGGAATATAAACCAGAAAATTAGCCCGGGAAATTGCTACAAAAGCAAAATGCGGATTCAGGGGATCTCGGAAAGCAGTCAATGAATCTCGACAGCTCAGAGACCTGAACTACCGAGCTTGGGGGCAACTGTTATGGAATAAAATACTAGGCTCATCCAAGGTATGGCCCAACAGGAGACATCTAATACACTTGGGCTTGGAGGCACAAGAGACCCAACAAGTCCAAACCCTAACCCTAAGGTAGCCTCTATATATAGTTGGTTAACCTAAAGAGGTACACATCTTCTAAGCTCTCTCTCAATTGCATATACTGCACACGGAACACACACACCACCCCCCTTGGCTAAACGCCTCCAGTATCATCAAACTACGTGGACTTTGATCCCTCTTCAGGGTACGCAGGCCCTAGGTATCGCACCTAGGTCAAGTCCTGGTGCTCTGTGATCTCCAATCCTCTTAGGTATCTCATCCATAGATACTTGGGGGAGAGCTATTTGATCCTATATCTACATACTAGCCCACCTAGGGTTAAAGACTTATGTTCTACGACAGAACACTTTGTTTATTCATAAGAGAAAGCACCAAATTATTATAAGTTTGGGAGATATAATGGGTGAGATATAACATTTCAGACCAAAACAAAACTCCACATATGGAAGATCAATGATACTTTGTTTTTCTAGGAGAATTAATTTTGTAATCCCTTAAGAAATACATTTAATCTCAAATAAAATCATATTAATTATTTTAGAATAATGTTTGTTAACTCCACATCAATTAATTTTAAAATGGTTCTGATAATTTTAAAATAATTACGTAACTAAAAAATATTAGGAAAAAGACAAAAAAAAAATGCCACTTGAACTTCAAAATCTCATAATAATCTTATTTTAGGAGGAAATCATTTATTTAAAATTTTTAAGTTCAAGTGGTATTTTTCTTATATTTTTTCCCAAACTTATTTTAAAGAGCTACCTTAATAAGTGTATGTATATGTGTGTTTGTATATTGATATGACTATTTAACTAGATTAAATTTGAGTATTGTTATATCCTATTGCTGTAATTCTTACAAAGGCGGTTTTTCCTTTTTTGCATTTATAAGGACTCAAGCTCAAGATCTCATGTTTAAGTGGCCCACGTCTCTTATACTAAAACAAGATTATTGATTTTATTAAGCACTCCCTCCGATTTACAACATAAGTCATCTTTAGAAAAATTGGTGTCTTCAATATACTTGGAGCGTGATTAACGATTATTTATCAATTATACCCTTGTAATTAATGTTTAAGTGTGGCTCATTGTATTTTTTTTCTCTATTAAAACCTCATTTAATATGAGTAAAGTTAGAAACAATTTTCAATGTAAGACAAATTTAATAAGTCAATTACCACTTTTATTTTAGTAAATTAGTTGAAGTGACTAATATTATGAAAAAAAGAGAGTATATTATTCAATGACATTCTTTTTATTTCTCCATGTTTCTTTTATTAAAGAGTTAATGGAAAAAAAAAATACTCATGAACTTTTTTGTTTTCAGAAATTGCTTGTGTAACATCCTGTTTTTCAAAAGCATCATTACGACGGACATTTTAGTCATAAATGACCATTTTACCCCTGACCCCCTAATCGGCGGAATTTCGCCAGCACTTCGTTACTTTGACTCTAATCTTCCAAAATTTTGCCATAACTCTTTCTCCAACATGATTTTCGAAATTAATACCTTAATTACCCCTAAAACATGATATCTAACCATACTTGGAAGATTAAAGACCAAAACAACATCTACCCTAAAACTTCAAGAACTACCGAACTAAAACTAAGAACCGAAGAACTTACCCTTGCAGAACCTCCTCTTCCTTCTAGCTCTCACTTCTCCAGAGCTCCTCTCTCTAACTTCTCTCTAAGATTGCTCTTTGCAATGGTGTGAATTTTCAAGAAGCAAATGAGGCTATTTATAGAGGTTTTTGGGTTACTATTCATGCTTTGTCAGACGGATTCTGGACCGTAGGATCGCACTTCTTTGAAATGGCGCATCCTGGGCCCTTGGATCTCAAAAACGTCCTCCCTGCCCCTTTTGTGCAGAATTTGCACCATTAATGGTGATGTGATGCTTTTACTTTATGGTCTTGTACCGATAAAGTTCCCCGTTCGGTGTCCTAATCGCGTAATCTTGGAGAATCTTAGAAAACCGGCAACATAGCCCTGAAGGTCTATTCTTCCTCTTTGGAAATATCTTGGTTAACTAAATTTTTGATTCCATTCAGGGCATTCCGTTGCCTGCCGAAGATTTTCGTCTTATTCCCTAATCGTTCCGCCGGTTACGGAAATCGCTTCGGGTAATGTCAACTTCTGGACAAAAATTCACTGATTCATAAAACGTCCAGTTGTTTACTACCTTAGCCCTGGATTCCAAGATATGATTTATTTTCTATAGATTTTCATTTATCTGATCTGCTTCCTTAACAGATTATTCCATATTCCATAGTATATTCCTTAGAATATTCTTCACCAATTCTTATCCATTTCTTTGGCTCAAAATTTTGGTCAAACAATCTGGTCTTTTTTTTTTAATTATTTTCGTTTTTTAATTATTTAATTAATTAATATTATATAAAATAATTTTTTAATATTTTTTTATATAATTTTTTTACAAAATTTTCCTATTGGTTCATACATGTTTTTAGGCTTAAAATTACTTAATCTTACATATTTTTCTTCATATTTTCCAATTAATTAGAAAATATATTTTATGCTAATTTTAGCCATAAACCACTAATTATAGGGTTTTACATAATTATCTTTGGATTTTCCTTCGTTTAAGTTCAACTAATTAGCCAATAATTATTTAATTAATTACCCACTAATTGTTGATAATTTTCTTATTTAGGACTAATCATTATCTCACAAAATTTTTACTGACATTGGTATTTTACGCTCCATGTAAAATATTAATAATCATGGGGTCAATTATGGCCCCACAATACTTTTTGATTTTTCTCCTTTAATTTTTCCAAGGTAATAATTTAATAAATTACCTAAATTAGGGACAATATTCTTCCCTATTTCAAATAATTATTTATTTGCCTCTTTATAATATTTTCAGGGTATTTTATAATCCATAAATATTTTAGGGACCTATTTGCAAACTTTCAAACGTTTTAGGGACCTAACTGCACATTATCTAATTTCAAGAGAAATTGTCCTAAAAATAAGATAAATTCAATACAAGGTGTTTGAGACCTCATATTCACCTATTTTCAATAGGTATACTCTACCAATTTATGATATTTACCCTATGTCAGTTTTTAGGGTATTACAGCTTGGCATTATATGTGAGAACTTTTCCCAACTGAGATTTTAATTTTGGGTTAAGGTGTGATTTGGCCAATAAACTATTGGTTTAGAAGCGTCCAACACAATTAACTATTAAATGGACCAAAAATACCAATAAATTTTTAAAAATGAGCGCCCAGCACAACGCCGTTAACACCGTTAACAAAAAGTTAACCTCCGTTATCTAACCGTTATCTAAGGAGCATATTGGCCAACAAACTCTTACTTCAGGAGCGTCCAGCACAAAATTCTAAATTTTACTAAATTAAATAATTTTTTTTCTCAATTGTCATTATTCAAAACTACTTGTATAGTGGACAAAAATTACTCATTCTTTAATTTTGTCAAAATTATAATTTGCTAAAATAAACAAAATTTTTAATTAAAAATATAATTATATGATTTAAATAAAACTCAATGTGTTTTATAATTTATTATATATGTTAAACAAAAAATTATATGATTTATTTTTATAATAAAACTCATATAAATTATTATTTTATACCTTGCTGTTTATTAGAGTGGATGTATGTGTGTCCATAATTAATTGCGTATAATTAACTTGTGAAATTCAATAATAAAATTTTTTGTGCAATTATAAATATTTTTATTTCCAAGATAGAGTAAAAATACATACATAAATTTATATATCATTTGAAAATTATTCTTTTCTTTCCATTTTGCCGTTAACTTAATATCATTATATTCAAGATAGATAGTGTATTGTTAGGAATAAGTTATAGGGCAATTGACACAATTGAGCTTTAAGAACCTACTAACCTAAATTTCTTGCTATAATTTAAAGAGGGAAACAAATTATACTTATAAATTTAGATTAATAAGACTTATATTTAGAAATAAAATAAAAATGAAAATCATATTTTATAAATAGGGGAAAAAATGTATCTTTTAAGTTTTTTGACCAGTAAAAATGTATCTATTAATCTGAACAAGACAAGTTAATGGATGAAATTTTCTTAAACAAATACAAATATCATCATTCAATTGAGCGGATTGACTATATTGGGGATTTCCAGAGCTTCTTTTTTTTATATGTTTATCTAAAAATTCTTAATAGTCACACCTATTTGCAAGAGAAGCATAAAAATGTTAAGCTCTATGTTATTTCCCCCGTTCCAATATATAAGCACTTATTAATCAAATAATGTTAGATGGAACCTCATAAAAAAAAAAACTTATATATTGGAACGGGGGAAATAACATAGAGCTTAACATTTTTATGCTTCTCTTGCAAATAGGTGTGACTATTAAGAATTTTTAGATAAACATATAATAAAAAGAAGCTCTGGAAAACTCCAATATAGTCAATCCGCTCAATTGAATGATGATATTTGTATTTGTCTAAGAAAATTTCATCCATTAACTTGTCTTGTTCAGATTAATAGATACATTTTTACTGGTCAAAAAACTTCCGAGACTCAATTTCCTTTCTAAATATGTTGGAAGGAGATATATATGGATATTCCAAGTGGGTATGAAATATACCATGCCTCGTTGAGAAGCAATCGGCTTAGCCTCGGACTTGGCTCAGCTCCCGAGACCGGTCCCCTCCTCCCATATCAGGCTTGTTTTCTTCACTAGGAAGGCAATTTATTAAAACAAAAATAAAATAATATACATAGATTGAATCTCTATACATTAGAATATAAATTCAACATGTGGTTGGTCCAGCAGAATGTGACATTGGATTCTCTTAACAAGTCTAGGGTTCGAGCTGCGGTAACACACTTGTAATCCGCCTTGTATGGAGCTACCACTGTTGGGAGGGTCGTCTTTGCTACTGTAGAACCCGAATCTGGATTAGTCAGAACTCGAAGGTTCTGATGAACCGGGTGGGATATAAAAAAAAAATATATATATATATAAATTCAATAGTATGACACGGAACAATATTTTAAAGTAAAAAATTATACCAAAATTTACTTCATAATATTAAGTGCTAGTGAGAAATTTATTTTCGGGGTCAAATACAGTACACTTTAACCTTTTATTATTTATTATTTATTTTTAATTGAATGAAACAAAATATGTTTTAATTGTATCTTGAATTTACAATAATTTCAAATTCAATGTCCCATTACATCACGATGTAACTTAAAAATATCTATGGAAGATCATCTTGATCTTCGATCTGCTTCCTTTGGGTAGTCCATCTTATATTGAAAGCTACTCTTAACCTTGGCCTAATCTGTGAGTTCAACAATAGAGACTTCAATAATAAATTAATAATATAATATTATATGTGTGTGTGTTATTTTGGGTTGAAATTTCTTATAGTATTCTAATGCTGCATGTCATGAGATATTTCCTTATTAGCTATAATGTTTTTTAATTAATCATGCTGTAATTTTTGTATTTGATTAATCGTATCATTTTTTTAAGACTTAGAATTTGAGTATAAAGAGGTTTTCACATCTTCCAACAAATGTATTTCTTAATATTTAAATTTGTGTTATCTTCTATATGTGTTTGAGGTCACTTACCTCATCAACCGAAAACTTGTTAGTATTAAGGATATTGTAATGAATTGCTCAACATTAACATAGAAGGTTTTGTAAACATTTTGATGAAAATCAAAATAAACCATACTATTCATAATTTATTAATATTAAGACCCTCTAATATATAAAATTTTATATATATACTATCTCTTGTCCTTATTATAAGGTATCAACTAACAATTCTCACAAACCAATAAAAATAGTTGAAGTCATTAAATTTTTCCTACAATTTAAGTAACTTCCAAGATTATACTTACTAATTGCACTAAACTCTAATGTTATATTCCCTTATATCCTAATTATAGGAACACTTTTGTAGTGCAATTTGCACTACAAAAATGTTTCTATGATGAGTAAATACCCTTTTTGGTCCCTGACAAAAAACACGGACCCCATTTTGGTCACTGACAAAAAAAAAGGGTCCGTTTTAGTCCATAAAAATGACGAATAAGGGTCGATTGGTGGACATTTTGATCCCTCACAAATTTCCAAAATGTCCTTTTTAGTCCCATAAAAAGGACGAATAAGGGTCATTTTTTTTGTCAGGGACCAAAATGGGGTCCGTGTTTTTTGTCAGGGATCAGAAAGGGTATTTACTCTTCTATAATTAAGACCAGAGGTAGTATTAATTATTATTCTCACCCACTACCCTTATTAATTATGGGCATACATGGAAAAAATAATTACTGCGCTTTGAAAATAAGTAAGTGCCTTATAAAAAAGATCAAATACAATTATTAGTTAGTGCTTTATAATAAAAACGAGAGAGAGGGAGAGAGAGAGAGAGAACACTTTGAAAATAAGTAAATATTTTATAAAAAAGATCAAATATAATTATTAGTTGGGGCCTTAAAATAAAAAAAAAGAGGGAGAGAGAGAGTATTGAAGAATGTTGATGAGTATGAATGGGACAAGTACAAGTCTTTGACTATGGCTGTTTATAAAGTATATACGTGGCAAAGACGCTGCCTTCAGGCAACCTCACTGTCACCAACTAACCGACTATGTATCTCGGTGACGTGGCTCGTTCCCACACCCAAATATATTTACTGTAGTATTTAATTTTTGATATTTATAATATTTTAAGGAATTTCGGCTGTTTAGTGGAATATAACCCCAAATATACCCTCCTTCATATGGATATTCCCTCAATAAACCTTCCGAATATTCTTTCCCTTTTACCGTTATATCACCTCCCACCTCACTCCTCTCTCCTCACTCTCCCACGCTTTCCTTCACTACCTCGTGAATATAGCACGCTTTTCTTTTTGACAATTTTGCCCCCGCCTCTTCCCTATATTTACTTCCGCCTGAGTTTCAGTTTTTTTTTTTTTTTAATTTCCGGCCCAGTTAACGGAATCCGACGAGGCATGAAATTTGGAAAGAGTCTCAACAGCCAGATCGAGAAAACCCTACCGGAATGGCGTGATAAGTTCCTCTCCTACAAGGAACTCAAGAAGAAGGTGAAGTTCTTGGAGCCTCCCAAATCCGCCGGTGAGGACAGGCCGTCCAAACGGCCCAGGCTCGATGATGAAGCCGCCACCGCCGGTGTGTCTTCGCCGGAGGAGATTCACTTCAGGAACCTGTTGGAAAGGGAGCTGGAGAAATTTAATACCTTCTTTGTTGAGAAGGAAGAAGAGTGCATTATTAAATTGAAGGTGCGAATCTTTTCATTGTCTCTATTTTTTCTTGGCTTAGCAATTAAATCTAAACGGTAAAAAAATAATGAATGTTCTGATCTATATGTTGTCCAGAAATTTTTTGCGCTGACCGGTGCCTTTTATATTCTGAGTAAATTATAGTTCATGCCAAATCGTTATTTTAAGTGTACTTTGGACTTTTCACTTAAGATTTGAGAAACGCAGAGAAGGGCTTTTTTATGCTGGCGATTCGTGTTGTTGCTAATGTTTGTTATGATTTAAATGCAGGAATTGCAAGATAGGGTTGCCAAGGGAAAAAATTCAAACGAAGAGATGATGAAAATACGGAAGGAAATTGTGGATTTCCATGGCGAAATGGTTTTGTTAGAAAACTACAGTGCCCTTAACTATACAGGTACCATCAGTATATTAATCTTAACCTAGTCAAGGACAAGTCTTTTGATGTGTGAACTAGTCTTAGACTTGATACCTTTTAACGTTTTTAATTCAAGAATCGTTAAGAGAGCTAAGCTACTTTGGTATGCTGAGAGACCTGTTTTTCTTCCTTGACTGCCTGAAAATGTTTATCCATTTGGGGTGAGAAAATCTAAATCCCTTAACATATGTGTGATGTATTCTGGTTCTCTCTATTTTAGTTGGCACATAAAAACTGTACGTTCTTAAATTTGCTATATTAAAGAGTAAGAGATCACAATATTCCTGTTTCAAGGCATACAAGGGTCACATCATCTAAAAGGTCATAGGAAGGCTAGCACAGTTAAGATTTTACTCTTTCAAGTCCAAAAGGGTGATTCCATTTTAGAAATGCTCCAGCACTTGGACCACAAACCAAATTTATCGTTGGGCCAGATTTACTCCTGTAGTGAATAGTGACAAATGATGGAAAGGAAATACTTTAACCAGTATTTTGTCTTTTGATTTAACTAATGTAAATTTATTGGCTTGTGTCTGTATCAAGTATCAACAATAATTCTCAGACACTCAAGTGCTTTAACCGTGCATAGTTACTCTGTTACTGCTGTAAGCAATACTATTAAAGGATCGAATGGTTTTATTGGAGATATGTCTCTGTGATCTACCTGAAGTTGGACTTTCAAGTTTGATTGGATATTGTGTTTCACAAGATTCACTTGTTAGTATCAGCTCAAATTGTCTAGTTCTTTCTACAAAATGCTCTGTACAGGACTTGTGAAAATACTGAAGAAGTATTTTAACTAGTGTATTGTTATTCAACTGATGTAATTCTATTGGCTCATGTCTGTATCAGCAGTAATTCTATTTCTCGGATATGAAATTGCTTTATTACCATGTATAGTTACTCTGTTACTGTCTTACCGTTACAAGCAATAGTAGCTTTAGATCAAATCTGTGATAAGCCTGAAGTTGGTCTTTCAAGCATGAGTGGAGATTATGTTCCAGAAGTCATAAGATTTACCTGTTATTAACTGCCCAAAATGTCTAATTGATTTCTCAATTTTCTCTCTACAGGACTTGTGAAAATACTGAAGAAGTACGACAAGAGAACCGGTGCCTTAATCCGCTTACCTTTCATTCGGAAAGTCTTGCAACAGCCTTTCTTTACAACAGAGATGCTCTACAAGCTTATAAAACAGTGCGAAACAATGCTGGATGGCTTATTTCCAGTGAATGATACTCCTGAAGCTGATGATGGATGTGATCCTTCAACAACTTCAACTTCTTCCAAAAGTGTTGATGGTCTGCTGATATCGAAGGAACTAGCAGAGATTGTGAATAGAGAGAGCCTTTATATGAAGAGTACCATATCAGCATTACATGTTTTGCAGGAAATTAGATCTGGAAGCTCCACAGTTAACATGTTTTCGTTGCCACCTTTGCAAATCAGTGGGTTGGGAGAAACATGGAAGAAAGTTACAGTTCTGGAACAAGCAGCCAAGTAGTAATCTTCTGGATTACTACATTAATGGTTGCCTGGTGGGTTCTCTAATTTTCCCTCGCTTGTTTCTCTCAAAAACGATGCCACTGGGATGCATGCCTTAGAATACTAACAGTACACGATAAGCCAAGTGTAAAGAAGGAATAGAAATATAGTTTCTATAGGTTTCATATGATAAAATCTCTGGTATTGCTATTTGTTTTATTTTGATAAATTACAGATGCTCATAGTTACAATATGTAATGTAATCATTATAACTTTATGGTGTATCTTAATAGTAATATTTTTAATTGGGGTTCCATTCTTTTCCTGTGAAGATGGGCAATTTTAATTTCTTTGATTGTTGCTGTTGGTGATTGAGCTCTTGTCAATTTAGTTCTCAGGAATACAGTTCAGTTTCCAGGAACTACTGATGAATGTGTCTGATGCGATCTCCGGAAAACAAAAGATGAGATCATGTCACGTTTTAGCCATTATTCACAAATCATGAATGGTTAATTTTTGGTTGTCTGAATTCCTATTAACTATCTGAACATCAACTCACTAAAGTTCTCTATGAACATCAAACAATTCTATTGTTCAAGTACCAAAAAAGGTGGAGGCTGCGGAGCCTTCAAAATGGCTGGACTAGTTTCCACCTGCTTCGTTGGTCCTCTGCCCGCTTCACTATCACTATGTCATCAATTCGAGTTTGCTTTGGGTAGACTTGAGTATAGTAACAAGTTGTCACAGGTATTTTTCTTTCACGTCTATGGTTCAGGTACCATAGTTTGGTTTAGTTGGCAAGGGCCTAGTATATATTCTATAAAAGCGTTATTCTATCAAAGTAAGGATAATGTTAGTAACATGTAAATAAATCATAGGCAATGTGAGTCATGAGCCCATTACTTTCAACTCACCTAAATTTTTAAGTAGTAATAAGGCTGTTTCTAGTTCTGAAAATATGTTGCTTTTTTTTTCCCAGAACATTATCCTTACTCGGTATCAGAACGCTTTTATAGAATATATTCATCAAAAGTAAAAAAAAGCCTTTAATATATCTGATATTTTCCTTTTGGCCTTAATTTAAGACAATAAGTGTTAACCTACAATTAGCTAATCGTACTTGTTTTCCTGGTTGCTTATTCCATTAACGAAAAAACACATAGCCAGGATCATGGAGATTCTGTACTACTATTTTGCAGGTAACAGATTTTAAAACTTAGATGATGTGATTGTTTTTGGAGTCTGCTTTCGTCGCTTGAATTTGAATAATCCCCTACTAGACTGGACACTACTATAAATCAAAAAGTAGAGAAAATAGTGCACGTTTCATAGCACTTCCTTGCCTACAGCTTCTTCTTTTTTTTTTAAAAAAAAAATCTATTAAAAAGAAGTAGAGATCGTCTAAATCTTGATTTGGCAAATACGTTATAATGCACGATGAATACAATCATTTATATTTGTATAAGATTTCCATTTCCGATCTTCGAGAAGTGTAAATGAAATAAAAGATCTTAAAGGGAAAGAATTCAGCCTTGTGTAAAATATGGCTCAGATCGCCAATGCCTTCTATAAAGATCAAGGGCAGGGTAGTTTTTCGGCCTCCAAATCTAATGAGACTGAACATCAAACAATTCTATTCATGATTTACCCACAAAAGCTTGACACAGTAGGTAATGAATAGGTCCATTAAATATAATATCCTGGGTTGGAATCAGGGTGTGTGCATGGAAAAAACTTTGTCGGGAGAGGCAAAGCCAACTTTGGTAATTTCTATGTCTTAGGAGGATTAGTCTCTAACTATCGGTTGGGAAGAAAGGGTAAAGTTATTTATCATGAATAGTTAAGGTAATTTAACGAAGACGACAACAACAAAGCCTTATTCCACTAGGTAGGACCGGCTCCTAGGATCACACAACGTCATTATGCTCTATCAAAAATCAAATCTTTATATAGATTATTAACGAAAGGATCTCACTCTATAACCTTATTAAATATTCGCTTTGGTCTTCTTTTACTTTTTTTTAGAGGACTTCATTATGTTTGATTAACCCTTATCACTTGTGCATTCAATGGCCTTCTATAAATGTGTGCAAATAATCTCAAACAATTTTCTACAATTTTCTCCTTAATAGATGTCGTTCCAACTCGTTTGTGTATATGATTATTATGAATATTATCTTTTCTTATGACCATACATCCATCTTAGTATTATCATCTCAACTACCCCATTTTATATTCATGTAATTCCTTTAAAACCTAGCATTCACTACCATATAGTATTTCATTTCTTATAACATTGTGATAGAACTTCCATTTTACTTTATTAGGCACTTTTTGACCGGCCACAAACAATCATGCAGATAGCTTTTCTAGATTTATACTAGAGTTTGATTATATGATTAACATCTCAATTTGTTGTATAATTGATCCAAAATATCTAAATTTTGCTACTTGGGAAATGATTTGAGTGACCATTCTATAGGTGCCAAGGTAATTTGACAAGATAAGAATTTATTTTAAAAATATCAAACTTGACAACCTGAAGACGAGGAAAAAATTTAAACTATAGACGATTGAAAAAAAAAAAAACTCATTTCAAATTACGAATCCTACAAATGATACAAATTAAATACCAAACTTATTCTCAAATCAAACACAAGTTAATAAGATATTATTTTCATTTCATGTATACATACATATTAAAAAAGATCCCTACACATTAATTATGAAAAACAATTGTTACTCGAAGTGGTAAGTGACTTTGCTATAAAAACGATAACATGATTTTGAATATGGAAGTACACTTATTGGGAGTTGATGCCTGAGCCTAGAATATTCATAAGTAAATAAGAATATTCAATTAAATTAATTCAAGAGAATCGTATCAACCTTAACAAATAAAATTCCAACAATTCATATTACTTAACTCATCCGTAATTAATTTCAAGGTCACAAAACACTCGGGAACACAAAATGCTAAGCTTCACCATTGGGTCCCTTAACTTTTGCCCATAATAAGACCACCCCCACAATTAATTTTTAAGATGAAATTCTCTCTGCATCCTTCGTGGTATAATTGTGTCTCCACTTAGAAAAAGTTTCCTTAAAGCAACATATATATTCCACTTGAATCACTCTATTGAGAGAAAAATGAAATTTTATTGATATTCTCTCATTGATGCAATGAACAGGGGAAGAGTCTATATACATAAATGAATATCAAGTTGAATAAATGAGTCAGGTAAAAAAGGGTTAAGGTGCAAAAATAGATATATGCTTTTGTCAAAAGAGCGTCCAGTAGCAAATACTTTTTTTAGGTGCAAAAGTAACTATGTGGTTACAAAATAGGAGCAAAAGTCACATTGACCGTTAAGGGGGTGGATGTTGACCGTTAAGTTGGATGGTTTGACTTATATTAGTGACGTGGACGCTGACTTGGACCCTAAATTGATGACTTGGAATGCTTGGCTATCTTGATCTGAATATTACAAACTTCATTACCATAATAGCCTTTGGAAAAGGAAGAAGATTGAACCCCCCACCCGAAAAAACACCACCGTCCAATCAACATGATCAGAAACACATACCATCAAGAACAGATGTAGAAAAAATCCATCCATTCCTTCTGTGATCATCATTTTCGTCAGAAACGCAGATCCATATTTCAAAACAAGAATTAAAATAAAAAATCAACATCCCCAGATCTGTAAAGCGAAAATGGAGAGAGACTTTGTAGAAAGGGCAGAGTCATATTATCAGTCGAAGCATCTGGAGAAACTTTTCTACTTGCTTTCTGATTTTAAGTGATAATTTGGTGTTCAATGTCAGATATGGAGAAGATGAAGAAGTGGGAAACACTTTTGCAGAAAGGGCAGAGTCATATTATCAGAAGAGACCCTCCGAAATCGATGATTCTTGGCCACTGACTTATTGCTTTCATTCAAATGCCACTGATGCGTAAGACATAGAGTTTATGGTTCCCCTGTTCATCCGAATCGACTTTGAGGGAGAGGAAGAGACAGAGTCATTTTTGTATGTTCACATGTCAATCTCAGTAAATTGGTTTTCCAGATTCATTAAAGAACCACCGTCCATAGCTGGAAAGCCACGATTTCCGATTATTACCACCAGATTCAACCAAGAACAAGAACCAATAACCAGATTAAGGGGGAAAACCGATGGGAAGAGAAGAGTGTCGCAAGAAAAGACTTTGCGTGAAGACCAGATGCGCTCTTCGTGAACCCTAGGTTTTCTCCAGATCTTCGTTTCCTCCATAGCCATCCAACTCCCCAGATCTGCATCGGTTTCATCTCTCTCCTAAACCTCCAATTGATTGTTGGAATCAATTTCTTGTGGATACAGTCCGAGACTCAAATCGGTGGAGCAGCCGCCATGGTGAAATTTGACCCTGCTCAGCCTTCGTCTTCGCCACATGGAATTGCCCAGAGAACTTCGACTCTGGAATCGGAGGATCTGTTTGGAGAAGAAGAAGCCTTTGAACCCTAGTTTTCTCAGTTATGCTCGATGCTCGATCATTTGGGATTAATCAATTTAGATAATAAATAAAAGATAAATAAATTATGTTTTTCTAGATTTTAGGAATTAATTAATTTAGATTAATTAATTAATTTTTTTCCAGAAAAATAACAAATTTTTTTTCCAAGTCATCAATTACTCAACTGCCACTTGTCTGCAATATACTCCTAGTCATCGTCCACATCACTAATATAAGTCAAACCATCCAACTTAACGGTCAACATCCACCCCCTTAACGGTCAATGTGACTTTTACTCCTATTTTGTAACCACATAGTTACTTTTGCACCTAAAAAAAGTATTTGCCACTGGACGCTCTTTTGACAAAATCATATGTCTATTTTTGCACCTTAACCCGGTAAAAAAAAAAGTTGTATAAATGAGTGTAACAAACTAACTAATTTGGTGGAAATTTAACCATTTTCTCTAGACTCTTGTAACTTTAGTTATCTACATTTGAGCTAATCAATCTCGAATCTTACCTAAAAATATTGGACACTATGTTACTCCTCAAGTTCAACATATAAGATTCAAATAATTAAATTATGCAATTTGAAAAGTTAGTTAAAATTGCCACTAATTAGTTATTTAAGCTTTAGTTGGATGAAATAGAGTAATAGGGGTGAATTGTAGCTAAAAAAAGGTTTTGAATAATTAAATAAAAAATTAAGAATCAAGAATCTCAAGAATTTCAAGAATGTTTTAGAAAAGATGATTTATAGAGAAAACCTAACTAAGTCCCAATGTCTTGATGCTACCTTAGTCGTTATCTTTAAAAATAACCTAATGTCTCGGTGTTATTTAGAAAGATTATCTAAACCGGAATTATAAGATCACATAAATTTGTAAGCCTATGTCTAGGTCATGCAATTTTATGATGAGTTAAAGGTTACAGTTAAGTGCACCAACATCTCTATTGTCATGCACTAACCTATGGGCAATCTTAAAAGTGATCGAGTCTTTTGAGAAGGCTTTAAGTAAATTTAACTCATTCAATATGGTAAATAACATTTAATAGAGAATTTCAAATAAATACTCAAATTAACATAGGGTTCATCCTCGCCCTAACTACTAAAAGGAAATTAGCCTAGCATGGCTAGGTAACAATTATTAAAAGATGAAAAGTCACAACTACTCGCCGTCGTCCGTGCTTTGCGTTGCTCTCGTCCGTGTTTTCTTTACGTGCGTCTCGGCGATCCCCGTCTGCGTTCTTTACGTCTTTTTATTCGTTCGTCCTTTCTTCGCAGCGTATTGTTCTTTTAATTCTCGTTTGCGGCCTCTGCGTCTTGTGGTTTCTTGTTTATTCACCCTCATTTGTCCGTCCTGTTCGTTCTGATCTGTTCCTCCTTTTTTATGCTGTTTCGTTCATTTTAATATATATCCTTTCGGTTTCTTTTCCTGTGGGTCCCACGTCTCTATCTTTTATCCAATATCAATTGCCTTTTGATTCCCCCTGTACGTCTTTTCTTTTCCCCTTCTAATATCATATATTATTATATTATAATATATATATATATATATATATATATATATATATATATAATATAATAATATTATAATATATCTTTTTAATTTATTTTGCTGCTTCTCTTAGATCTCATAATCTCTCCTTGCACAAATAAATAGGATATCAATAGATTTTTATATTATAATATCATTTTATCCTATATTTAGTTAAAAGATAGATAAATACATAAAGATAATTAAATAAGTACAAAATATCAATAAATTCAATTCAATATATCTCAGAATCTACCCTTATTTAATTATAAAATATCTACTTATCAAACTCTCCCACACTTAAATATTTGCTTGTCCTCAAGCAAAAGAAAGAGAATTAGTTATCTGAAAGGAACATTGCATATGGAATTCCTAAACAGAGAGCAATAAACCACCACACTTAGATCATATCCTCAAATCTTATTTGAGTTAATGTCTTATAAGAATAGGTCACTAAGTCAATAGCCTTAAACAATTATAATAATCTCTTAACATCCCATAATCAAAGGATCAGTGAATAATAAGATCAACAATAAGATTAATAGAAGAATAATACGCTACTTAATTTTTCCAGAAAAATTCAAATGCCCCCACTAAACCAAGCTTTTCATTTAATTTAATAAGGATCCTCAAGTGGGCAATAACTCAATTTTTTTTTCTTTTCTCCGTTTTTTTTTTTGTTTTGGTCTTGAGCTGTTGTAGGTCCCCTTTTTACGCGACCCTGCACATGGGTGATGCAGCACCGGTTACTCAGTTACTCCAACAGGCACCTCAAGAGGCTTTTAGCCCAACTCATAACTCTCTTGGACTTTACCGTTTGACGCGACCCTGCACATGGGTGATGCAGCACCGGTTACTAAGTCAAGTCTAGAGATGTCAGCGGAGTTGCTATGCTTTTTTTTTTTTTTTTTAGTCATTTCCCTGAACCAAAGGTTTACTTAGCTAGCAAGGTCATCATCTAATTTTCTAAAGAAATCATGTAGCAAAATATTCCTAAACTAATAATTTGTTGATCCTATTACAAACTATTCCCTATTCTCATAGTCCATCTCAAGACTGCTACAAAAATTCAAGGCTTAGAGACTTAATTGAAACATTCTTTTTTTTAAAAAAAAATTTTTGACTTGATAATATTTTCTAAGATGGGGAAAACTCAAAGTTAAGGTCAATCTCAAAAAAATCTTTTCAATTTTTTTCAATTGCATTAGGACAAGCATAACCAAGGAAATCATATCCCTCCCCCACACTTACATCAAACATTGTCCTCAATGTTGCAAAAATATAAAGAGGGAAAGAAACTAGTACTCCCCTGGTTTAGGTCTCTAACTCCGATGTGGAGTTCTTCATCCGGTACCATCCATGATGTTTCAAAATTTTTTTTTTTTTTAGAGGAGCGAGTGCACACGCAAGACTTGGCAACAACAAGAGGAGTGATCATCTTTAAACCTAGAAAAATGAAAGAGAAAAAAAAAACAAAATAATAATAATAATAACTGCAAGAAAAACTTATTGGGTTGCCTCCCAATCAGCGCTTGTTTACCGTCTCGAGCCTGACGGATGTCACCTTAATTCTCAACTTCCAATCCCACAGAGGTTCTTCTTCTATCAATGTCTCCTCCGTGGTAATGCTTTAATCTCTGCCCATTTACCTTAAAAGCTTCATCTAAACCTATTGGTGCAATGGCAATTGCACCAAAAGGTGTGACTTCTTTGACTACAAAAGGTCTTGACCATCTAGACTTCAATTTCCTGAAAACGTTTCAAACGAGAGTTATTAAGTAATACCTGTTGTCCCGGATGAAACTCTTTTGGAAGAATCCTCCTGTCATGCCATCTCTTGGTTTTTTTCTTGAATGGCAAATGAAAGTGGTCCTTGCGAGTGGCATCATCCACACACATTCTCCACCCTGCATCTAACATTTCCACCACTTCCTTTCTCACCACTTCCTTCATAGTCGGGTTAAGTCTCATCTGGGGCTGCCTTACTCGTTTCACATGGTCTTCCATAAGAATTTTATGAGTGCAAAATGAAGGATTAATCCCCTTTAAATCAGATCTAGACCACCCTATGGCAGTCTTGTGGGTAGTCAAAACTTTCAGCAACTTCTCTTCGTCAGTAGGGGAAAACTCAGCGCTAACAATAACGGGATAAGTGTCATTCTTCCCTAGAAAAACATACTTCAGATTAGAAGGGAGCTCCTTTAGTTCCACCTTAGGAGTAACGGTGGCGCATCATAATCTTTCTTCTTCAGCTCCTCAACCTGTAAATCAGAATTCTCCTTTGCAGAAACCTCTTCTTCCACTTGTAATAATTGAGCAAGATCATCCTCCATAGGCTCATCTGACCCTTCTTGAAAAACTTCTTGAATGGTCTCATCAACCACGTCAATTTTGAAGCAGTCACTATTATCAGCTGGGTATTTCATGGGTTGAAATACATTGTAAGTGACTTTCTCATCGTTCATTTGAAACTCCATTTTTCCTGCAGCTACATCAATTACCGCTCTAGCAGTAGCCAAGAAGGGTCTTCCCAAAAGTAAAGGAATTTCAGCATCTTCCTCCATGTTAAGAACCACAAAATCCACCGGAAGATGAATTTGTCCACTTTCACAAGCACATCCTCAATGACACCTTCTGGCTTCCTAATGGACCTATCCGCCAATTGTAACGACATCATAGTTGGCTTCATCTCTTTAATTCCGAGAGCTTTCGAAACAGATAAGGGCATTAAATTTATACTAGCTCCCAGATCACAAAGTGCTCTGCTCATATTGACGTTCCCTATTGCACAAGGGATGCTAAAGCTTCCCGGATCTTTAAGCTTTGGTGGCAACTTAGTTTGAATGATGGCACTACACTGCTTTGAGTCAATGCCTTTGTTTACGCCTCTTGCAACCTATGCTTCTTGGAAAGCAAATCTTTCATGAACTTTGTATAATTAGGCATATTTTCAAGAGCTTCGCAAAAGGAATGTTAATCTGCAATTTCTTAAAAATATCCCGAACACGGCATCTGTTGCTTCGAATCTGCTTTGCTTAAACCTTTGGGGATAAGGAGGTTTCGCATAAGAAGGAGTGGGAGACTTCTTTGTAGCTATCTCCTTTGGAACCTGCTGCACATTACATTTCTCAACCTCTTCCTCCCCTTTCTCAGACCTGTCCTTCATCGGACAGATTTCTCAACCGGTGAACCACTATACCATTCCTTGTAGTTATGGCCTTACAATGCTCCTTTGGATTTACTACAGTATCACTAGGGAAGGACCCTTGGCTTCTCTCTGCTATTTGCTTTGATAGTTGACCAATCTGATTCTCCAAATTCGGATCGAAGCCTCGTGATTTTTGAAAGAAGACCTTGTTTCATTCCGGAAAGCTTCTGACCCCTTGATGTATTCGGTAGTGGTAAGAGTCAACTGTGTCAAAGCCTTTTCCGGATCGGTAGTGGTGGTTTGGTGGAACTGGGGGGTGTTGCTTGGGGTTTATAGGAAAAATTTGGGTGAGATTTCCAGTCAGGATTGTATGTGTAGCTATATGGATTAAACTGATTTCTAGGAGGATTACCCATGTATTTTACCTCAGCTGTTTCTTCATTAATGAATGATGCACACTCCCCATTAGCGTGTTCCCCTTGGCAAAAATCACAAAGTAAAGGAGGCTGAGAAGTGATAGATGATATTTGAGAATAGGCAAGCTGTTTAGTGAGGGAAGCTAATTGTTGTTGGATCACCTTGTTTTGTTGGGCAATGTTCTCATTGTGGGCCAATATTGTATTGTAAGAGTCTAGCTGAAGAACTCCCCTCTTTGGTTGTGGAATAACAGTTTCATTCTCAAAGGACCCCATATCTTCAAACAACTCCAATGATTCATCGGGAGTTTTATTTTTAGTGTACCACCCGCTTTGCGGCATTAATCATCATCCTAGAGGACGGAAGCATCCCATTGAAGAATATTCTCACCTGATCATAGTCTTGCAGCTCATGTTGTGGGCACTTCCTAAGCAACTCCTTGAATCTTGCCCACGCTTCACAATATGATTCCCCATTGCCTTGAGTAAAGCAATTGATGTCTGAGAGCAGCTTTGTATACTTAGAAGAAGGAAAAAATTTCTCAAGGAACTTTGTGGTAATAATGTCCCAAGTGGAGAGACTTCCATTAGGACAAGAACGAAGCCAAGCTCCTGCTTTCCCCGTCAAAGAGAAAGGAAACAGTCTCACACGAATAGCCTCTCCAGAAACCCCATTCATCTTGATGGTATCACAAATCTGCAGAAAAGTCTCAATATGCTGATTAGGATCCTCTAAATCACTCCCACTAAAAGAGCATTGTTGAACCAAGCCTATGAGGGATGGCTTGATTTCAAAATTATTTGCATTTACAGCTGGATTGACAATGCTAGTTGCTGCCCTGGCAGGATTAAGCGTCATATAATCGCCCATGGTCTTTCTTGGAGGAAGAAGGCGAAGAGGATCTTCACCATTTTCTGCCATTATAACCGGTTCAGTCCCAGTACTAGAGTTACTAGCCTTTCCTTTACTCTGTTGAGCAAGTTTCCGGTTTCTCCTTCCTGTCTTTTCAATTTCAGGATCAAACTGCAGCGAATTTCTGTCTATGGTACCTCGCATAAACGAGTTAGATAACAAAGGAAAAAGAAATCCAATCTAGAGTTTTAATAACTACTTGGTGTTGAAATATTTCTATTCCCCGGCAACGGCGCCAAAAACTTGTTGCGACTTCGGCAAGTGCACCGATCGTTACAAGTAATAAAGTGTGTGAGAAAAGATATCGTCCCACGAGGAATAGTATTACAGACCACTAATTAGTTATTTAAGCTTTAGTTGGATGAAATAGAGTAATAGGGGTGAATTGTAGCTAAAAAAAGGTTTTGAATAATTAAATAAAAAATTAAGAATCAAGAATCTCAAGAATTTCAAGAATGTTTTAGAAAAGATGATTTATAAAGAAAACCGCAGCTAGGGCATAGAATTCCCCTATGTTCCTCTAAGTATTCGAATTAAATTCCTAATTGCCTGTTATTCCCATAACTGACGATCAATTCTCTAATATTTAACTAAGTCCCAATGTCTTGATGCTACCTTAGTCGTTATCTTTAAAAATAACCTAATGTCTCGGTGTTATTTAGAAAGATTATCTAAACCGAATTATAAGATCACATAAATTTGTAAGCCTATGTCTAGGTCATGCAATTTTATGATGAGTTAAAGGTTCTGGTTAAGTGCACCAACATCTCTATTGTCATGCACTAACCTATGGGCAATCTTAAAAGTGATCAGTCTTTTGAGAAGGCTTTAAGTAAATTTAACTCATTCAATATGGTAAATAACATTTAATAGAGAATTTCAAATAAATACTCAAATTAACATAGGGTTCATCCTCGCCCTAACTACTAAAAGGAAATTAGCCTAGCATGGCTAGGTAACAATTATTAAAAGATGAAAAGTCACAACTACTCTGCCCGTCGTCCGTGCTTTGCGTTGCTCTCGTCCGTGTTTTCTTTCTGATGCGTCTCGACTGATCCCCGTCTGCGTTCTTTACGTCTTTTTATTCGTTCGTCCTTTCTTCGCAGCGTATTGTTCTTTTAATTCTCGTTTGCGGCCTCTGCGTCTTGTGGTTTCTTGTTTATTCACCCTCGCTGTCCGTCCTGTTCGTTCTGATCTGTTCCTCCTTTTTTATGCTGTTTCGTTCATTTTAATATATATCCTTTCGGTTTCTTTTCCTGTGGGTCCCACGTCTCTATCTTTTATCCAATATCAATTGCCTTTTGATTCCCCCTGTACGTCTTTTCTTTTCCCCTTCTAATATCATATATTATTATATTATAATATATATATATATATATATATATATATATATATATATATATATATATAATATAATAATATTATAATATATCTTTTCAATTTAATTTGTTGCATCCCTTAGATCACATAATATCTCCTGCACAAATAAGTAGGATATCAATAGATTTTCTGTTATAATATCATTTTATCCTATATTTAGTTAAAAGATAGATAAATACATAAAGATAATTAAATAAGTACAAAATATCAATAAATTCAATTCAATATATCTCAGAATCTACCCTTATTTAATTATAAAATATCTACTTATCATTCAGACCGGAAACCGGCCAACCGAACGGACAACCGGTCCGGTTTAAGGGGTGACCCCAGGTTCCAAGTTGAACCAGGGTCAACTCGGCCAACTTGGCCTAACCCAGCCGAGTTGGCCGAGTCAAGGAGTTTTTTTTTAAAAGAAAAAAAATCACGGCGGCTCTGCACCGACGCTCGATAACTCGCCGGTGAGACAACAAAAAAGGAGAAGGAGAGAGGGGGAGAGAGAGAGAGATGTGAACAAGAGTCGCCGGTGCAAAGCCGCCGCGATTTTAACAGATCCAAGAACAAGAAGAAGAAGAAGCAGATCAAGCAAGAAGAAGAACCATATCAAGCATTTGGTAAAATTTCTTTGGGTTATGGTGGAGGAGGGAAGGACGGCAGGGGGAGAGAGAGAGAGACTGAAGAAGAAGCAAGAATCGTCATCTAGCTTAGTTACTCAACGTTGGAAACCCCTCAGCAGTCAAGGTCTCCCTTCCATTGCAATCTCTTCCAAACCCTCTTCATCTTTCTACTCAGTACGTTTCTTGAAGGCACTTCCCACGATGGATTCTTGGCTGCTGCCCAAAGATTCGATTCCTAGGAGATATGATTTTAAAACGTTATTAGAGAGGAGTTCGCCCAATTAATGAGATGTGATAGTATCACTTATACAAAACCTGAATTAGTACACTTTCCTTGTGATCATACATAAACCCGTGAAGGCAATATTGAATAAAGTTTTGACAAAAAAAAATTGAATAAAGTAAACTCAATAAAACTAAATGTTTTGCAAGCCCAAGAAGAACGGTGATCTCTATTTTTTTAAAAAAATTAATATAATTTTAAACATCCTTTCAAATTTGGGTTAAGGTGCAAAAATAGACAAATGCTTTTCTCAAAAGAGCGTCCAGTGGCAAATACTTTTTTTTTGGCGCAAAAGTAGACACGTGGTTACAAAATGGAGCAAAATTAGCGTTTGACCGTTAGTTGACTTTTTCGATTTGAAATTGATGACGTGGACGATGACGTGGATGTTAATGCTTTATAAATTACAGTCTAGCCCCGGATACATTTCAAAAATTTCAATTTAGTCCCTCTATAAACTTTTAAAATTTTCATTTAAGTCCCTGGTCAAAACTTGCATTTTGACCAGGGACCTTCTTCTTCCTAGTATACCCAGATTCCGGTGACGGAGTTGCACGGAAAAACAGAGCACGGCAAAGAAACCAGAGCACGAACCCACAAGCACCTCAATACAAACTCAATCGAAAAAATTACACAAAACCACAGCATAACCACAAAGCAAAGAGAATCTCATGAAGATCGAATAGACTATGGTCAAAACAAACAAGAAAAAGACAAGAAAAAGAGGAAAATAGTAAAGATAAGAAACTCATTCTTTCATACACCCAAATTTCTTTCATCGGGCATCCTGGTGAAGATTCTTTATCATACGAGATAAAGGGAGAAAACATAAAGCAACACGGAGAGCGGTGGCTAATATGGTATCCGACAATCTACGGAAAGGGCTCAGCTCGATTTGAAGAACCTTCTTTGTAAGTATATGGTGATTTGTTTTTCCCTTTTGGAAAGATTAAGCAATGAAGTTGGGGGAAGGCATGGTGTTGTTTAACAATGCCTATCGCTTATAGTTGAAGAGCCATTGGCATAAAGAAGTTGATGTTTTAGCCTTTATCCACAAGATTATCTTATTGCAGGTGATGTTCAAGAACACCGCATACACAGAAGGGACATCAAATCCAATAATCAACTAAAAAATCAAATCAACAAATACCAATTACAGATCCAGAAATCAAATCCAATAATCACCTAAAAAATCAAATCAGAAAATGAGGAAGAAACTGAGGACGATCTTTGCCAAAGAAGACGAAGAACATTTGGTTGGAGGAACATTTGGGGCTTGGGGTTCGAATTTGTGGATGTTGCCTTCCCTAAAACCAGGATTGAAGAGAGAATCGAACACCCACATCCACATACCTGAACAATGACGATTCAAGAAATTGCAACAATCGAACGGGAGGAACAATCAAAGAGATCTCGGGATGCGCCGAAGAAATCGACCCAACGAGCCAGGAGTATCGAACCAAGGAGCGAATCTGTATCTGATAGGTGAAGATCGGAAGGGGGTCGACGACCCAATGAAGGCAAGGACGAACACCTCCCGCCAGCTCATATACCCACACAACGTCGTGGCCTTCGCCGACGCAAATCTCTCCATATCACCTTGATGTTTCAAAATCTTGCCGAAAACCAGATCAAACCTTCTTTATTCCATTGGTCGACGAATTCGGATTTGGGATCGAGGATTTGGTACCACCAGGGAACCCTAAAACCAATGGGTTTAACGGAAAATCATTCACTCACAGGGACTCAAGTGCGGGAAACGAGGAAGGAGACGCCATCTCGTTGAGGTGCGGCGACGGCGAGATGTGGTGAGGTGGGAAGGAGCTCGACATCGCCGGTGGGGGTTTGATCGAAGGGGTTCGAGTCGAGGTTGAAGGAATGAAGGGGAAGGGTTATGTGGATTTTTTTTAATTTATTCTTTCTTTTTTCACTGCCAACTCAGATAAAAATTTGCTGAGTCAGCATCCATGTTAATGTTTTTGGTCAAACTAACGGTCAACTAACGGTCAAACGCTAATTTTGCTCCATTTTGTAACCACGTGTCTACTTTTGCGCCAAAAAAAAGTATTTGCCACTGGACGCTCTTTTGAGAAAAGCATTTGTCTATTTTTGCACCTTAACCCTTCAAATTTATATAAAATATTTTTTACTAAAATATATAAATATTTTAACCTATTATAATGAAATTATATTTTTTAATTAATACCGAAGTACCCCCACTGGTTCAGTGACCGGTCCAGTTTTCAGAACCTTGTATATAATTAACTAGATGTAATATTGGAGAAAACGTATTAAATGATAAAACAAAACCAAAATTTAGCTTATATAAATAACCGGACCCATTCACAAAGTATTTTTGTGGGAAGGGAAGTTTTGATCAAAGCTGTAGTCAATGCAATGCTGGTATATTCATAGAACTTGCAGATTGCAAGTTGAATGGTTAAGAATAGACCAACAGAGGACGCGGAATGCTATCATTTATCCAATGACTTGTTTTACTTTCCTTAAGAAAGTTTACAAGGAATTAGCTAGATACGTTGACTGCTGATTTTTGGTGAGGAAACAATGAAGAAGAAAGCAGAAGAGAGGGTTTGAGCTGTGAACGTTTACTCCCTTTAGTTAGATATATTTGGGGAGTTGATATTGATCCTAAATATAAGATATACTACATTTTTTTATATTTGTCAATCATTTTCTAATTTATTCTTATTGATGCTCTGATCTCTCAACAATAATTAAGGAATATAACTAACATGTTTTAAAAAATACAGGTCATATTAACTAGCTTTAATTTCTTAATCTAATTAAATTAGGTAAATATGTCGTCTATTAAGCATAGGAGGGAATACTATTTTTCTTTCAATGGACAAAAGCAAGCTGGTTTGGTAATGCTTTTGGCATAAGAATTCAAAAGGAGAGTCATACATTGGCTTCCTGGAGGTGATTGATAGTGGAAGGAGTGGAATTGGATTATGTTTTTTACTGTCATTTTATTGCTTTGGGTGTTTTCTTTCTTTTTTGGTGAGTTTTGTTGTGTGTTAGTTTGTAATGTTTGGTCTTTTCTCAAGTGTTTTTTTTTTTTTGGCTGTAGCTATTTGGTATGTGTAATTGTTTTTTATATTAATAAGATTGACTTTACTAACAAGTGATTGGTCGAAATGATAAGTGGTTATGACCTTGTAAGGATGAGAGCATAAATTTGAATTTCAAGAAGTGCATTTTTTTTTTGCTACATAAATTTTAGGAGAGTGGTTGGGTTCACCCACAGTCTAAGGGCAAGGGGCTATAGCTTTGCTCCCCAGGGCATACAGGATTTAGAGTACACATGCCTCTACCTCAGCCTGTGTTTCCACAAGTTCACATCACCTAGGATGCCTCCCCCAGCGTTTTGACCAACTCCAGGATTGAACCCCCTCCTTTTATGAGAGTGTCCGACCCATTCGTCAGTTAAGCCCAAGACGAGAGGTTTTACATTATAGATGCTGAATCGAACCCAAGACTTAGACGAGAGGTTTTGTTGAAAGAGAAAATAGACCATTAAAATCCAAAAGAGGTCCAACAAAAAGGCCAGCAAATAAATAATAGCCCAAAAACATAAACTCAAACCCTAATGACAAGTTCAAGTTTGTGGAAATACAAATCAAAGCCCAAAAGAGGTCCATCAGAAAGCCAGAAAACAAATAATAGCCCAAAAAATAAACCCAAACCCTATTGGCCATCCTTTTTTAAGAAAAATTAAAAAATAATAAAAAATATAAAATTATCTATAAAAGAAGTAGGTCCTTTGGAGTGCTATGTCACCCCCCCCCCCAAAAAAAAAAAAAATCAAAAGGGAATATAATGGTAAGTTATTTGTAAGGAAAAAATATTGTTCAAGGGCTATTGTCGTTGAACATCTTCAAGAAGGAAATTTGAATTAAAATACGAAAAATTCAAAAATTTTGATTACTCAAATATAAAATAAATTTAAAATTAATGGTAAAAAAGAATCATTCAAGGTCCCAAGTCGAAAAAGGAAAAATAAATAAATAAAATGAAATGTTGATGAAGAAAAGTGACGAGGAGGGATAATGATCCCGTGATAGTCACTCCAACAATAATAAACTCGGCATTTACGAATACATTTGCTTGACTTAAAAGTCGTTTTCCTAAATGAAAGCAACTCAACCAAGCAGTAACAGATGAATTAAATCAATTTATGGTCCCTAATATTTAAAGAAACCAAACCAAGTCAATTTGTTGTCGATGGAAATAGATCAGGTCCCTAATAGGGCCTACATCTTAGTCTATGTAAAGTCTAACTTAACTTATTTAGTAAATATATCAAGTTCAGACTGAGGTCTAGACCTATTTAGATAAACAAGTCATGTATAGTTTCATAAGGCACAACCTACCAGACTCTATGTTTGACCTATTTAACTTTTTTTAATTTATGCTATTATATAAGTATATATAATATCATCTATATAATTTTATAAATTTACCAACTCAGCCTTAATCCTAAGTTTCACATTCCATCTTCATTCACATACACTCAAATCTTACATTCACATCAATTATTCACTCCTACCTCTCTTTTCTTCGACTGCTCAATATGAAAATGCTAACTCATTTTTTCTCCTTTGATTTGCATCGTCGACTAAAGTATAATAATTGTTGAGTTTATTTTAATGTTAAATGAAATATTGTAATCTTAGTAGGAGTTTACCTCCGTTTATGTGAGAAAAGTAAAAGGTAAAATCCTATTTTATTTGCTACTTGTTATGTTTGGTCGATTTTAGAAAATACCTCATTAGTCAACAGACAATTGATTTTTTTTATTCTTATTTGCTCGGACAGCTATTGTTACTAGGCATCCTTTTCTTTTCTTTACTAAGGCATTATGTTATGACGAGAATGAATATTAAGCTTTTAAGACGTAATATAGGATTGTAAATATGCTTGAAGAGTTATATATAAATTTGGAAGCATATGTTTTAAATGCTATTTAAAGTTTTATATTTTAGGTGGCCTTTAGACAAGTTTTAGGCTTTGTTGGGCCTTTTGAAGACCCATACATATACCTGAAAAAAGCCTATATACAAGTTCAGATTTTAAATCTTTATTGCAGGCCCATGCCTAGACCCATGCCTATTTAGGTATTGGCCTATCTTAGCCCAATCTATTTCTACCCTTAGTTGCTTGCCCCTACTCTCTTAAAGTAAAAAATATTTGTAGCTATTTTACATAGGTTTAATGTTTCTGCATTTACTGCAGAAACTTTTTTTCTGCAGCACTCACATAAAAGTGAGTGGGTCCCACTTCTCTCTCATCTCTTTATAGTGGGACCCACTCACTTTATATGAGTGTTGCAGAAAAAAAGTTTCTGTAGTAAATGTAGAAACATTAAACCCATTTTACATATTTATTAATTTGTTCTAAATTAACCCTATTGATATTCTCTCAATAATAATAAGTAGAAAAAAAAGAGAGAATTAAAGAAGATGATTATGGTGCTTTAGAAAAAATATGTTATATTAACTAACTTAACTCACATTCTTAATCTAAATAAATTAGTTAATTAGGTAACGAGATGCGAGTAAAACGAAGATGTTCACCAACAAAAATAATATATATCAAAACTTGTAATATTTGTTAGTTAAATAATTTGAATATGTAAAAATTCCTCTAAAAATCAAATTTTTAAACATGCATACGAGCTTAAAAATTTTCTTCTTGGAACTTCTCAGAACCAGTTTAAATTTAAATACTAGTACTTTTTAAGCAAATATTTTTAATTTGTAATTTTTTTCTTTTGACGTTGATAGAGTATGTTAGGTTAGAATATAGAGATAAGGGTCTTATTTGCCACGGAAGTTTTGGTTGAGGAGCACTGAGTCGACTGAGTCGACGAAAGTTTTTTTGTTTTTTTAACAAAATTGCCACGGGAGTTAACAAAATGTAGCAATTTTGCCATGCCACCTCATCACACATGATATGCCACCTCACCAATCAAATAAGAGTTAAGTATTATTTTTGCCCTGGAAGTTTTCGTTGAGAAGCAATTTTGCCTCGAAAGTTTACAAAACGTAGCAATTTTGCCATTTTGTCCCCCAATATTAAATTTAACTATTAAATCAGTTAAAGAACACACGTCATGCCTTGAACTTGGAGTCAAAGAGGGAGGTCCTTGAGACGTTGAGCTCAAGGCAGTTGGAATTTGTGAAGAAGGGACTGAAAGGTCTGTCACAAAACCCAGAAGAAACATCACTTATGATCTAAGAAAATGAAATGCAAAATGAGAAATGAATTGTCGCAAAAATTGGTTTAGTAAGACAAATCAATTGTGATAATATTTACCTTTGTTAAATTGATCTAGGCCACCCACTCTGTCCCATAAGGTAAATCTATACTACTTCTAAAAATTCCAGCGATTTTAAGTGATGTTAACTGAACCAATTTTTTGAACAATTCATTATTGATTTGTCTTAAAAATTGGTTTGATCTAGACAAATCAATAATGAATTGTCCCAAAAATTGGTTCAATAAGCATCACTTAAAATCGCTAGAGATTTATCTTGTAGGCCAGGGTGGGTGGCTTAGATCAATCTATATAAAGGTAAATACTTTCACTATTGATTTGTCTTACTGAATCAATTTTTGGAACAATTCATTTCTCATTTTACATTTCATTTTCTTAGATCATAAGTGTTGCTTTCTCTGGGTTTTGTAACAAACCTTTCAGTCCCTTCTTCATAAATTATGGCCGCCTTGAGCTCAATGTCTTAAGGATCTCCTTCTTTGACTCCAAGTTCAACCTTTTCAAGGCATGACGTGTTTTCTTTAACTTATTTAATAATCAAATTTAATATTGGGGGATAGAAGGGCAAAATTGCTACGTTTTGTAAACTTTCGGGGTAAAATTGCTCCTCAGCGAAAACTTACGAGACAAAAATAATACTTAACTCTTATTTGATTGATGAGGTGCTATGCTATATGTGATGAGGTGGCATGCCACGTGTGGATTCAGTTAAACTTAACGTTTCAAATTAACAGAGGGACAAAATTACTACATTTTGTTAATTTCCGTGACAATTTTGCTACAAAAAAAACTTTCGTCCACCCAGTGCTTTTCAATCAAAACTTTTGTGGTAAATAAAACCCTTATCCCTAAAATATATGACATATAGAAGAAAGTTTCAACCTTTATCAGCGTGACGACATTTATAATTTTTTTTGGGAAAATTACATTTAAGTCCCAAAGAAGGAAAAAAATTACAAAAAAGTCCATTGAAATCATAAAATTACAAAAAAGTCCCAAGAGAATTTTTGTTGTAAATACATACATTTCGTGTTGTAAATACATACAAATATTTACAACAGGAAAATTATATATTTACAACAGGAAAAATATATATTTACAACAACACGAAAAGTAATTTTCATTCCGTACAAATAATATCAAAAAAGTCCTAAACCATTTACAACAGGAAAAATATATATTTACAACAACATTTAAACACCTGACCATTTACAACAGAAAAAGTATGTATTTATAACAGAAAAAGTATGTATTTACAACAACATTTAAAAAGTTCTGTACAAATAATATCAAAAAAGTCCCAAACCATTTACAACAGAAAATGTATGTATTTACAACAGGAAATGTATGTATTTACAACAAAAATTTCCTTGGGACTTTTGGGTAATTTTGTGATTTCAAGGGACTTTTTTGTAATTTTTTTCCTTCCTTGGGACCTGAATGTAATTTTCCCTTTTTTTTTTTCCCTCTGGTCATTTTCTTATATGAAGGAAAATCAAGATAATGAGGTGACAAGGGCAACTTCGCAGCGCCTTCCCAGGAAGACTTGTAATTAGACTTTCATGGGCAAGACTATTCAAACCAGTGATAACAGTAGATAATTAAGGCCATTATAGCAGCAAAAATTATTTTGCTTAAGAAGCAATAATTCTTTTACTCTCTTATCATATTGTAGCTATGGCTACCATTCCTTCAAACATGCACTTTCTTCTATTACTATCTTTTCTATGTGGAAGATTTGTTATAGTATCTGCAAAAATAATACCACTCGGTTCTTCTCTTTCCCCCACTATTCCTCCCACTTCATGGCCTTCACCTTCTGGTCGATTTGGATTTGGCTTTTATCAGCAAGGCGATAGCTTCAAACTTGGAATCTGGTTGTTCGATGGGATTAATAAAACAATCGTGTGGACTTCAAATCGTGATGAGCCTCCTGTCTCCTCAAATGCAAGGCTTGTTCTAACCAAAAATGGTGAACTTCTTCTGCAAAATACTTCTATTGCTAGCATTTCAGAGCCTGCTAACTCAGCATCTATGCTTGATTCTGGGAACTTTGTGCTTTATGGAAGAAACCATAGCGTTATCTGGCAAAGCTTTGACTTCCCCACTGATACCATATTAGGAGGTCAGAATTTATCTACTCGAGATGGATTGCTTTCAGATTTTTCAGAATCAAACCATTCAAGTGGAAATTTTGTTCTTAGAATGCAGGCTGATGGGAATCTTGTTGCCTACCCTTTGAACAGTGAAAGGAACGATGATGCTTTCTGGGCCTCAAATACTATGGACACAAATATCTCACAACTCACTCTTAACCTCACAGGCTTTCTTTGCTTGGGGAATGATACAAATACCATTAAGGTTATTGCCCCTAGCAAACAGATTGAAAAGAACACAAGCTTATTAATCTACCGTGCAACACTGGATGTAGATGGTAATTTTGTTTTGTATGTTCACACATTTGAAAATAATAATACTGGCTTCACTAGCCAAATTATTGTGTGGCAGGCTATCTATGATCTTTGTCAAGTAAAAGGATTTTGTGGCTTGAATAGTTATTGTTCCAATGTTACTGGCAAGGCTAAATGTAAGTGTTATCCTGGATTCAGGTCAATCAATGATGGGAGCAACAATAACATGTTCTTGGTTTGTGAACAGATTATGAAAAATGACTGTATCACAAGTAAAGATCCAAGGATGCTTTACAATGTTAGTAACCCGTTGGAACATATGGATTGGAGCCTTGTTCCTTATTTGGTTATTTCATTGGAAATTGAAGTTTGTGGGAAATCTTGCCAGGAAGACTGTGATTGTGGGGCAGTGTTACATGAAGATGGTATCTGCAAGAAGTATAGGCTTCCTCTTAGATATGGTAGAATTAATCAAGATTCAGCAGCCACAGCCCTTTTCAAGTTGCCTTCAGGGATTACAACAATCACTACTTCTACAAATCCAAAGAAGCCTTTAGTTCTTGTTGATCACAAGAAAAGTCTTATTTTGACTTTGATCTTCACTTTAGGTTCGGTTTCATTTGTTTGCTTACTCTTTGCAATGTCTATTTTCTTCATCTACAAGCGTCAAGCCCATTCGTACAGAAAGATATCTGCAAGTGCGAATCTAGGATTCACTGAGGATTGTAGTCTACGAATTTTTTCCTTTGATGAGCTGGCGGATTCAACAGGAAACTTCACAGAAGAGATCGGTAGAGGATCTTTTGGAGTGGTTTACAAAGGGACAATTCGTGGAAGCAATAATAGAAGGATAGCTGTGAAGAAACTAGACAACGTTGTTGATGAAGAAGGAGAAAAAGAATTCCAATCAGAAATCACAGCAATTGCTAGAACTCATCACAGAAATTTGGTTCAGCTCATTGGTTATTGCATTGATGGTTCAAGAAAGCTTCTTGTTTATGAGTATTTGAGCAATGGGTCTCTAGCAGATTTTCTGTTCAAACCTGAGATGCATCTATCTTGGAAACACAGAGTCAAAATTGCATTGGATGTAGCAAAAGGAGTCCTATATCTACATGAAGAGTGTGATGTTTGTATTGTCCATTGCAACATCAAGCCCCAGAACATACTCATGGATGAACTATGGACAGCAAAAATATCTGATTTTGGATTTGCAAGACTATCGTCAAAGCTAGAACATTCTAGATCATCCACAAGAATATATGAATTAACAAGTGGCTATGTGGCGCCGGAACGGCAGAAAGATGCTTTGACATCTGTTAAAGTAGACGTCTACAGCTATGGCGTGGTACTGTTGGAGATAATATGTTGCAGAAGGAATATAGACGTGAATGTGGCTTCAGAAGAGGAAATAATGCTTTCAAGTTGGGTGTATAATTGCTTTGTGAGAGGAGAATTGAATAAATTGGTAGAATTGGATGAAGATATGGAATGGAGGACATTGGAGAGAATGGTGAAGGTGGCCTTATGGTGTATCCAAGAGGACTTGTCATTGCGACCTTCAATGAGGAAAGTGATATTGATGCTTGAAGGTTTGAAGGATATTCCAATTCCTCCATCTCCAACCCCTCTAGTTTGATTTTTGCATTGAATTCTATGAAGTTTTAAGTTATTAGTGTGTTGATCTAAGTGTGTTTCTGTTTGATATTTTGTAGTCTTACTCTTATATATCTTGTACTAAATAATGGAACCACTAGAGCTTATTGCTACGTTTGTGTTCTCATTAGGATGCATATAGGACTTGAATTTATGGAAAAGGTTTATTATCTCTTGTTTGTGAAGGGTAAACAATGTATTCCAAAGTAGGCAAATTATTATTATTTTTTTTATTTTCAATATAATATAAAGAAAATATTATATTAAATAATATAGTTTTTTATCTTTACATAGTTAGTTTCACATGAAAGAGGGTGAGCATAGGAGTTGTAAGATTACTATCATGTGACCTAAAGGTCATGATTCAAATCTTGAGATAAGATTGCATATATCTATCTCTTGACAAGTTCCATCTAATGAAAACCTAGTATACTAGGCTGCCCTTTATATATAATTTCATATGATAATTTTTTTTGCAATTTAAATTTGTCTCACACTATAAAAATAGTGAATTAGCGACCAAATGCCATTCCATTGCAGATCTGTCGCTAAAATTAGCGATCAGAAGTTTTGTACATATAGCTAATTCTGTCGCAAGATAATTAGCTATTGTTTTAAGTGCCAACTGATCTGAAGTTTTGTTCATAAATTAGTGATTATAATGTCTAGATGTTAGGAAAACAACTTGTTCAGCTAAAGAAGTAGCATTATTGAACACTTAAAACAAGTCAAAAAGTTCTATTAAATATTATAAATTGCAAGATTTCGTAATAGCTTAAACGAAAAAAATACATTAAAATGTAAAAACTACCATCCAAGATCTCAAGCGAAGAATAACGAAAGAAGAATAGAAATGCTGATAAAGAAAAGTCAAGGTCATGCTGTGATAGTCACTCCATTAATTGTCTACAAAGGCATTTACCAAAACATTTTCCTTGACTTACAAGTCGTTTTCCAACTCAATAACGTCGTGCTTGACTTAAACATCTCCTAGACTAGACCATAATATCGACCCACCAATAAAGTAGTGCTTGAGTTAATTAAACAGACTCTTTGTTATATGGTCTTCAATTACTCATTCGGTCTTTAATATAAAACCTATTAATTTAATTTGGTGAGATAATATCTAAAGAAATTAAATAAATTGCTTAATTATAACATATATGACATGATTTCTTTAAAATATTTATTTGTAACATTAAATTATATATCAGTTTATAAGTTAGGTAAATTAAATTGGAGAAAAATGATAAATATAGGAAATAATGGTTATGGTGTAAAAATACCCATGAATTTTTACTAAAAGTGCGTTCAGCACCATATATTTTTTGGAGGTGTAAAAAAACCTATGAATATTCAAAAGGGGAGCAAAATGACAACACCATTAAATATAACCTAACATCGTTACTTTTTGTAGTGGTGTCTACACTTTTTTTGCACATGCATATGCAATGATGTTGGGTTAAATTTAATGGTACTGACACATTTTTGCTCTCCATTTAAATGTTCATGGATATTGTTATGCCTCTAAAAAGTATATAGTGTTGAACGCACTTTTAGTAAAAGTTCATTGATATATTTTGCACATTAAATAAAATGGAAAAAAAAGGCTTACATTTAATACCAAAATTTACCCATAAACAAAGGTTCTCCATTTAGGATGGTAGGAGTAACATTCTTCAAAGAAAACAAAATTTTTTACAAAATGGCCCAAAGGGTGAGAAATTTATTTGACAAGAAGGACCAACTGTTAAAGCCTGTTGCAGATTCTTAATTATGCAATCGACTTTTAAGAGATATTTTGAAGTGTCTGCGTTGATATTTCTTGAAGCTCGATTATTGCACATTTGTAATGAACCTTCAAAGGTTTGATTATTCCTCTAAAATATCTCATCCTTTTGGTTCTCACCCACAATTTTCTCAGGTAGGGTCATTCCGCGCCATATAGCTTAACTGCAAGCATACAAGTCACAAGTAGTACAAAAAAGTATGGTCCCATGAGGACTAAGATAAAAACAAAAGTCACAAGTAGTAGATTCAATTTGTTTTGTTTTAAGAATTCAAAGGAAATAATGCGAAAAAAATGGACTTAACTTCAGGAGTATTAACGACCTAGGATTATTTGTTCCCTTCTTATTTCATGAACCTAGTTAATTCACCCTCAATTAACGATCAAAGAAGATATGCAGTTGTCTAAGATTCAAAGCTAATCGATTAAGCTCTCTCAAGTAAAAATCAACATCTATTTTCAAATAACTCATTCAATCTCTTATAACAAGATGGTGAAAATAGTCTTTAATAAGTGCCAATCTTACAATGATAGTACTAGGTTAATATATAGATATCTCTTCTATTAACAAATCATCCATCTAATGTCCTGTAACATCCCAACTTTTCAAAAGCAGTATAAATTTTTTTTTCATTTATCAAACATCATTTCAAAATGATTAGAGTAGAGCACCGGAGCGATTGAGTAACTGATATCTGTATATAAAACGCCGTAAGTCTGGCTGATTACAACGGCGGTACAGAAACCGCGTGGTTCAAAAGTATATAACAAAAGAAAGGCTTCCGCTGGAACAACAAAACGGAAGTCTTCAGCCGGGTTTTCTACTCGGGATGCTTGCCTCTCTCCTCGGTCCTCGATCCTCCGGAACCTGACGCTAGGTTAAGAGCTGAGATCCGATGCATCCGGACCTTAGGTAACGGTTAATCTCATATTTACATACACAACATATGCATTACATACATTCACATCACTAACAACATAAGTATCACATACAGCAAGCGCATCCCAATAGCACATATGCCCCCAGGCAGATGTGTGGCCCTTAGCAACGTATTCTAACAAAGACATAAAATGTGTGGCCCTTAGCAACGTATGGCCCTTAGCAACGTTTGGCCCATAGCGATCGAATCCCAATAGCACATATAATGTGTGGCCCTTAGCAAACGTGAACATATCAACAGTACATAACATATCACAGAGCAATCAACTACCACATACACTACACATAACACATACATGCATACCATAAATATCAGAGTTAGTGTTACAGTACGCGGACGTACATTTGTTGACGGTAAATAGTACGTCTAACAGAAATTAGTATTTCTGACGGAAAACAGCGGTTCATCCGACAGCGGCACGTTGGATAGCGTAACGGCAGCAAACTAGGATTTCTGACGTCCTATAAGAGTATATCACTTCCATTAGTGATTTGACACAATAACTGGCATTTTTGGTAAAAATTACCAAAAATAAAGGGTTTGGCCAATGGGAGGTGGCCATGTGTCACCTTCCAGAAGCTTTCAGACCGATTTCTCCGATCGGTACCCGATTCGTGTGATTTCGGAGAAATCTCAAAATTCTGGATTCATAACTCGAAAACATATTCTCACTTAGTAGAAATGTCCAATTTAACCTATATTTTGATTCCATATAGGGCTCCAACAGTCCAGTTGAGTCTTTCTCGAAAAACGTGTCCGAACGCGTCCGGTTTCAGAATGCATTTCTGAAATCACCAACTTCTTCAGAAAAATTCACTGATTCCAAATATGTCCATATAAATTCAAACTCATTCCTAGATATTGAGTTAGAATTTATTTTCTTCATATCCAAAAATATGCCTATCTGCATTTTTCCCTATTTCGTCTTATTAGGAAAATGCACTAACGGCCTCGGAATTAACTTCCAGAAGAGGTCACTTGAAGGTAAAAACTCACTGATCAATATTTTACCTTGACTTTGGAGTTCCCATTCCTAGACCTCTAGATAGGATCCGTTTCCTAATTTTTAAATTACTATTCATCCTTTTTAACTTTAATTAATTATATTATTATAATAAGTGCAAGTTGCATAAAATTTATCCTTTCATTTTTTTTTCTCTTGGGCAATAATTCTGGTATTTTTTTTTTCTTAATTTTCGTTTTTATTAACTATTTAATTAATTAAGAATATATAAAATAATTATTTAATAATTATTTTATATAACTTTTTACAAAATTTCCCTATTGGTCAATTCTTGTATTTAGGCTTAAAAATACCTAAACTCAACTATTTTTGTCCAAAATTTCCAATTAATTAGTAAATATGTTTTTACTAATTCTTGGCCAAAAACTACTAATTTTAGGGTTTTACATAATTATCTCCGAATTTCCTTTGCTTATGCTTAAGTAATTAGCCCAATATTACTTAATTACTTAATTATCACAAGTTGATAATTTTCTTACTTAGAACACCTCATTACTTTCATACTTTTGTATTGACATTTTTGTTTTCATGTCTCCTGCATTATCTTAGCATCTACGGGGGCATTTCGGTCATTTCCTTACTTTTTGAGTATTCTTCTACAATTTCTCCAAGTTTGTAACTTAATAAATTACCTAAATTAGGGACAATATCATTCCCTATTTCAAATAGATTTTTACTTGCCTCCTTTATAGCTTTCACGGGGTATTTATAACCCATAATGTATTTTAGGGACCTATATGCAATTTTCAACATTTTAGGGACCTAATTGCAATTTATCTAATTTCAAGAGAAATTACCCTGACAACAAGGTAAACTCAATACAAGGTGTTCGAGACCTCATATTCACCTATTTTCAATAGGTATATTTACTCATTTATGATATTTTCCCTAAGTCAGATTTTAGGGTATTACATTTCTCCCCCCGTTAAACAAAATTTCGTCCTCGAAATTTGTACTCTACCCACTAAACCTCGTACGAACTAAAATCCGTTCTACTCGGACTTTGGACTATACACGTCGGGGCTTTACTTCGTCTGCCTGCTGCTCCTCCTGGTGATCGAGAATTTGGTTTGGTTTGACCATCAAGATCTTGTCATATCGTACCTTGATATATAGTGTCTCCCGTGGCTCATATACCGCGGTCAATACTACAAATACCAAAATGTCTCCTTGGACTATACCATGGCAACACAAGATACTTTAAATGTTCCCATGGTTCCCACACACCATGATAACACAAAATACCTCCTACTCAATGACACGATCACGGTCGATTTGTACTTAACGAAGAAACATAGATTACGTCTCATAAGAAATCTACGTATCACACGATTTTAGTCGAATAACTAATACCTAGTTCACGCAGTGCATAGAGAAAAATCCTTTACTAAGAGAGATAGTACCTTGGACTCTATCCGGAAGTTCTCTGTCCATTGTATCAGTTAGCGCGTACATTCGGCCTGGATTCCGTGGCTTTATCTCCGTAGGTTTTTCAGGACAGTCTCGGATAATGTGTCCTGGCTTCCGCATTCGTAGCAAACTCGCCTTATATAACAGTCAACACCAGGATGGTATTGCCTCGCATTTTGGACATGGTCGGCTTCCGGCATTCTGGGTTGTTCTCGCTCTCTAACTGGAATGGTCTATTACTTTCTCTCTGAGAGTCACTCCACGGTGCTTCTCTCTTTCGTGAGGAATTTTCACGGCTACCCTCGCCACGACCCATGTTGCTAGTGCTTAAGTGTCGGGGTTTACGCAGCTCCTTTCGGTTGCGCTCAATTAGTCGGCAAGATTCTACTGCTTGGGCTAGTTTAGGAAACTGGCCGAGACACCAGCCTCTTTTTTATCTCATACTTTAGCCCATGAATCAACCTATTTTCCTTCCAGCTTTCGTTAACATTACTCTTCAGATATGATGAATATCGCGACAGATTCGTAAATCGGGCAAAGTAGTCGTCGAAGGATTCCTCAGAACCTTGTTGGATGCTAAGAAACTCCGCCTCCTTAATCACTTGTGTAGAGGGAGGAAAATACTGTTCATTGAACTTTTCTATGAACATCTCCCAAGTGACAGGGCAAACCCGGGTCCGTAACGTTATAGCAACGCTTTTCCACCATCTGTGTGCATCTCCTTCGAGTTTGTAAATCGCCAGCTGGGCTTTCCGGTTCTCTGGGCATTCCATGACTTCAAATATTTTATCTAAGCTCATCAGCCAATCCTCGGCCACTCATTTTTTCCATGGAAAGGTGGTTTGAGCTTTAAGAACTGTGTGACCCAGTGTTGTATAGTCTCCACAACCCTCTCCCGTCGAGGAGGTGACTGCAATCTATCAGATTCCTCATCTTCCTCGTCGTGCTCATCTCTTAGCTCGTCATCTTCTTCAGTATTACGTTCCTCTTCAGCTCGTCGTTCTTCCTCCTCGTGTCTTGCTTGCCTTTCTGCACGAAGTTCCTCGATCATCTCTCCTTGGTTACGTATTACAGTCAGTGCCTCTTGAAAGGCAGCTTGTAGGGTAGGTTCTTGATTTGGCTGTTCCGGATTTACTACTGGATTCGTCCGAGGTCGTCTACCTCGCCTCTCGCCTCGGCCTCTAGGAGCTCCGGCTCCTCTCAAATTCGCCATGTCGCGTTCCTTGATTAGAGGAAACGTTAACGTTAGATACGGGAAGACATTCCGCATAACACGACTTTATCACATTAGTCTCTAAACTCTATCGCGCCGAGCATTTTTACTGCTCCCGGCTTTTATCACTCTAGTATTCACACCATAATCGGACGAGATACCCGCAACATTTCCTTCGTCAGATTCTCGTTGGTTCTTTCTTCTCAAAACATATACGGAGAAAAATGGATCAAATCCAGTTTCCAGAAGAGTACGGAAATTCGTAACAAAAATTTCTCTGATAGAAGTTATCAATTGGCGATTATCAGAGTTATCAAAGGCTGATATCAGAGTTATCGGAGACTGATATCAGAGTGATCAGAGTGATCAGATACTGATATCAAGGTTATCAGAGTTAATGTACCGACAGAAAGTGGTACATCGGTTCAGAATGGTATACCGGTTCAAACTAGTACATCGACCTTAGGCTATATCAGTACTCATTTTCAAAATATGCTCCAAAATTTTTGAAAATGCTTAGAACCTAACTCCGTTAATCGAACAGAATGGCCAGGTAAGTGTCTACCATGGGGGCCTCACCGACTTATACGGCGACTCAATGGCATACCCACGTAGACTAGCCTTACCTTCGGCACCAAACTGTCCGTAATAACAAAATTAAATTCATGCCAGGACTACTGCTCTGATACCAAAATGTAACATCCCAACTTTTCAAAAGCAGTATAAAATTTTTTTTCATTTATCAAACATCATTTCAAAATGATCAGAGTAGAGCACCGGAGCGATTGAGTAACTGATATCTGTACATAAAACGCCGTAAGTCTGGCTGATTACAACGGCGGTACAGAAACCGCGTGGTTCAAAAGTATATAACAAAAGAAAGGCTTCCGCTGGAACAACAAAACGGAAGTCTTCAGCCAGGTCTTCTACTCGGGATGCTTGCCTCTCTCCTCGGTCCTCGATCCTCCGGAACCTGACGCTAGGTTAAGATCTGAGATCCGATGCATCCGGACCTTAGGTAACGGTTAATCTCATATTTACGTACACAACATATGCATTACATACATTCACATCACTAACAACATAAGTATCACATACAGCAAGCGCATCCCAATAGCACATAAGCCCCCAGGCAGATGTGTGGCCCTTAGCAACGTATTCTAACAGCACATAAAATGTGTGGCCCTTAGCAACGTATGGCCCTTAGCAACGTTTGGCCCATAGAAGTCGAATCCCAATAGCACATATAATGTGTGGCCCTTAGCAAACGTGAACATATCAACAGTACATAACATATCACAGAGCAATCAACTACCACATACACTACACATAGCACATACATGCATACCATAAATATCAGAGTTAGTGTTACAGTACGCGGACGTACCTTTGTTGACGGTAAATAGTACGTCTAACAGAAATTAGTATTTCTGACGGAAAAACGGTTCGTCAGACAATGCACGTTGGACGGCGTAACGGCAGCAAACTAGGATTTCTGACGTCCTATAAGAGTAATATCACTTCCATTAGTGATTTGACACAATAACTGGCATTTTTGGTACAAATTACCATTTTGCCCCTATACCCCTAATTGGCGGAATTTCGCCAGCACTTCGTTACTCTTACAAATTTTCTTCCCGAAATTTCGCCAGAACTTCGATGCCATTTTGATTTTCGAAAATAAAGACTAAAATAGCCCTCCCATATGATACCCAATCATACTTGAAAATTTAAAGGCTATTCTAGCATTATAACACCTACTTGTGAAAGCACTACGAAGACTTCAGCTTTCGGGGACTCGATCCCTACCATGTTTCTACCTCGTCAGGCACATATTTCAATGCAATGAGGCCTAAAAACAATAGTAGGAATCTCACTCCCTACTTGCTAAATCTATCTAACAATTCTACTAACTACCGAACTAAAGACCAAAGACCGAAGGACTTACCCGTTGAAGACTTCTGCAGAATTTTCCCCAGAGCTTCTCTCTCTTCTTTCTCCCTCTAGATTCAAAAATCTCAAGAGGAAATGGTGTGAAAAACCAAAGGGAGGGTGGGGTATTTATAGAAAAGGAGGTAGGGTTTCGGCCGTCGGATCAACTTTGTGAGAATCGATCTGGACCGTCCAAAGCAACTTTTCAAAAACCCTCTTTTCCTTCTTCCCTTTCACACTTGGCCGAAATTCAGGCCCAAAAATAAAGGGTTTGGCCAATGGGAGGTGGCCATGTGTCACCTTCCAGAAGCTTTCAGACCGATTTCTCCGATCGGTACCCGATTCGTGTGATTTCGGAGAAATCTCAAAATTCTGGATTCATAACTCTGAAAACATATTCTCACTTAGTAGAAATGTCCAATTTAACCTATATTTTGATTCCATATAGGGCTCCAACAGTCCAGTTGAGTCTTTCTCGAAAACGTGTCCGAACGCGTCCGGTTTGAATGCATTTCGAAATCACCAACTTCTTCGAAAAATTCACCGATTCCAAATATGTCCATATAAATTCAAACTCATTCCTAGATATTGAGTTAGAATTTATTTTCTTCATATCCAAAAATATGCCTATCGCATTTTCCCTATTTCGTCTTATTAGGAAAATGTACTAACTACCTAATTAACTTCCGAAGAGGTCACTTGAAGGTAAAACTCACTGATCAATATTTTACCTTGACTTTGGAGTTCCCATTCCTAGACCTCTAGATAGGATCCGTTTCCTAATTTTTAAATTACTATTCATCCTTTTTAACTTTAATCGAATTTCCTTTGCTTATGCTTAAGTAATTAGCCCAATATTACTTAATTACTTAATTATCACAAGTTCATAATTTTCTTACTTAGAACACCTCATTACTTTCATACTTTTGTATTGACATTTTTGTTTTCATGTCTCCTGCATTATCTTAGCATCTACGGGGGCATTTCGGTCATTTCCTTACTTTTTGAGTATTCTTCTACAATTTCTCCAAGTTTGTAACTTAATAAATTACCTAAATTAGGGACAATATCATTCCCTATTTCAAATATATTTTTACTTGCCTCCTTTATAGCTTTCACAGGTATTTATAACCCATAATGTATTTTAGGGACCTATATGCAATTTTCAACATTTTAGGGACCTAATTGCAATTTATCTAATTTCAAGAGAAATTACCCTGACAACAAGGTAAACTCAATACAAGGTGTTCGAGACCTCATATTCACCTATTTTCAATAGGTATATTTACTCATTTATGATATTTTCCCTAAGTCAGATTTTAGGGTATTACATGTCCGAGCTTCAAGTCTAATATATATGATTTTATCTAAGTTATTAAATAAAATAATCTTTCTCAAGTATGATCTCATTCAACAAAATAGCCAAGTGGTGATCAAGCACTTGGAGGCACTATGCACAAGAAAAAAATCAACACATAAAACCTTATTAGATGCTAAAAGAGAGCAAATTCAAGGTTCAATCCATAATAAGTTCAAGATAATTCTAGGACAAAAGGTCCAGCTACTCATAATAAAAAAGGAACAAGAAACCCATAGAGTCTTCATGTCTATAGCAAAAAGTAGAAGAAGAAAGTGAAGGGAAATGAAAAAAAAAAAAAAAAACCCAATGCAAGAAGGCTTGTATCTCTTCAATATCAAGCTTCAAGATCTTCAAAATCCTGAACCCTAGAACCTCCTTTCTCCAAAATGTGTTCCCTAGCCATTTTCTAAGTTTCTAGGTCGAAGACAATGTCCAAGATTGAAGGAAATTGGTTTCCCTAGCTAGGTTATTTATCAGCAAAAATAGAAATTATGCGTTTTTTGTCTGACAACGGGCCATGGCACTCTTAAAGCCTGTTGCAGATTCTTAATTATGCAATCGACTTTTAAGAGATATTTAGAAGTGTCTGCGTTGATAATTCTTGAAGCTCGATTATTGCACATTTGTAATGAACCTTCAAAGGTTTGATTATTCCTCTAAAATATCTCATCCTTTTGGTTCTCACCCACAATTTTCTCAGGTAGGGTCATTCCGCGCCATATAGCTTAACTGCAAGCATACAAGTCACAAGTAGTACAAAAAAGTATGGTCCCATGAGGACTAAGATAAAAACAAAAGTCACAAGTAGTAGATTCAATTTGTTTTGTTTTAAGAATTCAAAGGAAATAATGCGAAAAAATGGACTTAACTTCAGGAGTATTAACGACCTAGGATTATTTGTTCCCTTCTTATTTCATGAACCTAGTTAATTCACCCTCAATTAACGATCAAAGAAGATATGCAGTTGTCTAAGATTCAAAGCTAATCGATTAAGCTCTCTCAAGTAAAAATCAACATCTATTTTCAAATAACTCATTCAATATCTTATAACAAGATGGTGAAAATAGTCTTTAATAAGTGCCAATCTTACAATGATAGTACTAGGTTAATATATAGATATCTCTTCTATTAACAAATCATCCATCTAATGTCCGAGCTTCAAGTCTAATATGATTTTATCTAAGTTATTAAGTAAAATAATCTTTCTCAAGTATGATCTCATTCAACAAAATAGCCAAGTGGTGATCAAGCACTTGGAGGCACTATGCACAAGAAAAAAAATCAACACATAAAACCTTATTAGATGCTAAAGGAGAGCAAATTCAAGGTTCAATCCATAATAAGTTCAAGATAATTCTAGGACAAAAGGTCCAGCTACTCATAATAAAAAAGGAACAAGAAACCCATAGAGCCTTCATGTCTATAGCAAAAAGTAGAAGAAGAAAGTGAAGGGAAATGAAAAAAAAAAAACCCATTGCAAGAAGGCTTGTATCTCTTCAATATCAAGCTTCAAGATCTTCAAAATCCTGAACCCTAGAACCTCCTTTCTCCAAAATGTGTTCCCTAGCCATTTTCTAAGTTTCTAGGTCGAAGACAATGTCCAAGAATGAAGGAAATTGGTTTCCCTAGCTAGGTTATTTATCAGCAAAAATAGAAATTATGCGTTTTTTGTCTGACAACGGGCCATGGCACTCTTAAAGCCTGCTGCAGATTCTTAATTATGCAATCGACTTTTAAGAGATATTTAGAAGTGTCTGCGTTGATAATTCTTGAAGCTCGATTATTGCACATTTGTAATGAACCTTCAAAGGTTTGATTATATTCCTCTAAAATATCTCATCCTTTTGGTTCTCATCCACAATTTTCTCAGGTAGGGTCATCCCGCGCGTGGTAGTAACTCGTAATTAGTCACTGATGAAAACATTACTTTATTAGTCGTTTTGCTGGACTAAATTAAAGCAACTCAATAAAGGGACAGGCGGCCTAAATAAACTTAGTATAAAATATTATCATCACCCTTTTGTTTTGTTTTAATCACACGAAACTTCACTCTATTTTAAAAATATTTTTTTTTGCTCAAAACTCTATTTTAAAAATATACACTTAGGTTCCTTAGCACCGTTACATAGATATATTTCAAAAATATTCTAAAAAAATATTTTTTAATTAAAACTTATATTAAAATAAATTTTATTTACTAATTTTCCCTTTACCCTATCAAATCTCTAATTTATTTTAATTTGAACATTTGCAAATTTCGGAAAAACAAAACGCGGCCAATCATAACTGTTAAAAGGTACAAAGTTAGTTGTTTTTGGGAAAATTGTATTTAGGTCCCGAACATGAGAAAATACGATAAAATGGTTATTTAAAATCTTAAAATTGCATTTAAGTCTTATGAGACTTTTTTGCAATAAATTTCAATTGTGAAATGCGCATGGACTTTTTAATGGACACCTTTAGACTTATCAATAGATGTCCATGGATTTGTCAGTATAGCACCTATGGACTTGTTAGTAGACGCCCCTAGACTTGTCATTGGATGCCCATGGACTTGTCAGCGGAATTTGAATTTATTACAAAAATGTTCAACTAGACTTAAATACAATTTTGAGATTTCAAGGGATCATTTTGTTGTATTTTTTTTGCCCGGGACCTAAATGCAATTTCCCTTATTTTTCCCCTTTAAATGCCCGCAAATTCAGTTTGGCATATAAACATGTTTAAAGTTTTCTCTTAAATTATTTTGTATAATCAAGAGCTTTCTTTTTTATTTTCCTTAATTTTATTTTTTTACAAATAGTTATTTGGTTAACGTTTATAAATGTTTGTAACAATAAGATGTGTTAAAAATTAAAAATATTTATGATTATGATAACAAAAATATGTGTTGATGTATTTAAAAATTATAAATTTAAATTAATTTATGCTATATGATAACAAAAATGTGTGCTTAATATGTTTTTATTCATTTAAAAAACCAAAAATAAATACATTTCAAGAAATAAGATAAAAAGTAAAATAATAAAATTTTATAATATAATCAACATTAGTAAATTTTAAAAAATATTATAATTTGAAAAATATGTATTAGATTTATATTTTGATTGTATATTTTTTCTTGGCAAACATAAATAATGTTCAAATAATTCTTTTATTAAATAGGGGTATTTTGGTCAATAATAAAATTTGAGTCAAACTTTACAGTTTACTAATGGTTGGATGGATGTAAAATGAATCTTGAAGATATAATGGAGCTTTGTGTAACATGTATTTTAATTCTAATGGAGGTTTATATGAGTTTTAAAAATAGATAACGTTAGTTCTCAAATTGGTTTTGATGATAACGGACAATTGTAAACACAAGAGAAGTTTGTCTTTGTAAGTTGAAAACTTACTGTCAAAGGCAAACTCGAGTTTTGGTTGAAAACTCAAGTTTTGGCCTGACAGTGAAATGCTCAAGTTTTTATAAAGAAAGACAAACTCGAGTTTTGTTTTAAAACTCGAGTTTTGGCCATACAGAGAGCATTCAAGATTTTCGCTAAACAAAGAAAACTCGTTACGTTTGAAAACTCGAGTCTTGACAAGACAGAGAGCAACCAAGTTTTTCAATAAAACCAAAACTCCAGTTTCCATGGGAAACTCGAGTTTAGGCTTCTCTGAGTATTTCAAGAGTTCATGAAAACTCGAGTTCAGTATTAAAACTCGAGTTTCCCTCGCCTGAGAACAATACTCATCTCTGATCTTGCATAAACTCATTCGTGAAATAAATCAAGAACTTTAACATTTTCTCATAAAAAGAGAAAACTCGAGTTTCGGTTGAAAACTCGAGTTTGGCTCTAACAGAGAAGTTTCCAAAGTTTTCAAAGAATATGAAAACTCGAGTTAAGATGTGGAAAATCGAGTTTTGACAAGGCAGAGAGCACTGTCAATTTAGAACGTTTTGAAAACTCCAGTTTTGAGATTTTGGACTAAAACATGATTTCTCGATAAAAGTCCAAAACTCGAGTTAGTCACTTAATGACTCGAGTTTTTCACTGGTCACAAGACTTGTCCAAAATGCCAAATCACGATGCTCGACACTAAGATGAGAAAACTCGAGTTCCCGTTGAAAACTCGAGTTTCGGTCTTTGATGAAAAGAGGCTGAGCATGAAAACTCGAGTTTGGATAAACTAACTCGAGTTTCCATCGCGAAATTTGAATTTTGCAAAGAATAATTTTGCAAAACCTTCATGTTTAATCTCAATACTTTATATCTTCATTCATTACTACTCCTAACAATGTTTAATCAGTTTGTTAGTAAGTTTCAGATGATTTAGACAGGTTAAATGAAGATTTGAGCAAAAGCAAAAAGCAAGTCAGAACATTAAATGCAAAACCCAGAAAAGTTGCATATTTCTGGTTAATCCGCCTGCCACTACAAAAAAAACGACAATTAGTAGCGGTTAAAATGACCTATTTGTAACGGTTTTTGACGTGACAAACGCCATTTGTAGCGGTTAGAGGAACCGCGACAAAAACGCCTGTGGCAAGCCGATTTGTAACGGTTAAAAACCGATACTACATACATATAAACCGCTACTATATCTCATTGCGGTTATGATAAACCGCTACAAAATATTGAAAAAAAATGGCGCCCAAATTTTGTAACGGTTGTAAAACCGCTACAAATATTTAATCTGAATTTAAATTAAAATTTGTAGCGGTTGTTGTAGCGGTTTTACAACCGCTACAAAATATTGAAAAATTGAAAAAAATCATAATTTGTGTCCATTGTTACAATATTATATTGAATATTTTTATTATTTAAGTGACAAATTAAATGATAATAGTTAATATTTAAAAACTGATTAACTTAAGTTAGATAAGTATAAATATTATGTAGGTATAATATTGAGAATATGTAGATAATAAGGATTTATTGTGTTGTCCACCTCTCGAGCAAAAAATTATGTTGTGCATTAGATGATATTTGATTATATAAAGAAAGTTGATGATGATAAAAGGAATATTGAGGAAATATACTTAAAGTTCGGATAAGGAAAAAAAATAGTATCAGTATTATAAGAAGTAAAAAAATAAAACATTGAAATCAAAGATTTTAGAAGGAGTGGGAAGAAATGAGAGAAAACGAGAGAGAAGTGAGTGGGAAGAAATGAATGAGTGTGTGAGATGAGGTGTGGTGGGGATATTTATAGGGATATACGTAACATTTGTAGCGGTTGATGTAACGGATTCTGTAGCGGTTTAATGTTTTGTAGCGGTTAAAAACCGCTACAAAAATTCATTAGTATTTTAAAAATATATATAATTTTCAAATTTTGTAGCGGTTACACTAACAACCGCTACAAATGAATGAACGTTAGCGGGATTTGAAATATTCAAATTTCAATGTTACACACTTTGTAGCGGTTGATGTAACAGCTTTTGTAGCGGTTCACATTTGTAGCGGTTTTTTGCGTTTTGTAACGGTTTCAAAACCTCTACAAAATTCATTGGTATTTTTTTTTATAAAAATCAAAATATCACATTTTGTAGCGGTTATACTAACAACCGCTACAAATATGAACATAGTTTTTTTAAAAAAATAAATTGGGCGGGATTCGAAATATTCAAATTTCAATATTACACACTTTGTAGCGGTTGATGTAACAGTATTTGTAGCGGTTCACATTTGTAGCGGTTTTTTTTGCATTTTATAACGGTTTCAAAACCGCCACTAATGGCGTGCCATAAGGCGCCAAACTGGCGCCATATTTGTGACGGTTTTTATAAATAAACCGTTACAAAATAACCGCTACAAATTTGGCGCCAACTTCGCGCCATATTTTGTAGCGGTTAGTTTATGATAACCGCTACAAATGTCGTTACGAACCAGCGCGCCACTTGGCGCGAGTCATACCGCTACAAATTTGTAGCGGTTTCGGTATAAACCGCTACAAATTCGCATATTTGTAGCGGTTTATTTTGACCGCTACAAATTAACCGCCACAAAGTGGCACTTTTTTTGTAGTGTGCACACGTTTGGAAAAGCAGAAAGGATGATTTCCACTTCCAGCATTAAGTACTCCAACGGATTAATTCGCAGAGAGTCAACTCTGAACATCTATACAGCTGGATTAAGTGAAGATTAGAGAGAAAAGAAGGCCAAAGCTTAATGTAATCAGCTCCCAACACCTCCAACGGTTATAATTGGGATTTCAACGGTCAATTAATGATCTCTACCTATAAATAGAGATGCATTCAATTCTACCAAACAAGACAACAGAACTAAAAACGAAAATCATCCAAGAGTCATTTATTCTTTGAGGGGACTGGATGTAGGTCAAGTTGTTGGACCGAACCAGGATAAATTCTTGAGTCTTGCTTCCCTTCTCTAAACTCTGTCTTACCTTCATTTCCAACCCGATAAACAGAGCATATCGAAAAGTTTTTAAGAATCCCCAATTCACCCCTCTCTTGGTGATTCAAGCTCCATTTACATTTGGTATCAGAGCCTGGTCTTCTCATAAGAGCTTAACATCTCGAGATGGATCACCATGAACGGAATTCTGTCGGATGGAGCTTCGATCAATAGACCTCCAGGCTTCAGTGGAGAACATTACTCCTTCTGGAAGGTCAAATTCAAATTCTTCGTAATGGCTAGTGAATATGGTCTTTAGAGAGTATTCGGAAGAGGCAACTATGAGCCATCCTCAGTCCAAGATGGCGTCCGGACTCCCAAGCTTGAAGAAGAATATGATGACAATGACCGAAGGAATGTCACTCTCAACAGCAAAGCTGTTCTCATGCTGCAAAGTGCTCTTAGCCAACAAGAGTACTTCCGAATCTGCAATTTGCCATCAGCAAAAGCTATGTGGGATGCTCTGGAGATAGCGCATGAAGGAACCACCGGAGTTAAGGAGAATTGAGTTAACACTCTAATGATTGAATATGATCTCCTTCAAATGAAGAATGGAGAATCCATCGTTGACTTCCAGCTGAGGTTCACTCATCTTATAAATCAACTTGCTGCTTTAGGCAAGACATATGAGCAACCAGCTCAAGTGAGAAAGATTCTAAACATTCTTAGCAAAGAATGGGAAGCCAAGGTTACTGCCATTGAAGAATCTCGTGGAGAATCAATGAGCTCCGTCACAACATTGTTTGGCAGTCTATCTGAGTACGAAGGAAAACTCAAATTCAAAAAGGGACTTGCTGAAACAAATAGCAAAAAGGGCATTGCTCTCAAAACTGCAAGCGAAGCCAAGGATTCCGAAGAAGAAGAAGAAGAAGGAGATGACGAAGATGGAGAGCTGGGCATGATGGTCCGAAGATTCAAAAGGTTTTATAAGAAGGACCAAGTATACAAGAGATTCAATAAGGGCAGCTCCAGCATTGAGACAAAGAAGCCAATCATCTGCTATGAATGCGAGAAGCCCGGCCACATCAAGTCAGAATGCCCTCAGCTGAAGAACAAGGACAAAGGCAAGAAGAAGTTCAACAAATTCAAAAAGAAAGCCTATGTCTCAGCTATATGGGGAGATAGCTCATCCGATGAAGATGAAGCTGATGAAGAGGAAGAGAAAGAAAATATTTGCTTAGTTGCTGAAGTAGAAGAGCAACATGAAGAGAACAATGAGGTATATGATTCCAAACTGTCATATGATAAATTATTTGCTGAATATACCATTGTTCAATATGAGTTTGAAAAACTTGCTGAGAAATATATTGTTTTGAAAAGAAAAAATATTACTCTTGAACAGCAAGTCGAAAATCTTTCTTCTCCTAAAAACATGATCTTTGTGAAAGCGTTGAGAAAAAGAATTCTTATCTTACTAAAACTCTTGAGAAATTCACTAAAGGTAGTGAGATGTTAAATGTAATTTTAAAAGCACAAAGATTTACAAACGATCGTTCAGGATTAGGATATAATCCCATCTTTGATAAAAGGAAAGGAAAGAAGAAGAGTGGTGGAAAATCATATTTAAATTATTTTCAAAAAACTGTTCACTCTTCAAATCCATTTGCTCATTGCAATTATTGTAATAAAAAAGGTCATCCGACCTCATAATGTTTTCATAAGAAAAATCGTAAAGATAAACCTGTTGGCAATTATCAGTGGGTGCCGAAAGGAACTTATGTTCCCAAGGCTCGAACTAACCAAAAAGGACCCAAGAAAAGATGGGTACCTAAGACTTGATCCCCTCTGATTTGCAGGTATGTCTAAGAGCATCAAAATCTAACAAATGGTACATCGATAGTGGATGCTCAAGACACATGACAGGAGACCAATCCAAATTCGCCTCAATCAAGCACAAGGATGGTGGCAAAGTAACTTTTGGAGGGAATCAATCTGGAAAGATTGCTGGAATCGGTGAAGTTGGGAACAACGATGGACCACAGATTAAAGATGTATACCTTGTGGAAGATCTTTGCCACAACCTCCTCAGTGTAAGCCAAAGCACCGATAAAGGTAACATAGTTATCTTTGATTCTGAGGAATCCTTGATTGTAAGGGGGAGTAAGTTCTAGAGAGATAATTACTCTTGAGTGCTGAGTTTGTAATCAAGTGATATAGTGAGAAATCCCAGAGAGTCTGGGGACTGGATGTAGGTCAAGTTGTTGGACCGAACCAGGATAAATTCTTGAGTCTTGCTTCCCTTCTCTAAACTCTGTCTTACCGTCATTTCCTACCCGATAAACAGAGCATACCGAAAAGTTTTTAAGAATCCCCAATTCACCCCCCTCTTGGTGATTCAAGCTCCATTTACAGATAAGATTCGATAGGTTCATGTAATTAAGATAAGACGGATGGGTGGACGGAGTATTTTACTCATAATTTGTTGACCTTGCTCTTAAAACAACCCAAACTAGACAGAGTACAGAACAATAGTTTTCTCTTGTGGTTGCCATTCATTTGATTTTTTTTTTCGGAATGGAAAAGGAATTCATTAACAATGATCAGTGACTATACAGAAAGGGGTAATTAGCAATTACATAAGAAGACTAAATCTAGCAAAACAACTCTGTGTGTGGACAGCTAAGGATTTGACCTGGGCCGTGATTCCTTCAGATGTGAATCTTTCATTAGTGAATATTCTCCTATTTCGGGCATCCCATAACTTCCAACAAGTTATACAAATGTCCACTTTCCATGAGATGTCTAATGAAGTGGATGTGATGACTAGGCACAGCCATCTTTGGGTATCCGTCTTAAAAAAATCAGTAACAAGATCTGAAGGCGGTATTCTCTTCCATACTGAAGAAGCCAATGTGAATTCCTTGAACACCTGATTGATACTCTCAGATCCTCCTTGGCAGAGAGAGCAACTGCTATCTGAGGAAAGTTTCCGTTTGCAACGTTCCTCATTAGTTAACAATTTACCTTTCAGAAGCAACCAAGTGAAGGTTCGGACACTCTGAGCCATAGGGAGCTTCCACATCTTGGACCACATGGGGTCATAGTCATTCCAGTGTAAGGAATCCAATGCTATATAAGCAAATTTGGTGGAGAAATCACCAAAGTTAGTTTGGTCCCACAAGCAGGTACGGGTGGGGGATTTTCCTAGATATCTATGGAGGAAATATCCTTAAGTACATCAGGTGGTAATAGGTGCTGAAAAAGGTTCCATTTCCAAGAGCCATCTTCATTATCATAATTAGCAACAGTCTTTTGAAGGTCCTAATCAAGGATGGGAGAGTAAGACAAGCTTTTTAGAGGACCATAGCTTCTTACCCAGAAATCAGTCCAGAAGAAAACCTGTTGACCATTACCAGGTTTCCATTTATAATATGAATGTATGTTTCATCACACAGTTTAAGCAAGTTCCACCATAGGGGGGACATTTGTGTTTTCTGAGTCACTTCTCCAGAACTAAGAGCTTTGTACTTTTGTTGTAGCACCCGAACCCAAAGTGAGTTGGGTTGTGAGTGAAATTTGAAAATCAATTTCATCAAGAACGCCTTGTTTTGGGTCTCAAGCTTCAACATGCCACAACCACCATGTTTAATCGGCTGGCAAAGATCTTTCCAGTTAACTAAACTAATCCCACGACGTTCTCTTGAGTAGCCCCAAATGAACTTTCAAATGATTTGTTCAACCTTTCCTATACATGAAGAAGGGAGAGCGGTGCTTTGCATGGTGTTAAGGGGGATGGATGATAAAACTGACTTGGCAAGGGTAATACGTCTAGCCAGGGAAAGGCACTTGCATTTCCATCCAGCTAACTTAGATTGGACCCTTTCAACTATGTATCCATAGGTACAGGAGGAAGCTCTCCCAGTCAAGAGTGGGACACCTAGATACTTCCCAAGGGAGGAGGTTCATTGGTAATCCATCCTGTCACAAATTGGCTTGCAGGAATAAGGGTCCATATTCTTTGAGAAGTAGATTTTTGTCTTTGGTAGACTAATATTGTGTCTAGAGGAGGAGCAGAATTCTTGCAGGATGTCATTGATCAAATCAGCCTACCGCAATGTTGCATGTCCAAAGAGAATTAAATCATCAGTGAAGAATAGATGGGAAAGATGCACACCTTGCTGACCCACCTTGATCGTCTTCCAGCTCCTTATTCTAACTTTAGCTTCGATAAGATGAGACAACCATTCCATGCATAGTATAAATATGTATGGAGACAGGGGATCACCCTGTCTCACACCATGTTCAAGGGTGAAGGTATTTGTTGGCTTCCCATTCCATAAGACTTGCATTGAAGAGGTGGTAATGCAAGTCATTATTACTCTGATTATAGCAGTTGGAAGGCCAAAATCAATCAGAGTATCTTCAATAAAGGCCTTTTGTAAGTCAACTTTGATGGCCATCCAACCTGATTTCCCTTTTTCCCCCTCATAGAGTGAATAACTTCCTAGGTAATGACAATTTTATCTATAATACTTCATCCCTGAATAAAGCTAGATTGGTATTGACCAATTAAAGTTGGCATAATTGGCCTCAAACAATTAGCTATAGTGCTGGATAGGATTTTGTATAACATAGAGCAAAGACTAATAGGGCGAAACTCACTGATGAAACTGGGATGACTGACTTTAGGAATTAAAGCCAACAAAGTTTGATTTAAGGTCAAGTTGAAAGAGTTACCTGACCAAAGGCTCTGGATATGTTCAATGATGCTGGGACCTATTATATTCGACTAGGATTGGTAAATAAGGGCATGAATACCATCTTTGCCAGGCGCTTTTAGGGGTTTCATTTCGAAAAGAGCTTGTTTGACCTCTTCTAAAGACACTCCTTTCTCCAACGACATCAATTGGTCCACATATAGGCAGGGAAACACACCTTGAGCCGATATGAGAGAGAAAACTGGATCTTCCAAAGTGTAAATTTCCTAAAAGGAAAGCTTTGCATGCTTTACTAGACTTTCTGTTCATCCTTCAGCCATACCTCTTCCTGGTTTTTGAGCTGGGAGATGGAATTTCTTTTCCTGTGAATTAAAGCCTTCGTTTGGTAATCATGGGTATTTGGATCACCTAGACAAAGCCAATATAAGGAGGATTTCTGAATCCACAAAAGTTCTTCTTGCAAAAACACTTCCTCTAATTCCTCTCTCAGAGACAAATCTAGGTTGGACAGAAATTCAGAGAAGGCATAAGCTGGATCTTCTAGTTTGGTTTGAATACCTCTGATGTGATTGAAGAGATGACGTTTACGCCTGCCAATAGGTCCAAAAGTATCAGAATTCCATCTCTGTACCTCGACGATGAAATGATCAATACAGGCCACTAAGCTTTCCCTTTCGCTCCATATACATTGAATGAGCTAGGAGAAATTAGGGTGGGTCAGCCACGAGGCTAGAAACTGAAATGGCCTATTAGTTGAGTATGACTGCAAATGATGGCCCAATTTGAATAGGATAGGCCTATGGTTAGATAGCAGTTTGGGTAAGTAATTGACTTCAAAGTCTTGAAATTTTTGGAGCTACTCAACATTACAGATAGCACGGTCAAGACGCCAGGTAAATCTTGGGCCCTTAGAGCCCATGTCGATGAGCCCATTGGCATGAATGAAGCTACTGAAAGACCTACAGCCACAAGCTCTATGAACCGCCCCTCCTCTTCTTTCATCTTGATTAAGAATTGCATTGAAGTTACCAGCTAAAAGCCAAGGGGAAGAGAGAGTGCTAGCTATAATCTCAAGGTCTCGCTAGAGGAATTCCTTGTATTGCCTTTGGGGACTGCCATATACCGCTGAAAAAAGGAAATTAGAGCCTTGATTAATCTAGGTTACTTCCATATGGATAAATTGAACATGATTTTCTAGGATTTTAATTGACACTTTGGGTAACCAAAGTATCCAAATGCCTCTAGAAAAGCCAGATGCTTCAACCCTGTGAGAGAATTGGAAACCCAATATCCTATTGACTTTATCATCTTTTGATCCGGAGATTCTTGGTTCTAAAATTACAAATATATCTGGCCTATAATTAAACGCCAAAGATTTAAAAATTGAAGGGAATTTTTTTTATCACAAGCCCCTTGACAATTCCAAGTTATTATGGACATAAATAATATTTTCAAATAGGGAGGGAGGGATTAACAGATTCACTGGCTCAGTAACTTCCATAGTTATGGACTTCTCTGGCAATTTCTTTCATATAGCGAACTGAAGGCCCAACAACATTAGGATTAGGCTTGGCCCCCATGTTGTGAAGAGTGACTCCAGAGGCCAATTTAAATCCCCTGCTATTAGAGGTAGGGTCGTTCCCTGAGGTGGGCTAGCGGTATCCATTGGGCTTAGCATTTGATTCCTGATTACGTTGGGGGAGTTTATGGTCTGTTATTGTGATGCTTGAGTTGTGGTCCTATTGAGGGACGTTGTGGTTTGCCATGCAATGTAGTGCGGCAAATTGAAGAGACAATCCTGATTTTTTGTTAGTGGTACAGGTGCCTTCGGGTGATTTCCTGCAAGAGTTCTTGGTTGGCTATTTGTTTGCTTTCCCTTCTTCTTATGGTTATTACCATCAACCTTTTTATAAAGAGTGTCTGTAACCTGAGCCTGTATCCCCTGTTTGTCGTCTTCCAATTGGTTCACGTCATTGAGGACCTCGTACCTCGAGGTTGAGGTTGTAATACCTCTTTCTTCCGCTGCAAAACGTTTGGCCACCTTCTCTGGAGCATGACGTGGACGTCGTTGTACTAGCATCCAATCCCCAAATTCTATTGAGTCATGCGCCGATAGAGCAGGTTTTGGCACCGGAATTTCCTGTGCATTGGAACAGGGGGCATCTGAGGTTGTTCCGGCATGAGAAGGGATTTTTTCCGGGCATGTTTCTTGTGCATGACCATATCTCCCACAATTGAAACATATGACTGGCAACCCTTCATATTCGGCAAAAATGATCTCACCATCAACTTGGATCTTAGAAATGAGAGGCTTCATTAGATCATTACGAACTGCCAACCTAGCAAACTTTCCTTGTTCACTTGAGTCTGTATTATAGTCTACCTTAATGACCTCTCCAAAAACACTCCTAATGGATCGAATGATACTTTTGTGATAATAACACGATGGAAGTTTGTGTAGACGAATCCAGCCGACAACTTGGTTAATAACGTGTTCATGAGTTTTAAAAGAAGGAGTCCAAGATTGGACTAAAAGGTAATGGCTGAAGATTACCCAAGGACCACTGAACAGGGTAGTCTGATAGTCTAAATCTTCTTTAAACCTCACCAGGAAATAGTTATCATCTAGGTCAATTGTTTGATTGGGCTAGATGGTTTCTAGATGCTTTGAAGCTTCAACCGAAGTTGACGGTACCCGATCCTCCTTCCCAACAATTTGACAACCACCGCTAGCCCTTTTTTTTGGTTCAAGGTCTCTAGAACATGAGAAGCAAAGTCCATAGTTGGAATATTGCCAACTAGTCCAATGGAGTCATCACCCTATTGTAGGACAAGGTCTTCTTCTTCATCTGTAGTTCTTGAATCCGAGTTGTTCAGTAATTTATCCTTAAACGACAGCATTTTCGGATCAGGTACAATAGGATTATCACACATAGGAGTATCCTCTCTAGGAAGAGGGGAGGCAAGCATTGGGCTCTTCGGAACACATTCCTGGAAATTTGAAGCGGAGGTAACAGGATTGATAGAAGGGGAATCCAGGGGATCAGACGAATCCATTATGACAGCTTCCTCCAATTTAGCACGTTTGGTGGAGTAGTCATCGCTAGGATGGGGAGGGGGGTCATCTTCCAGCGAGTAATCGAATGAAACAGTATGCTACATGGTGGCTGAGAGAAAGGAAGGTTAGAAAGAATGGAGAGCTTCTCACACTAACCCATCCCACACGTTCTTTCATTTTTTTTGAATAAGATTTATCCCATTCATTTGAATTTAATATATGATGTTCATATATACACTGACCAAGTCAATGTGTCACCCATGTGTACTCGAATGGGAAAAGAAACATTGTAGCAACTTTTAATAAAAATTGTACCTAATTGAAGCAGTTTGGAAAAGATTTACCAAACTAATGCAGTCAAATATGTTGACTGACAGGACGCTACTAGTGGCGTCAGGAAGTCTGACGCCACTGGGAAGTGGTGTCGGATTGTCTCAGCCACTGGTGGCGTGAATTATATTAATTCACGCCACTCTAATGGCATGATTTCCAAAAAAAATTATAATTATATTTAAAATTATAAATAATAAAAAGAGTAAATTATAATTTTAATTAATAATTAAGGGAATTAAAATATCTAACATTTATTATAAACCTTAGGAACAAGACTAATTAGTAAATTAATTAATTAGTGAATTTATTATAAACCTTAAGATAGATGACTAATTATTTAATATTTTGTACATTAACAATTTGATATATAATGTACCCTAATGGCCCGTTTGGATAGGCTTTTTTGATAAAAAAAACACTTTTTTAATGCAAAAATAAATGATTTTTAATTAATTTATGTGTGTAGATGATATTTTTTTAAAAAAAGTAAAAGTCACAAAAAAAACCAAAATACTGTTTTTTCTAAAAGCTCCAATTTGGAGCTTAAAAAAAACACTACAAAAAAAACACTTTTTTTAAAAGCTCATCCAAACGGGTAAGATAGATAAAATAAGCTTAAATAGAGAATAATAATTAGTCAAATAATTAATTCACTAATTAATTAGTTAGAAAATAATTAATTAGTGACATAATAATGTATTGTGTTATTGTAAATTTTTATTAGTCAAATGTATTGTGCAATTAATTGCGGGCATGTGGATCATCCATTTTAGGGTACTTTATATTAGTGAAACAATTATTGTATTGTGTTAGAAAATTATTGTTTCATCCATTTTGAGATAATTAATTAGTGAATTAATTATTTTACTAATTATTATTATCTATTTAAGATTATCTTATCTATCTTAGGGTACTTTATATATCAAATTGTTAATGTACAAAATATTAAATATTTAGTCATCTATCTTAAGGTTTATAATAAATTCACTAATTAATTAATTTACTAATTAGTTTTTTTCCTAAGGTTTATAATAAATTTTAGATATTTTAATTCCCTTAATTATTAATTAAAATCATTATTTACTCTTTTTAGTATTTATAATTAATTAGAATATTATTCATTTTTTTTTAAATCACGCCACTAGAGTGGCGTGAATTAATATGATTCACGCACGCCACCAGTGGTGTGATACTTTATCACGCCACTAGTGGCGTGAGAGAGTCCAACGCCACTACCCAGTCCTGATGCCACTAGTGGCATCCTGTCAGTCCATGTATTTGACTGCATTAGTTTGGTAAATCTTTTCCAAACTGCTTCAATTAGGTATAATTTTTATTAAAAGTTGCTACAATGGTGCTTTTCCCATACTCGAATGCCTTCAAGTTGCTCTTGTATGTTTCAAATATTAGTTGGGCAAAAAACAAATCTTTCAGCTCAAGAAACATGATTGTTGTAGGTACTGTTGTACATCTAAAACTAAGAAAATATATGGGAAAATATCAGTGAGGGCCCAAGGAAGAGAAAAAATATAAAAAATGTCCTTAGGGACTTTTTTTATATTAATTATAGAATTATAATATCAAAAAAGTCCTATTGTCAAAATGACTTTTCATGTTATTCAAATGGCTTTTCCTGTTTTTCAAATTTCCCGATGAAAATATTGGTGTCAAAATGGCTTTTCCTGTTGCCAAAAATTTTCCAGGTTTCTAAAATTCTACACGCCAAAGGAAAAACTTGGAAAAATTTTGACAACAGGAAAAACTATTTTGATAACATGAAAAGCCATTTTGACATACTATTGATTTTCAGGTACCTTAGCTTCAGGTATGAGTGATTCTCATACTCCTGAACTCGAATCCTTTGACCCTAAGATAGAAAGAACTTTCAGACAAAGAAGAAGAAAGCAGAAAAGAAGAGGATTTGTTACTGCATTAGAATACATGGCAGCACAAGCTAGCAATGAAAATCCAAATGGCAATGATATACACATTCCAGTAGGGGGAGCTGATGATGACTTAGACAGGAAAATTATGGCATATGGGATTCCTAACCTAGATGGATTGAACTCTGGAATTGCTCCACCAGAAATAGCTTCACCTCAATTCGAGCTAAAACCTGTTATGTTCTAGATGCTACAGATAGTGGGAAAGTTTAGTGGAATATCAATTGAAGATCCATATCTTCATCTGTGAGTTTTTATGGAAGTCAGTGACTCTTTTAAGCTTCCAAGAGTCCCAACAAATGTTTTGAGGATTAAATTGTTCCCATTTTCAGTTCAAGATAAAGTAAGAGCTTGGTTGAACTATTTGCCTGCAAATTCAGTGACCTCTTCGACAGGTTTGGGCAATGTTTTTGATGAAATTCTTTCCTCCAACCAAGAGTGCCAAGCCAAAGAATGATATTGCTGGTTTTCAACAGCGAGATGGAGAATCTACATATGAGGCTTGGGAAAGATTTAAAGAGTTGTTGCAAAAATGTCCACAACATGGAATCAAGCATTGGATTCAGATGGAGACTTTCTACAATGAGTTCAATGCTCAAACAAGGTAGATAGTTGATGCTTCAGCTAATAGAGCTCTTTTGACAAAATCCTACAATGAAGCCTATGATATTCTAGAAATGATGGCCAATAATAACTATTAGTGGCCAACGAAAAAGATTATCATCAACCAGGAGAGTAGCTAGAGTGCATCAATTGGATGCAATGACTGACTACACAAGTGTCCTCACTCACCAGTCTAATTAAATCCATAAATCTGGTTTCTAGATCACAACCTCTGTAAGCTACATCAGTATCCTGCACATACTATGTAGGGGAGCATATCTTTGCTAATTGCACAGCCACCCTAGAATTTACAAATTATGTGGTTAATTACAGATAGGAGCAACAACAATCCCTGTTCAAATACATATAACCCAGGATGGAGACAACATCCAAGCTTTTATTAGAATCAACAAGGACAACAAGTTGGTACCTCTTTACAGCCAAACAAACCTCAACACCTACAGGGATTCAATCAACAAGCAAAACAACTAAATATAGAGCCACCCCCTCAATCCTCTATTGAAATCCTACTTAAGGAGTACATGGCCACAAATGATGTTATAATTTAGAGTCAGCAATTTTCTTTGAGAAATATCCGATCAAGTTGGGCAGCTAGCCACAACTTTGAATAACAGGCCATCAGGCTCTTTACCTAGTGATATTGAAGTCCCTAGAAATGAAGGAAAAGAGCATATCAAAGCTATAGAATTGAGGAATGGGAGGATAGTTGCAAGCAGCATAAAAGGCAAAGGTGTGGTCATCGCCGACACCTGAGAAGGTGGAGAAGCACAAATAGCTTTATTTGTTGTTCTTCTATATAATTTTTTCTCTTATATTTAGGCTTTGGGTTAGCCTTATGTGGCTACTTTTTGTGTGTGTGTGTATACCTATAAACACATAGTAGTGGAATCAGCGTTATTATTTTGCTTAGTTATCGATGTATTGATGGGAAAATGCATGAATCAAGCCCACAACTCAACGACCAATAGATTAAATGTGATATCAAAAAGTAACTCTGATACAATCAAGTCTAGTTTAAGGAATGCTGAGTTTTTAATGAAGAGTTTGAACCAATTATAATTTTTTTAGAAAGTTTTAAATTTTTCAGAAAAGAAAATTTATTTTACATGATCAAATCCTGTGTATGGATTAAGTTTTCCTACTATTTACGAAAGTATTTACTCCCCAAGACCAAACCTGGCTTAGGGGTTTGAAATCATTATTAAGTAACTCATCTGACTTTGTATAAAAGTAAGGAGTTAGATAAAAGGATTTTTAAAGCCCTATATTTCATGGTTTATTTTGAAAAACCATAAAATATATAGGTTTCACAATGTTTTAATAAAACAATCATCATATATTGATAGTATATATTTAACAAGGGTTAAGGTGCAGATTGACCTACACAGTTTTACTCTAGGAGCGCCTAACACAAAAAAGTTTTAAGTAGACCTAAAATACCAAAAAACTTATAAAAATGTAAAGTTAGCAAAACGCCGTTAAAAAAACCCCGTTAAAATGTAAACTTTTAAGGGTTAAGGTGCAAATTGGCTAACAAAATTTTACTCCAGGAGCGCCTAGCACAAAAAAGTTCTTAAAGAGTGAATGTAACAAAAAAAATGATAAATGTAACGAGTAGATTTCATTTTGAGTAAGGGTAGTAAGTTTTTGAACGTGCTTGGGCAAGTCCATATGTAATCCACCCAAAATCTGACTGTTGCAAATCCTTTCCTGGACTCCCTAACAATGTGCATTGGGGTTAGAAAGAGTGAATAATGCAACAAAAATATCACAAATGTAATGAGTAGATTTCATTTTGAGTAAGGGTAATATTTTTCAAACTTGCCCGAGAAAGTCCATGTGTAATCCACCTAAAATCCAACTGTTGCAAATCCTTGCCCAGACCCCCCAACCATGTGCATTGGGGATAGAAAGAGTGAATGCAACAAAAAAAAAAATCACAAATGTAACGAGCAGATTTCATTTTGAGTAAGAGTGGTAATTTTTCGAACTTGCCCAGGCAAGTCCATGTATAATCCACTCAAAACCCGATTGTTGCAAATCTTTGCCCAGACCTTCCAACCATGTGCATTAGGCTTAGAAAGAGTGAATGCAACAAAAAAAATCACAAATGTAACGAATAGATATTTTAGGTCCATTTACAACTTTTTTGTGCTGGGTACTCCCGGAGTAAAACTTTGTTGGGCAATTTGCGCCTTAACCCTTAGAAGTTTACATTTTAATGGACATTTTTTTTCTTAAAGGTGTTTTGCTAACTTTATATTTTAAAAGTATTTTGGTATTTTAGGTCCACTTAAAACTTTTTTGTTCTAGGCGTTTATAGAGTAAAACTTTGTTGGCCAATCTGCACCTTAACCCATTTAACAATGTTCTATATAAAACCGTCAAGTAAACGATACCATCTTTATTTTTATTTAAAAAAAAACAAACTTATATATCACAGTGGTTATATAAAACCATCAAATATTGTCTTATATAGTTAACGGTTGTTTTAAATAACTGTTATCTATAATTCATTCCCTTAACTTTGCCTCTATATATTTCACAGTTTCATAAAAACCGATAAGTATGGAGCATCTACTATGCACAAATTTATGGTAGTGTTATCATTTCTAGCAAATAAATTACAATTGCAATATAAAACCCGTTATGCATGTCCATACTATATATAATGGTTTTTGTGAAAGCACCATTATGTATATTATAGAGTGTATTACAGTTGTTTAAATAAAGTTGTTAGCATTACTATAAATATATAACTTTTTTGTTTTTAAATAACCTTTATTTATGTTACTACATATATAGCAGTGGTTAAAGTGTGATCGCTATTTATTATGTAAGCATTACCATATATTATGATGGTTGTTTACGTGTGCTTGTTATTTATTATCACTACGATGCGTATATTATAGCCTCACCAAGCTTCAATACATAATGGATATTATATTAGAACCGTTATAATAGCTCCATAATAAATAATGGTTCATAATTGTGATGTATCTACATCGAGTATATAATGCTCGTATATGACCGTTTAGAACTGTGATTTATGGTCGATAATAACCATCATAGATCGTGTAGTAATGATATAGACAAGAAACATAGTTGGTAGTGTGTATATATATAATATTGATATTGTTGAATGCTCATAGGAATACAGAGCTAAAAGCATACAGAAATGCAAATGATAGAGAAAGGTACATAAGATTCTCTTAAAGTATGCTTGGTTTGAAGGGAGGGGATGAGAGGGAAAGGAAAATGATCCCTTTCCCTCATTTAGTTTAAAATTTTGGAGGGGAGGGGTGGGAGTCAAAATCTTAAATCACCCTCCCCTTCCCCTCTTAAAAAAAAAGGGATCTTTTTCACCTTCCCTTCCTTCTACAAACCAAACAAGTAACATATCCTCTCTTCCCCTCAAACCAAACACACCCTTAGACTGTGTTTGGTTTGAGGGGAACTTCCCTCCTTGGTGTGAAAAGTCAGTTATGACCATGATATGAAATGTTTGTGTGGAAAACAAAGCGAATTTATGGTCATATCTGACTTTTTACACTAAGGAGGGAAGCTCCCCTCCCTCCTCTACCTTCAAATAAAACACAACCTTAGAGGGAAGAAGGTCTTACTAAAGTAATGCAATCGTCATCCATATCATGTAGCTTCCAGGTTTTGCTTTTAATCCTCAGACTCTTTCTTGGAGATTTAGGCCCGTCAACCATCATTGGGCCTGTATCATCCCAAGCTAAGACTAACTATTATAGATCTCAAGCTAAGACCTCCCGGTTCAACTGGCAAAGGGATCAGACACTCTCACCAAAGGGAGGGGTTCAATCCTGGAGTCGGTGAAGGCGTTGGGGGAGGCATCTTAGCTCCTAAGTGCCTAAGTAAACGCTTGAAGGTAATAAACGGCTCGTCCTGTCCAACATTGACAGCACCTAGGAGGAAGGGAGATTTCGTTCTGCCCTTGGATTGTGGATGAGCCTAACCCCTTTTCTAAAATTTATATTAAAAAAAAAACAAAACAAAGATCTCAAGCTAAGAATAACAAATAAAAGAAGAAAAGAAACGTTGATGAAGAAAAGTCATGGTCATCCCGTGATATATAGTCACTCCAATGGTACAACATTAAAGCATTTGACGAAAACATTTCCTTGACTTGGAAATTGTTTTCAAGAACGAAAGCAATGCACCTAAGTAAAGAAGTGATTGAGTCAAGCCAAACCAAACTAGAAGTTTAAGTGGTAATAAAAAGTTATCATTTTTCATTAAGTTTGTTATATGGTCTTCAATTACTTCTCTAATCCTTAGTGCAAGACATTTTTATTTAATTTGGGGAGATTATAGGAAGAAACTAAATAAATTATTTAATTATAACATATGTAATATGATCTCTCTAAAATATTTGTGAGTAACATTAGATTATAAAGCAGTTTATAAGTTTAGCAACTTAATTTGATGAAGAAAAATAATAAATATAAGAGATAAAATGGAAAAAAAGTCTTAAATTTAAGAAAAAACTGTAATTTAAAACTAGGTGCTATATTTAAGACCAAAGTGTCATTTTTCTAAGAAAATGAAAAATTTTACAAAATGGCCTCAAGGGTGATAAATTTGATAATGGACCAATTCTTAAAGGTAATTGCGCATTCTATTTCTCATATATGTAATCAAGTTTTAAGAGATATTTACAAAACTGCGTTGATTTTTCTTGAAGCTCGATTGCACATTTGTAATAAAACTTCAAAGCTTTGATCATTCCTCTAAAATATCTCATCCTTTTGTTCCTCATCCACACAATTTTCTCAAGTAGGGTCATCCAGTACGTGATAGCAAATCCTAATTAATTATTCGTTGATGAAAACATTACTTTATAAGTCGTTTTCCCCCCCTTATGGTTGCCATTTGATTGAATTTAATGCAATATATGATGTTCATACATTGACCAAGTCAATGTTTTACCCCTACATACATACTCAAATGCTTTCCAGTTGCTACCCCAATGAGCTTCCTTTATGTCCAGATATTAGTTTGAAAAGGAAAAAAAAAAATCAGCTCAAGAAACTTCATGATTGTTGTGCCATTGTACATCTTAAAGTAAGAAAATATATATTAAAATATATCAATTTTAAAAAAATATTAAATAATTGGAATATAATTTTTTTTTTTTTACTCAATGTCGTAACTTAAATATTTTCTTCCTTGAATATATTAGAACGAGTTTAAATTTAAATAATTTTCAAAGAAATATCTTTGATACTCCCTCTAGTCTTTTTATAAGAGTTTGAAATTTAAATTTCTTAATCATTTTTATAAGATCCTATTTGGGGTTCTCAGAGAATTTAATATGATTTATCGTTTTTGCCCTTAATTAATTTTATTCTTTCCTCATCTTTTTTTCATATTACAATTACTACTCTATTTACACACACACACACAGATATCACTTTTAACTAATTTTAAATGTTTTGTTAAACCCCAAAGCTCTTACATATATAATGGACAAAACGGAGTATTCATAAGCTTATGTACAGTTTCTCTTTAGTCATTTTCTTTTATGAAACAAAGTCATGATAATAGAGAATGACCAAGGTGAGGTGACAAGTGCACCTTCGCTGCGCCTTCCCAGGAAGACTTGTAATTTAACTTTCACGGGTAAGACTTTTCAAACCAGTGATAACAGTAGATAATTAATGCCATTATAGCAGCACAAATTATTTTGCTTAAGAAGCAATTCTTCCACTCTCTTATCATATTGTAGCTATGGCTGCCATTGCTTCAAACATGTACTTTCTTCTATTACTATCTTTTCTATGTGGAAGATTTGAAATAGTATCTGCAAAAGTAATACCACTCGGTGCTTCTCTTTCTCCCACTATTCAACCCACTTCATGGCCTTCACCTTCTGGTCGATTTGCATTTGGCTTTTATAAGCAAGGCAATGGCTTCAAACTTGGAACTTGGTTGTTCGGTGATGATTCTACTAACACAATCGTATGGACAGCAAATCGTGATGACCCTCCCGTCTCCTCAAGTTCAAGGTTATTTCTGACCATGAACGGTGAGCTTCTTCTTCAAATAGATCCAAGGCAAAAGAAGCGAGTTGCTCATATTGATAACGGAACTGTTTATTCTGCCTCTTTGCTTGATTCTGGAAACTTGGTATTACAAGACAAAAGCTCCAACATCCTTTGGCAGAGTTTTGATTATCCCACTGATACAATTTTAGGAGGTCAAATTCTAAGAACTAAGGGTATATTGGTTTCTAGCTCATCAAACACCAACCAATCTTCAGGAAAGTTTCAGCTCAAAATGCAAGATGATGGAAACCTTGTTATGTATCCAGCTTACCCATTTGTCACACCATCAGATGCCTATTGGGCCACCATGACTAATGGAGAAGGTTCCAAACTTTATCTTTCACTTGAAAACACATCTCCTTTTCTACGTATCTTAGATGCTAATCGTTCCAACATGGTCATAATGAAACTAGATGATGGTGATTCCTCAACTTCAAAAAGCAACGGAAACAACACCATTTATCGTGCAACCATTGATTCTAATGGAGTTTTTCAACTCTTTGCTCATTTTGATGATAAGATTGGAAAACGGCAAGTTAGAAGTGTGTGGTCAGCTTTGGATGTATGTGAAGTGAAGGATTTTTGTGGGTTCAATAGTTATTGCACATACATAGATGATAGACCCTTCTGTGATTGTCTTCCTGGAACTGATTATATAGATCAGAGTCAAAATAAACTTGGATGCATAAGGAACTTCTCAGATGTTGGGTGTAGAGACGGAGGAGATAATACGCTTTTGTATTCCATGTATGGTATGAATAGCATGTCTTGGAGTGATGCTCCTTACTTTGAAGAACCAATTACTGTGGAGGATTGTATGGATTCTTGCTTGAAAGATTGTTATTGTGGGGCTGCAATGTATGAAGGTGAAAGATGCAAGAAACAAAAGCTTCCATTAAGATATGTTAGAAGGAAAACACAAGGGTCTTCCCAGACAATATACTTCAAGGTGGGGAAAGTAAGCCTCAAAAGCAACAGTAATTCTTCCATATCTGAACCTCCCATCAAGAAAACAAGTGAGAAAGCTATTCTTCTGATCATTCTTGTCATCTTGGGTTTTGCTATTCTTTTGTGTTCTGGTATTGCAATCTCTGGCCATTTTATTTACAAAATTGGGATTTTGAGTTACAAGAGGTTGCTGGAGGTTGGAGATTTGGGCTTGAATGAAGGGATTACTCTGAGGGTATTTTCGTACAATGAGTTGAAAAAAGCAACGAATGGTTTTAAACAAGAGTTGGGAAAGGGTTCATTTGGATCAGTTTATAAAGGAAGTTTACACAAAGGGAGAAGACTTATTGCAGTAAAAAGACTAGAGAAGTTAGTTGAAGACGGAGAGAGAGAATTTCAAGCTGAAATGCAAGCCATTGGAAAAACCCACCACAAAAACTTAGTTCGCTTGCTGGGATATTGTGCTGAGGGATCTAAAAGGCTTCTGGTTTATGAGTTCATGAGCAATCGTTCCCTTGATAAGCTTATCTTTGGTGATGGTACCGTACGTCCAGATTGGGATCAGAGAAGAAGAATAGCACTAGACATTGCAAAGGGTTATTGTATTTGCATGAAGAATGTGGAGCTCCCATTATTCACTGTGACATAAAGCCTCAAAACATATTGATGGACGAGTTTTGGACAGCTAAAATATCAGACTTTGGGTTAGCAAAACTTCTAATGCCAGAACAAACAAGGACCTTCACTGGGGTTAGAGGGACAAGAGGATATTTAGCTCCTGAATGGCAGAAAAACAATCCAATAACAGTGAAAACAGATGTTTATAGCTATGGAATAATGCTTTTGGAGATTCTATTTTGTAGAAAAAACATGGTGATTACTGTGTCACATCCAGAGCAAGTTGTTCTATCCACGTGGGCCTACAATTGCTTTGTTAAGAGAGAGTTAAAGAAGCTTGTTCCTGGGGAACAAGTGGATAACACATTGCTGGAGAATATGGTGAAAGTGGGACTTTGGTGTATTCAAGATGAATCTTTTCTTCGGCCATCAATGAAGAGTGTTGTGTTGATGCTTGAAGGAGTTACTGATGTAGCTATTCCTCCATGTCCATCTGCTGGTTTTATGTGACATTTCTCTGTCGGAAAAAGAGTGAATTTCGTGTTGTTTTGTTTTATTAATGTGTATGTGTAATATGATTTCCTAAGCTTTGCTCTGCTTGTAGATGAAAATAAAAGAAGGAAACACTAGAGATCAGATGCATTTTGATTTCCTTCATCCAAAATTATCTGCGCTGTTCTGTGTTGCACATAAAAAAAACACGCTTGTTACTACCTCGGGTCACTAGAAAAAGAGTTAGTTGGGAGTTTTGGATTTTGTTATAAAAATAAGATATCAATCCATTTTGTGCCCCTAAATTATACAATGAGAGGGAAATGACTTTCAATCAATAAGCTATTTTGATATTTAATATTTTAACTTTAATTTAGTGTGGATCCATTTCTTTTTGTTGTTAGGCACATGGATCTTCCTAATTTCCTAATTGGAGGCAATCATGTTAGAGGTATTATTGAGCACTAAATGTGGGCACCTCTCCCAATAAGAATTCAAACTTTGGTTCATCACGTTGTAGGGATACTGAGCCCTTCTACTAAATCCAACTCCTATTAGTCCATTTTCTTCTCACATATTGATCATAGATTTTGAAGTATTTTCATCTTGGCCCAGGTGGTCTCATAGATTTTGCAAAGTAAATAAAAAAATTTAAAAGTCCAGCCCATAATCTTGAATTTACTAAATGGGTCACACACTTTTTTGACCATATTTGGATTGGACTTATACTCAATATGAGGTCTAAAAAATATGACTGGTGACTTTGTAAATATATAGATATTATTTAAACCGGTTTCCCATACTAGTCTAAAAAGTTAAAAAAATAAAATAAAATAAAATGTCTATTACTTTTAAAACTTGTTACATACAATAGGTCTAAAAAGTTAAATAAAATAAAATAAAATATTTATTAACTTTAAGACATGTCATAAATAATCGGTCTAAAAATTACTTTTTAAGACCTCTTTTAGTATAGTCAGTCTAAAAGATAAATATTATCTTCTATGGCGAGGAGAATTGAATTTCACTTTTAAATTTCCAAGCTTTTCACGTCTCTCCCACCCCGGACAAGAGTTATCCTTCTTCACTTTGTTAGTTTAATCATTTAAAATTTCAAGGATTCCGAATTCCTGTTAGAATGGCCACCTCTGGAGAGGATGTAGCAGAATTTCATTTTTGCCTGGAAAAATCTGAGCTTGGCAACAACTCAAATTGTCACCAGCAATTCCCCCATGGATTTGCTGGTGTGTACTTTACCAATCAATATCTTACCGCTTTTCATTATCTTGTATTATTTTCCAGGCTCAATCTACGTTTTCATCAAAAAATAGTTAATGCTTAAAATGCGCAAGAAGAAGCCAGACAATCAAGCTCAAGTTCTTGTATTCTGGCTCGAAGCATCTGATTCCGTTTGTCGCCGGCCAACTCTCCGTACGTTTTTTATTCTCCCAATTTATTTTGTTCATTTATTTAGGTACACGGAGATGAATCTTGATGAGGACCACGGGAGTTGACTTTCTTTAGTTATACTCTTGAGGAAGGAGAATGCCGTCATATTTCTCGAAGTCGGAGTTAGTCTAGAACAGGGGACCTTCCCCACCGAAGTCGAAGCTTTCCGCCAAAAAATTCTCGAAGCCGATAGCATCCTGTTCGCTTCTCCGAAGTATAATTTGTCCGTCATAGGTATGATCCTTCTCGGCAATTTTGACTTGTATCGGTTAGCTCCTTTTCTTATCTACACTTTTACGGAGTATAATTTTTCTCTCTAATTTGCTTTCTGGTTCTCATTTTCTTAATCACACAGCACCGGTGATGTCAAAACCGTGAGTCGGAACAGACTTGGTACGGCTACGAATTTGTTCTCTTCGTTCACTGCCATACTTTGGTGTTAATGACCATTGAGTGAGGAGGAGATCTGTAATGACGGGACTGTGTTCTCTGATTTGGTCGGGTGGTTGTGACTTGGGAAAGGATGTTTTTGTCAAATCAAGGGTTTTTTTTTGGCAGCCGGCCGGTGATTTTTGTTTTTTAAATTTATTTAAAACTAAAGGCAAATGGTAATTTTACCTGAATTTGCATATCTCTCATAGGTCCTTGTCACTTCTCAGTCTTTTTAGAAATTCGAGAGACTTTTAGGGGTTTTGCAAATTCATTTGGTATTTATTTGTCATTTTCCCTTAAAATAATTTAATTAGCTTCCTTAATTTCTTTAAAATAGTCAATTTTATCTTATATTTAGGATCAAATGGAGTAGTTAATACGGTCTGGTTGGTTAATGGCCCAAAAATAAAAATAAAAATGTTTCACTTAATTTATTTCACATGACTCTAATTTATTTAATGTTGACAACATTTATTGGATACATTAGAATTTTGATCGTTATAATTTAATAATTATATTTCCTTGAAAATAGCGTAGGAAAAATAGTTAAAAATTAAGAAAATAGCTTTCGACTTTGTAGGCTAGCCCTGACCTGCATGTTCTCAGCCCAAACTGTAACATCCCGTTTTCCAAAAGCAGTATAAATTTTTTTCATCAGAGTAGAGCATCGGAGCGGAAGAGTAACTAACATATATATTTAAAATGCCCACTGGCTAATTACAGAAGCGGTACAGTGACCGAGAGTTTTCAAAAGGAAAGGACAACATCAGAAAGTCTTCAGTCGGATCCTTGAACCTGCTGCTTTCCTCTCTCCTCGGTCCTCGGTCCTTCCGACCCTGATGCTATGTTAAGAGCTGAGATCCGCACCGGATCTCTAGATAGGATCAAATTCCTATCGGTGTTTATTTACCTTTTCTATTTTTACTTTAATTAATTTTTAAATCAAGAGTTTTAATTCAACACTCCACCATCATTTTTTTTTCTTTTTTCTTTCTTTTTCCCCTCTTGATGTCGGCACACACACACATTTTATATATATTTTTATTTTATTTTTTAATTATCATATAAAATAATTATTTAATAATTTTTTATATAATTTTTTTACAAAATTTTCCTATTGGTCCATACTTGTATTTAGGCTCAAAATTACTTAATCTCATTTATTTTTCTCAACATTTTCCAATTAATTAGAAAATATATTTATGCTAATTTTTAGCCATTAACCACTAATTATAGGTTTTTACATAATTATTTATGGATTTTCCTTTGTTCATGCTTAAGTAATTAGCCAATAATTACTTAATCAACTCCTTACTACTTGTTGCTAATTTTCTTATTTAGCATAACTCATTACCTCACAAATTTTACACTGACATTAGTGTTTTATACCTCATGCACTATATTAAAATTTACGGGGCATTTTGGTCATTATAATACTTTTTAACTTTTCCCCCTTTATTTCTTTAAGGTAATAATTTAATAAATTACCTAAATTAGGGACAGTATTATTCCCTATTTCAAATAAATATTTACTTGCCATTTTTATAACTTTCACAGGGTATTTTATAACTCGTAAATGCGTTTAGGGACCTATTTGCAAACTTCCAAACGTTTTAGGGACCTAATCGCAAATTATTCTCTTTCAAGAGAAACTACCCCAAAAATAAGATAAATTTTCCATAAGGTCTCTTAGATCAAATATTCATCTATTTCCAATAGGTATTATTTACTCAATATGATACTTATCATAAGTGAGATTTTCAGGGTATTCTGGCCATAATTCCTATCTCTACTTGTGTCTCTACCAACACTGCAAAAAAAGTCAGGTTTTGCGGCGGAATTTTTCCGTCGCAAAACCTACATTTTCCGTCGCAAAAATAGGTTGCGGCGGAATTTGCGACGGAAAACACGCCGTCGCAAAAAAGCCTCGCAACCCTTTTTGCGACGGAAAAAATTATTTTTCCGTCGCAAAAAATATATTTGCGACCGAAAATCATCTCCCTCGCAAAAATATTGGATTTTGCGAGGGAAGTCTGTTCCTCGCAAAATCCAAAACTTTGCGAGGGACATTCCTCGCAAAAATATTGGATTTTGCGAGGGACAAAATTCCCTCGCAAAATATTGGATTTTGCGAGGGAAGATTTGTCCCTCGCAAAATTATGGATTTTGCGAGGGAACATTTGTCCCTCGCAAAAGATTGGATTTTGCGAGGGACAAATGTTCCTCGCAAAAATATTGGATTTTGCGAGGAATATGTTTCCTCGCAAAATCCAATTTTTTCAAAAAGATAAATAATCGAAAAAAATATAAAAAATGAGAAAATAAATAGACTTGTATATCATAAAAAGAAATTGTAATGATCATAAGAGTTTACAAATTAAAAACAAAATATTACAAATTATAATGTTGTGACCAAAATGAACTAAAAAAAAGAAATCTAAACAGCAGCATTATGATCATCGTTATCACCAGCGATATCACCACCAGGAGTTCCACCCTTTTCCTTCAATAGGGACTGGATAAGTGCCCACATCTCAGCAAGCATCTCTCCTTGCTCCTTCGAAACTAGTATATTCATTCGAAACATACAAACAATTTAAGAGCATGTTGAGATAAAGAAAAATGGGCTTCCAAGTTTAATTTAGATTTAAATAAACGTGAGTACCCTCTTATCTTCTACAAAACCAAAATTACAAAGTCAGTTTATATGTACTTTTACTATATATATAAATATATGTAAACACCAAGTAAAATGAGCTTTAATGTGATAAAATCTGTATATATGTAAATAAATTTTCCCTATTATTTCCAAAACAAAATCGAAACATATATCCTTTTATTTTCCAAATGCAAAGATATATACATGCAGCAAATTCTTTCTTTCATTTCCAAATGCAACGCTTTACTTTTATATATATGTAAATGCATTCAAAAATAGATGTGCAGCGTTTATTACTGATATACATATATAATAGTTGGTTCCTTTAATATACACCATACATATGTGGCTATGTATTACTAAGGCCTTGGATTCCAGCATGCATATATGTCGTGTGTGTATATATATATATATATATATATATATATATATATATATATATATATATGTATTTTATGACACCACATAGTTCTAGTTTTTGCTCTCTGTTTATATATATGTGCAGCGAAATACACACACACAAAAACAGTTTAGTAGGATTCTTTATTATCTTCCTCATGCAGCAAACACATATACGTAGGTATCAGCTTCATTCTCGTCTTTCCCATGTGCTTTGTTATATATATTAAACATCCTCTGTCTTGGCTCCTAAAAGCAGGGGTCCCCACGCAAGTGATAATATATATACCTATATTTACATGGTTGCAAAAAGTTTCCTTTTTCTTATTCTTAAGCAGCCAAGTTTCCGTTCTATATGTATCAGCTATTACTATGTTTCCTACGTACAATGACACTGACATAATTAAAATTCCTTTATCTTTCTTCTCACGCAGCAACTAACTCTGTAAGATAGTAATTTTTTATTTATTTTTATTCATTAGGCCAAACTGGATCAAACACAAGTATTACAATAAAATATATTTTATGTAATATTTATAAACTCCTAAATAATAGGATCTAATCTAACTAATTTCACTTATGATATTATTTACAAAATAATATATAGTCAAGTATATTTTACGTGGTGGGAGCATTTATTAAGATCCTAATTTGATGCATTAGTGATTTGATTTCTCTCCAGATCCGCAATTCTCGATTGATTCTCATGACGAAAAATTATAATATATGTCAATATAATTTTTAAATAAATATAGTAAGTATATATTTTACTATATTTGTTTCATATATATAAGTTTTTTTCTTCTAAAGTTCTATGTTGCAATATGTAAATCGTTTTATCAAATTTTAAGTACATTTAATATCTTTTTATCTAATGTATCCTTAGAAGTATATCAAATTTACGAGCCTCTGATTAGAAAAAGTAATTAATATTAATGATCTGTATTAAAGAATGAAAAAGCTTAAAACATTGAAATCTTAACTAAATTATTTTAAAAAAATAAAATGTGTTAGGGAAAATTATTTAGATTTTAGTTTAGATTAATGTTGGTAAGAGTGACTTCTATTTTAATTGATTTTTGCAAACTAAATAGGTTAGGTTATGCATTCCATTTTTTTGTCGTCTCAGCTGATAAAAATAATTATATTAATTTTTTAAAGAAAACTCACATTGATTTATTTATTTTTATTTTGTATAATTAGTATCAGTTAATTGATTTTTCAATTAAATCATTTAATTGTGTTAGCTACCTTTTTGTTTTTTTCCATTGAATTATTCTCGATAACCCTTTTAGAACATTAAGAAAATTCCTTTGATTTAGCCAATCTTATTTGATTTTATTATATGTTAGTGTTGATATATAAAGCAATAAAGTCATATAGCAATAAAACTCCTTTAAGAGAGGAGAGGACATTAAAATAATTTTATCGACATTTTAAAATTCTAAATTAGGTTAATGACTCAATTAAGGATTAATTGAATTTACCAACCAAATCTAAAATTTTCCTATTTTAAGTAGCTTTATATGAGATTTTCCCTTTTGAAAACTTCAAACCATTCAATAAATTTGAAAAATAAATATTTATCATTTTTTGTTTACTATGGGTTTTTGTGAGTCAAAATGACTCATTTTTGCGAGGGAAACCTTTTTCCCTCGCAAAATCACTAATTTTTGCGAGGGAATTGACGCTCCCTCGCAAAATTCACTCATTTTTGCGAGGGAATTATTTTTCCCTCGCAAAATGGGTATTTTTGCGAGGGACCTTATATCTCCCTCGCAAAATTCACTCATTTTTGCGAGGGAATTATTTTTCCCTCGCAAAATGGGTATTTTTGCGAGGGAACTTATAGCTCCCTCGCAAAATTAAAAAAAAAAAAAAAAAGTCGGTAAAAATACTAACTTTTGCGAGGGAAACATTGTTCCCTCGCAAAATCACTAATTTTTGCGAGGGAATTGTTGTTCCCTCGCAAAAATGAGTGATTTTTGCGAGGGAAATATTGTTCTCTCGCAAAATCACTAATTTTTGCGAATTCACTCATTTTTGCGAGGGAAAAACCGTTCCCTCGCAAAAATCACTCATGTTTGCGAGGGAACAACAATTCCCTCGCAAAAATTAGTGATTTTGCGAGGGAACAATGTTTCCCTCGCAAAAGTTAGTATCTTTACCGACGTTTTGTTTTTTTTTGGCCAATTTTGCGAGGGAGATATAAGTTCCCTCGCAAAAATACCCATTTTGCGAGGGAAAATAATTCCTAAATTAATTCCAAATTTGCGAGGGAATTTTTGTCCCTCGCAAATTAACCCAATTTTGCGAGGGAAAAAAATTCCCTCGCAAATTCCGCCGCAAATTCATAGTGCAACTCTTTGATTGCGGTACTTTTTTAAACTAATTGATTTATTATATTATGTAAATCTTGAATTTTGAGACATAAATGAGGCATTCAACGGTAAGGATGTGGGAGATACATCAAGGTATTATTATTATTATTTTTTTTTTATCTTTTTCATGAACAATTTCATTATTTTCCTTCAATCGGTAGGGGAAAATACTGGGAAAATATTTTTTGAATTACATTGGATTTAGTAACTTTATATATCAAGTGAAAAGAAATTTATGTTGATTATGAAAAAATTATGAATGTTGATTATGAAAAAATTATGAATGTGAATAAATTTAATTTCAATATCTTAGATTTAAAATATATTTAAATCAAATTATTATATTATTATATTTTAATAATTTAACTATATACTTTTAATAGTTATATATTAATAGAGATAAACTTTTGCGAGTTCTTGGTAAAGAAAAAATCTCATGAGTTTACGATACGAGTTTACCTTCCTCTCATGAGTTTACTTAAACTTGTGGTTTTGACAACCTTATTTTAACTTATTATTTTCAACTAATTTTTTAATCATTTTGTATCCATGTGATTAAGTTTTTAATTTTTTTTATTTCACTAGTATAGTTATCCTCAAATAAATAATTTAATTTTGGTCATTAATTGTGATAAAAATGTAATTATTTTAATTTTATCTCTAATATTACATCTATTCTATTCTAGTCGAAATATTTCCTTCCACATCAAACTTTGTATGAAAATAATCACTACTAAATATTCAGGCATTTATTTATGTTGTAGCAGAGATCATGCAAAAATATATAACAATTAAAAGTATCGTTTAATTATGCACACTATCATGTACTAGGAGGCGAAATTTGCAAAAACACAAAAATAACGGTTTTAGTTAATAAGTATCGTTTATTTAGTTGCAAAAATGAAGGTTCTTAAGAAACAATCGTGAGTTAACACTTACAAACGATTTGTCTTCTAACCTTATGTTAGCAAAAACAAAAGCATAACAGTTATATCAATTAAAAGTAAAGTATGAATGACTAAATTGACATTTCATAATAAACAACAATCATGTAAAGAAGAAATCTAAAAAGCACTTTTTCATAAATATTGTTTGCTCTGACACCAAGTATTAGCTCTCTTAGGTTAAATACTTTAGAGTGAAGTATTTAACTCTCTTTATACTGACACATTCCTTTTGTTCTTAGTACCTTTCTTAAAAGCACATTTTCATAACCTCGTCATTCTCTCTTGCATCATGAGAGCTCTTTCCAGAGAGCTCTTTCCATTCCTCCCTCGTCCTACTTCACCACAAATTCCTCCTACTCCTCGTCATCCTTACCCTCCTCTTCCAACAAGCTCCTCCTCTCCCACTACCAATGCTCATCCACCACCTTCACAAGCTTCTCCTCCTCCACCACCACCTCCTCCTCCTCGTCTGCCTCCTCTTCAAATAGATGCTTTGTTGTAGATGTTGGCTAGCCTTGACCGCTGCACAAAGCGTCTGGCTACATACGCACATAGTTTGAAGCCCTCTTTCATCACAATGAGGTTGTATATGATTACTTCTAATTAGACCCTTCATCTCCTTCATCTGACATTGATGATATGGCGACCAAGGGGGAGGGATAGGAGGAGGAGGACAACAGTAGTGGTGATGACTGAAAACCACTACTATTTTTACTTATTTATTTTTTAATATTTTAAAAAATTAATCGTTAGGGAAAATTTGACCAAAAATATTTAAAAAAACAATAGACATTTAACGGTTATTAGTAAACAATAATTACTAATGTTAGGCATTTTACCAGGGACGTTCACGACTATTAGTAAATAATTGTTCCTTAAGATAGTAATCGTGGCAATTTATAAGGACGCATTTGGCTTTATAAATTAAGTAACCCTTTTTATTAAGGACACATTTTGTTGGATAATCAGTGAAATCCTTTCCATTGTACTTCTATTTAATTAACAAGAAATGATCTTTAATACTAAAGGACGAGTTTGATAGCAAAATAATCCATGAAACTCTTTCTATTTAAATATTTAAAAATGAACTCCACTTATCCACTTATAAGTTTTCATATCAAACTTTTGACTTTTGTTCTTCATCGATATCATGGACAAATGTAAGACATCTTCTGGTTCATCATCTTTTGAACTCCCTCAGGTAAAACCAAAAGATGATCGTCATCCACCGACAAGCGTTGAAAGACTAATCCACGTGAACTATGACCTCTGATTATTACTTGGAGAACATGAATGCATGGACAAGTACTTGAAGGAACTAACCTATCTTGTTAGCTCTCTAGTTGAGAAGGTGGACAAATTACTGAAGAATGATGAATTTGATGATTCAACAAATCCTTCTTCCTCATAATTTGTTTTTTGTTTGTTTATTCACACTCTCGTTTTCTTTTTAAATTTTTTGTTTGTACTATGGGGTTGAATGATCAACTTCAAAATCATTTTAAAAAAAGTCAAATACATAATGGTTATTAAGTAAAACTCGTCACTTTTTAGAACACTATGTCCAATACCTAATGGTTATTTAGAAAAAACAATCACCGTTTACAAAATCTAACAATTGTAATATAAAACCTAATAATTATGAACCTTCCTCACTGTTATAAGTTTAGAACCGTTACGAAAGGTAGCTGGTTTTACATTAAGTCATAACGGTTCTAAACAATAACGGTGAGTAAGTTTCATCAAGTCTTTTAAGACAACTACTATCTTGTGCATCTTCATATTCCTAAGTTATTATTATACTTAACAAGCTTGTCTTTCGTTGAACATTAGGGAACATCCTCGGAACCCCACAAATCTAGTTGACTTTTTCGGTTCACTTTCATGCGAACTAAATCCTCCGTGCTTTGTTCTCCTTATTTTAATGTATGATTTCTCTTTTGTATTTCACATTATCCATTATCCATTATGCATTCCAATTCTCATTTTTTTCACTTCATCTTGCCTAGCTAGGTTTTGATCTTAGTTATGCATCATGTTTTTTTTTTTTTTTGGAAAATCCATTGCTCAATTTCGACTGAATGAGTTATGTTCTCCAATTAAAATGGCTAGTTCTCGTTCCTTTGGCACTAATAATGCCCCGAGTATTGATATTTTCCCAGTCAAGCCATAAACTTGACCTAGGAACAAGCATTAGAAAAAGTGAGATATTGTAAGGAGGGGCTGTTACGCCTTGCAATTTTTGAACGAAGCAAAGTCTGAGGGTAGAAAATATTAGTACATTGGCCTAATGGCAAGGACCAACAGTCCTATTGATATGTCCCTATTTTATTATATATATATATATATATATATATATATATATATATATATATATATATGGGATTTTGTCATTATTGTTGTGCTTAAATGTAAGTATTATGATTATTTTAGATTAGAAGGTATTGCACACAAAAAAATGTTAAAAGGGTATAATTGTCATATTTTATTTTCCTATATTAAACTAATTTGCACAAAAGTATTTTTGGTTGTGTTTATTGTAGGAAAATTAAGGAATTAAAGTCAAAGATACAAATCAACCGTAGAAAGTGGATGATAGACCATGGAAAAGGTGGAAATTCGTGTCGGTTGAAGGATCCATGAAAAACAAGCTATTAAGAGTGCTTCTAGACCAAAATACATTGTTAGGGCCCATATGTGTTAACCTATGAGTTATACTTATCAAGGGAGCTTTATGACCATCACTTAAGCTCAAATGTATGTCTTCCATGACCCATGATGACAAAAAACGTTGCCACCGACAATTAATGAAGGTTAGGAAAGTGATTTCACAAGGTTATCTTCTCTCCATGTCATAAGTAGGCACCACATCATTAATGAAGGGCATTAGGGTCATTTTACATGGTTCCCCCAGCCACCATAAGGTGCCATCTTAGGAAGATGAAGACCAAGCCTTGCACCCCAAGTTGCCTCATGTCATTGTGAGAATTAATTAGAGATAATCCATAGGAATTCAAAAGATAATATCAAATCTCAACAAATAGATATGCGAGTATCATTATTCAACAATAGATATGATTGACAAATAACTAATCTAAAATTATAAACCCTAACTGCTCGCTAGGTCTAACTATTTAATTCCTAATTATAACTCTACTCAAAATCATAATTATTCCTTAAATAATTACTAAAGATTTTCTTAGCATGTTATTCAATTTAATTATATAATTTTCCCTGTAAAGAAATTTCTATTGGAAAATTCATGGACACAATTAAATCATGCATCTAAATTCATGCTATGAATAAAGAACATAAAATAATCATGAGAGGAATAAATATAAAAATTAAGAACATCAAATTATAAAAATAGAAATCAAATAACAAACGAGTTTGATCACAATGAAATTCTCCTCGAAATTTAGAGTCTCAATAAATGAAATTTCAAATCCTAACTACTCTAGGAAATAATTAAAGACATAAATGAGAAAAAAATCACACTAACAACTCCCTAATTAAGAACATAGAACTCAAGCCACAAGATCCATCCTCTAGAAGAGGATTAACCACATGGTGATTGAAGAAAACAAGAGTGGTGTGTGGTCACGTTCTTGGAATTAGAGCTGGGAATCAGAGCCGACCTGGCCCGCCCGACGCGATAGTACCAGGGTCAGGGCCGACCTTACTGGGCTTGAAAATTATTATTCCAAATTTTAACTATTTTTCCTTCGCTTTTTGTTTCCCAAAGAAATATAATTAGTAAATTGCAACCATTAAAGTTCTAATCTATCAAATAAATGTTATCAACATTAATATCTAAGCAATATAAATCATTCAACAAATAAACACATTCATTAATTCGTAATAACAAACAAATAAACACAGAATTAATAACAAACAAATAAACACAAAGAATATGTTTTTTCCTTTTTTCAAAAAATATTAAACAAAGGAATTGCTTTATCTATGCCCACAACAAAATTCCTTTCCCTCTCATAATTTTGTGTGTGTATGCAGATTCCTTCGGTTCATGCATGATTTTATTAATAATTATACTTATTTTACACAAAATATATTTATAATCTATTACTTCTATAATATTGTAATACCAAAGTATATGTTTATTTAATATGAAAACATCCATTCTTTAAAATTTATAATAACTAATTATGCATTTTAATACAGAATAATAATAAACATAAAAAAAGGGTTATAATTTAAACTAAAAAAATCTAAGTAATTACAAATAAACATATTCATTAAGTGGAAGTCTAAATAATTAATTTTTTTTAAAAGCTACAGTTAAACGGGTCTAACGGACCGGCCTTGCAGAACCAATTTCAAATTTCTGGCCTATTTTTAAGCCCGAGCCTTGTACGGCTAGGGCTTAAATGGGCCGGCCCGACGGGCTCGGCCCGATTTCCCAGCTCTACTTAGAATGAAGCCTTGGGGTCCTATTTATGTATTCCTCGTGATGTGCCTTGAGAAGAGTCCAAATTAAGGAAGGATGAAGGATGGAGGCGTGACTTTTTATTTGAATTTTTATGAGCTTGTAGCGTCTTCTTCGCCTTTGGTTGGAGGAATTCGAATTCTTGATAGAATTTTGAATAAATAAAAATAAATCTTTATCTTAAATCCTTGAATCTCTATCTTTTTCTTGAATCTTTATCAATATCTTCATTTTTTCCTTGGATTTGGATGTAATATATTTGAGGAAAAGATTGAAATTCAATTCTCAAGGGATAAAAAGAAATAATATTTTGAATTAAATACCTTTTTGAATTATATTTAATTCTATACTCTTAGGTCGTGCCATATGATTGCTTGTGGGAAAATAAAACATGTAAAATGAACCTCGTACCCTTTATTATTATTATTATTATTTTTTTGGTATAAAAAAAGTTTTGGAGGGGTTCGGCATCAGTCCCCCACCAAGGCCAAGGCACGGCCCCGGGCTCTATGAGCACTTACTGGGGACTTACGAGATCGCCTACCAAAGGAGTCCCAGCGACGGCAGAGGGGATCGAACCCACGACCCAAGGGCCTAATCCTGGATCCCTTACCATCTAAGCCAACTCACATTGGTTCGTACCCTTTATTAATTGTAGGTGGCCACTGTTTTACTCTTCATGGGTCATGGAAGACATGCATTTGGGCTTATTGGTGGTGATTGGGCCCATTAAGGAGCATAAGTCATAAGTTAACACATGTGGGCCCTAACCATGATACAATTTGGCCCAAAAGCAGTCTTAGAGCTTTGTTTTCCGTAAATCCTTTAGCCTATGCAAAATTTCACATTTTTCTATAGTTTGTCATCCTCTTTCTGGACTTGATTGTCTTTTTAACTTCAATCCTTCTTTTTCCCTACAATAACCACAACCAAAAATACCTTTGTGCAAATCAATTTAATGTAGGGAAATAAAAATATGAAAATTATACCCTTTTTAGCACTTATTTTGTGCTATGCCTTCTAATCCAAAATAATGATAATAATAATAATAATATTTAAGCATAATAACAATGATAAAATCCAATAAATAGATATAAAAATATATAATAAAATAGGGACATATCACCAATCATGTTGGGTCACTGGCTAAGGGAAAGAAAGAGCACTCAAATGTTCTTTGGGACAATGTCAGGATAATATATATATGCTTGCTAATTACTTGTTATTTACTTGAAAAAAATGTTAACTTGAATTGTGTGATTTGCAATCTGCATATGATATAGACAACAATAAGAAGAAATTTGCCATCAACAAAGCTAGGAAAGCATTAGGCACATTCTATCATGTATTGACAAAGGGTATTTGTAGAATCTAGAAGAGGCTAATGAGACAAAAGTTGTTGAGGAACTTCAGTCCACGATCAAGGAGGATGAGTAGAGAGAATTTGTCATATCAAGTTGCAATCCATCATTCCAGGTAATAGTTATTCACAATTCATAATGCTTACATGTGTATCTATTTAATGTTAACAAGAGTAATGTGCGTTTTCGTAGATGACAAGCCAAGCAAATAAGGAAAGGGTGAAAAAGAATAAGTATCCCTAAAGGGCAGGGTGCAAGGGGTATGCTCACCTTCCTCAAGAGTTGTTCACTAAGAGTGGGGATTGTTAGTCAAAATCTCCTTATGGTCAATGAACTACTTGAACAAGTAATAAAGAATAAGTAAAAAATCATCCCATAGAGTTTGTAACACTGATTTGCAGTCAATATTCGATTGAAAGTTGTGTGATGAAAATAGTTATGATGGTTGTTTTGATTATTACTACTAGTAAACATAAATAAAACAAATGATCGGGAATCTATTGAGAAAATCAACCTTAAAATAGGTAGAGCTTAGATTTTATCTTAAGTCGCATTAATCCCCCAGTTTGCATCCAACACATTGCTACAGTATTTTACTGCACAGCTTCCGCAATGCTATAGCAAAATGTCTATCGCAACGTTATTCAGTTAACCCACCACTAAATTATATAGAAGCGTTCGCATCCTATAAGTACATCCCTTACTCTACTTCTCTCATATTCCTATGGCAATTTTCAGGCTTAAGATGTCAATTTAACCTAGGTGTATTGGCTATGGAGGTAAACTCATTCCTGTATTGTCAATGTTTGACGACACAGGGAACGTCTTGTCACGTGAAGTATCTATATCTACTACAGCTCTGGTTAATCCTCTAATACAAATCGGTCGTTCTATAACTCTCTCAAGGAATCCCGATTTCTCAACTTGAGTCGGGTCATATAAATTTCAGACTGTGTATTATCGACTCCTTGACTCTCAACTCTCTAACTCTCGATGACCCTTTTAGGTTTAGTCGTCTTTTCCTTTTACAACTAGGTTCTTTGCGTCGTACCTGCTGTAGTTGGGCTTTCCAATTCTGCTAGGCCTGACTCCTAAGATTTGGTTGATTGATCCTAATTTTGCGAGATTCTGTAGATCTTTTATTTGATTCTCCGCGTTTCCTATTTCTATCTCTTTCAAGTCAATCGTCGTCTTAACGTTTGACTCGAGTACCTGTATTTAATTCCTGAAACATTCTTGAGAAAAGATCAGCTTAACGCAGCGCAAAGCAATTCATCACTTACAGTTTTACAACATTGTGGTCGTATTATGTTACTTGTCTAGAGAAAGGGCACATAATGTTGTAGCATTATATCAGCTTTGTTATGTGTTTTCATAATGTGATGAAATGCACCCTATTCTTCTGCCTACGTGTGGGATGGTGTTAAAAATGCAACAACGTACTTCAACTATCCTTTATTTTGATCTGTGTATGATTTCTAACATATTTCAATAGATTAGTCACATTCAAGCTCAGTTTTACCATGCAGAACAATCATTACACATAGGAAGTATATGGAAGAAATATGACTTATTAGGGATGGTAGTAGACCTCCCCCTTAAGAACTTTGATCGGTGACGAGGAAAAATAAATATGACTCTTATGACAATCCTTAGGTGAAGGAGGTCATCGACCGAATGGTAAGTATTAATATTTGTCCCCAATATATGGAAGTAATCTCTTCATTTAACTATCAATATTAACACTATTATTAAATGTACATCAAGCCATGTCCTAGGAAGTTACTATAAAAGGATACCTTTTTGTGGATGAGGACGTATTAGCCAAGACATTAGGGCCTAACCATTCAAGTCTTCTTAGGGCTATTGACTTTAGATTGACCAAGACCAAATATTATGGTCATTGGCAACCTTGAAGAAGTAACAGGGACAAAAAATATGAAAAGCTCTAAAACCAATATGATGAAATGATGAAACAAATATTGTTTCTCACACAAAAGCTAATGAAGGAGTGTATTGAAAAGCAGCAAGGGGTAAATGGCAGCCTAAGTACTCAAGACAACTGCACATTCTCTGCTCACAATCTACCTTAGGGATTGGCGGATGTTGAATGTTTTGCCAATAGCCTTAGGTGCCATACAGTTGCAACATGACGCATGTTTAACTGCCCAAAGAATAACATGATTCATAACAAGCCTTTGCCTCATGAGCATGTCAAGCAACAGTCACTACCAACTTGGACCCTAACTATCAGCTCCCAAGGGCTACTAAAGACACAAACAATGGGAGGGGCTATGGGTAGCTTCATTATATGGCTTTGTTGTCTAGTTAAAGCATACAAGCTAGCCAAAAAGTCTTCCATTCAAAATAAGCTGCCCACAAAGTCTAAGCCCGCCCCTCCTCAATCTAAGCTCGTCCCTCCTCAATCTAAGGCCCTAGTTAGTCCAACCAAGATCCCTACTCAGTCTAAGAAAAGGAAGCATCCCACCATCAATGATCAATCCAAGCAAAAGTCATTCTTGCAAAATAAGCTCATTGGTCAATCTACTCGGAAGTCCCTCAAGAACTTCTCTGACAAGTTCTTTACTTCAAATTTGAACCCGTTTCCAATGATCCAATTTGAGAAAGTGCTTTTCGACAAATAGGATCAACAGTAATCTATAAGACAAGAGCTTGTTTCTAAGGTCCTGAAAAAGGAGATGGCAAGTACAAGCTCTGCCAACTTCTTTATTAGATATTTCTTCAACTGTTATTAAATAGTTATCTACTTAAGTACAATAGATCACGCTATTAGGACTACTAGTATGACTTTATGAGCAGGGCTCTATAAAAGAGTCCATGCATACAAGAGATATTCTACTAGTAAGTTATAATTTCCTCCTCTTGTATAATTTAGTTCAACTTGCATATGCTTCTATATAAATATTTTTTTACCGTATCTTCTCAAAGCGGTGTACAACTACCGTGTGCAAAATGATCTTGACTACAATACATGCTGTTAGTTCTTGGTGTTTTGATGATCACAATGTGCAAGTTATTAAATTGATTGTGAAACATGAGAATCTAAGTTTGCCCGAGCAGGTCTCAGATGTTGCCCGAGCAACATCGGGTTTCTGTCAAATACTCTTTTGTCGCAAGGTAAGGAAATCATGCTCGAGCAGGTGTAATCCTTTGCCCGAGCAAAGTCGAGTCAGAAGCAAAACTAGAGCGAAAGGAAAGCCTTGCTCGAGCACCAGAGAAAGCCTGCCCGAGCAGCATGCTCGAGCAGCGGGAAAAAGGTTGCCCGAGCAACCTCCCAAAACTCACCATTTTATGCTGCTTGCCCGAGCATGCATTCCGCTATGCTCGAGCAACATGCCCGAGCAAAGACAAATCCTTGCCCGAGCAACATTACTAAATCACCCCCATATGTCATCTGCCCGAGCAGATCTTTCACCCTTGCTCGAGCACCTTGCCCGAGCAACATATAATTGCTTGCTCGAGCAACATCAAAAGACCTTTGCTGTTTGCCTCTGTCCAAGGCTTGCCCGAGCACACCATTGGAGCTCGCCTGAGCATCATCGTAAATCTCGACTTCCTTAGGCGTTTGCTCGAGCGATGCCATATGCCTTGCCCGAGCATCAGCGTGAATCCCAGCCTCTTTAGGAGCTTGCCCGAGCAGCGAAATACATCATGCTCGAGCATCAACGATTCAAACAGATTCTCGATACGCTATATCTCTGATTATCTCTGATTGATTACCTTTGATTATTATTGAATCACCATTATTACTAATCATATTCAAACTCATTTATTTCCATCTTTAATCTTTCTACTTAAGTGAGTTTCAGGAATCAACCAACAGATTGACGAACGGAAATCTGAACACATATTCTTCACGCGTCAACAGAGGGAAGTTTAAAAAGATGAAGCACTTTATCTGGAAACAAATCATATTGCAACTACTATGATTTATTCCCTGATCAAATAAAGGAAAGACCATAATATAAATCAACGGTCATAATCATCAAGGACTGAGCAATCATTGGAAGTCCAAACGACGAAATGCCCCAACGGTTACTTTCTCAAATACGACTGATCAACATGAACCATGAATCTTATAAAGAGACAGAAGACTCAACTGGAAAAGACACTCAAGAACATCTACTACATTCATCCCTTTTGTATTACTGTGATTATCTTGAGTATCCCAAACACACATAGTGCTTCAGTGCTTATATTTGATATACTCGTGAGGAGTTGTTTGAAAAACACTTTTGTTATTTTTATTCAAGCTTAAGGTTGTGGAACCTTAAGTAAGGGTGTACAATTGCAACTTGTAAGGGGGAGTGAGTCTGAGTGTGAAATGATCATCCTAAGTTACAGAGTGGGTAATTGTACTGTTTCTGAGAGATAGTGAAAATCTCAAGGTGTACTTGAGGACTGGACGTAGGTCAAAGTATTAAGACCGAACCAGTATAAATTTTTCTGTGTTCACTTCTCCTTCCCTACTCTCGTAATTTTCCATCCAAACGTATCCCAGAAAAATTTGATAAGATCACCTTATTTACACCCCTCTAGGTGATATTCCACCTTCACATGCAACCTCAGCAATGGCTGAGCCCAAAGGTGTATATATTATTCACCAATGATTACAATATTAAATTCAAGCACACATATAGTTTATATATGATTGAAAAAAATTTCTTCTAATTTCTTTATAGTGCCAAAAGTAACCAGACAAGAGCAACGACCTATTATGAATGATTGTAAATTATATATATATATATATATATATATATATTTATATATATATATATATATATATATATATATATATATATATATATATATATATATATATATCTGTGTGTGTGTGTGTTTGTTTTAAACTTTTTGGTTTTGATAGTATATGCATGTATATAAATGACTGGTTGTAAATATATTATGATTTGTTTTATTATTATATATATGAATGAGTACAAATATAAATTTTGATTTCTTTTGTAACATCCTGTTTTTCAAAAGCAGTATAAATTTTTTTTTTCTTTTAAAATCATCAGAGTAGAGCACCGGAGCGATTGAGTAACTGATATATATATTCAAAATGCCCATTGGCTAATTACAACAGCGGTACGGTAACCGAGTATTTCAAAAGTGAAGTACAACAACCAAAGAAGGCTTCCGCCGGAACATCAAAAGGGAAGTCTTCAGCCGGATCTTCTATGCGGACTGCTTGCCTCTATTCTCGGTCCTTGGTTCTCCCGACCCTGACGCTATATCAAGAGCTGAGATCCGCACCGGATCTCAGGTAACGGTTAACCTCATGTTTACGTACACAACATATGCATTACAGACATTCATATCACAAGTATCACATACAGCAAGCGCATCCCAACAGCACATAAGCCCCCAGGCAGATGTGTGGCCCCTAGCAACGTATTCTAACAGCACATAAAATGTGTGGTCCTTAGCAAATGTATGGCCCTTAGCAGACGTACCCCAATAGCACATAAGATGTGTGGCCCTTAGCAAACGTAAACATATCAACAGTATATAACATACAGCAGAGTCATCATCCATTACACATAGGCATACATAACATATCACATATACGTATACAATAAACACCAGAGTTAGTGTTACAGTACGCGAACGTACCTTCGTTGACATTATACGGTATTTCTGGCGGAATACGGTACGACAGTTGGTTAGAACGTAATCAGGGATATCCTATCAAGATAACAACGTATTTGTTAAGGATCTATCATTACGATGGACATTTTAGTCATAAATGACCATTTTACCCCTGACCCCCTAATCGGCGGAATTTCGCCAGCACTTCGTTACTTTGACTCTAATCTTCCAAAATTTCAACATAACTCCTACTCCAACATGATTTTCGAAATATATATCATATTCAAACTTAAAACATGATATCTAAACTAACTTGGAAGATTAAAGATCAAAACAACATTTCTACTATAACTACCTAATCGAAAACTAGAACTTAAGACTCGGTACCGAAAACCTTACCCACAGCTTCGCTACAAATTTCCCCGGACTCCTCCTCCTCTCCAAGCTCTCTCTAATTTCGAACTTGCTCTTGAATTTTGGTGTGAGAAATGAAGAGCATGAAGGGTCTATTTATAGGCAAAAACGCGAGGGTAAAACGGTCTTTTTCAAACTCCCTTCTTTCAATTTAGACCATGAAATTTTTGAGCTCATTTCTTGGCCACACAACCCCCTTGGCCGACCTGCCCTAGCCCCAAAAATCAAAGAAACCAATCATGTGGTGCCACCTTGCCCTTTCTAGAAGGTTTCTACCGATAAAGTCCCCCGATCGGTGTTCGAATCATGTAATCTTGTAAAATCTTAGAAATCTGGCTACATAGCCCTGAAGATCTCTTTTTCCTCTTTCAAAATACTTGGGTCAACTAAATTTTTGATCCCATTCAGGGTGTCATCGGTTCCGCTGAAGATTTTCGGATATCGCCTTCGGTTACGAAAACTGCTTCGGGTAACGTCAACTTCTGGACAAAAATTCACTGATTCCTAATATGCCCAGATGTTTACCAACTCATTCTTGGATTTCAAGTTATGACTTGGTTTCTATAGATTTTCATTTCTCTGATTTGCTTTTTGAACATCAAATAGATTTATAGTCAGTCTAGTATAACCCTTTTCGGTTTCGGAAATAACTTCGGAGACAACCTACTCCGAGATAAAAATTCACTTGTTTAGAATATAGCCTGACTTTAGAAACCTTGTTCATGGTTTTCTAGATAGGACTTAATTTCTATCGGTGGTTATTTATCCTATTTGCTTTTCACAATTATAACACTATTATATTACAAAGTGTCATTATCAAAAATCTCTAAAATCCTATCCTTTTATCCATTCCAAATTTTCGGTCAATATCTGGTCTTTTTTTATTTTTATTTTCGTTTTTTAATTATTTAATTAATTAATATTATATAAAATAATTATTTAATAATTATTTAATATAATTTTTTTACAAAATTTTCCTATTGGTCCATACATGTTTTTAGGCTTAAAATTACTTAATCTTTCATATTTTTCTTCATATTTTCCAATTAATTAGAAAATATATTTTATGCTAATTTTAGCCATAAACCACTAATTATAGGGTTTTACATAATTATCTTTGGATTTTCCTTTGTTTAAGCTCAACCAATTAGCCAATAATTATTTAATTAATTACCCACTAATTGTTGATAATTTTATTAATTAGAACTAATCATTATCTCACAAATTTTTTACTGACATTGGTATTTTACGCTCCATGTAAAATATTAAAAATCATGGGGTCAATTATGGCCCCACAATACTTTTTGATTTTTCTCCTTTAATTTTTCCAAGGTAATAATTTAATAAATTACCTAAATTAGGGAAAATATTCTTCCCTATTTCAAATAAATATTTATTTTCCTCTTTATAATATTTTCAGTGTATTTTATAACCCATAAATATTTTAGGGACCTATTTGCAAACTTTCAAACATTTTAGGGACCTAAATGCACATTATCTAATTTCAAGAGAAATTACCCTAATAACAAGATAAATTCAACACAAGGTGTTTGAGACCTCATATTCACCTATTTTTACTAGGCATTATTTACTGAGATTTTTAGGGTTTTACATCTTCTGTACAAATGTATATGCAGGGGACATCGAAAGTAGACCCAACCCCCTCCCCATTTTCTTATAAAAAAATTAACTTCAATAACTCAGGATTGTTGTCTAAGAACTGTTATTTATGTCAACTATATATAACGATTGTTTAAATAAATCTGTTAGAATTAATGCAGATATATCAGTGCCTTTGAAAGAACCGTTATTTATATCACTATATATGTAATAGTTGTTAAAATGGGCCGTATATATGAAAGTTCGGAAACATGATGTATAGTTGATAATAACCATCATAAAAGGCCTATTTTGTAATAGTGAACGAAGTACTTTTATTTCAAGCAAAGAAAATACAAGTTTTTTATATTCTAAAAAAGTTGGGACTATCCCATCCAAACTCTGGGACACGAGTCCTTTAATTCTTTGGTCCACTCCAACACGTGCCGAAGAAAAGGATAAGATGTAGGTACAAGAGTTGTGTCACTTTTGAATTTTATGAGTAAAGCTAATTAATCCAAATAATATACTTGCACATTCACTCTACCAAAGTAAGTGTCACTAATAAATGAGAGAACGTCAAGCGATTGATTCTGAAGGTGCATAAAGATTTTAGCTTAGAAAGGATTATATACCTACATATAAAGACCAAGACTATCTTGATGTTTCTCTGTTTGTTTGTTTGTTTGTTTTTGTTTTAAATGTAAAAAACTATCTTAATGTTTCCAAGCTCTTATATTCTTTATCTTCATATTCTATTATTAGATAATCCTTTCTTCCTCTTGAGTGCTGCTTGATATTGATTTCTCCATTTTCTTCCTCTTGGTGCTCTCTCTTATCTTTGGATAACCATTATCTAACATTTGCCGTCATAAAAAATTTATGCTAAACATAATATCATAAGCCAATATTAGAATATATTTTATTTACTAATTTATACTTTACCATAGCAAGTCCTAATTTTCTTTTAATAGTGTGTGCAAATTTTAAATGTTTATAAATGTTTGTAGCACAAAATGCGTTTGAAAAAAAAATTAAATGATAAATTTAAATGATTTATATAATATCTCAAACTCAAACCTACATCATTTATACTACATCATTTATAAAAATATATGTTTAAAATATATTCTTACCTCTTTAGAAGAAACCTAAATAAATATATTTAAATAAATGTGATGAAAAATTATAATTTTATAATTTATAATGTTAATTAAAATTAATAAATGTTATAGTATATTATAAAGTTTGGTAATATATGTATATTATAACTATTCTTTGATGATAAATAATAATTTTTGTGATAAATATAAATGCTTAACTAATTCTCATATTAAAGAGAGGTATTTTGGCCAACACAAAAGTTTAAGAGTCAACCAATGGTCTCATAACCTAGTGATATGAATGCATCGCTCTAAGTGGGAGGTTGCGGGTTCAATTCTACTTGTAACTCTTTGCCGTTAGTGCATGCCTTTGTAATTCCAAAAGAGAAGTTTAAGAGTCAAACTTAAAGATCAAATATGCCTACTACTTAATAATTTCTCACAAATAAAACTAAAAAAATACAACAAGCCTTTTAAGCCCAAAAGATGATTGTTAAAGACCAAAATATGCTCAAAGTTCTCCCATGTGTAGCACTTGGTCTAAACCCCTTCAATTTGAAGTCTTAAAGCCAAAATATGCTCAAAAGCTCCCCATATTAAACTAATGACGTTCTTGGCTTTGTCATTCATATGTTGATCTCTATTACACATATCCGTTAGAACCAGTATTTGGGTATTTCTGTTTGAGCCGTACGAGATGAAATTCTCATATACGGTTCTCAGAGGGGGAGTCCCCTTGGTTTACCAACTGTAATGATTTTCTAAAAGTCTCTTGCTCTAGCCTATTTATCCTTAATTCTTTTATATATTGCTTTTTGTTAGATATGGTTAGTTTTGATGGTGTCAAATATAGATGCAAGATTTCAAAAACATTATGTGGAGAGAATATTACTGATGAAGATATGTTAGTAAAAACATTCTCCACATTTCATGCATCCAATTTGCTCTTGCTGCAACAATATCGTGAAAAGGGTTTCAAGAAATATGTTGAATTAATTTCTTGTCTCCTTGTGGCTGAACAAAACAATGAGCTTTTATCGAAAAATCATAAATCCCGTCCAACAGGCTCAACTCCATTGCCAAAAGCGAATGTAGTAACTAATGAATCTTTTAGCAGCCGAGGACGTGGACGTAAAGGTGGCTACAACCGTGGGCCAAATTGTGGTGGATCAAAATTCCCGAAACCCAAAGTGGGGAAAGATTGATAAGAACCACAAAAGAGAAACTATTGGGCATAATAAACATGTTGAAAATGCATGCTATCGTTGTGGTTGTCATACCCCTTGTAATTACGACATTTATCAGACTAATACAGCGATATATAGTGGGCAACACAGGAATGTCATAGTATTACCGATAGATAAGTCATTCTTGGTTACAACAAGATTATTCTATAGAGTTCATCATACAAAAATCTAAAGTACCAATATCATAATTATACAGTCCCAAAAAAAACTATAACTAAAATAATATATAATTCTATGGTCCTATCTAATATCCAGGCTACAACCATCAATTTTCGATGTTTGTCGCTTTTCCCTTAGAGCTATTCCTACTGCCTTGACCACATCCTGAACTTTGGGGAAAGTCTGGGATTCAAGTGAATCCCAGAGTAACAATTAACCTCACATACGAAGTATCTACATCACGTTTCATTTATTCATAAACACACAATTGATCATAAACAAAAAATAGTTCACATAATACATTACCATACTCAAAAATCAAACATCACAAATCACATGCTACATAAGTTGCAACCATTCATTACACATTACAATACCACAACTCTGGGTACTTATTGGGGTAGGGTTCAATAGGCCTTACACCTAATTATCAGAAGAGACCAAGGGGTTCTTCCTGCCACCTGGCTTATAGATGGTGCCACTAGGAAGAGACCAAGGAGTTCTTCCAACCAATTGGCTTGCAAATGGTGTCACCCAAAAGAGACCAAGAGGTTCTTCCAGCCCATTGGCTTGTATATAGTACCACTGGGAAGAGACCAAGGGGTTCTTCCAGCTAACGGCTCTTAAGTGATACTAACCCACACAAATAGAAATTTTACAAACAGGGTTGAACCATACACATATATATACGGTCATACAATGTATGTGAGAGTTAGTGTTACTATTTGATTGCTTTAACCGAGTAGATTCCAGGAACTTCGCTCGTTCTGGGTAATTACAAGTTCCTATAAGAACACATTATGGACAATGGTCAATACCATTCCCAACTCTTGACATTCCAAATGTCATCTAATACATTATAACTAAACATGGAATTACTAGACTTAGGTTATGTCAAAGATTTCATTGTTTCCTTCATTTTCGCAAATTTGACCATATTTTTCTAGAATTTGTGCTGTAACTTTGAAAAATCATATCTCAGCACAAATGTCCAAATGAGGTGATTCCAAAGCCTATGGACTCCTTATTAAGTCTAGTTTCAAGGAAAAATTGTTCCAACATATGTTCACATGTACATCAATCCCAGTTTAATAAAACAATACTGTTGTCCAAATTCATTCCAAAATTACAGGTCATTTTTCAAAAATTCATAACTCGGTGTACATATATCCAAATTCGACCAATTACCTATCAAATTAAAGATTATTATATCTACTTTAATCCTGTAACATTTCATGGAATACTACCTCCAAAAATGTGCCACAATATTTCTGTCCGCTCAAGATTTTCCAAACAGACTTCAAGGTTTCGATATAATCTAATCCCAGAGCTTTCAAAATTCCTACCGAACCTCTATCCTACACAATTTTTCATTTTGAACACAATGGAACCATCAAATTGAAAAAATTCCAATTCCTTAGGTCTGCCTCGCTACTGGTCAAAGTTAAGTTTAATCATAACAATTTACTAACTCTCGATTTATCCGCCAAATAAATTAGGTTCATGTATTCACAAATCATCATATAATCACATATTCATGAACAAATCATCATGAGGCTCCAGGAACCCTAATTGGCTGAAAATATAGGGTTTTACAAAGTATTCAAAAGCTCATCCAAATCTCAAATCAATCGGTTCAAAATGAAACTTACGCTTACCTTATCACAATTCTACAGTCGGTTTAGAATTTCGGCAACAACTCGACCAACCTAATGACTTGAAACTCCTCCTATGAGAAAACTAAAACCGTAGAATTGAAGCTCTTGAGGTGAAGAATAATGTTTGTGAAGGGAGTTTTCGGATTGGAAGTGGTTTGGTAGGAGATTTTGGCTACACTAGCTTTCTCTTTCTTCTTCTTTCTTCACTCACGTTTTTACTCTTTCCTTTCGGTGCTGAGAATACTTCTAGCCGAGAATGAATTGAATGGGAATGGATTTAATGAATTATTAGATGCCCAAAGTCGGTGATACTTGGAAAGAATCATAGGACACATTGATATTCCATTTAATTACCTTAATGCCAATGCGCTTTAATCCCATTTGTTTTGTTGTTAGAAAATGAACGGACATGAATGGGCTTCAATAAATGCAATCTGACTTTGGTCAAATGAGAAGGGAAATATTGGATATTAAAATGATCTTGGCGGTTTAAGCAAGAAAAGGGTGATAAAATTGTTTGACCTTTGGGGATCATATAATCATGTGAGTATTATATGCCTTGACCAAAAATTCATGGGATGAGGGTGTTGTAGAATTCTTTCCAATATGATCCTAGTTGATCCTCTATAAGACTTTTATTTGTAACTTGGTTCTTTACTCATATAGTTGTAAATATTGAGTAGGTGTTAGAAATTAATCCTTAATTCCTTATAAGGTATTTTCTTCCTTAATTAGCTTCTCTAGGCAATAGAATATTGTCTCTACAATTTCTAGACCAAAATTATCCCTTACGATTTCTCCTTAAATTTTTGGGAAAATAGGCCCTAAATTCCAAATATTGATTTTTTTTTATAACTATTTGGGCCAAACTTCACTTTATATAATTCCATTTATATCCACCTTTATAAATTCCATTTTCTTCGAAAATAACTGGCCAAATAAACTAATTGGATGTTAGACAAAAGTATTCCAATTTGTGCCAACATGTATCTCAAAATATTCGATTTTAGCGAAATCATGTAAAATTGACCTTTTGTCAAAATTTCACTATTTCTTTTCTCAAAAAGCAAATACATCATATATGAAATTTTTCAGAGAAATGTTAGGATATTATAGTGGTGACAAAGGTCATTGGTCCCGTACCTGTCGTACACCAAGACACTTAGTTGAACTTTACCAAGAATCACAAAAAAGTAATGGTAAAGGGTCAAAGATTGAAGTAAATCATGTTGAGAATTCCAAGTTTGAAGATGTTGATTTTACTCATTTGAATATTGACAAGGCTGAGAATTCTAAGTTTGACGATGTTGATTTTACTCATTTGGATGTTGCTGATTTCTTAGTATAAATTATCTTTTCCTATTTAGAATTGTTATGTTTTAGTATGTTTAAACTTTCTTCTATCATATGTATTTCTTTTAATTATGTTTTATTTATGAGTAAATACCATTTTTGGTCACTAACAAAAAACACGGACCCCATTTTGGTCCCTAAAAAAAAAAGGTTCTTTTTAGTCCATAAAAAGGACGAATAATGGTCGATTGGTGAACATTTTGATCCCTCACAAATTTCTAAAAAGGTCCTTTTTAGTCCCATAAAAAGGACGAATAAGGGTCGTTTTTTTTGTCAGGGACCAAAATGGGGTCCGTATTTTTTATCAGGGACCAAAAAGGATATTTACTCTTTATTTATTTTCATATGTCTTTTAATGAAGAATGAATCTTGTTAGCATAAATCTTGAAGATTTGTGTCTCGTTGATAGTGCAACAACCCACACCATACTAAAAAATGATAAATATTTATCTTCCTTGGTAATGCAAAAAGCCAATTTTTAAACTATATTTGGTAATATAAATTTTATTGAAGGCTCCAGAAGAGCTAATATCTTGTTACCTGAAGGAACACAATTATGTATTGGTAATGCATTTTATTCTACCAAATCTAAGAGAAACTTATTGAGTTTCAAAGATATCTATAAAAATGGATATCATATAGAAACAACAACTAAAAATAATCAAGAATGTCTTGCTATCACAAATAGAGTTTCTGGTAGAAAATGCGTATTAGAAAGTTTTCCTGCCTTTTCTTCTGGTTTGTATATATTATACATTTATAATCACAATTGAAATACAAGCTATTGTAAACCAGAAGTTTACCAATACAGACCAGAAGTTTGTCAATGTAAACCAGAAGTTTACTAATGAATTTAACATTTGGCATGACCAGTTAGGCCATCCAGGGTCAACCATGATGCGACAAATAATTGAGAATTCATGTGGACATACCCTCAAGTGTAAGCAAATGCCACAATCCCATGATCTCTAATATGCTGCATTTTCCAAGGGAAAGTTAATTATTTGGCCCTCACCAAGCAAAGTAGAAAGTGAGTTTCTCAAATTTCTAGAACGGATACAGGGAGATATTTGTGGGTCAATACATCCACCATGCGAACCATTTAGGTACTATATGGTTTTAATTGACGCATCAACCAAATGGTCGCATGTTTGCTTGTTATCTTCTCGCAACCTGGCGTTTGTGACATTACTTGCTCAGTTGATTAGATTAATAGCACATTACCTTGATTATCCTATCAAGAAAATATGTCTGATAATGTTGGTGAATTTACTTCACAAGCTTTTAATGAATATTGTATGTCCCTTGGAATAGATGTTGAACATCCTATAGCTTATGTTCATACACAAAATGGACTTGCAGAATCATTGATTAAATGATTGCAACTTATTGCAAGACCTTTACTTATGAGATCTAATCTCCCAATTTCTACTTAGGGCTATGCCATTTTGCATGTAGGGGTGGAAACAGGCCAGGGGCCTGTGGCCTGGCCTGTTTCCGGCCTAAACAGGCCTAGCCTGTCAAGCTAACAGGCCAGGCCTAGGCCTTTTTGAAGGCCTGTTTATCTAAACAGGCCAGGCCTAGGCCTCTTCATGAGCCTGTTAGGCCTGTCAGGCCGGCCTGTTATAGGGGTATAATTGTAATTTAATATTTGATAATTCTCTACCCTCCATGATTGTGACACGTTTTTAAAAATAGCCCAAATCTCTTCCTTGAACCGATAGATCTTGCCATCGTCTATATCCCTCCCAGTGACACAACAACAACCCTAACCTTCTTTCTTCTTCGACATTCGGCCGCTCCTCGTTCTCGCTCTCGCTCTCACACTCACTCCCAGCCTCTCTCAAAATAAGCCAAGCCTAACCCTAATTTCAATTTCACTCTCAGCCTCTCAGTCTCCCTTTTCACGGCGTCATCAGAATCTACGACCAACTATAGGATCAGATGAGGTTTCCGTTCAAGGAGATTCAAGTTCTAGCGATCGCAAGCATGAGACTAGCGGTGGTGGTGTGGCCATGTGGTGGAGCCGGTCGAGGGCGACAGATTGATTTGGTGTAGCTGGTGAAGCTGAATCGATGAAGCTTCTCCTCTTCAACTTCGAATTCATGGTCTCTTCAATCTTCTATCTTTGTGGCTAGATCTGAATGAAAAGGGTGGGGTTGATGCAATGCAGGTCGTCGTCGGTGAAGGTAAATATTCTTCTTTTGTTGTTGCTACTGTGGAAACTTGAAGAAATCCGAGAATCATGCTAAAGGATTTCGTGGGGTTAAGCTTCATAGGATATTAAACGGGCGGTTCATTATAACCTTTCAGTGACATATTTGGGAAATTGAAGAGATTACATTAGATTCCATGTTCTCAGGTTGCATATAGAAGTTGAGAGTGTTATTGAACTTTTAATATCCCCAAAGCTTACATGTTATGATCCAAAGCTTTTATCAAAGGATTAAGTGTTTGCCTAGATGCATTATACTTGTTAGGGGCATAGCATTAATTTTGGTTGTCGTCTAATAATTTTACTCTTGGACATATATAAATGCTGGAGCCGTAAGTCAAGTCCTTGTTACACTTCGCTTATGCTTTTGCGTCTTATCTTTTCTTTCCTTGAACTGGCTAAATGTTGTTTATCTTTTGTGGACTTGCGTTTTTCTCCCCTGGCCTCTCTTAGCAATATTATAACAGATTTAATGTGTAATACCCTAAAATTTGAATTAGGGTAAATATCATAATTTAGTAAAAATATACCTATTGAAAATAGGTGAATATGTAGTCTCAAATATTGGAGGGGATTAATCATAATTTTCTAGGGCAGTTTCTGTTGAAATTAGAAGAATTAAAGTGTTAAAATGCCCTAAATGAACTAAGAGTTATAAAATACTGTGATAAATCCTTAGAGGCAATAAAATAATTATTAAAAATTAGAGAGTATGTTGTCTCTAATTTAGAGAATTTTTGGGATTAATTTCCTTGGAAGATAATGAGGCAAAAATAAATATTATTTTGGGGAACATAAGTGACTCAAATGATTTTAATATTTTACATGGATCGTAAAATACCAATGTCAGTCCAATAGTTGTGAAATAATAGTTATTTTTAATTAAGGAAATTATCCACAATCAGTAAGTGATTAATTAAATAATTATTGGCTAATTATTTAAGCATAAACAAGGAAATATCCAAGGTAAATTATGTAAAACCCTTTAATTAGTGGTTTATGGCTAAAATTAGCATAAAATATATTTTCTAATTAATTGGAAAATATTAAAAAAAAAATATATGAGATTAAGTAATTTTAAGCCTAAATCCAAGTATGGACCAATAGGAAAATTTTGTAACAAAATTATATAAAATAATTAAATAATTAAATATTAATTAATAAATATAAATATAAATAAAATAATAATAATATTAAGGGGCAGCCGAAAATCAAGTGGGAGAGAAAGAGGAAAAAAATATCATGATATTTTTGCAAGTTGTAATATAATAATAATATAAATTGTGATATTTATGGAAAAAGCAAATAGGATAAATGACCACCGATAGAAACTAAATCCTATCTAGAAAACCATGAACTAGGTTTCTAAGGTCAGGGAATATTATGGACGAGTGTAATTTTATCCCGGAGTGGACTGTCTCCGAAGTCATTTCCGTAACCGGCGGAATGCTTAAGAGATAAGACGAAGCCGATATTTTGTGAAATAGGGCAGATAGTAGAATGAGAACCTATAGAAAATAAATCATAACTTGAAATCCTTGGATTAGGTTAGAAATATCTGGACATAATATGAATCAGTGAATTTTTGTCCAGAAGTTGACGTTTTCGGAAGTTATTTCCGTAACCGATGGCGTTTAACTGAAAATGTTTGGCAGGAAACGGAATGACCTGAATGGGATCAAAAATTTAGTTGACCCATACATTTATAAAGTGGATGAATAGACCTTCAGGGCTATGTTGCCGGTTTTCTAAGATTCTTCAAGATTACGCGATTAGAACACCGAACTGGGGTTTTATCGGTAGAAAACTTCTAAGGCAAGTTGATGACATCATTAGGATGACTTCATCTTTAGAAATATGACACAGGGGGACAGTTTTGTGGTGGAAAAGAAGGGAAAATGAGTGATGTTCAAAGTGGCCACACGTGTCTATTCTTAGCCGTTGATGGAAAGTTGATCCAAGGGCTGGAATCCATGGACTTTTTTCTATAAATTTCCCTCACCTCTTCACCTCATTCCTCACAAATTCACTTGAGCAATTCGGTTTTAGAGAGAGGGTAGAGAGAAGGAGGAGTCCGGGGGAAAAAGCAGTGAAGCTTTGGGTAAGTTTTTCGGTACCGAGTCTTAAGTTCTAGTTTTCTATTCGGTAGTTATAGTAGAAATGTTGTTTTGATCTTTAATCTTTCAAGTTAGTTTAGATATCATGTTTTAAGGTTAAATATGATATATATTTCTAAAATTATGTTGGAGTAGGAGTTATGTTGAAATTTTGGAAGATTAGGGTCAAAGTAACGAAGTGCTGGCGAAATTCCACCGATTAGGGGGTCAAGGGTAAAATGGTCATTTATGACTAAAATGTCCGTCGTAATGACTAATTACTACTAAATGTGATATTGTCCTTATAGGATATCTCTGATTACGTTCTGACCTACTGTCGTACCGTATTCCGACAGAAGTACCGTTTACCGTCAACGAAGGTACGTCCGCGTACTGTAACACTAACTCTGATGGTTATATTATGCGTATATGTGATGTGTGCATGGTATGTTTATATGTGGGGTGTTGTTGGAATGTGTATTGATGTTAGAAGATAACTGTATGCATGCTGGGAGCGATATAATTGTAATGCTGGGAGCGATACATCTGTAATGCTTGGAGCGATACATCTGTAAGGCTAGGAGCAATATATCTGCATGCTGGGAGCAATACATGTGCATTGATTACATGTTTATATACTGTTAAGCTTGTGATTATCTGTAATCCATATGTGTGTATGTAAACATGAATATATATCAGTTGCTCAATCGCTCCGGTGCTTTACTATGATGATTTGAAATGATGATTTAATGAAAAAAAATGATACTGCTTTTGAAAACGAGATGTTACATAATGTCTTTGATTGCTAAGCTTTTTCTCTTTTGGTCCTGTTCTTGCTTGCATAAAATATCCAGGACCTCTATATCAGCTTGAATGATATCCGATTACTCTTATGTGTATGAGTTTTTGTGCTATTGATTTCAGGTCAGAATTAATACACGGCTTCTTTATCAGCATATCAAATTCAATCTTCTAAGAGAAGAGAGTGAAGGCTATGTGAAACTGGTATGAGCTCTCTATTTTGGCTTTTATGAATCTTTTTCTTGATTATATTTTGCTATGAATCACTTACTACATATTGCACCAATTGAGGTTCTGATTGACGAGCGTTGCACTATATTTTTTCTTTACTATTCTCATCTAAGTTTGGTAAAGTAACCTTTAGCCGGAAGTATCCATAGAGCATTGAAAATAAATTACCTTATCCATATAAAATGCATCTACTCAGGATTCTAAGTGTGCCAAATATTGACTTTTGACTCATTATAGCCTGTAAAAATTATACACTTGGTTTTGCAGAACTATGATCACAATGGTTAGAATGGAATGCGTGAGTCTCTAGTCTGAATCTGAAGTTTCTTCTGTAATATCAATGGTTGCTCCTTATGGATTTAGAAAGGAATTGGAATACTTTCTCAGATATAATAAGTGGACAAAGAAAAAAAATGAAGTTTCCAATTCTTACATTTGGAAGTTCTACTTTATCTATTTCATAATTGCCAAAAATTTTGTTTTTTTTTGTGTTCTTACAGTTTTAAAAACACAGGCCTCCTTAACAGGCCACAGGCCAGGCTAGGCCTGTATACAGGCCAAGCTCAGGCCAAAAAAAGCCTGTAACAGGCCACAGGCCAGGCTCAGGCCACTTTGTTGCTTAACAGCCCTGGACTGTTAAGGGTGGAGCCTGGCCTGGCCTGGCTTGCTTCCACCCCTATTTGCATGTAGCAATGTTAATTCATATCAAGCCAACTAGTTGCTTAAAGGTTTCCCCCTTACAAATGGTTTTTGGTCAAGAACCTAATATTTCTCATATAAGAATATTTGGATGTGCAGTATATGTGCCAATAGCACCACCTCGATGTTCAAAAATGGGTCCACAAAGAAGAAGGGGGATATATGTGTGGTATTAATCTCCTTCAATCATAAAATATTTAGAATCATCTACAGGAGATTTATTTATGGCACGATTTGCCGATTGTCATTTTGATGAATCAATTTTCCCAACATTAGGGGGAGAAAATAAGCAGTTGGGTAAAGGGATTAGCTGGAATGTGAAAGTGGAGTTGAATCACCAAGAGGGGGTGAATTGGGGATTCTAAAAACTTTTCGATTTGCTCTGTTTTTGAACACTAAAATAGAGCTAGACAGACGATAGGGAAGAGAAGTAAGACATAAGAAATTTATACTGGTTCGGTCCAATCTCTTGACCTACGTCCAGTCCCCAGACTCTCTGGGATTTTTCACTATCACAATTGATTACACACTTTGTAACTCAAGAGTAATTCTCTCACTAGAACTTACTCCCCTTACAAGTTGAAATAAATATCCCAATCTCCAAGTCCCCTGACTTGAGATTCTTACCATGAATGATTTACAATAAATGAACTCTCTCTAAGAGTGGATAAAGATAATCACTGAAGTACAATGTATCAAAGGATACTATACACAAGAAAACTCAAAGAGTAGTTGGAAACTTGAATGATTTTCATTTTCTACAATTGGTTGTTGAGAAGAATTGAATGCAACTCTATTTATACAAGGAGTGCATTAAATAATTGTTGTAATCTTCAATATGACCGTTGTAAACATTAAGAGTGGATTAGCTGAAGGTTTAGTCTTCTTCTTTCTCTACTCTTTGGTTAATCCAGCTGCACAGAAGTTTATGCTTGACTTCTTGACTTTTAATCCGTTGGAAGAGCAGCTACTGGATGTGGAAAGGAAACATTAATCCCTTTGCAACGTGTGTAGAATGATTGTCCAAAAGGATGCAAGTTTTCTGGACTTTGCATTTAATGAACTGACATCACTTAATGCTTTATGCTAATGCTTCATTTAATTCTCTTTAAATCATCTGAAACTCACTAACAAACTGATTAAACATAGTTAGAAATAGTAATGAGTGATGATATGAAGTATTAGATTCAAACATAAAGATTTCAAAAATTCGTCCAGTTTGAAATTCAAAACCAGCGACACAAACTCGAGTTTGTTCATCAAAACTGGAGTTTTCATTTTTCATTAAAGGCCCAAACTCGAGTTTCCAAAACCTAACTCGAGTTTTCTTCATCCAAAGAAGAATGTCGCGATTTGGTCTTTGAAGCAGGTTTTGAGATGAGTTCAAAACTCGAGTCATTAAGTGACAAACTCGAGTTTTGGACTTTTTGATGAGAAACAAGTTTAAGTCCAAAATCTCAAAACTGGAGTTTCCATATCAAAACTGGAGTTTTCAAAAGGTTCAAATTTAGCAGAGCTCTCTGCTTGGCCTAAACTCAAGTTTGCAAAGTGAAACTCGAGTTTCCATAAATCTTTCACAATGGAAACTTCTCTGCTTATTCAAACTGGAGTTTTCAAAACTTTAGAAACTTTGAGTTCTTCTCTGTAAGACCTAAACTCGAGTTTCCAAAACTAAACTCGAGTTTTCTCATTTGAGAGCAAAACTTTGAAAAACCTTGTCAAATGAAAACTAGAGTTTTCAATCAAAACTGGAGTTTTCACAAGTTCAGAATTGAGCATTGTTCTCTGCATGCTGTAAACTCGAGTTTTTAAAACCAAACTCGAGTTTCCAACAAACCTTGGAAACTTAGAGAACTCTCTGTTTAGCACAAACTCGAGTTTTCAAATGGAAATTGGAGTTTTGCTAAGTTTGAAAAATTGGTAGCTCTCTGTCTTGTCAAAACTCGAGTTCATTAAAACCAAACTCAAGTTTGCTTTGCCTTTGAAAAACTTAGGAGCTCTCTGTATGATCAAAACTTGAGTTTTGAAACCTAAACTCGAGTTTGTCTAAGTTTGCAAAAACTTGAGCTACTCTCTGTCAAGTCCAAACTCGAGTTTCCAAACCAAAACTCGAGTTTGCCTTTGACAGTAAGTTTTTCAACTTAACAAAGACAAACTTCAATTTGAGTTTACAATTGTCAGTTATCATCAAAACCAATAGAGAACTAACCTAATGAATTATCATTGGCTCATTTTAATCCTCATACAAAACAATGTGAATTGGAAGTTCAAAAGATAATTCATTTACAGAATTTAGCTAATCAAATGCCAGAAGCATTTACTGATCTAAAGAAAGTGAAAAAGTCACATGTCCCAGTTGCTAATGCTCCTATTCGAATTGATGGCCCTGAAGGACAACCTATTATAAATGAATCTAAAGCACGCTTGAAGCGTGGCAAACCCATCGGTTCCAAGGATAAAAATCCTCAAATGAGAAGATAAGCTAAGAATATAGATGATCAAGTCGAGGATAATCAAGAAAAGTTAGTAGCTGCAGAAGAGCCATCTTCTGAAGAGTTATCATCTCTAGTAGAGATATATCCAAAAGAGAATGTTGTAGTCCCAAAAGAGACCCAGGTACCTGAAATATGTCAAAATAATGAGATCTTAATAAATTATGTTATGAATGATATTCGATGGGACTGAAATGAAGTCAACGTTGACAACATCTTTACTTATCATATAGTTTATGATGTAATGAATGATAATGAGGATCAAGAGTCAAAATCCATTAGCAAGTGCCAACAGCGAAAGGATTGACCTTTATGGAAAGATGCTATTAATGCAGAATTAAAATCATTGACAAAACAAAAAGTATTTGGACCTATAGTCCATACACCTGAAGATGTAAAACCAATTGGATACAAATAGGTCTTTGTAAGAAAAAGAAATGAAAAGGGTGAAATTACAATATGTAAGGCATATCTTGTAGCCCAAGGCTTTACACAAAGACCTGACATTAATTTTGAAGAAACGTATTCACCAGTAGTGGATGCAACTACTTTTCGTTATTTTATTAGCTTAGCAGTAAATGAAGGACTTGATTTGCATTTAATGGATGTTGTGACTGCCTATTTGTATGGCATGATATTTATATGAAAGTCTCTAAAGGACTCAAGGTGCCAGAAGCATCTAATTTAAATTCTCGAGAACAATACTCAATTAAGTTAAATAAGTCTCTGTATGGCTTGCAGCAATCAGGGCGCATGTGATATAATTGTCTCAAGGAATATTTGTTGAAAGAAGGGTACAAAAATGACCCAATATGCCCATGCATTTTTATGAAAAGATCTAGAAATGAATTTGCTATAATTGCGGTTTATGTTGATGATATCAACATCATTGGAACTCTTGAAGAGCTTCAAAAGGAAATTAATTGTTTGAAGAAAGAATTTGAAATGAAAGACTTAGGCAGAACGAAATTATGTCTTGGACTACAGATCAAGTACTTAAAGGATGAGATCTTTGTATATCAAGAAACTTATACAAAGAAGGTTCTAGAGCGATTTTATATGGAGAAGTCACATCCATTATGTACTCAATGATTGTAAGGTATTTGTAAGTGAATAAAGATCCATTTCGACCTCAAGTTAATTAGTCATGAAGGTGAGGAAGAACTACTAAGTCCAGAAGTATCATACCTCAGTGTTATTGGAGTACTAATGTATCTTGCTAATCACATCATTTGCTTTTAATTTATTAGCAAGATATAGTTCTTCACCAACACGAAGGCATTAGAATTGAATAAAACACATTCTTCGTTACCTCAGAGGCACTATGGACATGGGGTTATATTACTCAAATGTATCGAAGCATGAACTGGTTGGTTATGCAGATGCTGGATTTTTGTTTGATCCTCACGATGGTAAATTACAAACAGGCTATCTGTTTACATGTGGAGGTGCAGCTATTTCATGGTAATCTATGAAATAGACTATATCAACCACATCACCTAACCATGCAGAAATTATGGCAATGCATGAAGCAAATCGAGAATGCGTATAGTTGAGGTCAGTAATACATCACATATGAACAACTCATCATTTATGTTCAGGTAAATTGGTCCCAACAATTCTATATGAAGATAATATTGCATGTATTGCCCAACTTAAAGAAGGTTATATCAAAGGTGATAGAACGAAGCATACTTCACCAAAATTCTTCTTCACTCGTGATTTCTAAAAGATGGTGAAATAAATATCCAGCAAATCAGTTCAAGTGAAAATCTATCATATTTATTCACCAAATTACTTTTAGGTACAACATTTGAAAAGCTTGTCAATGGAATCGGTCTTCGAAGACTTAGAGATCTCAAATGATATTGTCAAAAGGGGGAGTCGATATATGTTGTACTATTTTCCCCTTATCTAGGTTTTGTCCCATTGGGTTTTCCTAGAAAGGTTTAAATGAGGCAGCATTGGAAAGTGTATCAATGGATGATGTACTCTTTTTTTGGCTAGGTTTTTATCCCACTAGGTTTTTCCTAGTTAAGGTTTTTAATGAAGTACATTCATAATGGACATCCAAGAGGGAGTGTTATGAATATATTAAATTATGTGGATGACCCATTATGGGCATTAAGGTTGCCCACTACTTTTATGGTGAGGAGTGGGTAGGTCGCCCACTACGTTTATGGTGAGAAGGGTATTAATATGGTGAGGGTATTTTCTTCGGTTGCCCACTACTTATATTAAAAATTCCCTACTCTCCAACCATTATAAATACCCTCCTCCCCTCCAAGAATTTCTCTCTCTTGAATCTCTCTTGCTCTTGTTCTCTATCTTTTACTTCTTCTATATCTTTATTTTTATAACAGATATTATATTATTATTACTATAAGTTGTCTAAGGGTTCTCATTTTGATGGTAGACTTGATTATTGAAATTCAAATTACAGTTTTCTTCTCTCAGCTTCCTCTTCTCCGTTTCTTCTCCTCTCCCATCTTACCTCTCTTCTCTTCCCCTCCCCCCTTCTTGTTTTTACATCAAGATTACAGAGCATTCGCTCCCCCTTCTTGTTTTTACACCAAGATTACAAAGCATTTTATGTAATTAACACTAAATCTTTTAAAATCAGTGTAATGTTGCTTTTTCAACAATAAACAGTTGAGAAGCATAGTAGTAGACAGCGGTGGAGCTACGTTGGCGCAAGTGTACGCATGTGCGTACACAAATTTTCAGGTTTTTTTTAATAATATAAATAAATGAAAAAAAACTGTGCATACCTAAATGATCTCGTCCTCCCCCATTTAGCTGTCTCCTATCTCTATATACCTAAATCTCGATCTCGTCCTCCCTCTGAAGTGTCTCCCGTCACCTCCATTGCCCATCCATCTAGTCCTAATTTTCTCTTCAATCTCCTTCATGTCCATGCCAAGCCTTCTCCTACTTCCATCTTCAAGGTGCCGCAGATTTCTGATTTGAGATAGATTGTGGCCACAAGGGTAGTAGTGGTTATCGCAGCCGCAGGTGAGTCACTCTTCTTCATCTTTACTCTTTTTCCAGTTGCAACTTTCTAATTTGATACAAAGGCACAAAGTATGAGAAGGTTCTTAATTCTGCTATACCTTCAGAACCCCTGAAATTGGGATTTAAAATTTAGTTGTTTAGTCTCTGGGAGTATTTTATTATATCCTCCTTATACCCTAATTGTTTCATTTTACACACAGGCTCAAAGTCTCCAAGAGTTAGAAGACTACATCAGAGGGACGGTTTCCTTCAATTGCCCAGAGGTTAGTGTCTTAGATGCATAAAACTTTTATGTCTTTATGTAATTTCTTGTTTTTCCTCCTTATATGAATGACTGCATTTTTCCATCTTAAGAAAGAGAATTTGAATTTTCTTGTTACGTTGTGCCTTAGGACCTTAGGCATCAATTCCTTCTCAGGGGAGCTTCCCAAGGAATTGGGAAATCTTACCGAGTTAATAGTATTGTAAGCCATCCACTTCCCCTTGAAGCAATTTATCTTTTCCTTCTTCTCTCTCTTTTTCCTTTTACATATATTCTGAAGTAATTTTGTTTTCCATATATTCTGCAAGAGTCTTGGATCCAACAGCTTTTATGGTTCTATCCCGTCTGAATTAGGGAAACTCGTGAAATTGGAACAACTATAAGCTCCACTGCACTCTGCATCAATAGTTTTTGTTATGACAAAATTGAAAGTGTCCCACATTGGAAGTAAGGGATTATATTTCTAATGATGGGCTTATAAAAAATACATTATCTCAACTCTATAAATGTTAATCTTTGAGATGACATGTATTTGTTTAATTTATGTCTGATTATTCTATAGAATATATTTAGCTGCATGCTGGCTAGTATTTTGCTGGCAATTTTCTGGAAATACTTATGATCTGATAATTAATTATTGTTAGCTTGTTCTTAAAATCCTTCCAACGTAGACGAACTTCGCCCATCCAATGCTTGTACATCGCCGTATTGTTGGGGATATCGAACGTTTGCTGCAAGGTAAAAGAGAAGATCATTACATATCAAGTAATAAGACTAAAGATACAAATGCATTAATGTGGAAAGTAATATACCAAAATTTGTGCCCAGATCAACTGCTTCGCTTTATCAGGAACCAACTTCCAATGAGAGTAGACAATGCGAACTTTGCTTCGAGCCAGATAGCCTAAATAGCTAATGAAATTGTCTTCCTCTTTACCAATTGGATTCATATTGGCATCGAACTCCACATGCAGCCGCTTCTTTTGACTATCACGACGTGCAATTAGCGCACCCATATGCATGCTACCTCTACCCTTTCTCTTAACGGGTTCATCAACTCTATCACCCGATGACTCCTCTGAGCTGGACATATTCCTGTTCATCAAGGACAAATCAATGTTAGATAGGTTATTAAGTAATAAAGATTCAACTAAAATGAACTAACATGTTAAACCACTTAAAAAATAACATAGTATTATTTCATAACTGAAGATCTTACTTTATATGGTTTCTCATATTCCTTCACAATGATCCTTTCTTGCAGCATATTCTTCATCATCTACCAATTCTACTTCACATGTTGTAGGTGGATTTGTTGAGAAAGGGAGTGTATCGTCAAGGTTCAATGATTCTTCACCATACTTTTGTTTTTTACTTTGAAGTACAATGGACATTTTTTTATTTGCAGGGTCTATAACATAAAACACTTGTTCGCCTGGCTTGCTAGAATGAATGGCTCATCTCTATGACCAAGTCGTTGAAGATCAACTGAGACAAATCCAAATTTAGGATCTATGACAACAGCATTATTGCTAACCCACTTACATTTCAATAAAGCAACTTTGAACTTGTTGTAGCTCATGTCCCATATTTCTTCAATAATTCCATAATAGGCCATTGATGCTAACACCGGATTTTTTTCTTTCGAACTCAAAAAGTGCATGGATTCAGTTTCAACCATCACCCCACTATTCTGCACAGAACTTCTGTCATCTTGGTCTTTTGTATAGAAAGAGTACCCGTTAATATTATAACTGTTCCAAGTGATGACCTGAAAAGAAGGCCCCCAGGCTAACCACTCAATTGTATCCAACACACCGGTCTCATGCAATACCTTCTTCTCGAACCAATTTATGAATGTCTTCTTTTGCTCATTAGCTATCTGCATGTCGTTCTTCCTTGGATTCATATTCTTCAAACTCTTTCTGTGTTAATCAATGTATGGTTGAACTTCTTCCATATTATTCAATATGTACAAATGTGCTTACAACACCTCTTCACAAGGCATATTCTTCAGTTTGATTCCTCGAGTTCCCTCGCTTATCCCCTCGTCATGCTGAGATTGTATCGTTGCCCCTGATAGTAATCTTTGCAGAATTCCATAGCCTCTTCAACTACATATCTCTCAACTATTGAGGCTTCCGGTCGATAAGGATTTTTAGAATACCCTTTTGATAAGTGTATATTTTATAATTAAATAAGTATAGATTCTGAGATATATTGGATTGAATTTATTAATATTATACCTATTTAATTATATTTTATATATTTATCTATCTTTTAATAAAATCTAGGATAAAAGAATATTATAACAGAAAATCTATTGATATCCTATTTTATTGTGCAAGAAATATTATGTGATATATGAAGAAAAACATAAAAAGGAATCAAATAATATATATATATATATATATATATATATATAAAGATAAATGGAATAAAGAAGCATGGACCCCACGAAGCTATTGACGGATGTTTAGTGATTGAGGAGATATTAATGTGAAGGTAGAATATCCAATAAAAGATAGGAAGCCCGTGGGACCCGCAGCAAAAAGAAACCTAGAGAATATCTATTAAAAGGCACGCACAAGAGCAAAGAAAGGAGGGAGAAGAGACGCCGAATACCAGCGAGATATTAAGCCGTGAAAACGGAGAACATTAGAACGAGAACGGACGACGCATCAAGAGGAGCGAGAGAAGAACAAGAGAGGGTTTCGGTTGTCTTCATCATCTCCACAGAAGAACGGAAGGACTGTGGAAGCGACGGAGAAGCTTTCTCTCTCTCTCTCTTAATTCTGTAAACCTAAATTTTTATCTGTTTGATTTGGATTTGGTTTTAGTTGAAGGCCCTTATGGTTTGGTCGATGGCGAAGCTGAAGCTCCACCACGGTGAATCCTGTCTCTCCTTCAGCTGCTCAGTCAAGCTCAGCTCCTCTTTTTATCAGGTCTGGTTCGTTCCTGAAGCTTTCCGGCGACGCAGGTGGTGGTAGGTGAAGATGGGAAAATCTCGCCGACGACGATGAAGGTGAAGGTGTCGCCGGCGAGGAAGAAAATTGATGGTGAAGGTGTCGACTGTGTAGGTTCAAGGCCGCTAACTCTGTTTTCTCTCTTCAAGTCATTCCTGCTGTGTGTTCCTCATCTTTTTCTATTCCGAATCGTGCTCCCTCCGTTCGTTCCACGGCGCTGTTCCTTCTTTTTTTATTAGGTCTCCAATTGATTCAATTTTTGTGGGCCCAATCCTTCAATCCCCAAGTTTATGTGTTTCTTTCTATTTTTTCGTTTTGCGGTTTGCCTCTTTTTTGTCCAGCCATTTAAGTCTTCAATTCTTTCTTCAATTGTGGGCCCCTTCAAAACACGCGGCACCTAATTACAAAAAGCAAAGAAACATTATATAATTATAATAATAATAATAATAATAATAATAATAATAATAATAATAATAATAATAATAATAATAATAATAATAATAATAATATAATATTTATTTCCAAAACTCAAGCTTTTATTTTAATTGAAATCCCCAAATAATGTGCCAAATTGATATCTCTTAAAATCTCAATAAAATCTCTTCAATTTAGTATTGATGACTTCCTAAATATATCAAAATATGTCTCAAATCTATTAAAAATAGGAAGTCATCACACCCCCACACTTGCATCAAATCTTGTCCTCAAGATTTTAAATTCTAAAACAACCAAATTCAAGAAAACCATGGAAGCAAGATTTTTGAAGCAAGCAGTACAAAATTGAAGTCAATTCAAAATTTCAAGAAACAAATTGTCTCAACAATCTTTTCCACATTCCAAAAATGCATGTAACAAGACAATTAATTTGGCAAAGATAAATCACAATAGAATGTCTCTCACAAGTCAAGTGTTTACACTCATTTTTCATGGTATTCAAGGGCTTGTGTTTCACTCAATTCCACCTATTGCAACTTATCTACCATAAGCTTGTTTATCATCTCAATCTCCACTTTATACATTATCCAATTGTACACTCAAATCAAAAGGACTTTCTCAAGGTTTTAATGATCAAGGTAGGATAATGAAATGAAAATGATCAAATGGTATGGGAAAATACTTTAATTAGTGCCAAGTAATTTAATGAAATTCAGATGAAGAATGAAGGAATACACACTAAGAGAGAACAAACTCACTAACACTATACATAAACAACCTTTTTTCTTTTGACCTCAATAATCTTTTTTCTTTCTTTCTTTTTTTTCATATATTCTTTTTTTGTCCTTTCTTTTTTTTCTTTTTGGTTTTTTTATTTATTACTATATACACATACTTTCTAACTCCTTCACTCTTTTAAATTGGTTCACTTAGCACTTACTAAAGTAATAAAAATGAATGGGAAGAAAAAGATATAAAAATTGCATATCTCAAACAAAGGGCTATTTATTCTATGCAATTTTTTTTTCTTCTTTTAAAAAAATATAAAAAATAAAGGCTCAAATGGGGTAAACAAAGGATTTTCATGTGATAAGGATGGACATTTGGCCGAACTAGCTATGAAATGAATGCCTTAAATCATCTTTGTGCATGCAAAAGGATTTCAAACTTCAAAAGAGATTCAAGACAAGTTCTAGAGATGAAATCACAATAGGTGTACTCCCTCTCAGAAAGATGAAAATTAAGGCTCAAATTCCTCACAGGTTCTTTGACATCCTAAAGTAAAGTACCCAAACCAAATCTTTACCTCTTTACTAACATTCAAAGAACATAGAATCAATTTCTAATCAAATTCACTCCTTTTCATGTTCAAATCAAACCAATTGTAATAATGCTCACAAATACTATTCACACTTCCATGAGATTTTTTTTTTTTTGAAAAAGAATTGAGGACAAAGCAAGTTAAAATCAAGGATACCCTCACCCCCACACTTGAATGTCACATTGTCCTCAATGTGAACAAGTAACAAAAAGTAATGGAAGTGAAGAGCAACCATATATAAGTGTAAGGGTAACATCAATTTCAGATATTTCAAATTTTCACCAATTAAACAGCTCAAGTGCTAAAGTCACTCAATAATCATCACAAACAGTAATCACATGCACATCCAACTAAGACCAGCACTCATTACCAAGCAATATATCATCAACAATCAAATAGAACAAATCAAAGAAAAGTAGAAGAAAACTCCCCTATTTTTCCTTGACTTGCACTCTCAATCCTTGCTACCAAAATGGAACACCTCATCAGGGGCTTTGAACAGTCCTACAAAATCAAAGAAAGCATCAAATAATACCTTGGGTTGCCTCCCAAGAAGCACTAAGTTTAAAGTCTTCATCCAGACTTCTCAAAACAACTTCTAATCATAAGTATTAAACACCAGAATCACCTTGTCTTCATTTCTTTTCAAGCAACAAGGTGTCACATACAAAAATTGATAATTCAAGTTAATTGCTTGTACTTCCTCAATCATAGACAATCTAGGATAACAAGCAATCATTGAATTCAAATGAAGCATAACATGCATATCCTTGAAAATAAATATAAGCACATCCAAGAATTTAGAGCATCCAATAAAATCAACTTGACTCTCATCAGTAAGAGTCAACACTTCAAGAGGAGGGTCATGAACAACAACAATTGGGACATCTACATCAATTTGATCATCAACATCACAATCCTTAGGCTCCACCGCCGTAACCTCTTCTAGACATCCACTATTCTCACCTAAATCAATTTCAAGCTCACAATCACTTTCTACATTATCCACATTCTCATGTAATTCCACACTTTCAACTTCCTCACAATAATCATTATCAGCATAAGAAGTGGTCATCAAGCTCAAGGAATTATCTTGCCTTATAGTCTCAAGAGTTGAAACAATTTGACTTGCATATCCCTCAATATTTTGGACACTTGCCCCAATATTTTGGACACTTGACTGAACACTAGTGTCAAGCTCCTCAATTCTAGTGGCAAACTCTTTTTGCTCTCTACTAGATCTCTCTGATGCTTCCACACACTTCTCAAATAATTTTTCTAAATTAGTTTTCTCCTTGTACTCAATGGTGTATTTTTCAATATGTGGATAAGAGTAAAAAGGAGGGGTATTTTCATGAGAACAATATACATGTGGATCCCTAAAATTTTGTTGCTCAAAACTTTCACTAGGACAAAATGAGTTATCAAAACAAGCTTGGTTCCTAGTGAAATCATCTCTTAGAAAATGACTAGTTGTACTATATAGACAATGCTCATATAAATGATTCCCTCCACAATAAACACAAGACATGCAAACATATTGAGAAGAATCAACATATGGAATACAACTATCATTTATCCTCCTTTTATGTTGCCTAGATTCATTCAAAGAATTTAAAATAGCAATCAGTCCATCTTGTATTGAAGACAAATAATCCATCTCCTTCTTAATATTAAGAGCAGCTGGTTGCCATGTAAAATCCATTTTTTTAATTTTTTTTTAAAAATAAAATAAAATAGTTACGAACTCAAACTTAAACTACTAATGCTCAATCAATTCTAACCAAGACAGTTGTGGCACACAAGTCCCCGGCAACGGCGCCAAAAACTTGATAGGGCAAAACTTTATAGCCTAAAAACTCCGCAAGTATACGGGCAGTATCAAGTAATAAAGTGATAAGAAAAGTATTGTTCCCACGAGGACTTGGTATCACAAACTATGGTTAAGCATTAATTTTACAATTTCGTTTAAGTTGGGCAAATCAAAATTGAATTTAATTAAGAGAAAAGAAATTAAAACTAGAATTAAAATAAACAAACTACGATAATATTCAAATGAGCAACCCAGAGTCACTAATCCCTTATTAGCTTCATAAACCTTGATTTCACTAATTTAATTAGCCTTAACATCAATTTTGTTAATCTCGAGTATAAATAGCTATAAGTGCCTGTCGGTCCACTTACAACCCTCTCTTGAGTATATTTTGTTATGTCTAACATAATTACTCAAGAGGCAATAAAACTCGAACACACTCTTCAACAATTATATGGGGCCATTAGGTATAAGTCTATCCTAATCGCAAATTAAATCGTAATTTAATCCAATATTACTTAATCTTAGAGCCTAATTAAAATCTCCTTCGTCAAGGTAAATCCTAATTCTCAAAATCATATTCAATGATGGCCAATCACTAAATAGATAAAGCTAAACAAGATTAAGTAACCAAAATTAATATTAATTATAACTAAACAATGAAAGCAAAGTCCAATCTACTTATAAGTTCATAGGTACCTAGGTTGCAAAACAAGCTAGCCAAACATGGCTTTAACCAACATCACAACACAAATAAATTGAAGGCACAGAGACATGAGGAAAAATCACAGGAAAATCAAATGGAAGCCAAATAAATTGAAACAGTGAAGGATGGAAGGCCCTTATGGTTTGGTCGATGGCGAAGCTGAAGCTCCACCACGGTGAATCCCGTCTCTCCTTCAGCTGCTCAGTCAAGCTCAGCTCCTCTTTTTATCAGGTCTGGTTCGTTCCTGAAGCTTTCCGGCGACGCAGGTGGTGGTAGGTGAAGATGGGAAAATCTCGCCGACGACGATGAAGGTGAAAGTGTCGCCGGTGAGGAAGAAAATTGATGGTGAAGGTGTCGACTGTGCAGGTTCAAGGTCGCTAACTCTGTTTTCTCTCTTCAAGTCGTTCCTGCTGTGTGTTCCTCGTCTTTTTCTATTCCGAATCGTGCTCCCTCCGTTCGTTCCACGGTGCTGTTCCTTCTTTTTTTATTAGGTCTCCAATTGATTCAATTTTTGTGGGCCCAATCCTTCAATCCCCAAGTTTATGTGTTTCTTTCTATTTTTTCGTTTTACGGTTTGCCTCTTTTTTGTCCAGCCATTTAAGTCTTCAAATCTTGCGGTTTGCTGCACCTGATTACAAAAAGCAAAGAAACATTACGAAACATTATATAATAATAATAATAATAATAATAATAATATTTATTTCCTAAACTCAAGCTTGTATTTTAATTGAAATCCCCAAATAATGTGCCAAATTGATATCTCTTAAAATCTCAATAAAATCTCTTCAATTTAGTATTGATGACTTCCTAAATATATCAAAATATGTCTCAAATGTATTAAAAATAGGAAGTCATCAATAGGTGATTATAAAATTCTTTTGCTAATTACTCAAGAACATTTAAACAGAGAAGGAGAGAAGAATAATGAACACAGGAGAATTATACTGGTTCGGTCCAACTCTTGACCTACGTCCAGTCCCCAGAAACTCTCCGGGATTTCACTATCTCAAAACTTGACTACACACTCTGTAACTCTCGAGTAATCCTCTCACTAGGACTTACTCCTCTTTACAAGTTGTAATCAAAGACACAGACACAATTACCCACTCTGTACTCGAGATGATCCTTTCACTAGGACTCACTCCCCCTTACAAGCTAAGTTGCAATTGTACACCCACACTTAAGGTTCCACAACCTTAAGATTTTCAGATAAACAAAGAGTGTTTAGAAACTCCTCACTAGTAGATAAAGATAAACACTGAGGTACACGATATTTTGAAGATATCAATGGAACAGATACAACAGTAGAATACAATAAGAATAGAATGCACAGCGTTCTTCCGTTGTTGTTGTGAACTCAAAACTTCATGTATATATATAGTTGATCTCATGACCATTGAGAAGCTTGAAGAAATATCCGTTGAGGCTCTTTAAAATGACCATTAGAGATAAAGCAGAAGGGTCAGAATTATCGCCGTCATTTATTCCTGCGATTGTGATTATGACCGTTGAGACCCAGCAAAGGAAATGAAATATTCTTGCCCAGAACGTTGCAGAGGTATGTCTGTTGGTTGAGTTTCTTGAATAGGTAAGTTTAATAAATGCCGGATTGCTTTAGTCAACATCCTGTGTTGATCTTCATTCTAATAATCTGTAACTTATTAAGAAATTGATTAAATGCAATTAAAGATAGTAATGAGTAATGATTTGAAGAAACAAAATCATAATCAGTTGATTTTGATTTTCCGGAGATGGTGATTTGATAATTAAAAAGATATGAAGTAATGAAATCACAATCAAGTAGTTTGGATTTACGAAGACGGTGATTTTGACAAACAATGAAGTTTAACTTTCAGTTAAAGAGTTGATACCTTGAGGTAGTGACCCGAGGCAAGAAAATAAATGACTGGAGGCAATTTCGTTCTTCACAGGTCAAAAACAAAAGTAGAAGGAAATCACAAGTTACTTACTTGATATGCAAGAGTCAACTTGATACTCAAGAGTTAACTTGATACTCAAGAGTAAAAAACGATATGTTTTGAAAAATCAACTTGATACTCAAGAGTTAACTTGATAGTCAAGAGTCAAAAACGACATGTTCTGAAAAACAAAGGAAGTCAAACTCTTTAACTCGAGGTAATAAGTGAGTTGCCTCGAGGTAATGACTTGAGGCACTAACTTGATACACAAGAGTTAAATACCACGTCTTTGAAAAAATTTACTTGATACTCAAGAGTCAAATATCACGTCTTTGAAAATTTGCAAGTTAACTTGAGGCATCAACTTGATACTCAAGAGTTATCAACTTGATACTCAAGGGTTAAAACCGATGTCTTTGAAGAAATCCAAGTTGAACTCTTAACTTGATGCATTGCCTTGAGTCAATAAGTATTTGCCTTGTGTCAATGACTTGAGGCATTAACTTGAAACTCAAGAGTCAAAAACTATGATTCAAAACTTAATTACAAGTATGCCATTAGAATGCGATTAGGAAAATGAGAATACCACATGCCTTGATGCATTCACTTGATATGCAAGAGTTAAAACAATGACCTTGAAAGAGTGCAAGTTCAGAGAATTTAACTTGAGGCAAAAAATGAAAACTTCAAATATTATTGAAAAATAAGGATTAAATACATTATAATTGTTATCATCAAAACATCAAAAACATGAGAACTAACAGTTCGCACTTCATCTTTCATAATGCCTCTAATAGCTACTGGTAATAGTTGTTGCATCAACACATGATAATCATGGGACTTCATTCCCACTAACTTCAAATCGTCCATTGAAACACACCTTCTCAAATTAGAAGAATATCCTTGTGGAACCTTAATGTCATATAGACACCCACACAAACTTTTTTTCTCCGCTTTTGATAGTGTATGAGTTGCTGGCTCCATGTATGCCCTCTTACCATCTTCCATTACTTGTGGATGTAACCGTTCTCTTATTCCCATATCAACCAGGTCTAGTCTCGCATTAATTCCATCCTTTGTCTTCCCTGGTATGTGCAACAGAGTACTGACAAGGCTATCGCAAACGTTTTTCTCCACATGCATCACATCGAGACTTTGTCTCACATCAAGACTACGCCAATATGGAAGACCAAAGAAAATTGATCTCTTCTTCCATATATTCTTCTCACCCGCAATCCTTTGCTGCTTACCCAATATAACATTGATATGTTTCAGCCAACTATACATTTCCTCTTCGGTCAATGCCTTTGGAGCCGTTCTATGCTCCGGTAAGCCGTTAAAACACTTTCTTAACTTACGATATGGGTGGAACCAAGGAAGAAACCTCTTGTGACCGAGGTAGACCGTTTTTTTTCGTGCTTTAGTTGATGGAAGTTTGTGTCTGCTTCACATATTGGACATGCGTTATGCCCCTTCACACTGTACCCTGACAAATTTCCGTATGCAGGAAAGTCGTTTATCGTGGTAAATATCATTGCACACAACTTGAAGGACTCCTTCTTATATGCATCAAACACATCTACGCCTTCCTCCCACAACTTCTTCAAATCCTCAACCAAAGGCGCCAAGTACACATCGATATTGTTCCCGGGCTGTTTTGGTCCAGAAATCATCATTGAAAGCATTACGTACTTGCGTTTCATACATAGCCAGTGAGGTAAGTTGTATATTACAAGGAGAACCGGCCATGCACTATGGGTGCTACTGAGAGTTCGATACGGATTGAAGCCATCTCGTACAAAGCCCCAACCAAAGATTTCTTGGCTCACCGCCAAATTGAGGGAACATTTCGTCTATTTTCTTCCATTGCGCAGAGTCACGGGTGCCGAAGATATTTTCCATCGGATACTCACTCATCAGAATGCCATCTCAACTTCTTCGCCGTTGCTTCACTAGTAAACAGACGCTTAAACCGCGGTATTATTGGAAGATACCACAATGCCTTGAAAGGTTGCCTTTTTGTTGTCTTATCTCCAGAACCACCACCTTTCTTCACTTTTTATCGTGAAGTTTTACACTTTAGACAATTACTAAGGCTTTCATACTCATTTCTGTACAATATGCAGTCATTAGGGCAACTGTGTATCTTTTTATACTCCATGCCCATGGTAGACAAGATTTTCTTCACCTCATACATACGATTTGGAAGTACATTATTATCTGGCAACATATCACACAACAATTCAAGCAACGACGTGAAACTACTATCGATCCACCCACAAGTTGCCTTTAAGTTGACCAAATGTAAGGTCCCAGTCAACCGTGTATACTTAGTACACCCAGGGAACAAAGGTATCTCTGCATCACTCCGGACGCTATCATATTCATGTGATTGTGCAAAAGATTCTACCTCAACATCATGAATCATTCTCTCCATTCCATCATCATCTACCTCTAGTTCATTTTCGTGGGATGCACTGGTACTTACTTCCTCACTATGTCATATCCACGTTGTGTATCGAAGGTTTATTCCATCACAAATTAGGTGATCTCTTATATCAGCAATATCCCTTCGAATCCCATTTAAACTATTAACACATGGACAATAATACATCCCATTTTTTGTAGCCACATTCCGTCTAGCAAATTCAATAAACTCTTCCACCCCATTCTCATATTCTTCACTGGTTCTCAAAGCATTCATCCAACTATGACCCATTTTATTATCACCTAAGACATCATTTCCAACAACAGTCAAGTTCATAACAATTTCAAGAACGACATAATTCATATTCTCAAGCTTGTAAGAAAATTTCGGCAGCATTTACCCTCAACAGTAAGACATCCCAAAATTTCAACAACAAACCATTTCAACTTAATTCAACAAAACTTATTACCTAAGGCGATTTCGAAAATATCAGCTATTAAATCCAATAATTTCATCAATACAAAATATAAAAATATAGCTAAGTTGTCTAAGTCATAAACTATAAATAATGGACTTCTAAGCATCATGATTCATACTACAAAGTTTACCTAGTTCAATGCACATAAAAAAAACAACAATATTTAACTATACTTACCTCAACTTTAAATTTCGACGCTTGAAATTTATTTGCTCAATTCAACCTAAAGGCAACAACAATAAAGTCAACCTTAGAATTATTTAAACTAACATATGGGAGAGGGAATAATTGTATGACAAAAGGAACATGATTACAAAGAGTATTTCCCAAAGAAAATACAATTTCAATATATCAAATGAATTAAACACATTAATCATGTTAGTTTAAATATAAGTCATTAATCAATTTCACTATATAAGTCATTAATCATGTATCCGCTGGTCATAAAGGAGAAACAAGTGATCAAGTGCAAAGCATACATGCAGAAATACAAAAAACAAAGGAATTAAACATAGAAGGACAAGAATGAATTAAGTTGAATAATAATATAATTCTACAAAAAGCCTGTAGATCACAATTGGTTGTATTCACTGAATCTTAGTTCTGTGGTGTAGCAGGTTAATTGACTCTTTCATTATTTTAATTCTGGAAATGATATGATAAAGATTTCAAATAATGTTTTCTCAATATTTAAAAATTCTTGGACAAGCAAAACGTACACCTAACGACAAACAATAAATTGTAGTTAGTTGAATATTCATGTAAGAACTTGTGCTCAGTTGATAAAGTGGACACGTCCTCGCTAAATGCGCACAAAGTATGGTTCTCGCCGTTTCAAAATACATTTGTGTCCTTTTTCAGAAATTTTTTTCAAAGTTCTCTTATATCAAAGTCTTTGGTTACAAATTCATAATAAAATCCATCAAAATTTTTTTTGTAGCCACATAATTGCGATGAAATCATCCATTTTTTCATCAATGAAAGCTCTTGGCATATGTTTATATCATTGGAACGAACCAACATTAAATTTTGAAATATTAGCTAATCAATTGTATCCTAGCGCAGTAATCATAATACTTTGCATTGACTTGTAGCCTTATATAACAAACCAATAGAGAGCATCTCATCTTAAGAATAATTTTCCCCCAAAACATTGAGCAAAAATACTCAGACCCAAAAAGGTAACATTCGTGACCCTTCAAAATCTCTTTGGTGGTAAAAAATGATCAAAATCTCTTGATGAAAGCCCTACCCATTCACTTCCTAGATTTAATTTTAATTTACATCAAACCTCTTCAATTCAATGTTACTATGTTTGACTAACTACTTGAATATCATAAAACTGTGTATGCATTTTATTTCAACACACACAAATACGACATGTTTTGTGTCTCAACCATATAAAAAACCGGTATGCTTATAAAAGTACTTCATATAATCTAACAAATTAAGGTGCAATAGAAATCCTAATCACAAATAGAAATCCTAACCAGAAGCAAAAATCCAGCGATTAAGCAAGAAGCATTACCGATTAAATGGGTTTGGAATCAAAGAACAAGAGGAACGAACAAGCTTACTTGGGTTTGGCGGGTTTCGATCGGGAAGGAGGTGGAGTGAGCGAGAGAGAGCCAAGAATCCTAATCAGAAGCAAAAATCCAGTCCATAAGCAAGAAGCATTAACGATTAAATGGGTTAGGAATCAAAGAACAAGAGGAACGAACAGGCTTACTTGGGTTTGGCGGGTTTCGATCGGGAAAGAGGCGGAGTGAGCGAGAGAGAACTAGGAGTGTGAGTGACGACGGTGGAGACGGAGGAGACGACGGCAGAGACGGAAACGAAAGGGCCGGCATTGGAGAAGGAGCGAGGCGGCGAGTGTGAGTGAGGAGAAAATGAAGAGGATTTCGCGCGCTGTCGGACTATGTATCTGTGAGTGAGGAGAAAATGAAGAGGCGCATGGGTATTAACCTAAAAAAGCAATATTGGCGTCCTGAATAAGCTTACAGGACGCCACTACTCCACGTTTGGCGTCTTGAAGCTTCTTCAGGACGCCCTTTTTTTCATATTGGCGTCCTGAATACTCACCACGACGCCAATATTAAAAATATTGGCGTCCTGAATGCTCAGAAAGAAGGTATTGACTTCATAGAAATATTTTCAACTGTGGTTCATCTAACTATTATTCGTATAGTAGTAGCTATGTGTGCAGAATTGGATTTACATCTAGAGCAGTTAGATGTTAAAACTGCGTTTCTTCATGGAGATCTTGAAGAGGAAATCTATATGCTCTAACAAGAAGGTTTTGAAGAACCAAATAATGAGAACTTGGTTTGCAGGTTGAACAAATCTCTGTATGGTCTCAAACAGGCGCCGAGGTGTTGGTATAAGAGATTTGATTCCTTCATATTGAGCCTTGAATACAACAGACTCAATTCAGACCCTTGTGCTTATTTCAAGAGGTTTGGTAATAATGATTTCATTATACTACTGTTGTATGTTGATTATATGTTGGTAGCAGGCCCCAACATAGATCTTATTCAAGAATTAAAGGCACAGTTGGCTAGGGAGTTTGAAATGAAGGATTTGGGACCAGCAAACAAGATTCTAGGGATGCAAATTCACCGAGACAGAAATAGCAGGAAGATTTGGCTATCTCAAAAGAATTACTTGCAGAAAATCTTGCGGCGCTTCAACATGCAAGATTGTAAGCCAATTTCAACCCCTCTTCCTGTTAATTTCAAGTTATCCTCAAGTATGAGTCCTAGCAGTGAAGCAGAGAGGAAGGAGATGTCTCGAGTACCATATGCATCAGCAGTAGGGAGTTTAATGTTTGCTATGATCTGTACAAGATCAGACATTGCACATGCAGTGGGAGTGGTTAGTCGATACATGACAAATTATGGTCGGGAGCATTGGAAAGCTATTAAGAGGATCTTGAGATATATCAAAGGAACCTCAAATGTTGCTCTATGTTATGGAGGATCTGAATTTGTGGCCAAAGGATATGTTGATTCTGATTTTGCAGGTGACCTTGATAAAAGAAAATCTACCATGGGCTATGTGTTCACAATTGGAAAATGAGCTGTTAGCTGGGTATCTAAACTACAGTCAGTTGTGGCATTATCTACAACAGAGGCTGAGTATATGGCAGCTACACAAGCTTGTAAAGAAGCAATCTGGATAAGGAGATTCATGGAAGAACTCGGACACAAACAATAGCATATGTTGTTGTATTGTGATAGTCAAAGTGCTTTGCACATTGCAAGGAATCCAGCATTTCATTCCAGGACGAAACACATAGGAGTTCAATATCATTTTGTTCGTGAAGTGGTAGAAGATGGGAGTGTGGACATGCAAAAGATTCACACAAAAAGGAACCTAGCAGATGCACTAACAAAGGCAATCAACGCTGATAAATTCATTTGGTGCAGATCTTCATTTGGCCTTGAAGAGACATAGACAACATGAAGATAGCAAGGATAGTGTGGAGATTGAATGGTTCTCAATCATATCTCCAAGTGGGAGATTGTTATATATTAGAAGTCCCACATCGGTGGGACTTCAATGTATGAGGCGCTGAGGAAGCTATAAATAAAGCCACCTCCCCTCCTTTCAATTCACACCAAAATCCTTCCCTTCTTTCTCTTATATGACTTTTCTTATAAGATATTTTCTTGAATGATTTTTGTGAGGAGTTCTCTTAATTTAAGAGAGGGTTAATTTGTTCTCTCCTTATATTAAAGAGAGGTTGTAATTCTTTTAGTATTTCCCATAATGAGATTTCCATAGAAGTAACTGTGTGTTTTTTTTTTTTCAATTTCCTTTATTTGTTGTTATTTTTCTGTCCGGTGGGATCCTAAAATCCCAACACTTAGTCCAAGTATTTTTCCATTATATAATTGTGGAGACGATCATAGAAACACAAGCAATAGGTGGCTGAATTTGAAGGATACGAACCTACTTGACCCAGGATACTATGATACGCGAGGCAGTCGGTTGAGAATGACAATCATTCGTTCAACCACTTTCTGGCCGATCTAGGTGTGGATTTCGTCTCATTCCCCTTCTATTTCGAGACCTAGAAGAAAATGCTGGCAAAACCAAGGAGAACACTTGTAAAGATTGTGAAGGTAATTAAATTTTATTTGAATATTTTTCATTAAATTTAAATGATTAAATATCAATTATTTTAAATATATATTATTATTTATGAGTAGATTAATAAGAAATATTATAATTGATAAATAATAACTTCAAAGTTTTTATGGTTTTTAAAGATTCACTATTACAAAAAACAGATATAGCAGATATAGCGTTCGCAAAAGACATCCTTTTTTAAAAAAAGGAAATAAAAAATAAAGATGGTGGCTTTTTGTAATTATGTGGAGGCTTTTGGCATCCTAATTGTGGAAAAGGACACCAAAAATAACTTTTGGTGTTTAAGTTAAAATTTGGACACCTAAACAAGGAACTTTTGGCGTCGTAATTAAAATTTAGGACATCAAAAGTGAACCCTGACACCACTTTTGGTGTAATACCCGAATAATTATTTATCTGGAATACTATATTGATATAAATAAATGGCTATTTTTAATAGGTGAATATATGATCTCAAATATTGTGTTGCATTTATCTTATTTTTCTAAGGTAAATTTTATAGAAATTAGAAGAATTAAGGTGCCAAAGGGCCAAAAATGCATTTGTGGGTCATAAAATACCCTGAAAATATTATAATAAATCTTGAAGGGCAATTAAATATTCCTTAAAAATAAGAAATAATATTGTCTTTAATTTTAGTAATTTAAGAAATTATTTCCTTGGAAATAATAAGAGGGAAAATCAAATATTATTTTGGGGATCATAATTGACCCCATGATTTTTAATATAATGCATGGGACATAAAATACCAATGTCAATAAAATAGTTGTGAGAAAATGGTTAATCCTAATTAAGAAAATTATCAACAATTAGTAGGTGATTAAATAAACAATTATTGGCTAATTGATTAAGCAGGAATCAATGATATATCCAAGAATAATTATGTCAAACCCTTTGATTAAATGTTTATGGCTAAAATTAGCATAAAATATACTTGCTAATTAATTAGAAAATGTTAAGAAAAATTGGTGAGATTAAGTACATGAAAACCCTAAATCCTAAAAAGTTGCTAATCATGTGATTAGGGCGCTAATTAAACTTGTTAATCAATTTAGACAAATTAATCATTAATCAAGGGCTAAGATATAATCTAATAAAGCAAGATCAAAGGTTTACAATTATTCTAGTAATTTTTTAAGCCTAAATCCATGTTAATTGAAATGGACCAATAGGGGAATTTTGTGAAATAAATATAAGATAATTAGAATATTATATAAATTAATTTAAAACAGAAAAATATAAAAATAATAATAATAAAAGGGCTGGCCGAAATTTTTGACAAAATTGGGAGAAAAATCTGTTAGTTCTCAATTGGTTTTGATGATAACGGGCAATTGTAAACACAGAAGAAGTTTGTCTTTGTAAGTTGAAAAACTTACTGTCTAAGGCAAACTCGAGTTTCAGTTTCGAAACTCGAGTTTTGGCCTGACAGAGAAATGCTCGAATTTTTGTAAAGAAAGAAAAACTCGAGTTTGGAATTGAAAACTCGAGTTTTGGCCATACAGAGAGCATTCGAGTTTTTCCACAGACAAAGCAAACTCGAGTTTAATTTTGAAAACTCGAGTTTTGACAAGACAGAGTGCAACCAAGTTTTTCAAAGAAACCAAAACTCCATTTTCCATTTGGAAACTCGAGTTTGGGTTATACAGAGAGTTCTCTAAGTTTCCAACGTTTTCTGGAAACTCGAGTTCTATTTGAAAACTCGAGTTTTCCTCATCTGAGAACAATGCTCGTCTCTGACCTTGTAAAAACTTCCATGATTGAATCGACCAAAGTTTTCAACGTTTTCTCATAAAAGAGAAAACTCGAGTTTCTGTTTTGAAACTCGAGTTTCGTCACTAAAGAAAAGTTTCCAAAGTTTTCAACAAATGTGAAAACTCGAGTTATGTTTTGGAAACTCGAGTTTTGGCCAGGCAGAGAGCTCTGCCAATTTTGAGCCTTTCAAAACTCAAGTTATGTTTTGGAAACTCCAGTTTTAAGCTTTTGGACTAAAACATGATTTTTCATTTAAGAGTCCAAAACTCGAGTTAGTCATTAATTGGCTCGAGTTTTGCACTATTCTCCAACATGTCCAAAATACCAAATCACGATGTTTGTCTCTGTAAAGAGAAAACTCGAGTTTAGTTTGAAAACTCGAGTTTCGGTCTTTCGTTAAAAATTATCTGAATCATGAAAACTCGAGTTTCGAAGAACCAACTCGAGTTTCCATCGCAAAATTTGAATTTCTATTTGAATGATTTCATGAAATGTTTCTGTTTGATCTCAATACTCTTTACCATTACACATAACTATTCTTAACTATGTTTAATCAGTTTGTTAGTGAGTTTCATATGGTTAAAAACATGTTTAAATGGAGATTAGGAAAAAAACATAAAGCATGTCAGCACATTAAATGCAAAAGTTCAGAAACTTGCATGCTTTTGGGAAAACATTCTCCACACGTTTTGGAGAAGTTAATGCTAGCCTTCTACATTCAGCAAACTGCTCTTCCAACGGATTAATAATCAGAGAGTCAACTCTGAATTTCTGCAAAGCTAAATTAATCAAAGAGTAGAGAGAGAAGAAGACCAAAACCTTCACTAATCCTCTTCTAATCACTCCAACGGTTATCTGAGGGATTACAACGGTCAATTAATGTTCTCTACCTATAAATAGAGATGCATTCAAGTCTTCTCAACAACTAACCTGTGCAAGAACGAAAATTAATATAGTTTCATTTACTCTTTGAGTTTTCTTGTGAAAGTATCTGTTGATACATTTATTCTTCAGTGATTATCATATCTACTCTTAGAGAGAGTTTTTCTTGATTGTAAATCATTCCTGTAAGTTATCTCAAGTCAAGGGGGACTTGGAGATTGGGTTCATTGATTACAACTTGTAATGGGGAGTAAGTTCTAGAGAGAGAATTACTCTTGAGTGCAGAGTGTGTAATCAATCTTGATAGTGAGAAATCCCAGAGAGTCTGGGTACTGGACGTAGGTCAAGTTGTTGGACCGAACCAGTATAAATTCTTGTGTCTTTCTTCTTCTCCTTATACTCTGTTTTACTTTCATTTTCTATCCGAAAACAGAGCCTATCGAAAAGATTTTTGAGAATCCCCAATTCACCCCCCTCTTGGTGATTCAAGCTCCACTTTCATTTGGTATCAAAGCAAGGTCTTCTCCTAAGAGCTTAACATCTCGAGAAGGATCCAATGGAAGGTATTCTACCTGATGGATCTTCGATCAACCGTCCTCCCGGTTTCAGTGGCGAACATTACTCTTTCTGGAAAGCAAAATTTAAAGTGTTTGTCATGGCCAGTGACTACGGTCTATGGAGGGTGTTCGAAATAGGCAATTACGCTCCAACCATCTTGGAGAATGGGCTTCGAGTTCCTAAGCCGAAGATACATATGATGAGAATGACGAAGAAATGTGACTCTCAATAGCAAAGCCATTCTCATGCTCCAGAGTGCTCTAAGTCAACAAGAGTACTTCCGCATCTGCACTCTACCAACTGCAAAAGCTATGTGGGATGCCTTGGAGATTGCCCATGAAGGAACAACCGGAGTCAAAGAAAATAGAGTCAATACTCTAATGACCGAATATGATCTTCTTTGAATGAAGCCTGGTGAATCCCTCATTGACTTCCAGCTAAGATTCACTCATCTGATCAACCGACTTGCTTGCCTTGGGCAAGACATACGAACAATCCGCTCAAGTAAGAAAGATTCTGAATATTCTGAGCAAAGAGTGGGAAGCTAAGGTTACAGCCATTGAAGAATCCCGTGGTGAATCAATGAGCTCTGTAGCAGCATTATTTGGTAGCCTATCCGAGTATGAAGGTAAACTCAAGTTCAAAAAGGGGCTTGATGAGACGAATGTCAAAAATAAAGGAATTGCTCTCAAGGAAGACAAAGAAGCCAAGGAATCCGATGATGGTGAAGAAGATGAAGAAGAAGAGCTAGGCATGATGGTCCGAAGATTCAGAAAGTTCTTTCAGAAGGACCATGGGCATAAAAGATTCAACAGAGGCAACACCAAAGAATGAAGAGAAGAAACCTATTATCGCTATGAATGCCAAAAGCCCGGTCACATCAAGTCGGAATGTCCTCAACTGAAGAACAAGGACAAAGAAAAGAAGAAGTTCAATAAGTACAAGAAGAAAGCCTATGTCTCAGGAATTTGGGGAGATAGCTCATCCGATGAAGATGAAGCTGAAGAGGAAGAAACAACAAATATATGTCTGGTTGCTGAAGAAGAGCAACATGAGGATGATAAAGAGGTATATGATTCTCAACCCTCTTATAATGAGTTATTGCTTGAATACAATACTGTTCAAAACGAATTTGAAAAACTTTCTGATAAATACATTGCTTTAAAAATGAAAAATACCTCTCTTGAACAGCAAGTAGAAAATTTTTCTTTTCCTGAAAATTTCATTTGTGATGATTGCATTGAGTTAAAGAGAAAGAATTCTCATCTTACAAAAACTCTTGAAAAGTTTACTAAAGGCAGTGAAATGCTAAATGTGATTTTAAAAGCACAAAGATTTACAAATGATCGTTCTGGAATTGAATATAATCCCATCTTTGACAAAAAGAAAGGAAAGAAGAAGAATGGTGGAAAGTCATATTTGAATTATTTTCGAAAAACTGTCCATTCTTTAAATCCATTTGCTCACTGCAATTATTGTAACCGAAAGGGGCATGCAACTTCATCTTGTTTTCATAAGAAAGATAAGAAAAATAAACCCGTAGGTAATTATCAATGGGTGCCTAAAGGAACCTATGTTCCACGGGCCCGAACTAACCCCAAAGGACCCAAGAAAAGATGGGTACCTAAAACTTGATCTCTTTTGATTTGTAGGTGTGTCTAAGAGCATCAAAAACCGACAAATGGTATATTGACAGTGGATGCTCATGACATATGACGGGAGATCAGTCCAAATTTGCTTCAATCAAGCATAAGGATGGTGGCAAAGTAATCTTTGGTGGAAATCAGTTTGGAAAGATTGCTGAAATCGGTAAAGTTGGGAACAACGATGGACCACAAATCAAAGACGTCTACTTTGTGGAAGGACTTTGCCACAACCTTCTAAGTGTAAGCCAAAGCACTGACAGAGGTAACTTAGTTATCTTTGATTCTGAGGAATGCTTGATTGTGAGTAAGGATATTCTTTCGTTAGATAACGTAAAAACAAAAGCCATTTTTAGAGCTCCTAGAGAAGGTAACTGTTATACTCTTAGTCTCTCTAGAGATGGCTCTACATTTGAAAAATGCTTTGTAAGTAATTTGGATGACAGTTGGTTATGGCATAAACGTTTGGCACATGTCAGTATGATTCAACTAGACAGATTACTCAAAAGGATTTAGTTATTGGTATTCCTAAACTGCGTTTTAAAACTGATATGATTTGTGATGCATGGCAAAAAGGAAAACAAACTAAATCTTCTTTCAAATTGAAAAATGAGATTTCAAATTCTAGACCTCTTCAATTACTTCACATGGATTTGGTTGGTCCAGCAAGAGTTAGAAGTCTTGGTGGAAATCTCTATACCTTAGTTATAGTTGATGACTACTCTAGATTTGCATGGACCATATTTTTGTCATCTAAAGATGAAACCTTTGATCAGTTTGTCGTTTTTGCCAAGAAGGTCCAAAACGAGAAAGGTTTTGTGATTTCAGGCATTCGTACTGACCATGGTGGAGAATTCGAGAACCATGCATTTGCTGAATTCTGTGATAACATGAGAATTGATCACAATTTCTCAGTCCCAAGACTCCTCAACAAAATGGTGTTGTGGAGAGGAAGAATCGAGTTCTTACTGAGATGGCTAGATCAATGCTGAACGAGAATCATACATCACAAGTATTCTGGGCTGATGCAATGAGCACTGCGTGCTACATATCGAATCGTGTATATCTCAGAAAGAAGCTCAACAAGACTTCATATGAGCTTTACAATGCGAGAAAGCCAAATCTGAGTCATCTGCATGTATTTGGATGTAAGTGTTTCATCCACAACAATGGTGAGGACAATCTGGGAAAATTTGATGCCAAGGTAGATGAAGAATTTGCAAAGAATATGCAGGGAGAATTTGAGATGTCCATGATAGGAGAACTCAATTATTTTCTTGGTCTACAAATCAAACAAAGATCAAATGAGATCTTTATTTCTCAGACCAAGTACCTCAATGACCTGCTAAAGAAGTTTGGAATGGATCAATGCAATGGTGCTGACACTCCAATGAGCTCAACCACTTCCTTGGATGCTGATGAGAAGGGCACTGATTTCAACATCACAAGATATAGAGGAATGATTGAATCATTACTCTATCTCACTGCAAGTCGCCCAGACATCCAATTCAGTGTTAAAATGTGTGCAAGGTTTCAGTCTGCTCCTACAGAGTCGCATGCTGAGAATGTAAAGAGAATATTCAGATACCTTGCTGACACAAAGACTCTTGGACTTTGGTTCCCCAAAGGTCAACCTGAACATTTGGTAGCATATTCAGATTCAGACCATGCTGGATATAAGACGGATAGAAAGAGTACAAGTGACCAATGTCAATTCCTTGGTGGCTCACTTGTGTCTTGGTTCAATAAGAAGCAAACGACCGTCTCAGTATCTTCCACTGAAACTGAATACATTGCTGCCTCAAGTTGCTATGCTCAAGTCTTATGGCTCAAGCAGCAGCTCTCAGACTTGGGAATCAATCTAAAGGAGATCCCAATTCTGTGTGACAACACGAGCACAATAAGCTTGGCCAAGAATCCAGTTCAACACACAAGAACCAAGCATATTGATGTGAGTCATCACTTCATAAGGGATCATGTTCAGAACAAAGATGTCAAAGTGATGTTCATTCTGTCACATCTTCAACTTGCTGACATCTTCACAAAGCCATTAGCAAAGGAGCAATTTAATTTATAAGAAGATAATTGGGAATGGTAAATCCCAATGAATTGTAAGTATTTCTTTCCATCTTAATGTTAGTTATGGTTTTAATGAATAACTGTTGCTAACTTAAGCTTCGGAGTACATAGCAATGTTTTATGCAGGATATTCAAATCCTGAAGTTTGCTGTCAAAGGACGCAAACTCGAGTTTTGTTTCAAAACTCGAGTTTTATCGGGCTCAAATCGAGGATGAGTTGTTGAGCAAAATGGAAACTCGAGTCGATTAATGAGTAACTCGAGTTTCGGAGAGATAGAAAGCAAGCTCTGAGTTTTCACGAATTGGAAACTCGAGTCATCAAATGAGAACTCGAGTTTCGGGCAGACAGAGAACGCCACACCTGTTCAAGTATCCACAAAACTCGAGTCAGTAAATGGAAACTCGAGTTTTGGTCACGGAATTTCAAGAGTTCACTTTACACTTTTGAATCCAGGTCAGTGATTTCGAGCCCTATTTAAGTCTAAATGTTCATTGTTCGTCTAAACTCGCCCTAAAAATCAAGTTTGCCCTAGAGTTTTCTCTGCTCTCTTCATCTTCTTCGATCATTCTCCGATTTTCCAGTCGTCTTCAAACCCTAATCCCTTCTCTCATCTTAAATCGCTATGGCTCGCACCAAATCTGCCCAAAAAGATGCCGATTATGAAGCTTCTACCGAATCACCTTCACCACCCCCTCTCACTCGACCTCAAAGGGTAAAACACTTCCCAAATCGATACCACTATGGAGTCGATAAACAAATCCCCGGGATACCGTCAACACAAACATCTTCGCGTCAATCTAAAGGAGTTTCGATTCAAGAACCTCTCAGGCCGGATCCAAACGTGCTTCTGAATCTGTACACAAAGATCCAAAGGGCAAGCAGCCAGAAGTTGTACCACCTCAGCCTCGCAAAAAGCTTTGAACTCAGAGAGGAGAAGGATTATCTAAGCGATCCTCAAATCCTCCTCAGGATCCTCATGAGCCTACAACAATTCCAAATGCTCTATCAGAGATTTATCTTCATAACTCTGCTCCTCCAGATTTCATCACAAACAGTCATATCCTTACTGGTGAGCGTGCTGAAAAATTCCAAGAAACCTATATGAACAAGTCTTTTTGTCCCATAGTTTCAGTAGACTTAGACAAAATTAGAGAAACTTGTCATATCGATCTTTCTCCCTGGCTCAAACCCTATGAAGCATTCCTATCTATATCTGCCAAGTTTAGTAATTATGTCACCAAAATGTTCTATTTTAATATGGAATGGGACAATCTAGAGGATGAAGATCATGTCTTAGTAGAAGAATCTACTCATGTTAGGGGTGTCAAAATCGCTCTATCTGCAACCATTATAAACTCCATTCTTCAAATCTCCAATCTTCCTCCTCCTCCCACAGTTACATATTCCAATAAAGAGATTTTCGAAATTCTTCGGCCAAATGAACCTATTCCTGCTGATCAATTAGTCTCTCTCTCTTTCACTCCTATGTCTATGCCTCCTGTTCATCATGTCCTATGGTACATTTACTCTAGGAACATGATTCAAAAGGGTGGAAACTTCACTCACTTTGCCAATAAAGACTATTCCAAGTTTGCTACCCTGGTGAATAAAGTCCCTATCAATCTAGGCCACTGGCTCTTCCAGGAGATGGTCAATTTCAGATTTTCCTCTAGGAAGCCTTCATATATTCCCTTTCCCTCTCTTATATCTGTCATCCTCTTCTACCACAAAATCAGGTATGTGGGTGCACCTGATTCTATGAAATCCCCCACGGTATTTGGAAAAGCACAGATTAATCTGATGAGACTCACTTTTGAAGCTGAGGGATCAGGCGAATCTCAGGCCCCTCCTCGATCCAGAACTCAGGAAGCCCAATCTGCCCCTGTTCATCTATTCCTCCTGATTTTGATGCTCGAGTTCAAGTCATAGTGGATAAAGCTGTTAATGATATGTCTTCTCGTGTTCAAGAAGAAGTGGAAATCAATACCTTATTATTGTAATAAGTGATGATTCTTGAATTGAAATACGTTATTTGAATTTGTAAAACCCTTTTTATAAATAGAAATAAATACCTTGCATTATTAGCAAGTGGTGATTTTTGAATTGGAATTTGTAAAAATATTATCATAACTTATTAAAACATTATCTAAACTTGTTAAACACTTATAAAATATGGGAGCACGATATTGGGGCACAAGTGTGTGTGAAGTTACCCTCTAAATCATGCTTTCTTTTCTATTTTGTTTATAAACTCAAATGGAAATTTATGTCATTTCCATTTTATTTTGAAAAGAATAAATTAGGCTCTCACACTTCTCTGGTATTATAAATATTCAAAATAAATTTTTGTCCTTTAACATTTTTTAAGTTCTTCTTGAAGGATTTTTCCATATATTTTTGTATATCAATTTATGGGATAAGTACCATTTTTGCTTCGGAAGTTTTGGCTTAGGAGCATTGGGTACCCTGAAGTTTTTTTTTTGAAATAAAATTGTTCCGAAAGTTAACAAAACGTAGCAATCTTGGGGCAAGTTTTCGCTAAGGAGTAGTGGGTATACAAAAATGTCTACGTTTTGTAAGCTTCTGTGACAAAATTACTCCCTAAAAAACTTCCGGATACCCACTGCTCCTCAACAAAAACTTCGAAAGCAAAAATGATACTTAACCCTATTCTGATTGATGATATGACATGTTACGTGTGCTTATTAGTTAAACTTAACGATCAAAATTAATGAAGGGGAAAAATTGTTATGTTTTGTAAACTTCTGGGGAAAATTGCTCCTAAAAATACTTCTAGATACTCAATGCTCCTCAGCGACAACTTCCAAGGCAAAAATGATACTTAACCCAAGAATTAATTAAAATATAATGAAGTATTAATTTGGAAGTCTAATGTATAAAATAATTATTTCAAATTTATTTTAAGTGTCAGAAATTTAAATGGTTTAAAAATTACCATACCAGATTTTAAATTAAGAAAATCATCTTTGATCCTTCTACAATTAATTCAAATCAACAAACTCATATAAATATCCCTCCGTCCTAATTATATGAACACTCTTATAGTGCAATCCTAATTATAAGAATACTCTTGTAGTACAGTTTGTACTACAAAAATGCTCCTATAATTAAGACCGGAGTAGTAATATTCTTTAGTTGGAATTTCACGGGGAAGAAATCAAGAAAAAGCCACGATACAGTTAGGAAATGGCAGAATCTCAACACTTTCGGGGAAGACTTGAGATTCTGCAATTCGTGTAGGTCTTCAGCTGCAGCAATCCTTTTGCTCATTAGCGATTCTGCTGTGGCCATGGCTACCATTGCATCATCAAACATATAGTTTCTCGTTTTGGTATATTTTCTATGTGAAACAGTATTCACACCACACATACCAGTACCACTGGGCTCTTCACTTTCCCCCATTGTTCCTCCCACTTCATGGCTTTCACCTTCAGGTCGATTCGCATTCGGCTTTTACGAGCAAGGCGATGGCTCAAAGTTGAGATCTTGTTGTTCAATGAAAATAATAAAACCATTGTTTGGACTGCATATCGTGGTGATCCTCCTGTATCCTCAAAAGCAAAGCTTGTTCTAACCATGAGAGGTGAGCTTCTTCTTCAAACAGGTCCAGGGCAAAAGAAGGTTATTTCTCACGGTATAAATGGAACTGTTTCCTTTGCTTCCATGCTTGATTCTGCAAAATTTTGTTCTTCGAAACAAAAATTCCGACATCCTTTGGCAGACTTTCGATCACCCAACTGTCAACTGATACTATATTAGGGGGTCAAGTTCTAACTAGTGGGACTGAATTGGTGTCTAGTTCATCAGATACCAGCCAATCTTCTGGAAGGTTTCAATTCGCGATGCAGAGTGATGGAAACCTTGTTCTGTATCCACGATATTCTGGTAGCACAGCTGGGGATGCTTACTGGGCCTCTGATAGTTATGGTGGAGACAGTTCCAAATATTATCTTTTCCTCAACAACACAGATCCTAGGCCTCTGTGTATTATAAATGCCAGTAGTTCCAACAACAAATACTTTGGAGGAGTGATTATTGCAACTTCAAAGGAAACAACACTATTTATCGTGCAACTATTGATTCTGATGGAGTTTTTCGACTCTGTTCATTATAAAGATGTAAATCGGACACATCAAGTTAAAATGTTGTGGTCACCGCCAGAGTTGGACAATCTTTGTAAAGTGAAGACTTTTTGTGGATTCAACAGCTATTGTACCATCAATGACAACCAGCCTTATTGCATTTGTCTTCCCGGATCTGTTTTATAGATCCATGACAAACAAATCTTGGATGCAAAAGGAACTTCTCAGAAGTTGAATGTAGAGGTGGAGAAGATAACGCAACCTTTTATTACATGTCTCCCATGAGTAGTATGAACATGGGTGATCTTCCTTATACAGAGGAAGACATTCTAGAGGAGGAATGCTCAGCTTCTTGTTTGCAAGTTTGTTACTGTGGGGCTTCCTTTTATGATAATCATCGCTGCAAGAAACTAACGCTTCCATTAAGAAATGTTACAAGAGAAGCACGAGATTTGTCCTGCTTCACAATATACTTCAAGGTGGGACTTCATAGCCTGGAAAGCAACAATGATAACCAACCACCTCACATCAAAACTACCAGTAAGAAAGCAATTAAGGTGATCATTCTCAATGTCTTGGGTTTTGCTGTTCTTTTGTGTTCAGTTGTCGCAATCTCCGGCCGTTTAATTTACAAGATTGGAGTTTTAAGTTACAGGAGGTTGTTCGAGTTGGGAGATTTAGGTTTGAGCCAAGGGATTAGTCTGAGGGTATTTTCATACAATGAGCTGAAGAAAGCAACAAATGGTTTCAAACAAGAGGTGGGTAGTTCGTTTGGATCAGTTTATAAAGGAACTTTACTCAAAGGAAGAAGACTTATTGCAGTAAAAAGGCTACACAGATTAATTGAAGAAGGGGGAAGAGAATTTCAAGCTGAGATGCAAGCCATTGGGAAAACCCACCACAAAAACTTAGTTCGCTTGCTTGGATATTGTGCTGAGGGATCTAAAAGGCTTCTAGTTTATGAGTTCATGAGTAATGGCTCCCTTGAGAAGCTTATCTTTGGTGACAGTACTGTTCGTCCTGATTGGGATCAGAGAAGAAGAATAGCACTAGACATTTCAAGATGCTTACTGTATCTCCATGAACAATGCAGGGCTCCCATCATTCACTGTGACACAAAACCACATAGCATATTGATGGATGAGTTTTGGACGGCTAAAATATCAGACTTTGGCTTAGCAAAACAACTAATGCCAGATCAAACAAGAACCTTCACTCAAGTTAGAGGGACAAGAGGTTATCTAGCTCCAGAATGGAACAAGAACACTCCAATAACAGTGAAAGCAGATGTTTATAGCTACAAAGTTATGTTATTGGAAATTGTATTTTGTAGAGAAAGCTTAGTGGTTAACATTTCAAATCTAGAGCAAATTGTTCTGTGTAATTGGTGTACAAGTGTTTTGTTTGGAGAGAGTTAAAAAACTTGTTCTTGGGGAAGATGTGGACCTAACGATGCTAGAGAATATGGTGAAAGTGGGGATATGGTGTATTCAAGATGAGCCTTTTCTTCGTCCATCAATGAAGAGTGTAGTGTTGATGTTTGAAGGAGTTACTGAGGTGGCTATCCCTCCTTGTCCATCTACGTGATTTATTCCTCTGCCGGAGAAAAAGAATAAAGAATTTCGTGTCGGTTTGATTTGCTTGTTTTATTACTGTGTCTGTGTAATAGTTGTATATAGTTCTCTAAGCTTTGGTCAGCTTGTAGCTGCAACTAAAAGAAGGAAGCACTTGATGAGATCAGTTGTATTTTGATTCCCTTCGTCTGAAATGATTTTCACTGTTCTCTAAAACATTAATTCTCACATGATTGTAACTTTAAATTATGGAATAAAAAATCCTAAAAATAATTCCCCGGAGAAATTACATATGCAGCAAAAGTTGAAACATAAAGCCTGAACATGTAATACGTGCGTGCTTTTTTTTTTTTTAGTCTTAGAACTAAGCCTTTTAAAGGCATACTTGCAATATAAACTTTTAAAAGGGTTTGATATTACAGGCCTTAAATGGTCATAAGTAGGCTTTAATTCTAAAATATACTTTTATGTAGACTTTAATGTTTGCACATATATAAATTGTAGCATTTAAATAGGCTCAAAACCTATATCAAATTAAAATAAAATTTGACGTATTTACATATTATTATATTACAAAATTATATAATACTACCTCCAGTCTTTAATATAAAACTTAGTTCATTTTTTTTAGAGAGATTAAGATATTTAAATAAAGGAAAAATGATAAAAAAGAATTTTGAAATTGTAAAATCTTAAATCAGGTTTGTTATCAAAAATTGATAAGGGAATGATGAGACTTGATAAGCAATTCACAAATTTTTTTTTTTTTTTTTTGGAAAATACCTCATTTGAAGTTCTGTTTCTATAATTTTCCCTTCAATAAATTACTCTAGAGTATTTATATTTAGCTTTTTATACCAAATTAATTAATTATCTAACTTATAAACTAATATATGATAAAATAGTACACAACATATATTAAAATTAACTAATTTCTTTAACTTTATAAAAAAACAAACTGAGTCTTACATTAATATCTGAAAGAAGTATATATTAAACAGGCCAAGCCTGCAAGTTTATAGTAATTTAGGCCTTAAAAAAAGTCTGACGTATTTAAACAAGCAAGCCTTTAAACAAACTTGATAAAGCCTAGTCTTTTTATTAAACATGTATTACCTTACTAGGCTCTAACCAAATTAGGCCCCTTAAAGATTTGACATATTTCCGCTCCTGTATGCAAGGATCATAATCTAAAGTCCTAGAGGTAAAAGAGATTAGGAATAGGGTTAAGGTGCAAAAATACACATGTACTTTTGTCGGAGGAGCGCCCAGTAGCAAATACTTTTTTTAGGTGCAAAAGTGACTATGTGGTTACAAAATAGGAGCAAAAGTCACATTGACCGTTAAGGGGATAGATGTTGACTGTTAAGTTTGAAGGTTTGACTTAAACATATGACGTGGACGCTGACTGGGTGTGTGTTGCAGACAAGTGGCAGCTGATTAATGGATGACTTGGAAAAAGAATATGTTTTTTGACTTATCTGTCGGGAAAATAAATAATTAATTTATCTAAATTGATTAATTACTAAAATCTAACATAACACACATGGCAAAAATCAAGGAATCCAAATCAAAAAACCCTAAATCGATTAAAACCCAAAAACTAAATAAATAAAGAATGAAAATCAAAATCCCTAACACTTTATCGGGCTCAAACACATCATTATCGGGAAAATTGGGGAACGAAGAACTGGAGAAAACCTAAATCATCACAGGTTCAACCTCCATTGCTCATCGATATAGCGGATTCGTGAAACACCACTCTTTAACTCCAAACCAGATTGCTGAGCTACGGATAAACGAAGGCGCTTAGCTTCTTTCTTGCAACCCCGATTGTTGTCTGCAACCTTGACGAAGAACAGCGTCGACCATGATCCGAGGTGTAAGGAACGAGGAATCGAGTGGGAGCTCGATGCAGTCGTCTTCAACATCGAGCAGGGGGAGAACCCAGAAATCGCGAAGGAAAGTAGTTTTCCTAAGACGCCATAGTCGTGAGGAGCACTATGAAGGTCCCATTCGTTATTGCCATCACAATTTGTTGGCTCCCCGATGGACGTCTTGGTCGGAAGGAAACCCAGGTAGGAGGTTTTATGGTTGCCAGAATTACTACCAGGTAAGATTTGGTTGATTTGGAATTAATTGAAATGGGATGGGTGCATGAATTTTAACTGTGGGTTATTTGTTGAATGATAGGATGGAGGTTGTGGATATTTTGAATGGCACGATGGTGTGTTTGGGGATAGAGAAAATGCAGTTATCAAAGATTTACTCACAGACATAGACAAGTTATATGAGGAGAACAGTCATCTTTGAAGAGGGAATGCATGTCTGAGGAATTACGAAGACCCTGTTGCAATTGAAGGTGAGTTGATGAGGCTGAAAGTTGGATATGAAGTGAAAGAAAGTGAAGTGAAGAAGGTGCAATTGAAGTTGAAACTTGCATTAGCAGCTTTGTTACTAACTTGGGTTGTGTTGGTGGTAATGAAATTGTAAGGGTTTATGTTAGTTGTTAGTGTTAGGGATTAGACCATTGTTAATATGTAAGAGTTTATATGTATTTTAGTTGTTAGTGTTAGGGATTAGACCATTGTTAAAAGGTGGAATGTATTGTTTATGTATTGTTTAGTTCATTCCTGGCCATTGTAATGTGGAATGAATACAACAGGTATTAAGTTGATTGGCCATTGTATTGCTTATGTCTTGTTTAGTTCAATCCTTTTTTTTTTTGCATGAATCCGTGGATACCACTAACTGAATAAGGAGTTACAAGAGAGAGTTAGGTACGCAACTTGGATCAAATCAAGCTAAGAATCCATATGTGAGAAACACAATGAAACACATTTAAGATATGTGAAATTATATTTAAGATAAACTAGTTTTTAAAATGAAATGGGCAGCTTTAAAAAAAAAATTTATTCAGCTATAATGTTAGAGCATCACAAACTGTCATGTAGGATCATCACTCTTAATCGTTTGAAAAATCAAATAAACCAAGGGTATGATAGAAGTAACAGCCCTAGCTTCAATTATGTCAGAAATGAAACCAGCCATAACTCCACCAAGAACTCCTCCAATGTCGAATATTGTTGAAAATATTCCAACAGATTTCCTAGATAAATGCACACCCACAACAGCTAAAAATGATAACCAGAATCAGCTATGAAGAAAATACCAAATTTACATTACAGAGAATTTATTTAATCAGAGAGACAGACTGAAGGACCATTAACACATCCTCTCTGCTTTAAAGCATTTCCCTGTCATATGGTTAACATTGAAACAACATTAGGAAGAAAATGCCACTAGCCTAAAACAAAATTTAGGTCTCAATCTACAAAAGATAGATTGTCTAAGCAACCAAGGCAATCATAACTATTTAAAAACACAAACATTTAGTATTGCTCACAAACATGCATCGCACAAGTTGTTGCAGCAGCACAATGACCATTCATCTAATATGTAACAGAACAAATGTATTAACAAAAGCTGGTGCACTTCACACAAAAAGTGACAAAGTATTGGGTCACACAGAAGGCAACCTAGCTTGTTTACATTCCACTTTAACCGTCATAACTATCATCATCATTAAGATGCCCCTCTTCATCAACCTCTTCAGCGTAGACAATTCCTTTCCCTTTTTCATTTATGTTATCACAACCCACTTGGTTAACTCTATCTGTTTCCTCATTTACATCATTCACGTCAGCACCAAGGAACTCTATGTCATCATAATTATCATAATCATCAAACCATTCCCTTTCCTCAATCGGACCTTCCACATTTCCCGGTTGTGTGCTCTCATGTACTGTTTTTTCAGCATCCTCTCTCACTGTATTGTGACTTTCCCCACCCCCAACAGCATTTAAAATGCTTTCTTTTACAGACTTATGCCCTCCCCGCAACCTAGTCTTAGTTTCTTCCCATCCCTTTATTGTAGATTCATACTTTTGAAGCAGACTTTGTACTGACCTTTGGCCCATGTTTGTCTCTTGATCGTCGATTACCACTTTATCCTTTCCTTTCGATGCCATAATAACTACACAATACAGAATACATATTATATTAGGGGCCTCCATGCCATTTCACCATAACCGAAAGCAAACAAACAAGCATAAATATATGGGTCCCAATCGTTGCTTACCTGGATCAACTTTTTGTCTCTTCCTGGCCAGCGCATTCTTTTCAAAGATTCCCACTCACATGCAAATCAGCTTTTCCACTGCCTCACTCTCTCGATTTCCCTTATTCTTTATAGTCGCTGTGTACGTCGTCGGTATGGTCGTTGTGAATCACCTTTTCCCTTCTTCCTTTCACTCCCTCACTCCGACACGCGAAGATTAAACCCTACCACAACAATTTCGTCCTAATCCCTTCTTCTTCTGCTTACTCTGCGCGTCCTCAACCCTAGGATTTCGTTTGGTTACTCTTGCGTCGTCAACCCTAGCATTTAGGTTTTCTCCAGTTCTTCGTTCCCCAATTTGCCCGATAATGATGTGTTTGAGCCCGATAAAGTGTTAGGGATTTTGATTTTCATTCTTTATTTATTTAGTTTTTGGGTTTTAATCGATTTAGGGTTTTTTGATTTGGATTCCCTGATTTTTGCCATGTGTATTATGTTAGATTTTAGTAATTAATCAATTTAGATAAATTAATTAATTATTTTCCAGACAGATAAGTCAAAAAACATATTCTTTTTCCAAGTCATCCATTAATCAGCTGCCACTTGTCTGCAACACACACCCAGTTAGCGTCCACGTCATATGTTTAAGCCAAACCTTCAAACTTAACGGTCAACATCCACCCCATTAACGGTCAATGTAACTTTTGCTCCTATTTTGTAACCACATAGTCACTTTTGCACCTAAAAAAAGTATTTGCTACTGGGCGCTCCTCCGACAAAAGGACATGTGTATTTTTGCACCTTAACCCTTAGGAATATCTACATTATTGAATATTTACAATAGTTGCTTTAATTAATTATAAATGTGTGTGTAATACCAAACACACTTAAAGGGAGGATATTTTTGAAAATGACAGAAATTTTTTAGGGAAAATTACACACAGGTCCCAAGGAACAAAAACAATTACAAAAAAGTCCCTTGAAATCACAAAATTACACAGAAGTCCCAAGGGACTTTTTTGATATTATTTGTATTAACAACAGGAAATGTCATATTTACAACAGGAAATGTCATATTTACAACAGGAAATGCCTATATTTACAGCAACATTTAAACACTTGACCATTTACAACATAAAAAGCCATATTTACAATAGGAAATGCACATATTTACAACAATATTTAAACATCTAGATTTTGAACGTAGAGAGGTCATTTACAACAGAAAAATGCTAGATTTATGACAGGAAGTGCTGTATTTACAAGAAAATTTAAAATCTTGACATGTACAACAGAAAAATCCATATTTACAACAGAAAATGTCTATATTTACAACAACATTTAAATACCTGGATTTTGAACGTAGAGGGGTCATTTACAATAGAAAAAAGCTAGATTTACAACAGGAAGTGCTGTATTTACAACAAAATATAAAATCTGGCCATTTACAACAGAAAAAGCCATATTTACAACAAGAAATATATATATTTACAACATCATTTAAAAACCTAGATTTTATTTCCATACAAATAATATCAAAAAAATCCCTTGGGATTTCTATGTAATTTGTTGATTTCAAGGGAATTTTTTATAATTATTTTTGTTCCTTGGGACTTGTGCGTAATTTTCCCAAGGCAGTAAGTAGTTTTCTTGGTAATGTACTCCTCCTTTCTGTACTTTTTTTATAAGCGCCTAAGTTAAATTACCTTGTATTTTGGCTTGTATAAGTATTTAGTGTGTTGTTACTATTTTTGTCCTTAATTATTCTTATTATTTCTTGTCCTCTTTTTCCCGTATTATATTCTATTTCATATTTTTTTTCGCATTACTACTTTATTTTTTTACTTGCTCTTTATAAATAAAGGCATACTTAAAAAAATTGTTTCAGATATATTTATTAATTTTGATTAATTTTAACTGATTTCTTAAATCACATGTTATTCAACTATCAAGCTTTTATAAAAATGATTGAAGAGAGTACAAAGCAGGTTATTTTATCATATAAAAATGAATAGAGGGGTAACTAATTAATACTATGAGCTCATGAGCTCCCAGAGCCAAAAGCAGAGGATAATCTAATGCTCCTCGGGTCCTAATATAAGATATAGTTTATAGTGCAATTTACACTACAAAATATGTCATATATTTAAGATCCGAGGTACTACTATGTGTTTATTGGGTGTTTAATTAATTATTTACCCTGGAACTATGTGATAATGGACATGCCAGGATCATTCTTAATCTGATGCAGATCGGAGTGGCAGATTCCACATTACTGAACCTTAATATAAGCATCATCAGGCCCTGTGTTCCTGAAAGTGTTAACTTTGAAGAATTTTTTAAAATAAAAAAAAAGATGAGTTTTTTTTTTTCAATGAAAGTTTATTTTACTGACTTCGTCAGGAAAAAAAAAAGTCACTTTAATAATGTTGTCTAAAAATTAAATTATGTTATTTGTGTCTCCAATAAACACTATGATTTTTTTCTTAAAAAAATATGTGTTCTGCACACTTCTACAACTATCACACTTAAAACAAAAAAACAAAAAATCTTCACAGGATTAAAAATACCCTCCAGGACCGGTTCTACAAATGGTGTACAAAGTAGGGGTGAGCAAATCAAAACCAAACCGAAAACCGAACCGACTAATTCGGTGTTCGGTTTTTTCGGTTCGGTTTTTTTTTCTGTTGTTCGGTTTTTGTAATTCGGTTATTTCGGTTTTCGGTTCGGTTTTTGCAAAAAAAAATTCGGTTAAAACCGAAAAACCGAATTTTTTTTTTACTTTTTTTGTTAAAAAATCATAATTAATTCTACAAAAATCGTTTTCGAGTGCTTCAAAATTCCTCATGACCCTTGACATGTCTATTTTCAAGGAAAAATATTCCCAGAAGCAAGAAAGTCACGGATCATTCCCAGTTTAATATCTTCTTAACGCTGCCCAGTTTATAACTACATAAATAAGGCTTAACTTCAAAAATATGTTACTACTTGTGTAGAACTCAAAATGCTACATAATTTATATATTTAGAAAGCCCTATATGTCTACTTTATTCATGTAAAATTTCATAACTTTATGTAAAATTTGGTTAAACCGAATTAACCGAAAACCGAACCGAAATATTTCGGTTTGGTTTTTAAAATACCCATAATTCGGTTTTTCGGTTTTTACCGAAAACCGAACCGAAAAACCGATTGCACAGCCCTAGTACAAAGTACTACCTCCAGTCTTAATTATAAGACCTAGTTGAATTTTTTTTGGAGAGATTAATGAAGCTAAATAAGTTATTTAATCATTTAATATGTTGTGTATCTTTAGATTATATATTAGTTTATAGTCAAACTAATTAGTTTAGAGAAAAAAAAAATATTTTAAAGTAATTTAATTAGCTTCTTTAACGGGGGGAGAAATGTAACATCCCAAATTTTGGGATCTGGAACTAGAAATATTGTAAGGAAATTTATGATGAAAATTTAGCTTAAAATAATTATGCTAATAATTACTGAAATTTAAGGATCTATTTTCTTGGGAAATTCAAAGAAGATAGTTAGATGTTGATTTATAGTCCAAGATTTGTTAGAGAAATTACTTTAAGGGTTAAAGAAGTTAATTAAGGAAGAAAATCCTTATAAAGCATCAAGGATTCATTTCTAGCATTTATTTGGTAATAAAGCAATAAAAAGAGACAAGGGAATTATAAAAAAACAATAGAAGCAGAACACGTGACAACTAAATAAGATAACAATTAAAAGCCCATAGATTCATTTATTCAGAACCATACTCCCTCCCTATTCATTATCCAATTCATTTGTTTCACTTCGGCCCAACACGAGACAATCAGAAGATCACAGCAAAACACAACATACAGAGATATACCAGCTGCAACACGTTAAGCAGAATAACAACACAGTGTCAAACACGTAACAGTAGACTATCCCATACTTCCTCTGCACGCACGAACTGAGCACGCCGTCAAGAGAAAAAGGAGCAGCGGCAACAGTAAATGCAAGTAATGGATTTTCCCTCACTGTTCACGCAAGAGCGCCCTTACTTCTCGATCACCACGCCACTGTCTGATGTGTATTCCTTCTTGGTCCGTTTTTACTCGCGTTGGACTGGACCCTTAATTCACTCTATATATATATATCCATTGCTATTTGCTCTCAGCATTTGTGTGCTTCAAACAACCGAGAGTGAGAGAGTGTCCGAGGAAAGAGAGAGAAGTTGAAACACAACGAGTGAGGGAGAGAGTCTCTTGCTCTGTGTTTTGTACCTCAGAACAGAGGGTATTTCAGCTTCCACGGAGATCACATCTCGCAAGCTGAAGATTTAAGTAAGTTGTCAAGCTTCTTTTTCCTATTGGTTCTGTCATCCTGTAACACAAGTTGCCTAGGTTGAACCCGTTAAGAATATAATTGATTTCCATATGGGTGCTCTGCTAAACTAATGTTAGAACAGGGAAGATGGTTATATATATATACACACACACACCACCTTACATGTAAAGGCAAAAGGCATATGGTTCAATAGAGAACTCACGGTTATATATATATAAAGCTACACAGGAACCTTAGAAAACAAAACAAAAAGGGAGTTGATGTCATGAGGTGCTGCATACATATATATGTCTTGGGGTTATATTGTAGTGTATATATTTGTTGTACGTGGATAAAAAATGCTGCATAAGAAACCTTGCATTCATGTATGTGTGTGTGTGTATAAAAGAGTGTGTAAGTGTGTGATGTCGTGGCTACATAAGAAGAAAAAGAAGAAAGTTGCTGAACCATATGCATATATATAGGTGCTTGTGAGTTTGTGTACGTTGCTAATATATATATAAGAGAAACTAAAACATTACTGAGTCATATATGATTATTACTGCACCTGGAAGGAAAGAAAGGAAAACTTGAGTGGAAAATATATATTTATATATATAAGGGAAACGAGACTAGTTACTTCTATATATATATATATATATATGAAGTATATGTACGTGGGCGTACAGTTTATAAAACTAAAAGCTGATGTTCTTAAAACCCACGTTGCTGATATGCGTGTGTGTGTGTATATTATTGTACTCAAAAGTTATTTTGCTAATGCATATACCACAGACAGCACAAAAGGAAACAAGAAGTGTGTGTGTATTTATAGATTGATGTTATATGTACTGGGTGTTAGTATTTAATTAAACTCAAGATATTTATTTCTACAAACATATATATGATGAAGCATATTTTATGTGGTACTGGTATTTATTAAACTCCTAATTTAAAGTGATCGGATAGTCCCCGAAAATTTAAAAATGGTTGTAGGAAAATACCAATAGATAGTAAAATAATAATAATAATAAAATAAATAAATATTGTTATTATTATTAGTAAAAAGTGAATAAATAATAAAGGGAGTTATTAATTAATAATAAATGAAAGAGTGTTATTATTAATTAATAATAATTAAAAAGAGTATAAAGGGAATAACAAATCCACCAGGGTAGAAAGGTCAATAGTGGCAATGACATCTCTTAGGATATTATTTATAGGGAAATAATGCGGTGATACTATTATAGGATATCCGGAAAGTCGAGAATCGGTGACAAAAGGTGAAAGTATCACTAGCGACGCAGACTAAGGTACGGACGCGTCTCGTAACTTTAACTCTTATGTGTCTTGTATGCTTATATGTGATAGGATGATTCATAGAGTCATGGACAAGACTAGGTCTTGGGTCATGGACTGTGGCTAAGACTCAGTCTTATGTCACCTGTTTATATACATTCAGCTATGCGCGGGTTATAGTCATGATAATGCCGTATATATGTTTTCCTAGCGCTGAGGACACGTGATCGTGGCACAGGGTAATGTGCAGACTATTGTTGTGTAGGACTTTACATACTGCTTTGTGCTTATGTCCTGTCTGTGTCACAATGTTGTTGTGTAGGACCTTACATCTTGCTCCATGCTTATGTTACATACGTGTCACAATTATCTTATGAGATCTTCTTTGTTATGTAATGAATATCTGTCATATATATTGTTTATACTTGAGCATGAGGTTAACTGTTACCTGAGATTCAATGGGTATTGAATCTCAGAATTTACCCTAGCTTCAGGATCTGGAGGATCGGGAGCCGGAGAAAAGGGTAAGCAGCACGCCTGAGGACTCGGCTGGAGTATTATTTTGGGATAATATTATGTATAATTTTTGAATAGTCGGATAATTGTACTACTAACGTGCCGAATAGGATACACCACAAAGAATTTTAAGTTGTATCACGCTTATATTCCTTCGGGAATTTTTATTAACCAAGATATGTGCGGGCATATGTTATCAGTCACTCATTCGTCCAAACGTTAAGCATGCTCTCCGTTGTGACTCACTCTGATCTGTTAACGCCTTCACTCTGATAATTTCACACCAATTAGTTTAATAAGGAATTTAGAACATAAATGAACATCATAATGGATGTAGGAATTAGGGGCGTTACAACCCTAAACGTGAAATTCCAAACTAGTCCCACCAAATAGCGGATTTCCAACTTTGAAGCCATTTTCTTTCATTTTCCACTAGTGCTACAACTCTCGGCATCGATTTCAAAGTGGTCCAAGGAAACCCTACACGTGAAATTCCAAAATCCTCCCACCAAATAGCGGATTTTAACCTTTGAAGCCATTTTCTTTCATTTTCCAATAACGCTACAACTCTCGGCATCGATTTCAAAGTGGTCCAAGGAAACCCTATACGTGAAATTCAAAAATCCTCCCATCAATTAGTGGATTTCCAACTTTGAAGCCAGTTTCTTTCTTTTTGCGCTCGGCATCCATTTCAAAGTGGACCAAGGAAACCCTACACGTCAAATTCCAAACTGATCCCATCATATAGCGAATTTCCAACTTTGAAGCCATTTTCTTTCATTTTGCTCTAAAGCTACAACTCTTAGCGTCGATTTCAAAGTGGTCCAAGGAAATACTACAGGTGAAATTCAAAACTGCACCCATCAAATAGCGGATTTCCAACTTTGAAGCCATTTTCTTTCATTTTCCACTAATGCTACAACTCTCAGCGTCAATTTCAATGTGGTCCGAGGAAACCCTACATGTGAAATTCCAAACTGCACCTATCAAATAACGGATTTCCAACTTTGGAGCCATCTTCTTTCATTTTCCGCTAAAGCTACAACTCTCGGCATCGATTTCAAAGTGGTCCAAGGAAACCCTACACATGAAATTCCAAAATGCTCCCACCAAATAGCGGATTTCCAACTTTGAAGCCATTTTCTTTCATTTTCCACTAATGCTACAACTCTCGGCATCGATTTCAAAGTGGTCCAAGGAAACCCTACATGTGAAATTCCAAAATCCTCCCATCAATTAGTGGATTTCCAACATTGAAGCCATTTTTGTTTAGTTTGCGCTATAGCTACAACTCACGATGTCTATATCAAAGTAGTCCAAGTAAACCCTACAAGTCAAATTCCAAACTCCTTCCATCAATTAGTAGATTTCCAAATTTGAAGTCATTTTCTCTCATTTTTCGCTAAAGTTACAACTCTCAGCGTCAATTTCAAAGTGGTCCAAGGAAACCCTACATGTGAAATTCCAAACAGTACCAATCAAATAACGGATTTCCAACTTTGGAGCCATCTTCTTTCATTTTCCGCTAAAGCTACAACTCTCGGCATCGATTTTAAAGTGGTCCAAGGAAACCCTACACGTGAAATTCCAAAATGCTCCTACCAAATAGCGGATTTTCAACTTTGAAGACATTTTCTTTCATTTTCCAATAACGGTACAACTCTCGGCATCGATTTCAAAGTGGTCCAAGGAAACCCTACACGTGAAATTCCAAAATCCTCCCACCAAATAGCGGATTTTAACCTTTGAAGCCATTTTCTTACATTTTGCAATAACGCTACAACTCTCGGCATCGATTTCAAAGTGGTCCAAGGAAACCCTATACGTGAAATTCAAAAATCCTCCCATCAATTAGTGGATTTCCAACTTTGAAGCCAGTTTCTTTCTTTTTGCGCTCGGCATCCATTTCAAAGTGGACCAAGGAAACCCTACACGTCAAATTCCAAACTGATCCCATCATATAGCGAATTTCCAACTTTGAAGCCATTTTATTTCATTTTGCCCTAAAGCTACAACTCTTAGCGTCGATTTCAAAGTGGTCCAAGGAAATACTACATGTGAAATTCAAAACTGCACCCATCAAATAGCGGATTTCCAACTTTGAAGCCATTTTCTTTCATTTTCCACTAATGCTACAACTCTCGGCATCGATTTCAAAGTGGTCCAAGGAAACCCTACACGTGAAATTCCAAAATCCTCCCACCAAATAGCGGATTTTAACCTTTGAAGCCATTTTCTTACATTTTGCAATAACGCTACAACTCTCGGCATCGATTTCAAAGTGGTCCAAGGAAACCCTATACGTGAAATTCAAAAATCCTCCCATCAATTAGTGGATTTCCAACTTTGAAGCCAGTTTCTTTCTTTTTGCGCTCGGCATCCATTTCAAAGTGGACCAAGGAAACCCTACACGTCAAATTCCAAACTGATCCCATCATATAGCGAATTTCCAACTTTGAAGCCATTTTATTTCATTTTGCCCTAAAGCTACAACTCTTAGCGTCGATTTCAAAGTGGTCCAAGGAAATACTACATGTGAAATTCAAAAGCGCACCCATCAAATAGCGGATTTCCAACTTTGAAGCCATTTTCTTTCATTTTCCACTAATGCTACAACTCTCGGCATCGATTTCAAAGTGGTCCAAGGAAACCCTACATGTGAAATTCCAAAATCCTCCCACCAAATAGCGGATTTTAACCTTTGAAGCCATTTTCTTTCATTTTCCAATAACGCTACAACTCTCGGCATCGATTTCAAAGTGGTCCAAGGAAACCCTATACGTGAAATTCAAAAATCCTCCCATCAATTAGTGGATTTCCAACTTTGAAGCCAGTTTCTTTCTTTTGCGCTCGGCATCCATTTCAAAGTGGACCAAGGAAACCCTACACGTCAAATTCCAAACTGATCCCATCATATAGCGAATTTCCAACTTTGAAGCCATTTTCTTTCATTTTGCTCTAAAGCTACAACTCTTAGCGTCGATTTTAAAGTGGTCCAAGGAAATACTACAGGTGAAATTCAAAACTGCACCCATCAAATAGCGGATTTCCAACTTTGAAGCCATTTTCTTTCATTTTCCACTAATGCTACAACTCTCAGCGTCAATTTCAAAGTGGTCCGAGGAAACCCTACATGTGAAATTCCAAACTGCACCTATCAAATAACGGATTTCCAACTTTGGAGCCATCTTCTTTCATTTTCCGCTAAAGCTACAACTCTCGGCATCGATTTCAAAGTGGTCCAAGGAAACCCTACACATGAAATTCCAAAATGCTCCCACCAAATAGCGGATTTCCAACTTTGAAGCCATTTTCTTTCATTTTCCACTAATGCTACAACTCTCGGCATCGATTTCAAAGTGGTCCAAGGAAACCCTACACGTGAAATTCCAAAATTCTCCCATCAATTAGTGGATTTTCAACTTTGAAGCCATTTTCTTTTAGTTTGCGCTAAAGCTACAACTCACAGCGTCTATTTCAAAGTAGTCCAAGGAAACCCTACACGTTAAATTCCAAACTGCTTCCATCAATTAGCAGATTTCCAAATTTGAAGCCATTTTCTTTCATTTTCCGCTAAAGTTACAACTCTCAGCGTCAATTTCAAAGTGGTCCAAGGAAACCCTACATGTGAAATTCCAAACTGTACCTATCAAATAACGGATTTCCAACTTTGGAGCCATCTTCTTTCATTTTCCGCTAAAGTTACAACTCTCGGCATCGATTTCAAAGTGGTCCAAGGAAACCCTACAGGTGAAATTCCAAAATGCTCCCACCAAATAGCGGATTTTCAACTTTGAAGCCATTTTCTTTCATTTTCCAATAACGCTACAACTCCCGGCATCGATTTCAAAGTGGTCCAAGGAAACCCTACACGTGAAATTCCAAAATCCTCCCATCAATTAGTGGATTTCCAACTTTAAAGCCAGTTTCTTTCTTTTTGCGCTCGTCATCCATTTCAAAGTGGTCCAAGGAATCCCTACACGTCAAATTCCAAACTAATCCCATCATATAGCGAATTTCCAACTTTTAAGCCATTTTCTTTCATTTTGCTCTAATGCTACAACTCTTAGCGTCGATTTCAAAGTGGTACAAGGAATTACTACATGTGAAATTCAAAACTGTACCCATCAAATAGCGGATTTCCAACTTTGAAGCCATTTTCTTTCATTTTGCTCTAAAGCTACAACTCTTAGCGTCGATTACAAAGTGGTCCAAGGAAGTACTACAGGTGAAATTCAAAACTGCACCCATCAAATAGCAGATTTCCAACTTTGAAGCCATTTTCTTTCATTTTTTGCTAAAGCTACAACTCTCGGCATTGAATTCAAAGTGGTCCAAGGAAATCCTACATGTGAAATTCCAAACTACACCCATCTAATAAAGGATTTCCAACTTTGAAGCCATTTTCTTTCAGTTTGCGCTAAAGCTACAACTCACGGCGTCTATTTCAAAGTAGTCCAAGGAAACCCTACACGTTAAATTCCAAATTGCTCCCATCAATTAGCGGATTTTCTACTTTGAAGCCATTTTCGTTCTTTATGCGCTAATGCTACAATTCTCAGCGTCGATTTCAAAGTGGTCCAAGGAAACCCTGCATGTGAAATTCCAAACTACACCCATAAAATAGCGGATTTCTAGCTTTTAAGACATTTTCAAAGTGGTCCAAGGAAACCGTACACATTAAATTCCAAAATGCTCCTATCAATTTGCGGATTTCTAACTTTGAAGCCATTTCCTTTCATTTTCCGCTAAAGCTACAACTCTCGACATGGATTTCAAAGTGGTACAAGGAAACCCTACACATGAAATTGCAAACTGCACCCATCAAATAAAGGATTTCCAACTTTGAAGCCATTTTCTTTCAGTTTGCGCTAAAGCTACAACTCATGACGTCTATTTCAAAGTGGTTCAAGGAAACCCTACACGTCAAATTCCAAACTGATATCATCAAATAGCATATTCCCAACTTTGAAGCCATTTTCTTTTATTTTGCACTAAAGCTACAACTTTCGGTGTCAATTTCAAAGTGGTCCAAGGAAACCCTAGATGTGAAATTCCAAACTGCTCCCATCAAATAGCGAATTTCCAACTTTGAGGCCATTTTCTTTCATTTTGCGCTAAAGCTACAACTCTCGTCGTCGATTTCAAAGTGGTCCAAGGAAACCCTATGCGTGAAATTACAATATGCTCCCATCAAATTGCGGATTTATAACTTTCAAGTCGTTTTCTTTCATTTTGCACTAAAGCTACAACTCTCAGCATTGATTTCAAAGTGGTCTAAGGAAACCCCACATGTGAAATTCCAAAATTCTCTCATCAAATAGTGGATTTCCAACTTTGAACCCATTTTGTTTCATTTTGCACTAAAGCTACAACTATCGGCGTCAATTTCAAAGTGGTCCAAGGAAACCCAACAAGTGAAACTCCAAAATGCTCCCATCAATTAGCGGATTTTCAACTTTGAAGCCAGTTTCTTTCTTTTTGGGCTAAAGTAGCAACTCTTGGCGTCGATTTCAAAGTAGTCCAAGAAAAGAAATAATAATATAAAGAGAAGTTGTCATTTTCGAAGCCTTGACGTGCTACAAAGATAACCCCCAATTTTTAACATTCAATTGTACGTATAGTTTGAAAATTCATTCCACCAAATTAATGGTCACAAATAAATGAAAGAACGAATAGATGCTACAAAAATTCCAAAGGTTTTGTGGTCCATGGCTTGTCACTTATTAAATTGCCGTGTTATATATGAACTTTCTTAGCGTGAAATGTGGTCCAACTTTTGTCTCTTGTGTTGTCATTGGGGAAAGGTTATATTCAAAGCTCAGTTTCTTTCGAGCAAAAAAAAAAAAAAAAAAGCTCAGTTTCTTGAATATTCAATTATCATTCGACTTCCCAAAGTTCTTAGCACCTAGGTAATTGGAAAAAGTAAACGAACGAAATGCACTAAAAGTTACTAATTTCATGTGTGTGGTCCAATTTAGGGGAGGAGAAAATGGAAGGGGAGAAAAGTAGAGATAATATTATCCCTCCTTGTATTTGGATAGAGAGGAGAAAAGAGGGAGGAGAGAAGATGCATAATATAATATTTACAATGATAATAATACCTTTATTTAAATTTTAACTTATTTTTGAAGGAATGCCAGGAAGTTGTAGATGTCAACTTTTATAGATGCTGATGCATCTTTAATTTCTTTCTTGCAACACGTTAAAGTTGTGAACATAACTTTTGGGAAAATATCACTCGGTCTCAAGGAAGAGAAAAAATATGAAAAAAATTTCAACCCCAAATTTTATATCAAAATAGTCCCTAGGGACTTTTTGGATATCCATTACGGAGAACAAATATAAAAAAAGTCCCATTGTTAAAATAACTTTTCTTGTTGTTAAAATTTTTTTGAGTTTTTCCTCACCTGGAAAATTTTTTACAATAGGAAAAGCTATTTTAACAATATGAAAAGCCATTTTCACAACAACTTTTTCATAGGAAAATTTTAATAATAGGAAAAGCTATTTTGACAATGAGACTTTTTTGAATTGGAATTCCGTAAGTAATATAAAAAAAGTACCTAAGGACTTGTTCTCTTCCTTAAAACCTGAGTGATATTTCCCCATTACTTTTCTCCATATTATTACTTTTCTTGGAGCCTTTCTTGAAATTGACTTTTCTCCATCTAGTACATATTTACTTCTCATCTTACAAAGACATCAAATTTAAATGATTAAGAATTAATATTTTCTATAAAAATATTATTAAAATAATGAATAACAAAATAGAAACAAGTGACATTTATTTTTATAAAACTAATGATAATGGTAAGTATGTATTTTATAATTAAGGGTTAAGGGGCAATTTGACCAACCAACTATTGGCTCAGGAGCACCCAGCACAAAAAACTATTAAGTGTACCAAAAATACCAACAAACTTTTAAAAAGGAGCGCCCAGCACAACGCCATTAACACCGTTAACAAAAAGTTAACCTCCGTTATCTAACCGTTATCTAAGGTGCAGATTGGCCAACGAACTCTTACTCCAGGAGCGCCCAGCACAAAATTCTAAATTTTACTAAATTAAATAATTTTTTTTCTCAATTGTCATTATTTAAAACTACTTGTATAGATATCTATAGACAAAAATTATTCATTCTTTAATTTTTTCAAAATTATAATTTGTTAAAATAAACAAAAGTTTTAATTAAAAATATAATTATATGATTTAAATAAAACTCAAGGTGTTTTATAATTTATTATATATGTTAAACAAAAAATTATATGATTTATTTTTAGGCTAAAGTATACGTTTGGTCCTTTATGTTTGCCTCTGGTATCATTTTAGTCTCTTAAGTTTGTAAAGTACAAGTTTGGTCCCTGAAAGTTAACACCGTTAGTTTAACTTAACGGAAAATACTAACTCAACAATTTTTAGCGATGACTGTGCAATTAAATGCTGACTAAACATGCTTATATGTTAATATTTTAATAAATTAATATTTTAAATACAATTAGTTGAATAATATTTAATCTTCACAGAAAAAAAAGTATTTAATCTTTACAAACAGTGAAAAACTGTATAATAGTCTGTGAAAATTAAATATTTTTCAATTAATAGGATTTAAAATATTAATTTATTAAAATACTAACATATAAGTATGTTTGGTCAGCATTTAATTGCACAGTCATGTTAAAAATTGTTAAGTTAGTATTTTCCGTTAAGTTAAACTAACGGTGTTAACTTTCAGGGACCAAACATGTACTTTATAAACTTAAGGGACTAAAATGATACCAGAGGCCAACATAAAGGACCAAACATATACTTTAGTATAAACGTTTTAATCATATTTGCTGTGATGTTCATAAATGGTTCAGAATATTACCAAGATTTTGATCTTTGGACCGTTGGGGATGGAGTTACTTTGGTGGTTTGTACAATTATTTTTGTTTCTTATTTTTATAATAAAACTCACATAAATTTCTTCTAAAATTAAATAATAATTTTTATGAGAAAAAGAATGTATGATAAATGATATGAGAGAATTAGAGTAAAATATGTAAAAGTGCACTTATTATTTGATTAATAAGTGCTCTTTTAAATATTTTACATGATAGAGTAAAAAGACATACATAAATTTACTCTAATTTATTTGATTAATAAGTGCACTTTTACATATTTCACATGATAGAGTAAAAATACATACATAAATTTACTCTAATTTATTTGATTAATAAGTGCACTTTTACATATTTTACTCTAATTCTCTCATATCATTTATCATACATTCATTTTCTCATAAAAATTATTATTTTATTTTAGAAGAAATTTATGTGAGTTTTATTATAAAATTAAATCATATAATTTTTTGTTTAACATATATAATAAATTATAAAACACCTTGAGTTTTATTTAAATCATATAATTATATTTTTAAATTAAAAATTTTGTTTATTTTAGAAAATTATAATTTTGACAAAATTAAAGAATGAATAATTTTTGTCTACAGATATCTATACAAGTAGTTTTGAAAATGACAATTGAGAAAAAAATTATTTAATTTAGTAAAATTTAGAATTTTGTGCTGGGCGCTCTTGGAGTAAGAGTTCGTTGGCCAATCTGCACCTTAAATAACGGTTGGATAACGGAGGTTAACTTTTTGTTAACGGTGTTAATGGCGTTGTGATGGGCGCTCCTTTTTAAAAGTTTGTTGGTATTTTTGGTACACTTAATAGTTTTTTGTATTAAGTGCTCCTGAGCCAATAGTTGGTTAGCCAAATTGCCCCTTAACCCTATAATTAAATAGGTATATAGTTTGGCATATACAGGAAAAATAATAAAGGAAAGGAATAAGAAAATCATATAAAATAAAATAAAAAGAATGGAATAAAAAATATTGTCTTCAATCTTTAGTATAAGATCTCGTCTATAGTGTAAATTGCAGTACAAACAGAATATTAAGGGTAGGATTTTGTATTATAAAAGGATCGGAGGAAGGCTGCCTTTGAGATTCAAGGAGTAGAGTAGAAGGGAAAAAATGAGGGGGAATAGAATTAGATACTATGTCAAATCTAATAAAAGTACATAAAACATAATATTTTTCATATTTTAGAAAGAAAAGAAATTATCATATCCTATATATTATAAATAGAAGCTCTCAGATCATTCAAAAGATGCAATTATAAGCTAGCTGGTTAACCGAGATGTGGATGAATTATTAGAGCCAACATATCTAATGGCAGAAAGTTAAAGGATCTAATACAAAAAGGGGAAACAAACAAGCTAAGAACTTGATTTAAAACTGGAAAAATTTATAAGGACCACCAAATTATTTTCCGTTAGTGTTGATGCTTTATTTGGATTTTAACTTGCGGGTGTATATATGTTCGACTTTGATGACATATTGACGGTTGCATTTGTTGCGAAACTTGCTACTACAGCAATAGTAAGTTCATTTAAATTGTATATTGTTTATGCTTTTGTTCCGGCCATAAGCAAGGATTAGATTTGTAAATTACATATTTTATTGATTTAAAATTGTTTATTAGTTGAGGAAATTTGAATCTAATACAAATTTTATGAATTTAAAATTGTTTATTAGTTGAGGAAATTTGAATCTAATACTGCAGTTATGATTTGTAATATAATTACCTAGCTTGTGGTTTAATTGTGGGTTTTTAAAATGCTGTAAATATATTGTATACTATATTTGTTAATTTCAAGCCTCAACCAGGAGTTAGGGAAGAAATAAAATGAATTATTGAAGAAAAAAAATGTACACCGGTAGTGACAAAAACCAATGCACCAGTTGAAGCATTATAACTGCACCGATTGTGACTTTGTAACCGGTGTAGAAAATCGTTTTGGACATTTTAAACATGTCTAAAAGGTATTTTATGAACTTGTTCCAAATCCAAATGAGAAGAGGGACTGAAGGGTTGTTATCTTTTGTTTTTCAAGAAAAATATCAAAAGCGTTATAATTTCAGCCATGTCAATATATAAAAAATGCATTTTAAAAAAATAAAAATAAAACAAGAAATATAACAATATTAACAAATATATACGCATGTAGAATATTACTCCCTCTGGTCCTAATTATAAGGCCTAATTAATTTTTTTTGAAGAGATTTAAGTTACTTAATCATATCATATGTCATGCATTATTAGATTATATATCAATCAGACAAAGTAGTTTGGAGAAAAGTAATAAATATAATTATTTTAAAATCATTTAATTAACTTTTTTAACTTCTACACAAAATTCAACTGGATCCACTGCTAGAAAAATGCGATTTAGCGATGGAATTTGCGACGGAAAAATATCCATTGCAAATTTAGGGGGATTTGCAGCGGGAAAAAAATTTCCGTCGCAAAAAAATGAATTTGCGACGGATTAGTAGATTCGTCGCGAAACTTGCGACAGACCGCGCGGTCTGTCGCAAACGGGCGGACTGAAAAGGTCCGCCGGTTTGCGACGGGCAGAGCGGTCCGTCACAAAAAGCCGTTTGCGACAGACCGTTTCCGTCGCAAACGGTCGGTTTGCGACGGACCCCCCGCGATTTCATTTCCTCTTCTCCTCGCTCTCGCTCCGGTCGAAGCTCCCCCGCGAGTCTGTCGCCTCCGGTGGATATCCCTCCACCTTGTTCACCGTCCAACGTCCTCCCCTTGCTCGTCGGTGCCGGTGGTGGTTCTTCCAACGTCCTTCCCTTACTCTTCGGTGCCGGTGGTGGTTCTTGCAACGTCATTTTTCAATATTTTATATTTATAGTGGTTCTAAACTGGTACAAATTATTCCTGTCTTTTTTTTTGGAAAGTAGTTTTGGCGCATTGTTCATATTTTTGTTTGTATTTGTAGCGGTTTTATTAACCGCTACAAATTAATGAAATTGAAAAAAATATAAATTTTTCAATTATTATAGTAATTAAGTAAATATTGTATTGCTAATAATTTATATTTTTAGTGAAAATAAAAGATATTAAAATATGATATTTGATTATATAAGGTTATTATATAGGTGTAAAACAATGAGAATATGTAAGTATAATAACAACTAATTATGAGTTAATTAAAATAACATTAATTCTAAAAAAAAATATGTGTGAAAGTGGATTGAATAATGTATGTGAAAGTAAAAGAAAGTTGAAAAATATATGTAATGCTGATAGTTCTCTATGTGTTTTGATGATAACTGATGACAATTGTAAACTTAAATGGAAGTTTGTCTTTGAAGTTGAAAAACTTACTGTCAAAGGCAAATTTGAGTTTGTGTTTGCAAACTCGAGTTTGGTCGAGACAGAGAGTTGCTCCAGTTTTTGGAAACTTAGGCAAACTCGAGTTAATTAGTGGTAAACTCGAGTTTGAATCATACAGAGAGCAATCAAAGTTTTAAAAGTAAGACAAACTTGAGTTTGTATATGTAAACTCGAGTTTGTATAGAGCTTTCAAGGAATTGTAAATTTAACCAAACTCGAGTTTGTGCTTGGCCGAGAGCCTTAATGCTTTTTCAATTAAAGCAAACTCGAGTTTGATATGTCAAACTCCAGTTTGCACTTGGCTAAGAGATTTCAAAGTTTTCCATGTTTTGGGAAAACTCGAGTTTAGCATAGTAAACTCAAGTTTAGTCTTGACAGAGAGTTTTCAAAGTTTCCTAACTTAGGAAAAATCGAGTTTGAATTTACAAACTCAAGTTTGCTCTTGACAGAGAGTTTTCAAGATTTTTCATTCCTCAAGCAAACTCGAGTTTGAGTAAGAAAACTCGAGTTTGTGTCAAGCAGAAAACTCCCAACTATTTCGTGATTTTGGAAACTCTAGTTTACTTTTGGAAACTCGAATTTAGAGTTTTGATGACTTAAACTTATTTTCATTTCAAAAGTCTCAAACTCGAGTTTGTCACTTATTAACTCGAGTTTGCCTTCTTACTCAAAATGCTTTTCAAAGTTCAAATCGCGACATTCTTCTCTGGATGGAGGAAACTCGAGTTTGCGTTTCTAAACTTGAGTTTGGTTCCTGAAGAAAAGTTGCAAACTCTAGTTTGCTTAAACAAACTCGAGTTTGCATCGTCAAATTTAAAAATCAAATTACGCAAAATTGTGAAATCTTCATGTTTGATCTTAATACTTCTTATCATCACTCCTTACTGTTCTTAGCTATGTTTAATTAGTTTGTTAGTGAGTTTCAGATGATTCAAAGTATATTAAATGAAGATTTAGCTTAAAGAAAAAAGTGACGTCAGCACATTAAATGCAAAGGCCAGAAGACTTGCATTCTTTTGGGCAATCATTCTCTACACGTTGCAAAGGGATTAATGTTTCTTTCCCCTAACTAGAAGCTGCTCTTCCAACGGATTAAATTTAAAGGAAGTCAACCCTAATCTTCTGTGCAATTGGACTAACTAAAGAGTAGAGAGACGAGACCAAAGTGTTCCTAATAGATGCTTCAATGTCTCCAACGGCTACATTGAAGAATCCAACGGTCATTTAATGCTCTCTTGATATATAAGGAGCTGCATTCAAGTTTTCTCAACAACCAATCTGCAAAAAACGAAAATCATTCAAGTTTCCAACTACTTTTTTAGTTTTCTACTATAAAGTATCTTTTGATACATTTGTACCTCAGTGATTATTATTATTCATTCTTAGAGAGAGTTTCATTTATTGAAATCATTTATTATAAGAATCTCAAGTCAAGGGGATTTGGAGATTGGGAATATCAGATTACAACTTATAAGGGGGAGTGTATCCTAGTGAGAAGATAACTTTCAAGTACGGAGTGTGTATCTGATCTTGTGAGTTAGTGAAAATCCCAGAGTGTCTGGGGACTGGACGTAGATCAAGGATTTAGATTGAACCAGTATAAATTTCCTTGTGTCAAGCTTCTTCTTACTCTCCTTTGTTCTGCTCTGTTTTAGCTCTATAAAACAGAGTATTCGAAAAAGTTTTTTTAAAATCCCCAATTCACCCCCTTGGTGATTTGCTCCATTTACAAATGTAATTGTAAAATAACAAAAGTTAGTATCAAAGGGTAGAAGAAAAAAGAAATATTCTGATAATCATTATAATTGATTAGGTTGAACGGCATTTACCCCCTTCAAACAGTTGACCTCTTTGAACAAACATAAAAAAATGAGAGAAGACGGAGAGAAAACGTGTGTAGAAAAGGAAACTGAAACATATTAAATGTGGTTTGGTGGGGGTATTTATATTGATATCCGCGCATCAGTTTGTAGTGGTTGAGTTTTCACTTTTTGTAGCGGTTTCAATTAGAAGCGGTTAATGATGCGTTTTTTGTAGTGGTTATTTTTCTATAGCGGCATTTTAGGGTTTGTAGCGGTTATAGAACCGTTACAAATACTATTATGGTTTTTTTTTTTAAAAAAACTAATAATTAGAAGATTACAAATTACAGCGTAGGCATAATGTTTTCTCTCAATATTCGTCACCATCCCTACAAAGAAAGTTTGTAAAAAATGTTATGTGTGAGTTGAATATATTTGAACACAAATAAAAATCTAGTTAAATGTTAGAGTAAATACCCTTTTTGGTCCCTGGAAAACACATGGATGCCCTTTTTGGTCCCTGAGTAAAGGAAATGTCGTTTTGGTCCTTTTTAGGGACTAAAAATGACCTTTTTGGGAATTTATGAGGGATTAAAATGTCCAAAAAAAATGTCCAAATGGACTCAAATGGACCTTATTTTTCCATTTTAGGGACCAAAAAATGATTTCTTTTTTTTCAGGGACCAAAAAGGGCATCCGTGTGTTTTCCAGGGACCAAAAAGGGTATTTACTCTAAATGTTATTATTTCATAAAGCGCATATTAAAAAACGTACTGAACTATAGGTAAATTGTCATCGCCGTTTGGGAAGAAGTTTTTGAAACTGGCAGGCTGGAACGACTGACAATCGTAGGTGACATTATCACCATCGCCCATGTTGTAAAGGTCTTGACGCTTTAAGTGAACCACCATATTCCAATCCTTGTACCTCTCATCGGCAACATAATAAACCTGATGGGCCTCTGAGGCAAGAATATACGGCTCATCATCTTCAGACTGACCAGTGTGAATAGGCCGGGAGAAATTCACTGATGTGATGCCTAAGTTGTCAGTCGTGAGTCCCCGGGACGTTGTCGTATTCGCCCACAAACACTTAAACTTTGTAACTTATCTTGACCACATCAAGCAGCTTTCCATAATATGAGATGTCACCGAATTGCATGTTCTCGTCACTGCTGCTCGCATAATTCCTCGTCCCAAACGTGCCATATACACCCGAGTTTTGGGTCAGCATTCCCTGATCTCGTGAAACGGTGCAAAATTTAAAACCATTGACATTGTATGCCGTAAATCTTTCGGCGTGGTCAAGCGGGCCTAGTGCGAGAGCTCTAAATTCTGGTGAGTGCGGGTTGTGGTCATTCATTATTCTCCTCCTAAACCAACCCTGGAATTCTCTGTGGACCTTTATATCAATTTCGGAGGATGTTTGTGTACGGATCCTCAGTTGACACTTCACATGACTCCTAAATTCCCTGCAATTAAACATGCAATGACGAGCATGAAATGTGGGTATAAAATGTAAGGAAATATATAGGATAACATATATATATATATATATATGTGTGTGTGTGTGTGTGTGTGTGTGCAATCCTTATAAATGTATGATTCAACTTTAGTACAACTAATCAAGACATGTCTATGTGCTTAAAACTTCTCAAGTGTCGTGAGTTTGAAGTTCTCACTTCCGCCAACTGGTTTACCAGCACAAGGGATTAACAACTCTGTTACTGATGGTTCTGGCTCTAGCTTAGGACAATCTTCTACACGAGGCAGTTAGTTGAATGACGTCTCAATGTCATCAAAGTACCTGGAACACGAGGGATTCAGAATATTGTTGCGGTTTAGTATAAACCGCTTCATAAACCGTGACAAATATGCCTCGTTCTTTGTGATATTTTGTAGCGGTCATTTGACCGCTACAAATTGACTGACCTTTGCGATTCTGTAGCGGTTAGAGGAAGAACCACTATAAATTCTTTGTCCTTTGAGATTCTGTAGCGGTTATTGGGAACAACCGCTACAAACTTAATTTTTTTGGCAAAAAAAATTCCAAACTAATTAGTTTCTGAGTCAAACTAATTAGTTTGGTGAAAATAATTAAAATAAAAAACTCTCAATTAATTTAATTATTTTCTTTAATTTCTCCAAAAAAGAGTCAAGAGTAATAAATTAGGAATAATAAGTTTACTGAAAAAAGTCCAACATGCCCGTGAAGATTCAGATTCAATATGGCTACTGATCTCCCATGAAAAACTCACTGACTCATTTTGATCAGAGATATTTTCATGAGACAAGGGTGGCTATATTAGAACCCAATATTCGGTCGTATGTTGGACTATCTTTAGAACATTAGAAGTCTTCAAGTCAAACAAATTAAATAATTAAATCTGGATTGTCACTGAAGGAATTGCCTCAGCTTCAAGGATGAGAGAGGCAAATATTTGTAGCTCTCATCTCCTGAGATAAGATATGAGAGCTGCAGATATCTGCATGTCTTCGACTACCAAGCCGAGATAGTTCATTCAGTTACAAGCCGAGATTTAGTAATTTCTTGAATATTTATAATTGATGTACGGACAGACTCAACTATTTATAGAACGAATATTTGTAGCGGTTATAACAAAAACCACTACAAAATCTTAGGATTTGACGCGGTCAAAGCTACGCTTTCTTGTGACTGCTACAAAACTGTGTTGTTTTGATTCTTTGCAGCGGTTGTTTTCATGTAACCCCTATAAATTAACCACAACAAAGTTCACGCCATTACGCGCCAACGCTAATGCCAAATTTTTAGCAGTTATTCTCGAGAAACTGCAACAAATGCCACGCCACAAACATTTGCGCCATTACGCGCCAAGTTGGCGCCACATTTGTAGTTGTTTAGTTTAGGGTAACCGCTACAAATATCACAGTAAACATGCTCGCCCTTCGGCGCCAATGCTTCCGATACTAATTTGTTGCTGTTTGGTCACAAAATCGCTACAAAGTCATAATTTTGTAGCGGTTAGATATGACCGCTACAGGTGAACCGCGACAAATGATGGGTTTTTTTTGTAGTGTATTTAGAACTAGTAGTATTTATGTGTTACAGAAGCATACCATTATGGACTAGGGAAATCAAAATGGAACTAATGTGCATCTATAACACTTAATACATAACAGTTATAGCTAATAAGCGTCATATATGTCGAGGCAAAGGTCGCGCAAGGATATATAACACTTAAAAGTAACTAGTAATTATGTACCGTCATATATTACGAGGTGGAATTCTTGAAAACATAAAAATAACGGTTATAGTTAATAAGTACTATCATTTATTTAGTGATAAAAGTTACGGTTTTTTTGAAACAACCGTCATATAACGCTTATAAACGATTTGTTTTCCAACCTTATTAAATCGGCAAAAACACAAATATAAAGGTTATATTATCTATTCACTGTAAAATATGAACAACAAAAATAACATTTCATAATAAACAACCGTCATATAAAGAACAAATCTAAAAAAGAACCTTTTCAATCTCATCTCTATCCTTTCCCTTTTTCATTAGATCTTTTGGGGGTTTTCAAGTTCAAATGGTCTTTTTTGGTCTTTTTACTAAAAATTATCCGTCACAATTAATTGGAATAATGAAACATCTTTTCTTTTTTTCGGACTTCAATGAAACATCTTATTTGCAATGAACAACTAAAGTATTTTACATCAATTTATTCCAACTAGATTAATTAATGAATGCATTCTAGATTACTCAGACGGACATTTCAAATTAATTATTAGTATTGTACAATGTAATTAATTTTAAATCATTCAAATTCAAACTATTTGACAACTCAAACAAGCAGACAAATCACCTTGCCCATAGAAGCACACTTTTCACAAAATCACAAAGTCACAGAATTTGGCTTCACATAATTTATACATTACCATAAATATAGTAGATGTAACACCCCAAGTTCCATACCATTTATTGGGTTCGTTGACACGTACTTTTAGAAAAATCAACGGAATTTGAGGTGCTACAGGTCAAAGTAATGTGGAACGGAGAGCATGTACTAATGTTTGGACGATGAGTAACTGATATAAAATGCCTAGGCATAAACTTTTTAACTTAAAAATCTCGAAGGAAGATTCATGTGATACAATAATACAGAACTTGTATAATTAAAACTCTTGACATAGTAATTATACAATCTTAAATCAAGCTTTAACTAGACTTGTGGCTTGGAACCCAATACAGTTAGTCAAATCTATTGGCTAGGCCGGGTAAAGTCTAGTGGAAGTCTCCTCATCTTTCACAGTGACTTATGACTGAACCACTTAATTAGACCAACCCTTTCTTAGTTTAAGCACTAAATGGTTTGAAACAACTCTATCGGATTCATGCCAGAAACTACGCCTTCTTCAGAATTTTGTCTCGGCCGGTGCCTTTCCACAGCTCCATCTACCGGTGCCTCTTCTCGGTTCTGTCCATGTCGTCTTCTTAGGTCCATATTTCCTTCTCTGAACCTTTAGTCAAGTCTAATATTCAATCAAATTGAATCTTATGTAACAGTTAACCTCTATAGCAAATATAACAATATATGACATATATTTATTACATATCAGCATCAACCATACATAACATACATACAACAGATGTAAGGTTACAACAACACATAGCACACAACAAATGTAATGTTAACAGCCTTTGCACACTCATCCTGTGCCACGAATCCACGTGTTCTCAGTACTAGGAAAACATACTACGGCATTATCATGACTATAACTCACACAAAGCTCAATGTATATAAACATGTGATCTAAGGCCCATAACTTAGTCACAGTGCATGACCTAAAACCTAGTCTTGTCCATGACTTCATGAATCATTCAATCATATATAATCATACAAGATCTAGAAGATTAAACTTACTAGTACGCGAATGTATGTACCTTTCACCGAGTAGTTACCAAAACGCCCGACCCTTTTGAATCCGACTTCGGACTTCTCGGATATCCTATAATGTTACCGTCGGATTATTTCCTTTCCCATGATATTATAATTAACATCATATTTCTTATAATACTATCAAAAAGGATATTTTCACCTATTTTGACATTTCTACCCTTGGTGGATTTGTTATTCAACTTTTACCCTTACATTTTATTAAAAACGCAATTTCCAGCATTTTGCCCAGATTTTCACTAACTTTGAAAAATCATAATTAATTCTACAAAAATCTAAATGAGGTGCTGTAAAATTCTACACAACCCTTTTCACATGTATACTTTCTTGGAAAAATAACTTCCTAAAATAGAAATGCATGAATCATTCCCAGCATTCATTTATTTCACCGATGTTCCAGTTTAACTTTCAGAAAAATTGCTTAACTTCAAAAATTCATATCTCCTTGTCCAGAGATCAAAACGTTACATATTTTATATATTTAGAAAGCCCTACATGTCTACTTTATTCCTGTAAAATTTCATGATTTTTAAAGATCATTACATAAAATAATAGCCTCAATATTCACTGCCAGTAGAAAGCTTAAAACTGGAAATTCTATAATTTTCACAAATCTTGATCCATTGATTTCAAAAATTATTCCCTCACATGTTTTTACCTCATTAGGAATTTTTCAATGCAAGGAGGCCTAAAAAAGAGTATAGGAATTTTCCTAACAATTTCCTAGATTAAACTACTATTTTTCAAAGAACTAAAAGCTAGAGCTCAAGAACTAAGGAACTCACCCTTAAACAACCTTGATCTTACTCTTCCTCCTCTTCCAAATCTCACGTCCCTCTCTCTAACTTCAGCTACTTGGATCTGATTTTGGTGTGGAGATTATGAAGAGAAGTGCTCTCTATTTATAGAGAAATTTCAAGGACACAAATGGCAATTAGATGTGACCAAAACTCACCTTAACCATTGGATTAAAATAACTTTATGAAACTAAATCTCACCCCTTGCACATGCTTGCCGACATGCCTCTGTATTCAGCCATTTAATGTGTATTTTAATTAACAAAACACCTCTTGTTTCAAGCCTTCTAATTGGTTAGTCCAAATATTTGACTTTTCAACCTAAATTTATATGAAAAATCCTCTCTCCTTCCATTAATTCAGTCGACATACTCCTTTTCTTTAGCCATTTCAATTGGTTTTTATGTGGAAAATTCCTTTGGTTCAAGTGTTCTCATTGGTCCAATTAATTTCACAAGGATTTAGCTTAATTAGGTGATTAATTGGGACCATTGGATTTGAGTTATATGGGCAACAATCTCAACCATTGATGCTAGTTGCAATTGTAGACTTTTGGGGCTGATTTGATTAAGCTTAATTACCCCCTTAATCAAGTTGAAATCATAAGCCACTAACCTCAATTAGCACAAGCTAATTTGCTAATTATTAATTACTAATTTATGTTAATTTGACTAAGGGTCTTCATAACCCTTTCTTGATCTCCTTTGATTATAAAGTAGTTACTATTTTATGTGCTATTTATATTACATTGAATAGCCCCTAAATAATATCTCATAATTAACCACTGGTTAATTAATTCCAAAGTGAAATTTGGATGAAAATATAATCAATAGATTATAATTATTTGAGACACATATTCACCTTTGTAGTTTGCTAATTATTTGCTAAAATACAATGTTTACATGAATTATAAAAATTAGGTATTACAGTAGATGCATCAAGAAACTAACTCGCATTTGTGCATATACAAGGATCGGATACATAAAATTACACGCAGTAGAAGTAGCTAAGATTGATACTTCGGCAAAAAGCACCATAATTTTGAAGATTATCAAGCGAGTGGGATTGGAGATGGAGGAATTGGAATATCTTTCAGCCCTTCCAACATCAATATCACAGTCTTCATGGAAGGACGTAGAGACAGGTCCTCTTGGATACACCATAAGGCCACCTTCACCATTCTCTCCAATGTCCTCCATTCCACATCTTCATCTAATTCTACCAATTTGTTCAATTCTCCTCTCACAAAGCAATTATAAACCCAACTTGAAAGCATTATTTCCTCTTCTGAAGCCACTTTTATGTCTATATTCCTTCTGCAACATATTATCTCCAATAACACCACGCCGTAGCTGAAGATGTCAACTTTTATGGATGTTGATGCATCTTTCTGGCGTTCCGGTGCCACATAGCCACTTGATGATTCATTGGTAGTTTTGGCTTTTGAATGTTCTCGTATTGATAGTCTTGCAAATCCAAAATCTGATATTTTTGCTGTCCACATTTCATCCAAAAGAATGTCGCGAGACTTGATATTGCAGTGGACAATACAGACTTCACATTCTTCGTGTAGATATAAGACTCCCCTTGCTACATCCAATGCAATTTTGACTCTTTGTTTCCAAGATAGATGCATCTCATGCCTGAACAAAAAATCTGCTAGAGACCCATTGCTCATATATTCATAAACAAGAAGCTTTCTGGAGCCATCAATGCAATAACCAATGAGCTGAACCAGATTTCTATGATGAGTTCGAGCGATTGCTGTGATTTCTGCTTGAAATTCTCTTTCTCCTTCATCCACAACATCGTCGTTTAGTTTCTTCACTGCAATCCGTTTGTTGCTTCCACGAATTGTCCCCTTGTAAACCACTCCAAAAGATCCTCTACCGGTCTCTTCTGTGAAGTTTCCTGTTGCATCCACCAACTCATTAAAGGCAAATGTTCGTAAACTACAATCCTCAGCGAACCCCAAATTTTCACTATTGGCAGAGAGCTTTTTGTATGAATAAACTTTGCGCATGTAGATGATGAAAATAGATACTAAAAAGCCTAAGAAAACGAATGAAATTGAACCAAGAGTGATGACCACAGTCAGAATCAGATTTTTCTTGTCATCAACAAGAACCTCTGGCTTCTTTGGTTTTGTAGGAATGATATTTGCTGAAGGCAACTTGAAGAGGGCTGTGGTTGATATATTTTGATTAATTCTGCCAAACATGAGCGGAAGCTTATACTTGTTGCAGTTACCATCTCCATGTAACACTGCCCAACAATCACAGTCTTCTATGCAAGAGTTGCCACAGGCTTCCATTTCCAATGGTATGACCAAATAAGGATGAAGGCCCCACTGAATATGTTGCAATGGGTTACTAACATTGTATAGCATCCCTGGACCACTGGTGATACAGTCATTTTTTATGATCTGTTCACAAACCAAGAATATGTTTTTGTTTTGGTTCCCATTGATTGGCCTAAATCCAGGATAACACTTACATTCACCTTTACCAGAGACATTGGAGCAATAACTATTCATGCCACAAAAGCCATTCACTTGACACTGATCAGAAATAGCCTGCCACACAATAATTTGGCTAGTGAAGCCAGTAATATTATTCTTCTCAAATGTGTGAACATACAATCTAAAAATACCATCCAAATCCAATGTTGCACGATAGATTATTAAGCTTGTGTTCCTTCCAAGATGGTTGCTACTTTTGGCAAGAACGTTAATGGGATTCCCACGATAACTGCCTAGGCAAAGAAAGCCCGTAAGATTAAGAGTAAGCTGTGAGACATCTACCTGAGAAGTATTTGGGTCCCAGTAAGCGTCACTTTCTCTTTCATGGTTCACAGGATAGGCAACAAGTTTTCCATCAGTCTGCATGTTGAGAATAAAATGTCCATTTGCAGAGATCAAATGTTGTCCCTGAGATAAATTCTGACCTCCCAGTATGGTGTCCGTGGGGTGATCAAAGCTTTGCCATATGACACTATGGCTTTTACTATAAAGCACAAAATTTCCTGAATCAAGCATAGAAGCTGAATCTGCAGGTTCAGATGCATTGGCAATGACTGCTACTACTTTCATCTGTTTCTCGTTTCTAAGCACAAGTTGACCGTCTTTGGTTAATTCGACTGAATCAGAGGAAGTAGATAGATTCGTGAAGTTAGCTGTCCAAACGGTTGTTCCTTCAGGTTCACCCATCAACCATATTCCAACAGCAAAGCCATTATCATGTGGATAAAAGCCAAAGGAAAAAAGACGAGAAGGTGACACCCATGAAGAAGAATTCGTGTTTGGGGAGAGGGAAGAACCTAAAGTTATGATTTTGGAATCATTTTTTTGAGCTCTAACTTCGTTTACAGATAGAACTGCAAATAGTAAGAACAGCGTTATGAGGGCCATGGATATGGTATGGCGAGAGAAGGGACGAGGAGGGAGAGAAAATTGATGGAGAGAACTTCGAACAAACGAAGGAAGTAAATTGGCTCTGGGAAAAAATTGATTTTCAGTAAAATATTTTAAAAGGAACAGGAAAAAAAAAAAAAGAAAGAAAGAAAGAAGAAAAGACACCAAAATAAACTATGGGAATGAGTCAAGACTTTAGACTTGCTTTAATATATTTGGTTGGCGGGGAGAGGAGAGTAATTTAGCATTTTTAATATTTTTGGTAATTTTAATTTTTCTCTTATAATTATCGTAAAAGTCACTTATTCATAAGTCATTCCAAACAACTTTCACAAAAGCTATTTATGCAACAACCAATCCAAACATAAATCACATTTTGCGATCTGACATGTACTCAATCGGACTTTTCCATAAGTAATTTTGTCCACCGGTATCCCAAACATGCATATATCTTGTTTGATTTGTTCGAGGAAAAGGGAGGAGAAAACATCTTTTGTATAAAATAAAGAGAGAGAAGGGTATTTAATCTAAAATTTTGTTTTTTCTTTCACCTAAATATTTAAACCAAATGAATGAGTCCCTTTCCTCCAACCAAGCGCACCTTGAAGGCACTTCAGTCCTGACAAACTTATTTAGTTGCAATTAAAGTTCTCAAAAGTAACCTATTTTCGTGTAAATTTCCTTAAGGACATTGTCGCACTTCAGTCCCGACAAACTTATTTAGTGGACAATTAAAGTTTTTAAAAGTCACCCATTTTCTTGTAAATTTCCATTAAGGATGATGTGTAGATAGTGGGACAGTGGAAAAGTGGGTGGTGACCAATGTTGTCAAATTCAAGTTTCTAAGTAAAAATGGAAGGGGATAGTAGAGACGTAAATCGTACAAACGACATGAAACGTAAAGTTTCTGCTACTTAAGGTTAATATACAAAATTTATATGTGTGTGTATTGTATATATGTGCACATATATACAATAGATACACATAGATATGTGTGTGTGTGTGTGTGTGATCCTTATTATAAGGCACCAACTAACTTTTCTCACAAATCAATAAAAGTAGTTAAAGTCAATAAAGTTGTCCTAGAATCTAAGTAATTTCCAATATTATCCCTATTAATTGTACTAAATTCTAATATTATATTAATTACTTCTCTCACCCATTACCTTTATTAATTAGGGGCAGACATGGAAAAAAAATAATCAATGCTCATTGGGAACAAGCAAGTGCCTTATAAAAAGGACTAAATAAACTTGCTAGTTGGTGCCTTATAATAAGGACCAGAGGGGAGTATGTATGTATGTATGTATGTATGTATGTATGTGCATGTAAAAAAAATTTAAATCACCACTCAAAATTTAAGAAAAACTTCATATTTAAAAGATATAAGTCACATAACTGTATAAAACATAAATCCAAAAACACAAGGAGTTTAACAATTCCTACAACCAGATTTCAAAACCTCAAAAGAATAAAATTTAACAATTCCTAAATTATATTAGTTTATTTAAATCAAACACACATCAACTTGCATGTTTTCAATGTACTCTCCTCTTACTCTTATAACAAGTTCATTTGCAAAACTTGGAATATTCAAATCATAACCATTTATAGGTTCCTCACTTCAACTTCAATCAAGTTTTTTTCATCATGAGTATCAACATCTAAGTCGTCTACATCTTCCCAATCTTCTTCATTTTTCACTATCCAATCATCATCGGATAGAAGATCATTAAAATTATATGCATGAGAGTTTTGAGCTTTCTTTTTCTTGCCCAATCTTGAATTGGCCATCACAAAAACATCATTCATAGTCTTTTGATTTTGGGGAAATGAAAATAGGGTTTTTGTTTTTAGGTAAAAAAAAGGTAAAAATGTGAGTTCTTACCATTTTTAAGCGTAGTTTTACCAATTTTTAGTCAGGACAGTTTTTACTTGCTTTTCAACATGTATCACTCAAGTAAAAACGTAAGTTTTTATATTTTTACACTAGTTTTTTTAGAACAATGGTGGTGACTAATGGGACTGTGGGAGAGTCCCACCGAGCAAAAAGAAAGAAACATGTGGAATTTTGTAATACCCTAAAAATCGTATTTATGATAAATATCATAAATTAGTAAATAATACTTATGGGAAATAGGTGAATATGTGGTGTCAAAACCTTGTAGAATACTTATTCTATTTTCTAGGGAAATTTCTAATGAAATTAAAGGGAATAAAGTGTCAAAATCCCTAAATGCAATTATGGGCCATGAAATGCCCTGAAAATATTGTGATAAATCCTGGAAGGCAATAAAATAATTATTAAAAATTAGAGAGTATGTTGTCTCTAATTTAGGGAATTTTTGGGATTATTTTCCAAAGAAAATAATGAGGTAAAATTTATTATTATTTTGGGGAGTATAAGTTGCCTCGTGATTTTTAATATTTTACATGGAGCATAAATTATCAATGTCAGTAAAATAGTTGAGATAATAATTAATTCTAATTAATAAAATTGTCAATAATTAGTAAGTGATTAATTAGATAATTAATGGCTAATTGTTTAGACATGAATAAAGGAGATATTCAAAGTTAATTATTTAAAACCCCTAAATTGGGATTAATGACCAATAAGGGATCAAGATTGGTATAAAGAATATTGCTAAGTGATTTGACATAATTAAGAAGTATATAAGGTGAATTACATAGAATCCCTAAGGCTTAATTAACCAACAAAGGATTAAGCAATAAGATAATTAAAGCATAATTAGTTAATTAAATAAAATGTTGAAAAGTCAAAAAATGGGGGGGGGGGGAACCGAAATTATAGTGTCAAGTGTGAACATGGTTGTGGTTTAAAGAATATTCTAAGGAAAAAGGAATATTCTATTAGATATTTGTTGAAAAAGAAAATAGGATAAACGAGAACCGATAGAAAATAAATCCAATCTTAAAATAGGTGAACTAAGTATCCAACATAAGGACTTATTATAAACAAGTGTATTTTTATCCCGGAGTGGGCTATCTCCGAAGTCATTTCCGTAACCGGCGGAAGGATTAAGAGATAAGACGAAAAAGAAAAAGGGCAGATAGTATAAATGAGAACCAATGAAAAATAAATCATATCTTGAAATCCTTGGATTGGGAGGTTAACATCTGGACATATTATAATCAGTGAATTTTTGTCCCGAAGCTGATGTTACACGTAGTCATTTTCGTAACCGACGGCGGTTATCCGAAAATGTTCAGCAGGCTAAGAAATATCCTTAATGGGATCAAAAATTTAGTTGACCCAGACATTTCTAAAGAGGAAGATCAGGCCTTCAAGACTACGTTGTCGGATTTATGAGATTAGTTAAGATTACGCGATTAGAACACTGAACAGGGGGATGTTATCGGGTAAATCCATAAAGTAAGGGATAGGATGATGTAATCAAAGACATCATCAACTTGTTGAAGAAGTTGTAGATGATGTCATCAATGACATCATCAACTTGTTGAAGAAGTTGTAGAAAACTTCAAAACAATTACGAAAATGTCACACAAAAACTCTATAAATAGCCTTCTCCTTCCATTTGAATTTTCACACCAAATCCTCTTAAGGATTTCGAAATATTAGAGAGAAGTGAGAGAGAGGAGCTCTGGAGAAGTGAGAGCTAGAAGGAATAGGAGGTTATGCAAGGGTAAGTTCTTCGGTTCTTAGTCTTTAGTTCGGTAGTTCTTGAAGTTCTAGGGTAGATGTTGTTTTGATCTTTAATCTTCCAAGTATGATTAAGATATCATGTTTTAGTGTTAATTAAGGTACTTATTTCGAAAATCATGTTGGAGTTAGAGATATGTTGAAATTTTGGAAGATTAGAGTCAAAGTAGCGAAGCTCTGGCGAAATTCTGCCGATTAGTGGGGTAAGGGGTAAAATGGTCATTTATGACTAAAATGTCTGTCATAATGCTTGATCATTAATAAATGCGCTATTGTCCTTATAGGATATCCCTGATTACATTCTGACCAACTATCGTACCACATATCGTCAATGAAGGTACGTTCGCGTACTGTAACACTAACTCTGATATTTATGGTATGCGCATATGTGTTATGTGTGTTGTATGTATTGGTGGTATGTTATTTAGATGCATAGTGGTGTTAGAGGATAACTGAACATATGCATGAGGTGGGAGCGGTACTTCTGTATTCGTTGGGAGCGGTATATCCTGATTCGCTGGGAGCGGTACATCTGCATTCGCTGGGAGCGGTTCATTTGCATTGGTTAGGAGTGATTCATTTGTTGTGCTTATATACTGTATATGTAAATATGAGGTTAACCGTTACCTGGGGTCCGGTGCATTGGACCTCAGCTCTTAACATAGCGTCAGGGTCAGGAGGACCGAGGAGAGAGGAAAGCAGCAAGCTTAGGGATCCAGCTAAAGACTTTTTGTTGTTGTTCTTTACAAACACTCGAGTCAATGTACCGTTACTACAGTTAGCCAGTTGGCATTTTGAATATATATCAGTTACTCGTATGCTCCGATGCTCTACTCTGATGAAAAAAATATATATACTGCTTTTGGAAACGGGATGTTACACTTATGGTATCAGAGCAAGTGTCCTGGCATGAATCTAACTAAGTTATTCTAAAACCTTTTGGTGCCGAAGGCAAGGCTAGTCTATGTGGGTCAGCCAATAAGTCGCCGTGAATTTGGTGAGGCCCCCATTATAGACACTTACCTGGCCAATTGGTTTGAGTAACGAAGTTAGGCTCTACGCCTTTTTAAAGAGCATGTTTTTAAAATGAGTACTGATATAAGCCTAGGTCGGTGTACCACCTTACCTCGGTATACCAGTCTGAAACAGTATACTATCTTGAACCGGTGTACCACCCTATGTCGGTGCATCACTCTAACCCAGAGCCTATATGAGAAGCTGGGTCACACCAGACGAAAATTCTGAGACCAACAAAGATAAGTACATGCAGTATTTGACTCATGTAGAGGAACTCCCGATACGTATTTCCGTACCCATTTCTGTAAAGAATGAACCAACGCGATTCTGAAAAAGGAAGAAGAACGAGTCATGACAAACTTACGAGGAGCCGGGGATCCCAGAGGCCGAGGCAGAGGTCGGGGCAGGGGCCGAGGTAGAGGCCGAGGTAGACAACCTCGGATGCACGTTTCTTGGTTATTACTATCCGACTGCGACCATATCATTGAGTAGGAGGTATCTTGTGTTACCATGGTGTATGGGCGCCATGGAAACATTTAAGGTATCTTGTGTTGCCATGGTGTATGGGAGCCATGGAGACATTTTGGTATCTGTGGTGTTGACCGCGGTGTATGGGAGCCACGGCAAACACTATATATCAAAGTACGATATGACAAGATCTTTGTAATCAAATCTGAGATAGAGTAAAGATCCGAAGTTAATAGTCCGAAGTTTAGATAGTACGGAGTTTAGATGGTAGAGTGCAAATTTCGAGGACGAAATTTTATTTAACGGGGGGAGAAATGTAATACCCTAAAAATCGTATTTATGATAAATATCATAAATTAGTAAATAATACTTATGGGAAATAGGTGAATATGTGGTGTCAAAACCTTGTAGAATACTTATTCTATTTTCTAGGGAAATTTCTAATGAAATTAAAGGGAATAAAGTGTCAAAATCCCTAAATGCAATTATGGGTCATGAAATGCCCTGAAAATATTGTGATAAATCTTGGAAGGCAATAAAATAATTAATAAAAATTAGAGAGTATGTTGTCTCTAATTTAGGGAATTTTTGGGATTATTTTCCAAAGAAAATAATGAGGCAAAATTTATTATTATTTTGGGGAGCATAAGTTGCCCCGTGATTTTTAATATTTTACATGGAGCATAAATTATCAATGTCAGTAAAATAGTTGTGAGATAATAATTAATTCTAATTAATAAAATTGTCAACAATTAGTAAGTGATTAATTAGATAATTAATGGCTAATTGTTTAGACATGAATAAAGGAGATATTCAAAGTTAATTATTTAAAACCCCTAAATTGGGATTAATGACCAATAAGGGATCAAGATTGGTATAAAGAATATTGCTAAGTGATTTGGCATAATTAAGAAGTATATAAGGTGAATTACATAGAATCCCTAAGGCTTAATTAACCAACAAAGGATTAAGCAATAAGATAATTATCTAATTAGATAATTAAAGCATAATTAGTTAATTAAATAAAATGTTGAAAAGTCAAAAAATTGGGGGAGAAAACCGAAATTATAGTGTCAAGTGTGAACATGGTTGTGGTTTAAAGAATATTCTAAGGAAAAAGGAATATTATGTTAGATATTTGTTGAAAAAGCAAATAGGATAAACGAGAACCGATAGAAAATAAATCCTACCTCAAAATAGGTGAACTAAGTATCCAACATAAGGACTTATTATAAACAAGTGTATTTTTATCCCGGAGTGGGCTATCTCCGAAGTCATTTCCATAACCGGCGGAAGGATTAAGAGATAAGACGAAAAAGAAAAAGGGCAGATAGTATAAATGAGAACCAATGAAAAATAAATCATATCTTGAAATCCTTGGAATAGGAGGTTAACATTTGGACATATTATAAATCAGTGATTTTTTGTCCCGAAGCTGATGTTACCCGTAGTCATTTTCGTAACCGACGGCGGTTATCCGAAAATGTTCAGCAGGCTACGAAATACCTTTAATGGGATCAAAAATTTAGTTGACCCAGACATTTCTAAAGAGGAAGATCAGACCTTCAAGACTACGTCGTCAGATTTCTGAGATTAGTTAAGATTACGCGATTAGAACACTGAACAGTGGATGTTATCGGGTAAATCCATAAAGTAAGGGATAGGATGATGTCATCAATGACATTATCAACTTGTTGAAGAAGTTGTAGAAAAGTTCAAAGCAATTACCAAAATGCCACACAAAAACTCTATAAATAGCCTTCTCCTTCCATTTGAATTTTCACACCAAATCCTCTTAAGGATTTCGAAATATTAAAGAGAAGTCAGAGAGAGGAGCTCTGTAGAAGTGAGAGCTAGAAGGAAGAGGAGGTTCTGCAAGGGTAAGTTCTTCGGTTCTTAGTCTTTAGTTCGGTAGTTCTTGAAGTTCTAGGGTAGATGTTGTTTTGATCTTTAATCTTCCAAGTATGATTTAGATATCATGTTTTAGGGTTAATTAAGGTACTTATTTCGAAAATCATGTTGGAGTTAGAGATATGTTGAAATTTTGGAAGATTAGAGTCAAAGTAGCGAAGCTCTGGCGAAATTCCGCCAATTAGTGGGGTCAGGGGTAAAATGGTCATTTATGACTAAAATGTCCGTCATAATGCTTGATCATTAATAAATGCGCTATTTTCCTTATAGGATATTCCTGATTACGTTCTGACCAACTATCGTACCACATATCGTCAACGAAGGTATGTTCGCGTACTGTAACATTAACTCTGATATTTATGGTATGCGTATATGTGTTATGTGTGTTGTATGTGTATTGGTGGTATGTTATTTAGATGCATAGTGGTGTTAGAGGATAACTGAACATATGCATGCGCTGGGAGCGCACTACTACAAAATATGGATATTACTACCCTAAAAGACGCCTTATTTTAAAAAAGGAAGTAAAAAGTGAAGGCGGTGGTGGCATTGTCGTAATTATTTTCTTTATTTTGAGACTTTAGACAACCTAAATATTAATTTAGGACGCCTAAAATATTTTTAGACACCCTAAATATTAATTTAGGACGCCTAAAATGTAATATTTAGCGCCATTTAGGATTTTTTGGAGACTTTAGACAACCCAAATATTAATTTTGGACTCCTAAAGTTTTTTTTAACTACCTAAATTTATTTTAGGTAGTCTAAAATGTAATATTTGGCGCAATTTAGGATATTTTTTGGCGCGTGGAAAATTTTAGGTGACCTTAAAGTATATCAGGACGCCAAAATCAGTATTTTTGGCGACCTAAAAGTATTTCAGGACGCCAAAATCAACATTTTTGGCGCAATTTTGAAAATTTGGGAAATTTTTTGGCGCCAGATTTTTTTTTTTAGCGACCTAAAAGTATATTAGGTCGCCAAAAGCAGTATTTTTGACGACCTAAATGTATTTCACGACGCCAAAATCAACATTTTTGGCGCAATTTTGAAAATTTGGGAAATTTTTTGGCTCCAGAATTTTTTTTTGGCGACCTAAAAGTTAATCAGGTCGCCAAAAGCAGTATTTTTGGCGACCTAAAAGTATTCAGTCGCCAAAAGCGTATTTTAGCGCAATTTAGAAAATTTGGGAAATTTTTGGCGCTAGAATTTTTTTGCCACCTAAAAGTATATCAGGTCGCCAAAAGCAGTATTTTTGGCGACCTAAAAGTATTTCAGGTCCCCAAAATAAGTATTTTTTGTTTCCCTGCTCCTTTATTAATATCCTCTCACCTTTTTCATTAGTTAATCGTCCCTCTCTCTCTCTCTCTCTCGCACGCATCATCACCATTGCTCTCCCTCGCGCTTGACTTCTTCTCATCCCTTGTTTAATTTCATTTATCCATTCTTTCCTCTACACATTATCCCTCATTTAATTTCATTTATCCATTTCTCTTCTCATTTGATCTACACATACGCCTTCCCCTTCTCTCCTCTGCACCCCACGTATTCTCTTTCGATCTATTCCTACTCCTTCAACACTCTTCGATCTTGCTGGCCGAGGAGACAACGGCGAGGAGATGACGGCACCGGAGTTTGAAAGGATGATGATCTCATGCTTCACTATTGGTGCCATTTTTAATTTCAGGTCCGATCTGTTCTTCCCTTTCCCTTAATTTTTTTTTTCTGATTCCTCACTTCCATAATATTTTATTCTCCATCGCTCTCTAAATATTAACAAAAGCTTACTCAAACTAATCAAGAATTCATTTTGTCAGTTTCAAACTCCACCAAAACAGAAATCCTTCTTTTGATTCATAACCTTCTGTTTTGAGACATGTGTTCTATCTTTAAACGTTAGGCATGTGAAATATTCATTTGGATTGTTAGTAATAATGTAGTGTTGGTGTTGATGTATGTATGTATGTATTTGCGTGTCATTGGAGTGAAGAAACCAGCTGGATCAGCTGATGAAATTGACTTTTGGCTAAAATCATACATAAGACAACCTAAATTAATTTTAGGATGTCTTAAATCATACATAAGACAACCTTAATTAATTTTAGGACGTCTAAAATCATACATAAGACAACCTAAATTAATTTTAGGAGGTCTGAAATCATACATAAGACAACCTAAATTAATTTTAGGACGTCTTATATCATACATAAGACAACCTAAATTAATTTTAGGATGTCTTAAATCATACATAAGACAACCTAAATTAATTTTAGAGCGTCTTAAATCATACATAAGACAACCTAAATTAATTTTAGGACGTCTTAAATGAGGCGTCCTGAATCATAAGACGTCCTGAATACAATTCAGGACGCCAAAAGTGAAAAAAACGACTTCCCCCTTCGAGACGTCCCTCTAAAAAGGCACTACTACAAAAATTGGATACTACTACCCTAAAAAACGTCCTAAATTGAAAACAGGTAGTAAAATATAAAGGAAGTGGCATTTTTGTAATTATATTTAAGGAAAAGGAGCCTTCAACGTCCTGAATAGTAATTTAGGACTTCTAAAATTTATTTTTGTCGTCCTGTATGTAATTCAAGACGCCTAAAATCTGATTAATTATCTTGGCGCCAAGGATAAAATATGGTGGGAAATATTTGGGCAGAAAATAAAAAAATTCTCCACTATTATAGAAAATAGGCGACACGAAGGTAGATCAGTCGCCTATTTTATAAAATAGGGGACGATTACACTTCAGGTCGCCTATTTGCATCAATTTATTTAAAAAAAAATAAAAAAGTGCCGATTTTAGAAAATAGGCGACCTGAAGGTATATCAGGTCGCCTATTTTATATAATTGGCGACCTGATTTTCACTTCAGGTCGCTTATCGGCACTTTTTTATTATTTTTTAAATAAATTGATGCAAATAGGCGACCTGAAGTGTAAATCAGGTCGCATATTAATGAAAATAGGTGACCTGAATGTATATCAGGTCGCCTATTTTCATTAATATGCGACCTGATTTAGTGTTCAGGTCAGACTCCCTCGTCCTCTGCCTTCATTCTCAGTCATTCTCTCCCAGACTCCGACTCAACTCCGGCTCTAGTCTCAGTCTCCCTCTTCCTCCGACTCGACTCCGCCTCTAGTCTCAGTCTCCCTCTTCCGCCGACTCCGCCGCCACCTCCACTGCGCCGCGCAAATCGACCGTGGGCTTCCAACTCCACTCCACCTCGATTCGTTCTTCCCGTACGTCGACCTCCTCACAATCTCACGCCCGCTCTCAGTCTCCTTCGTCTCCGCCGTCGTCTCTCCTTCGTTTCGCTCTTCTCCAAGTAAGCTTGTTCGTACGTTACTCTTAAATCTACTATTCCGTCTTGTTATTATGTGTGCGTATTTAAAAGGGCAATGTTAATTTGGTCATTCTATAGGTTTTCGTATGAAAGTTGCTTATAGACTAATAAACAACCACATGATTGGGAATAACGAAACTTATACTGGAATCTGACTCCGAAGAGGTCATGCAATTGATCTTAGATGATTTTTGTAGTACATGGAGTAACCTGGTGGGCAGGATTAGGGAAATGCTAGATTGGAATTGGTAATATTCGGATTGACCATCATTACAACCCACCTTCGCTGGATGAACTTTAATTGAAGGGATTGATGATCCTCTCGTGATGTATATGTTTTGGATACTTGTTCCCAAATCCTCGTGATGTATACTCGATAGCAATTAATTCAATGCAAAACACTTCTAGCTTTAGTCGTTGTAAAAAGCACGTTTACTTTAAGTAAACATTGACTCTATCGCTCTATGCTTTCTTTATCTTACATAATTGATAAATTGTTTAGCTAAAATTGCTTTAGTTAGTAAGTTTTGTTGTTGAATTAAGCTGAAATTGGTTGTTATTGAAATTTTGGGATGTCTTACTTTTAAGGGGAAATGCTGCCGAAATTTACTTAAAAGAAAACATGTCGTTCTTGAAATTGACATGAACTTGACTGTTGTTGGAAATGTCGTAGGTGGTAATAAAATGGGTCATAGTTGGATGAATGCATTGAGAACTAGTGAAGAATATGAGAATGGGGTGGAAGAGTTTATTGAATTTGCTAGAAGGAATGTGGCCACAAAAATGGGATGTATTATTGTCCATGTGTTAATTGTTTAAATGGGAGTCGAAGGGTTATTCTTGATATAAGGGACCACCTACTTTGTGATGGAATACACCTTCGACACACAACGTGGATATGGCATGGTGAGGAAGTAAGTACCGGTGCGTCCCATGCAAATGAAGTTGAGGTAGATGATGATGATGGAATGGAGAAAATGATTAATGATGTTGAGGCGAATCTTTTGCACAATCGGGTGAATATGAAAAGTAATTGTCCGAAGTGTAAAACTTCACGATACAAAGTGAAGAAAGTTAGTGTTTCTGGAGAGGAGACAACAAAAACGCAACCTTTGAAGGCATTGTGGTATCTTCCAATAATTCCACGGTTTAAGCGTCTATTTACTAGTGAAGCAACGGCGAAGAAGTTGAGATGGCATTCTGATGAGAGAATATCCTATGGAAAATATCTTCGGCACCCGGCTGACTCTCCGCAATGGAAGAAAATAGACGAAATGTTCCCTCAATTTGGCAGTGAGCCAAGAAACCTTTGGCCGGGGCTTTGTGAGATGGCTTCAATCCGTATCGAACTCTTAGCAGCACCCATAGTGCATGGCCGGTTCTCCTTGTAATATACAACTTACCTCCTGGCTATGTATGAAACACAAGTATGTGATGCTTTCTATGATGATTTCTGGACCAAAACAACCCGGGAACAATATCGATGTGTACTTGGCGCCTTTGGTTGAGGATTTGAAGAAGTTGTAGGAGGAAGGCGTAGATGTGTTTGATGCATATAAGAAGGAGCACTTCAAGTTGCGTGCAATGATTTTTACCACGATAAACGACTTTCCTGCATACGGAAATTTGTCAGGGTACAGTGTGAAGGGGCATAAAGCATGTCCAATATGTGAAGCAGACACAAACTTCCATCAACTAAAGCACGGAAAAAACGGTCTACCTCGGCCACAGGAGGTTTCTTCATCGGTTCCACCCATATCGTAAGTTAAGAAAGCGTTTTAACGGCTTACCAGAGCAGAATACGGCTCCAAAGGTGTTAACTGGAGAGGACGTTTATAGTCGGGTGAAACATATCAATGTCATATTGGGTAAGCAACAAAGGAAGGCGAGTGAGAAGAATATATGGAAGAAGAGATCAATTTTCTTTGATCTTCCATATTGGCGTAGTCTTGATGTGAGACACAGTCTTGATGTGATGCATGTGGAGAAAACGTTTGTGATAGCCTTGTCGTACTCTTTTGCACATACCGGGGAAGACTAAGGATGGAATTAGTGCGAGACTAGATCTCGGTTGACATGGGAATAAGAGAAAGGTTACATCCACGAGTAATGGAAGATGGTAAGAGGGCATACATGGAGCCAGCAACTCATACACTATCAAAAGCGGAGAAGAAAAGTTTGTGTGAATGTCTATATGACATTAAGGTGCCACAAGGATATTCTTCTAATTTGAGAAAGTGTGTCTCAATGAACGATTTGAAGTTAGTGGGAATGAAGTCCCATGATTATCATGTGTTGATGCAACAACTACTACCAATAGCTATAAGAGGCATTATGAAAGATGAAGTTCGATCCACTATAACAAGATTGAGTATTTTCTTCAATGCTATCTCGCAACAAAGTCATTGACATTGAAAAGTTGGATGAATTGGAGAATGAGGGTTATATTATTTTGTCCCAACTAGAGATGCATTCCCTCCTGCCTTTTTTGATATCATGGTGCACTTGATAGTGCACTTGGTAATGGAGGTAAGACTGTGCAGTCCAGTTTACCTAAGGTGGATGTACCCTTTCGAGCGATACATGAAGATCTTAAAAGGGTATTCTAAAAACCCTTATCGGCCAGAAGCCTCAATAGTTGAGAGATATGTAGTTGAAGAGGCTATGGAGTTATGCAAAGATTATCTATCAGGGCCGACGATACAATCTCAGCATGACGAGGGGATAAGCGAGGGAACTCGAGGAATCAAACTGAAGAATAAGCCTCGTGAAGAGGTGTTGCAAGCACACCGTACATCTTGAATAATACGGAAGAAGTTCAACCATACATTGATGAACACGAAAGAGTTTGAAGAATATGAATCCAAGGAAGAGTGACATGCGAGATAGCGAATGAGCAAAAGAAGACGTTCATAAAGTGGTTCGGTGAGAAGGTATTGCACGAGACCGGAGTGTCGATACAATCGAGTGGTTAGCCCTGGGGCCTTCTTTTCGTGTCATCACTTGGAGCGGTTACGATGTCAACGGATATTCTTTCTACACAAAAGACCAAGATGACAAGTCTTGTGCAAAATAGTGGGGTGATGGTTGAAGTGAATCCATGCACTTTTCGAGTTCGAAAGACAAAAACCCGGTGGTAGCATCAATGGCCTATTATGGAGTGATCGAAGAAATATGGGAGATCAACTACAACAAGTTCAAAGTTGCTTTATTGAAATGTAAGTGGGTTAGCAATAATCTTTGTTGTAATAGATCCTAAATTTGGATTTGTCTCGGTTGATCTTCAAAGACTTGGTCATAGAGATGAGCCATTCATTTTAGCAAGTCGGGCGAAACAAGTGTTTTATGTTACGAGACCCGCAAATAAAAGAATGTCCATTGTACTTCAAAGTAAAACAGAAGTATGGTGAAGAATCCTTGAACCTTGACGATACACTCCCTTTCACAACAAATCCACCTACAACACGTGAAGTAGAATTGATAGATGATGAAGAATATGCTGCAAGAAAGGATCATTGTGAAGGAATATGGGACACCATGTAAAGTAAGATCTTCGATTACAAAATGATGTGTTTAACTACTATGTTCTTTTTGTGGTCGTTTAACATGTTGGTTCATTTTATTAATCTGTTTATTATTTAAAAACCTATCTAACATAAATGATTGGTCTTTGATGAACAGGAATATGTCTAGCTCAGACGAGTCATCGGGAGATAGGGTTGATATGCCCGTTGTGAGAAAAGGGAGAGGTGGCACACACATGGGTGAGCTAATTGCTCGCCGTGACGGTCAGAAAAAGAGGCTGCATGTGGAGTTTGATGAAAATATGAATCCGGTTGGAGAGAGGAAGACAACTTCATTAGCTATTTAGGCTATCGGCTCGAAGCAAAGTGCGTATTGTTTACTCGGCTTGGAAGTTCGTTGATGATAAGACGAAGGATTTGATTTGGACACGATTTTGGTATCTCACTTTCGATATATCCGCATTTGTATCTTTAGTCTTATTACTTGATTCCTGTCATATCTTCTCTTTCACCTTGCAGCAAACATTTGATGTCCCTAACACTAAGGCCATGAGGAAGCATTGGATGGGCGAAGTTCGTCTCCGTTGGAAAGATTTTAAGAACAAGCTGACAAAAAAGTATATTCGCGGGGCAAAGAGGGACCAGGATCCATGTAAGACCTATTCCTTCATTTCTCCGGAGGACTGGAGGGTGTTTGTGGAGTCCCGGCAGAATCCTGAATTTCTGGTAAAATTTCTATCATATCTTATCTTTAATTTGAATCTACTTGAATTCGTACGATCAGTTTTGTTTGTTTTCGTGTCACAGAAAACAAGCCAAGCCAATAGAGAGAGGCAAGCGAAAAATAAGTATCCGCATTGCTTGTCTAGAGGTGGCTACAGAAAGCTGGAACGAAAGATGATGGAGGAAGAGCTGCAGCGAATGAAGGAAGCTTCCCAATCCGATCCTTCCACTGCTATCCAGGCCCCCCAGCGTCCTCCTCGTCACAAAAAATGGAAAGCTGCGAGGATGAAGGGGGACAAATACATCAATGAAGATGTTGCTGCGGTTGCCTCAAAGATCGTAAGTAGTTGAATTAGAAGTATTAAATAGCCTCAGTTGTTTCATACTATATAAGAGTTTAGTTATTATTTATGAAAAATCTTATGGTACAGGATTCACTTGAGCAGCAGAGTAGCCAAGGCTCATTCACGCCGGCACGCGGCAGGACATTTTGTCGACGGCGATTGGGAAGCCGGATTACCCTGATGCTGTTCGAGGGGAGACGAGGGGAGTGAGTGTCGCAAAATTTTTCGGACGACGTTCACGTTTGTATGACGCAAAGAGCCAGCAGGAGCTTGAAGCCAGAATTCGAGCAAACCTTATGAAAGATGTTATGGCACAACTACGGGGTGAAATGCAAGGTATGGTACAACAGCAACGTACATCCGACGAATCCCCGAATATCCCCAAGAAGAAAGATAGTTTTCAACCTCCGAGGTACATATTAGCGGACCTTCTCCCCCTCCGAGGTAGTTATTGGCGGACCGTCTCACACTGCAGAGGTGCATATTAGCGAACCGTCTCACACTCCAGAGGTGCATATTAGGGAACCGTCTCACACTCCACAGGGAGGTATAGCTTGCACCCTATATTTGGATGACCCACACCGGCGGATTGTTGTCGATGGTCTTGTTTACCCAAAACAAGACAAACACCACAACAAGCAAATTCCAGAAAACCAACGTCGGGTGACGGCTCATCTTATTGAGATGTGGACGACACCTGCGATGGTAGGAAATACATTACTGATTGAGTGTGAGTTGTTTCCCGATTGATTTTCATTGCTCATTCACTCATAATATGTTTTTTATGTTTTCATAGGATGAACAAGATGCGGGCTTATTTCCGTACTTAGCACAGCTGCGAGAGATGTACAAGGACATCGGCCTCATAAGCTTGCAGATGCCTCCGGCATTGTCGGTGCGTAAAAGACATATCCGATGACATTTGACAATAAAGATTTGATGGAGTTTTTGACGATGGATTGTTTAGATATACAGTTTCTTCAACTTGCAATCCTGTAAGTTTGTTTAACCCTTTAATTATGTTAGTACTCTTTTTTTGTTTAAGATCTTCAATAACATTTATCATTTCATTTCATAGTGTCTGCCGTGAATTATGCGCCGCACACCGCGAGCGAGTTCGTATGGATACTTATGTCCCGGATGCACGGCTTCGGCTCGCGAGACGTTACCCAGGAGGTCAATTTATGTTGGTCTAACAATGGGCGACGGAGGGTCGTCTTGTTATCTAGCGCCAATACATGAAAGGTGCGTACTTTTGTTTTGTCTTATAAGATTTTTGTGTCAAAATTGCGGTTTTATCTTAATTTAATATTAATACGTATATGTTGTAGTGGTCATTGGACGCCGTGTGTTGTTTGTCCGAGCAAGAACTCCCGTTATTGGTTCGATTCTGTAAATGGCAATCCTACCGAGGATATCAAAAACATGTTTGCCGAGTAAGTAAATTTTTGTCTGAATCATCGATTCTTCTTTTAAATGAATGGTTTAACATGTCTGTTAATTTTCATTTTAATGATAGGGGCCTCAAAACGTATAGACAGCTTATCAATGCAAAAGAGCAGGTGGACCGAAGTGGTTTAAACCGACGGTGAGTAGTTTCAATTCAAGTTATTTCATTGACACAAGTAGCTTTAGATATGCCTTTATTCGTTTTTAACAATTTGCCTTTGATTTATAGTGCCATCAACAACCAGGGAGCACCGAGTGCGGATATTATGTTATGAGTTGGATGCAATCCATCGTTAACGACGGACGTACTCAAGGTTTTCAAAACGTACGTAATCGCTCTGTGATTCTCAAGTTTATTTAATTTTTGTTGTTGTACTTGAGTTGTTAATTATTTCCTTCACTTAATTGGTTTATCTTATACCTTGTTCCCCAATTTACAATTTTTGGGTACTAAGGATCCGTACTCGCAGGATGAGATCGATTCGGTTCGAGACATGATATCTAGATATCTTCTTCAACACATAGCGTCTAGTTAGTACTGAGCATGATTAATATGTTATTGTGTTAGTGATTCTTTAATTTGCTACTGTTGTTCATTTGTATGTATTTGGTGTTTTGTCTGTACAAAATATGCAATTTTGGTGTTATATATAGTCTGTTTATGTATTGTGTTAGAGTGTGATTCTTCTGTTGCTTGGTGGTTTCTGGCTGATGCAAATAAAAACTTGGTAGATGTTCATATTTTGTAGTTTACTTTAAAAAAACTCAACAAAGGCGACACGATTTTTAAACCAGTCGCCTTTGTTCTGATAAGGCGACGATTAGAATATCAGTCGCCTTAATTCAACAAAGGCGACTGATTTAAAAATCAGTCGCCTTTGTTGAAATTAAGGCGACGATATTCTATTCAGTCGCCTTTAAGGCGAACTCTATCTTCTTAAGGCGACTGATTTGAAATCAGGTCGCCTTATTTACCTATTTAAGGCGAACTCTATCTTCTTAAGGGCGACCTGATTTGAAATCAGGTCGCCTTATTTACCTATATAAGGCGACAAATCAGGTCGCCTTATATATCTATATAAGGCGACCTGATCCTAAATCAGGTCGCCTTATTAAGCGATTCGATCTAATATCGTCGCTTAATAAGACGACCTAATTTTGGATCAGGTCGCCATTTTGGATATTTTCCTCTACCCCCTCCAAGACGTCCCTCAGAAAAGGGTCGTTAATTGGGTCTTATTTAGGTCGTTGTTTAGCATTTTTGTAGTAGTGAGGGACGTTAATTGGGTCTTATTTAGGTCGTTTTTTGTGTTTTTTGTAGTAGTGGCGGTACATCTGTATTCGCTGGGAGCGGTATATCCTGATTCGCTGGGAGCGGTACACTGCATTCGCTGGGAGCGGTACATTTGCATTGGTTAGGAGTGATTCATTTGCTGTGCTTATATACTGTATATGTAAATATGAGGTTAACCGTTACCTGGGGTCCAGTGCATTGGATCTCAGCTCTTAACATAGCGTCAAGGTCAGGAGGACCGAGGAGAGAGGAAAGCAGCAAGCTTAGGGGTCCGGCTGAATACTTTTTGTTGTTGTTCTTTACAAACACTCGAGTCAATGTACCGTTACTACAGTTAGCCAGTTGGCATTTTGAATATATATCAGTTACTCTTATGCTCTGATGCTCTACTCTGATGAAAAAATATATATATACTGCTTTTGGAAACGGGATGTTACAAATTTTCATTTTGCAAGTACTATAAAATATGATAATTAAAATAATTGATTTTAGACATGATTTTGTTGACCAATTTATACCAATGAATTTAAAACTTATATTTTATTTTCAATATTTTTTGGGAAAATCCTTAAAAATAGAACTTTAAAAATGCTAAAAGAAAAAGAAAACAGTATTTTGAATATTTATAATACAAAATGATGTGAAAGCATGATTTGTAATTTTCAAAATTAAATTGAAATGACATAAATACTCCCTTCGAATATAAAAAGAAAAGAATCAAGTAAGAAATAGAAAGGTGGCGGAAAGTGGGAAGGAAGGGGAGAGAAAATAGAGCAGGAGCCGTGGAAAGTAAGTGAGGCATGTATTTTTTACTCCATAATGTTGTTCTCTTCATCACGTGACCCTAATTATAGCTTTGTTGGTCTTAGAGTTTTGGTGGGTGTCGTTTTTGGGTAGCTGGGTTTTTAGCTTAGAGAGGTGAACGTTGATGAGTGAAGGTGGTAAGAGGTAGAAGGAGGTATTCGATCATGATGTGAGTTTGAATTTCGAGGGTGAATAACGAAAACAGGGTGGATTTTGTAGATAATAGTTAATCTCAAATTATGAAACCCTAATGCGAATTTATGAAATAGTGAAATCGGCTTTCATTTTTGTTTTTGGGAACTAATGAAATATAAAAGTTCTTCAATTGATATATTGCTGATTGTAGCAAGTGTTGGTTTGAATTATAATTAAACTATTGTTAGAAGTAGGAATCAATACCATCTCGTAAGTGATGATTTTTAAATTGGATTTTGTGAAAAGCTTAGTAGAATTTGTTAAAATGTTATTTGAACTTGTAAAACAATATTATAAGTGGAAATTAATACATTATCATTATAGCAAGTTGTGATTTTTTGAATTAGAATTTGTGAAAATCTTATCATAACTTATTAGAACTTTATCTAAACATGTAAAACCCTAATAAAAAATGTGAATCAATACCTTATCATTATTGAGCAATGATTTTCGACTTGAAGTTTGTGAAAATCTAATCAAAACTTATCTAAACTTGTTAAACCCTTATAAACATGAGAGCTTGATATTGGGGCACAAGTGTGTGTGCAAAGTTACTGGCCAAATCACGCTTTCTCCTCTATTATGTTTTTAAACTCGGAGGGAAATTTCTGTCATTTTTATTTAATTTTGAAAAGGATAAAGCAGACCCTCTTACTTTTCTGGTACTATAAATATATAGAACACCTTTTTATTTTTTAGCATTTTTAAAGTTCTTCTTGAAGGGTTTTTCCACATATTTTTGTATTTTAATTTATTTATGAAAGGCTCTCTTGTGGTTTTTATGATTGTTTAATTATTTTTTTGTTGTGTGTTTACGGGTTTATTTAATTCTTTTTATTAATGCTTAAAAATTTATTTATTTAAATAAATTAAAATAGTATTTGTTTAATGAAATTTAAATTTATTTTTTTATTTAATTATCGGATTTTTTCTATTTTCAAATTTTTATTCTGTTTTATTTCGTGATTTCTATTATTTTGTGTCTTTATTTTATTTGTACTAATTGTTTAATTAATTTTGGTTTATAGATTGGCATAATTTAATTATTGTTAGTTAGTACTACCTCTTATCCTAATTATAAGACCTAGTTGACTTTTTTTGGAGAGATCAATGAAGCTAAATAAGTTACTTAATCATTTCATATGTTGTATATCTTTAGATTATATATTAGTTTATTAGTCAAACTAATTAGTTTGAAGAAAAAATAAAAAATAAAAAAACTCTAAAGTAATTTAATTATAATTAGGACCGGAGGGAGTAACAGCTAATTTAGATTGACTTAAGTCATTAATAATTTATTAATTTGTATAAATGCTTCTGTGAAAACATTTTTAAGTGTTAGATACCCCTTAACCCCAAATAAAATAAAATGGGACGACTTTGTGTCTTTGATATACGCCAAGTCAGGGTAGTCTCATCATTAGTATGTTTGGTTTGAGGGAAGGGAAGGAGAGGGGAGGGAAGGGGAGAGGAAAATATGTGGGCCCCACTACACTCAATTTTCAAAAAAAATTTCTCTCCTCTCATTTTTTTCTCTCCCCTTCCCTAAAACCAAACATACCCTAAGGCTTTGTTTGGGGGTTTGGAAGGAAGGAGAAGGAAAGGGATGCAATGAGAATGGAGGGGAGGGGATGGAAGGGAAATGAATGATATTTTCTTCCCTTGTTTGGGAGTTAAAAAAATAGTAAGGGAGGAAGATGGATGATTAATGAGTTATTTTTACCATTTTGTCTTTTTCTTTAATAATTAATATAATTATTATATTTTTCAAATAAATTTAAATTTTCTAAAAAATTTATTTATGTAATTTTTATATTCAAAAAATTATTTATGTGGTGACGGCGGCGGCGGTGCGGTGGTGGTGGTGGTGGCGGCGGTGGCCGTGGTGGTGGTGGTGGCGGTGGCCGTGGCCGTGGTGGTGGCAGTGGCGGTAGTCGGGTGGTGGTGGTGATGGTGGTGGTGAATAATGGTAACAAAGTAATTATTCTATTTTTCCTCTTAAAACCCCCCATATTGGGGGAACTTTATTTTTTAAAAGAATGAGAGTTTTGGGGGATTTGTAAAAATCCTTGATTCCCTCCCCTCCTATTTTTAAAACTTGCAAACAAAGGAATGGACTATCAAAACCTTCCATTCCCTTTTATTTCCCTCCAAAATGGAACTCCCAAATAAAACCTAAGGGTTTTGAAAAAATGTAAGATAAAAAAGGAACACTGATGGGGATGAGTCAGACGTGGATGACTTTGACGTATATATGGATGCAAATTTTGATCCGGCAAATATCCATATCTTAATTCGGGACGTCTGGATGAGGACCCAGATCGAGACCATACACGTGTAAGTAATCTTTTCATCAGCTTTTTACCCAAAACGATTAAAAAGTTGATGAATTGTTTGTTATGTGGTTCAAATATATAATATTATTTAATATCTTACCTATATCAAATTCTTTATATCTATTATATCAAATTTTACAATCACATACAAACAATCATCTGTCATATTTTTTATATAGGTTTAGTTGAAAAAAAAAAACATGATATATAGTCCAATATGATTATAAAAACTTGATAGAATGCATATAAGAAACTTAATTCAATATTTTTCTATTATTTAAATGTGGAGACTATCATAGAAAAACACAAGCAATAGGTGTCTGAATTTGAATGACACGAACCTCCACGGCCCAGGATATTGTGTGATAGTCTCGTGAAATTAACACACAAGGCGGTCGGTTGAGAATCACAATCATTCGTTTAGCCACTTTCTGGCTGATCTAACTGGGAATTTCATTTGGTTCCCCTTCCATTTCGAGACCTAGAAGAAAATGCTGGCAAAACCATGGAGAACACTTGGAACGATGTTGTGAAGGTAATCAAATATTTTTCATTAAATATCATTTATTTTAAATTTTTTTTTTTAATATTTAGGAGTAGATTAAGCAATACTATAATTGATAAATAATTACTTGAAATTTTTTAAGGTTTTTAAAGATTGATACTAGATTATATATGGTGCCAATTAAATATTAGGGAGAATTAATAAAGGACCTAAGAAAAATAATATTTATTAAGAAGGACAATAAAAATAGTAATATTTTGAAGGACCAAAAATTAAAATATAAAAATAAGAAGACTAAATTGCCCTTAGCTAAATTTCCTATATTTTCTCTAACTAAATCAAAATCTAGAGTGATTGATGGATAATGATAAATCAAAATATCGAGTGGTTGACCGAACTCACCTCCCAGTTACGAACTTTCTTTGTAGGTGAAACACTAGGCGGATCTGATGGTGTGGCCGTTGGAGAGGACGATGACGTCCCTGAGGTCAAGGCCTTTGGAAGTGAACTTGGCGGTGATGTTTTGAAGAGACTCGAAAGTCGAAGGGATCTACTGATTAGCTGCGTTTCTATTTGTTATTATCTATCAATGACTCCATATTAGATTATGATTTAGTTAGAGATGATATACAAAATCTGGCTAAGGGCAATTTAGTCTTTATATTTTAACGTTTTAATTTCTGGTCCTTCAGAATAATTACCATTTTTACGGTCCTTCTTAACAAATATTATTTTTCTTAGGTCCTTTATTATAATTTTCCGTAAATATTATCTATGTCTCATCATAATTTAATATTGAGATAACTTTTACAATAAATATATTTGAAGTGTATTAAAATCTCTCTCACACACAAACACACACATATTAATAATTTAACAGTGAAAATCTTAAATTATTCTCCTTAAATTCCATTCATTCATCTTTGTTTTGTGCTTCTTTCTTATTTGGAACAACTACTATATAGTCCCATATAAGCCATCTAACTATTAAAAAGTCTCACAAGTTGAAATACATGACATTATCATTATATGATGTTCACTTATTGTAAGACTTTTTTTTTTGTTGATAAAACTACAGGGCACTTAGCCCATATTCATTCCAGAATCAAAGATATAACATGGGTATGAAACTCCCACATAATCCCTGAACAATAAACGATCAATGACTGAAGGAGGAGAATGAAAAATAAGTAAATCTTCCTCCTGAACAAAACTAACACTCGCAAGAGCATCGGCACACCTATTTCCTTCTCTATACATATGTACAAACATAATTTTGGAAAATTTCTTCATGGCAGTATTAATGTGTACTAAAAGTCTCGTCCCTGCGTCATCCTCAATCTGCATATTGTTAAGCAAATATACCACAGCCATAGAGTCGCATTCAATAATTACACTATCAAATTGTTTACTCAAAGCTAATTCTAACCTAGTTAAAATAGCCCATAATTTAGATTTTATGGCTGAACACATACCCAATGTCCTTGCAAATCAACATAACCACTTACCATCACTACCTTTCATTAGACCACCACAACCTGCCCACTGCTGATCTCCCCTAGATGCCATATAGGTGCTGATTTTAACCCACCCTTTCAGTGGAAACACCCATCTAATGCTAGCCTCTATTCTTGAGCTCTTCACTTTCCCAAACTTAGTACGCGCCCTCTTAATCTCCTTAACATACCATGCAACAATGTAATACCACAATAGCCAACACGTAAGACCGAAAATTAAGTTCCAATCATTTCTTTTCCTTTTTAGATTCCAACCAAACCATTCCTTACCGTGTAGCATCACAAATTCAGGCTCAATCTATCCTTCTAGTAGATCAGACCACAGCTTCCACGCCACCCCACGGTCGCATAGTACATGTATAACTTTTCAACAGACCCATCACATCTATGGGAATGAGCACCAATAATGTATCATTAACTTCCCCAATTTGCTCCAGATTACTCCATAGCTCCCGAACAAGGTTGATGACTGATTTCCCTACCACATTCCAGTTTTGCTTATTAAACAGCAAGAAAACCGTCTCTTCTGGGGGCCTTAAAATCTCCCATCTGAAAAAAGACCCTTTGAATTTCCTCACTGATTATATCCCTACTCATTCTCCTCATTTGACCTTCATCCACCATCCCCCACCTTTGCCTTGTGATAAACCAGCCCCTAAGTTCCTTATCTTTATAGAACAGATTTTTGTAGAAGCTTTGGAACATATCTACAATAACCTCCTCTTCCTCAATCCATTTACCATTGCTGGTTTTTAGCATTTTAATATTGTTTTTCCTTCTTCTAGAAAGGGTTGTTGCATGGTAATATCTAAAGTTACGATCCCCTTCCTCCAACCACCTACCTCTTGACTTTTGGAACCAAAGAATCTCGTCTTGCCTTCAGGTTGCCATTAATTTCTCTTCCAACTCAGATTCCAGATTTACCAGGAATCGCGGTTACTACGATCTCAATACTCTTTTGAATGCCATTCAATCTATTAAAAAAAAAATTTCTTACAATTTACAGGACTTCCAAATACTTCTCTAATCCAACAGATTAAATTTCCATGCAATAGGTTTAATTTTACATTATCCTCATCATTTCCTTTCCATCTTTCCTTCATAACTACTTCAAAATTTTCATACATTTGCCACATAGCCTCATATCTGAAATTTCACACCTTATTCTCCTCATTCAATAGCACAAGGGTAGGGTGATGATCCAAACAGAGCCTTGGTATGACTCTGATTTTAGCATTCACAAATCGTTCATGCCATTTGACATTACACACGATTCTATCTAGGCGTTTATAGACCCTATCAAGACCATCCTATTTTGGCCCTTTCCATGTAAGAAATGGCCCATTAGTGTCAAGATCTATTAGGCTGTAAGACTAGATCCAGTCATTGAATCTTCTGTTAGTTCTCTATTGGTTTTGATGATAACTGACAATTGTAAACTCAAATTGAAGTTTGTCTTTGTTAAGTTTAAAAACTTACTGTCAAAGGCAAACTCGAGTTTTGGTTTGGAAACTCGAGTTTGGACTTGATAGAGAGTAACTCAAGTTTTTGCAAAGTTGGACAAACTCGAGTTTGGGTATTGAAACTCGAGTTTTGATCATACAGAGGGAATCTAAGTTTTTCAAAGGCAAAGCAAACTCGAGTTTGATTTTAATGAACTTGAGTTTTGACAAGACAGAGAGCTACCAATTTTTCAAACTTAGCAAAACTCCAGTTTCCATTTGGAAACTCGAGTTTGTGCTAAACAGAGAGTTCTATAAGTTTCCAAGGTTTGTTGGAAACTCGAGTTTTGGTTTGGAAACTCGAGTTTGCAGCATATAGAGAACAATGCTCAATTCTAAACTTGTGAAAACTCTAGTTTTGATTGAAAACTCCAGTTTTCATTTGACAAGGTTTTTCAAAGGTTTTCTCTCAAATGAGGAAACTCGAATTTGGTTTTGGAAACTCGAGTTTAGGTCTTACAGAGAAGAACTTAAAGTTTCTAAAGTTTTGAAAACTCCAGTTTCAATTTGAAAACTCCAGTTTTGAATAAGAAGAGAAGTTTCCATTTTTCAAAGATTTATGGAAACTCGAGTTTCAGTTTGCAAACTCAAGTTTAGGCCAAGCAGAGAGCTATGCTAAATTTGTACCTTTTGAAAACTCCAGTTTTGGAATGGAAACTCTAGTTGTGAGATTTTGGACTTAAACATGTTTTCTCATCAAATGTCCAAAACTCGAGTTTGTCACTTAATGACTCGAGTTTTGAACTCTTCTCAAAACCTGCTTCAAAGACCAAATCGCGACATTCTTCTCTGGATGGAGAAAACTCGAGTCAGGTTTTGGAAACTCGAGTTTAGGCTTTTAATGAAAAATGAAAACTCCAGTTTTGATGAACAAACTCGAGTTTGTGTCGCTGGTTTTGAATTTCAAACTGGACGAATTTGTGAAACCTTTGTGTTTGAATCTAATACTTCATATCATCACTCATTACTATTCCTAACTATATTTAATCAGTTTGTTAGTGAGTTTCAGATGATTTAGAGAGAATTAAATGAAGCATTAGCATAAAGCATAAAGTGATGTCAGCTCATTAAATGCAAAGACCAGAAAACTTTCATCCTTTTGGACAATCATTCTCCACACGTTGAAAAGGGATTAATGTTTCCTTTCCACATCCAATAGCTGCTCTTCCAACGAATTAAAAGTCAAGAAGTCAACCATAAACTTCTGTGCAGTTGGATTAACCAAAGAGTAGAGAAAGAAGAAGACCAAAACTTCAACTAAACAATTCTTAATATTGGCAACGGTCACATTAAAGATTACAACGGTCATTTAATGTTCTCTTGGTATAAATAGAGATGCATTCAATTCTTCCTAACAACCAATCTGTAAAAAAACGAAAATCATTCAAGTTTCCAACTACTCTTTAAGTTTTCTTGTGAGATGTATCTTTTGATACATTGTACTTCAGTGTTTATCTTTATCCACTCTTAGAGAGAGTTCATTTATTGTAAATCATTCATTGTAAGGATCTCAAGTCAGGGGACTTGGAGATTGAGATATTGATTACAACTTGTAAGGGGGAGTAAGTTCTAGTGAGAGAATTACTCTTGAGTTACAGAGTGTGTAATCAATTGTGATAGTGAAAAATCCCAGAGAGTCTGGGGATTGGACGTAGGTCAAGAGATTGGACCGAACCAGTATAAATCCTTTGTGTCTTGCTTCTCTTCCTTATCCTCTGTTTATCCCTGTTTTAGTATTAAAAAACAGAGTAGTTCAAAAAAAGTTTTAGAATCCCCAATTCACCCCCCTCTTGGTAATTTAGCTCCACTTTCATCTTCTGCATCTCACATAATTAACTCATCCACCCCTTTTCTGTTCCATTGGTGATTTGATCTCATTAAAATCGCCAACTAGCAACTATGGCTCATCAACACCATATCCTATTTGATATAACATCTACCAAACCCTAAGCCGCCGTTGTTCATTGGGGTTGGCATAAACTATAGTAAGTAATAGCTCCTCCCCATCCAAATACAATTTGCAGAGTAAAAATTGCTCATTTGATATCTCAACATCCACTATTAAATCCTCTCTATCCCAAACCAACCATATACCTCCCGAAAACCCTACAACCTCCCTTCGAATTGAGTGCTTGAATCCCCAGCTCTTAATAACTTTACTAGCAAGATTCCCACTAACTCTAGGCTCCAAAATCACAAGAACTTAAATTAGAGTCTCCTCCAAAGGCAAGTAAAGAAAGATCTAGGTCATCGTTCCAAAGCCCATATGGAAAGAAAGGCTTGGTTTCACATGGTGATTCTTCCTTATATAAATTATCCATTTTCAGTTTATTCTGCTTTTTTTTGGTGATTTTAAGTAGAGCTAGCGTGTCAGAAAGTAATACGACGTAGTATAATGTTCACTAGACAAGAGCTTAATTATATCCAATGACAGGATATATCATAAGCCCATATATGTGTGTGTGTGTGTTATTGTGCAATTTTCTCTCGTTTTTATTTATTTATTTGGTTGTGGCTTGCTATTTTTCTTTTTTCTTTTTTTGATGTCTAGATGTTATTGTTTTGTTCTTCATTGTAGCTCTAATTATTAAACATACTAGTGCTTTTGGCTTGGTATCTATCACAATGCTTTTTGGCTTGGTATGTATCGTGGAGCTTTTAGCTTGGTGTCTATTGTTGAAAGGGTGATTTTTGTTTTCTTTGTGGTTTGTTCATGGAGACCAAAAATGAACGAACTGATAATACTTCCACCCCCAATCCTAAGTATATCAATCCTCCTAACAATAGTGAACCCCAACCGCAGGCATCAGGGAGTGTAAAAAAAGTAGATTTTGCTTGGGAATATGTTTCTATAAAGAAAAAGGGGAAAGTAAATGTGTTGTATTTTATGTGCTTCAAGTTAAAGGAAAGGTAGGATAAATAGGTTGAAGCAACATTTGGCTGGTGTGAGTGGTTAAGTAAGTTCTTGTAAAAAAGTCTCACAATCTTTGGTAAAAAAAACCTGTTGGTAATGATAATGTAAATGAAGCTAGAGAAGTTGAAAATAGAGAATTGAGGAACCAATTGTTTCAAAGAAAAAATTCTCACATTATTTTGCACCTAGGACAACCCCTGGTGCCCAACCAGGCATCAAGAGTTCATGGGCAAGTCAAGAAGCACAATATAATGCAAAAATGGCTTTTCTCATTGGGCTTATGTGAATTGTATTCCATTTAATGCAATGAGTTGTCCCTTATTTCAAAAAGTTATTGATAGTGCTACCGCAATTGGTCCTACGTTTATGATCCCTAGTTTTTATAAGTATAGGGTTCACTTGTTGAGAGATTGTACAAAGAATGTCAACTACTAATTGATAGCCATCAAGCTAAATAGAAGGAAAATGGTTGCACACTCATGGTTGATGGTTGGATTGATATTAGATAGCGAACTCTAATTAATTTCTTAATTTATTCAGTTCATGACATGGTATTTGTGAAATCAATTAATGCTTAGCATCTAGTTAAAGATGCCAAAACTTTATTCTCGCTGTTCAGAGAAGGTGTTGAGTGGATAGGTCCTACAAATATAGTCTATGTGGTGACTAACAATCCTGCTAACTATGTGACATGTGGAAGATTGATAAAAAATAAATATATAAAACTATTTATTGGTCACCTTGTGCAGCTCGCTGCTTGAATCGATCTTATTTTGAAGGACATTGCATCCATGTCTCATGTGTTAGACCTTGGAAAGAATGCATATAAAATCATTGTATTTGCATATAATCATTTGGTCTTCTTGTCATGGTTAAGGAAAGGACTGGGTTGGAAGGAAATTGTTCGTCCTGGTGCAACAAGATTTACCACAACATTCATCACCTTTCATAACATATATCGGCACAAATATGACTTACAAGCTTTGGTTGTTGATCAACATTTCGTGCACCATAAATTAGCAAGCATTGAAGCTGGGAAAACTTTCAAAGCAATCATTCTAGATCATCAGTTTCGGAGTGATTGCTTTGAAGTTGTGAGACATGTGTCTACATTGATAAGATTATTGACGATTGTTGATTCAGATGAGAAACCTTCAATGACTTATGTCTATGAAGGCATGCAGAGAGCTAAAAATGTAATCAATGACATGTTTTAGAGGAAGAATGAATTATACAGGCCCTACATGAATATTATTCAAAGTGGCTGGGATAAGCATGTGAAAAATGACCTTCATGCAGCAGCATATATGTTGAATCCCGCAATCTTGTATAGTCCTGACTTTGTTAGAAAGCATAGACTAATAGATGGTGTGGTCAATTTGTTTGAGGCAAATTCACCTGACAATGATGATCATTATGTTATAATGATGCAACAAGTTGCCACCTACCATGAACATAAATGATCCTTTAATAAGGTTTCATGTGAAAAAAACAGCATAAAAACTAGTTTCTCGTAAGTATATTAAATTTTATATTTTAAAGCACATATTATGATTATTAATACATACTAAATGTCTTTTATTTTATTTTGCAGATGAGTGGTGGTTGTACTACGAGGGTTCAATACTGGAATTGCAACAAATTGCTATATGTGTTCTTAGCCAAACTTCTTCTTCTTCTGGTTGTGAAAGAAATTGGAGCATATTTGAGCGTAAATAAAATAAGAAACAAATTGGAGCATCAGAGGCTTGATGATTTGGTTTTCACAAACTACAATTTGAGCTTAAAGTTTAGGTAATCTTAAAAGTTATGACTTTTGAACGATTGTTTTATGGTTTAATTAAATATAGTAATATACATTTCATTAATGTTTATCTTGTATCATGTTGCCATTATAGGAATCAATTGAAAAGGAAGAAAGAGAATTATGATCTCATTGATTATAAATCAGTTGATAAACTAGACTTTTAGCTATTTGAAGAAGATCCAACTCCCGGATTTGATAATGTAAAATCAAAAAATCTTCAACTTGAACAAATGGCAAGGGATTTTGAAGGTTTCTAACTATCTCTTCTATTATTTAAAATTATGTTCGTACACACAAGAATATAACTCTATTTCTTACATAACTATTAATAATTCTATTCATTTCATATATAGGAGATGATGATGTTGTTGGGCTCCATCTCTAAATGATGATCATGTTGCTCCTACTTCTTTTACTTTTCCTCATTCAGTTCTACCTTCTGATGTGTCTGTTAGTTATGCTTAGTTTTGATAATGACAAATATGGGAAAAAATTTATATACTTCATTTATCTTCTACTTTGATTAACTCTATATTTATTGTAGATGTGAAGTTCATTTATGAAGAATGATTTAGTAGAAGATCAACAAAGAAGGATCTAATTAGAGGAAGAAGAAGAAAGAAATTGAATCAAAGAAGATGTGAAGTTCAAATGATGAAGAATGATCAAGATGGGAGATGGAAGATGGAAGAACTTGCTGAATGGAATGAGAATATCTTTATTCAAGTTCCTAGATTGTTGCTAGAAGTCTTCAAGATCATATGGAAGTTGGAATGGATCAATTCAGAGTTAAAATCAACAAAAGATCAGTTCCAGGACGACATAACTCGAGTCATGTAGTTGTAACTCGAGTTATCCCCTTTGCTACAGTGTTTTGGTGGTCTGGAACGACTTAACTCCAGTCATACCTCGAGTCATTAAGCGATTTTTCGTTTCTGGACGGGTATAACTCGAGGCATTACTCGAGTCAAGGTATATTTCAGCAACTCTGTTCACCTCTGTTTCGCGTTTCAGTTGACGACCTCTGGTAATTCGAATATATCTCTCAAACAAGAAGTCGATTGAGGTGAAACCAGTTTTGTATGAAACTAGACTCCAAATGCGTCATTTTGACATATAATTAAAGTCCAAAGGAGGTCAGATGAAGGAGCTATGAATTGTTGAAGTTGACAGTGAAATTCACGCCACACAGCAGACCAAGCTTTGATGTTTTGAGTGTATCTCACAATACACAAATCCAATTGAGCTAAAATAAGTGGCATATGAAAGTAAACCTCAAGAGAGTTCCAGGGATATATAATTTGCTAACTTCGGAGTTCAAACCAGAGATTTATGGCACTCGAAAGTGGATAGTCAGTTCAGGATGCTGGAAAATCGCTGGTCAAGAAGAACATGCATTCATTTGATGCTAACGGACGAATTACAACGAGTTAGAAGCTTTCAATGGAATATAGAGAGCAGACCAAGTTTTGAAATGAAACTATAGCTCGAGTCAATAATTTAATAACTCGAGTCATAGTCTGATTTATTAGATTCTCAAAGTCCAACCCGATAGCAGCTTTTTGGGAAACTGATATAACTCAAATCATTCAACCATAACTCGATTCAAGTGGCTTATAGAGAGCTTCGAATGAATTCTTGGAAAAGATAACTCGAATCATTACCCGAGTCACAGACAACACAGAGAGCAATCGGGATTTTGGAGCACTTATCCAACTCAAGTCATGCAAGCTCAACTCGAGTCATTCCTCAGACAGAGAGCAACGAAGATTGAGAAAGCAATTATAACTCGAGTCACAACTAATCAAATCGTGTGACGTCAAGACAGAAAGGAATCAAAAAGAAATCAACGATCTTTTAACTCCAGGCATAACTGGAGTTACCTTCTGTGCATCAGCAAATCACCGCATCGAAAATTCCAGAATCTTTGATTGAGATTTGATTACTTCTCACCATCACTCATTATTATTCCTAACTATGTTGAATCAATTTGTTAGTGAGTTTCAGATGATTAAAGCTTGAGATAACATCCAACTTGACAAAAATCAAAATCTGTCAAAAGCAATAATATGAAGGATGCATTCTTTTGTGAATACTCAATTGTAATGTTTCTTCAATGGTTTCAAACACTCAAACGGTGAAATGCTCTAATGGATTCAAGATTCGAAAGTCACTGTTCATGACAGGTGTGAAGCACCAAAACTAACCAGAAATAGAGCCGACAGTGATGAAACTAATACAGATGACCCATGCTACCTTTATCAATAGAGTAAATACCCTTTTTGGTCCCTGGAAAAAACACGGATGCCCTTTTTGGTCCCTGAAAAAAAATAAGTCTCTTTTAGTCCCTAAAATGGAAAAATAAGGTCCCTTTTAGTCCTTTTGATCATCTTTTTTGCACATTTTAATCCCTCAGAAATTCCCAAAAAGGTCCTTTTTAGTCCCTAAAAAGGACCAAAATGACATTTCTTTTACTCAGGGACGAAAAAGGGTCAAATGTGTTTTTCCAAGGACCAAAAAGGGTATTTACTCTTATCAATATTCTAAGTCATTGGTCAGAGACCACGTGGGTAACAATCTGCAAAGAGACTCAACCATCCGAATATTTGATCATGGCTTGGCAGAAGGCACGAATGTTTAAACAACCTCAACGGAAATGCTGGAGTCTTACAGAGGTGCTCATAACGGCTATGGCTTCCACTAAAATCAAATCTTAATGCATCTCCAACGGTCACCTAGTCTCAATCAGTATAAATAGCTGAAGATTTGAAGTCTGCAAGTAAAGAAGACATTGTACAAAAAACACATACAGAAAGCTTAGTCTTATACTGCTTAATATCCTTATTTGTATGTTTGATACATAGAGCTTCAGTGTTTATCATATATCTACTCAGTGAGGAGTCTAAACGTCATTTGATTATCTGTAAATCTTAAGGTTGTGAAACCTTAAGTAAGGGTGTACAATTACAACTTGTAAGGAGGAGTGAGTCCTAGGGAAAAGATCATCTCGAGTACAGAGTGTGTAATTGTGTTTGTATCTTTGATTACAGCTTGTAAAGAGGAGTAAGTCCTAGTGAGAGGATTACTCGAGAGTTACAGAGTGTGTAGTCAAGATAGTGAAATCCCGGAGTGTTTCTGGGTGAGATTGTAAAATCCCAGAGTGTTTCTAGGTGAGTGAAATCCCAGAGTGTTTCTGGGTAAGTTAGTGAAATCCCGGAGTGTTTCTGGGGACTGGATGTAGGTCAAGAGTTGGACCGAACCAATATAAATTCTCTGTGTCAATCTCCTCTTCTCTATCTCTACTTTGCCTTGATTTACATCTGTTGTGTGGGTGACTGTGTTACTAAGCAATTAGCGAAAGAATTTTGAAATCACCTATTCACCCCCCTCTAGGTGATATTCCACCTTCAGTGTCAACACATAGGGAGTTGATTGATCTTAAAGATGATTATCATGTTGATGATGATTATTTTAGTGATTAAAGGTGGGAATATTTTGATATGATGTAGGTGGAAATATTTTGTTATTATATACCTGTTTTTTGATATTTTGTTATGAGGAATATTTTGTGTTTCCATCAAAAATTCAGGTGTCATTGGGTGGTATATGATACCATGATATCAATTTGTAAAGAATATTTGACAAGTATATTATTATTTGGCTAGTGATTTAAAGTCTTGAAATAATATATAGTATTTGGAATTATGGTTTGTGTGATAAGAAATTAAATTATTTCTCAATTTTTTTATTCCTCACCGGTCTGGTCCCAATCCAGTCTCGGGTTGACTCTAGTCTGACTCACTGATGTTGGTTTTGATTAGTTTTGATGATGTCTTATATAGGTGTCATTCTTAAGAGAAAAAGTTGTATGATATATTTATCTCCTACATTGACTAACTACTATATTTAATGCAGATTAGTTCAAGTTGAATAATAGCTCAAGAAGGAGATAAGATATTTTAGAAAGAAGAAATTGAAGAAAATATCAAGTTCAAGAAGAAGAGGAGATATTGAAGAATTAAATTGTGGAGAATGTTCAAGAGAAGAGGAAAGAAAGAAGACTTGCTAAATAGAATGAGAAAATCATTATAGAAGTTGTTAGATTGATTCTACAAGTCTCCACGATGATATGGAAGTTGGAATGGCTCAAATCGAAGTTAAAATAAGCAAAATCAATGATCTAACTCGAGCCAGGGAGTCTAACTCGAGCAAGAGTGATTGCTACAATGATTTTCGCCCATAGAAGAAGTTAACTCGAGCCAAGGGTTGATATGCCTTGAGCCAATGTGATTTTTAGTCATTCTCGCCTCTGGAACAAGTTGACTTGAGCCAAGGTGTCATCTGGCTCGAGCCAATGGTAATTCTGAATTCATTTTCGCCTCTGGAAGGTGTTGACTTGAGCCAAGCTTTCATCTGACTCGAGCCAATGGTAGTTTTAGGCATTTTCGCCTCTGGAAGGTGCTGACTCGAGCCAAGATTTTACTTGACTCGAGCCAAGTGCAACTTTGGTGCACTCTGTTTAACATTCAGCTTCGGGCGTGCTCTGGTAATTTGACAATATTTCCCAAACCAGAGATCGGATTGAGGTGAAACAAATTTTTTTGGAAACTAGACTTCCAACACGTCATAGTCGCACAAGATTCAAGTCCAAAAGAGGTCAGATGAGAGAGATATGAATTTTTGAAGATGACATTGGAATCACCGTCACACTACTGACCAAGCCTCAATGTTTTGAGTATATCTCACAAACTACAAATCCAATGGAGCTGAAATTGGTTCCATGTGAAAGTAGACTCAAAGGGATTTCCATCAAGACTTGAACCAACCAAATTAGAGTTCGTACCAGGGAGTTATGATCTTTGAAAGTGGACACTCGAAATTCTGGAAGCAACAAAGTTCAAATCAAAGATCAAAGAAATTTAGAAGGAGCAAGTTGCCTCGAGCTAGCAGTGCAACCTTGATTTTATGTCCAACTCGAGAGTTTGAAGAATGGAGAAGACTTTTTAACTCGAGCCTGTCTAAATGGTACCTCGAGTCTCCAGATTCGAGCCAAGTATTCTGCACCTCGAGTGAATTGCTTCTGGAATTAATGAATGAATTGATGATTGCCTTGAGCCAGAGTTTTGGTTACCTAGAGCCAAAGCCAAATAGAAAGATAGAAGAATTGAGAGCAGTTTTCACCTTGAGCCAACATCCTTACCTCGAGTCACATGGCAGACAGTTTGAAGAATAAAGAGCAGTATTTGGCTCGAGCCAACCAATATACCTCGTGTGAAATGCAAACAGAGAGTTAGAGAAATTGGAAGCATTTTTTGACTCGAGCCAAAGAGTCCACCTCGAGCCAAACAAACAATAAACAAGCATACAGTGACAGCAACACAGCAACATCTCCAGAATTCATTCGTCACGTTTCAACCATTCTGCAGTGATGCTATTCGATTTCATAAAATCAATGGGTCTTTATTTATTCACTCCTAATCATATCTAAACTCATTTATATCATATTTAACTGCCTCCTTGATCAAGTTTCAGATGATTATATGAGGAATTAACATCAAACTCGACAGAAGCCAAAATCTGTCAGAAACAGTTTTGACATTGAATAGTTTGATGAAGTTCACTGCAAACATTCACAAATGGCAAAGAAGACGTGGATCTTGAAGAAACGAAATTGAATACTCAACAGTGATGTTCTGCAATGAATTTAAATGCTCAACAATCTTGATATACTTCAGAATCATTTGAGCAATATCATGGGTCACTCATTATTTTATTATATCTCTAGACATAAACAAGTGGTGACAACTTGGAAAGATATTCAACTATCCTTCAAGGCAGACAGCAAGCATCTATCGGCTAAAGCAACTGAGCATGATTAATTTAATTCCATCTTCTGACAGAGCATCATGGGAGACATTCTCAAAAGAGGATATTCAATACTCAATGGAATTGTTGGACTCATACAGAGATGCTCACAACGGTTATGTCTACCATTGAAGTCAAATGCATCTCCAATGGTCATAAGCTTCAACCAGCAAAAATACCCAGAAGTTTGAAGACTCCAAGCGACGAGAGAAAACATAGAAGCATCGAACACAGAGAGGCAAGCTCTCAATCTTCAGAAATGCCAATACCTTGATATACATACACCTTCTCTCTGATTATCTCAATGATCATATAGTTTGTATTAGAGAGTGAGATTATTTGTAATAAGCTTCAGCATTTATCTTTATCACTTCTGAGAGAGAAGATTATCTGTAATCATTCATTACTAAGGTTGTATCCTTACAGTGAGTAAGGGGGAGTATCTCGGTAGAGATTGTAAAGGCTGTACAAGTGCCCAACTAAATTTGTGAGGTTGTAAAGGCTTTTCTCTTGTGTCCGGTTAAACAAGGAGATAGTGGATTGAAATCTCAAGTGGAGCTTGGGGACTAGACGTAGGTCAAGGATTGGGCCGAACCAAGATAAATCATAGTTTGCATATTCTCTTCCCTTATCTCTTGTATTTTCAGAATATATGTTTGAATGACTGTTTACTATTTTATATATCCTTACTGTCATACAAACTACTTTCAGTAAGTTGCGAAAAGATTTTCAAAGTTCCAAAGATTTTATCAAACACCCAATTCACCCCCCTCTTGGGTGATAGCTAGGTCCAACAACTGATCATTGACCCAGTACCCCAGCCAATTCAGTGACCAGTCCAAATTTAATTACCTTGAAAAATAAAGAGGAAGTAATGGGGATAAAGTATTATGTATAAGAAGAGGGGATTGGGGAGAATGGATAAGGAAAGGTGGTGGACCAATGGAGCGCGGACCGAAGGGATAAGAGAAGATTTGGGATAAGATTCTGCTAGGAAATGGGGATCTCAAGAAGATGATATCGCAGACCTAGCTACGAGGAAAAAGGGCCTTGTCTAGTGCTTTCCCTTTGGCAGCTATGGCACTTGCCTAGGCAAGCACCGTAGCTGACCCTTTATTTTTTTAAAAATAAAAAATAAAGGCCTTAGGCAAGCGCCACAAAAGGCCTCTTCAGAGCTAAAGCTTCAGTCATAAACGCAGAGATGGATTTCACCTTATCCACAAAACCCCATTTGAAATCACCAAAATGATCCCTACAGATAACTCCGATAACAGCACCAGACTTATGAGCCGAAAAGGCCCCATCACAATTATATTTAAGCTTGCCAACAGATGGAGGGGACCAGAAAACAAGATGAGTAGGACCAACACTTTGACCCTCCGGATTTCTGTGCCTTGCATCGCAGTTCACCCAGAAGTCAAATTGTTTTTCCTCGCACATTCAATGACATCAATAGGATTAGGAACATTATGATTAAACCATATTATTTCTTTGTTCCCAAATAAACCATAAGATCCAACAAATCAATGAAAGGTTTTGCTTACTCAAGAAAGACATACCTGTGAGTTGAATCCACCAAGCATTGAAGTTCGAGATACTAGCAACGCCAACCTTTGCTCCAAGAGGACACCCAAACCAAATATATCTAGTCCATGGGCAATGAAACAACAAATGCTCCACTGTTTCCACAGCATCAAAACACATTGGACAAGTATTACTCTGGGATTGCTTTCTTCAGTAAAGGGCAACATTGGTAGCAACAACATTATTTAAGATCCTCCAGACAAATTGTTGTACTCTCAGGATAACCTGGATCTTCCAGATTGACTTCCTGCAGGCTGAGGTGATAACTATAGAAGACCCAGCCTTGTTGACCTCAACAAGCATGTTCCCTTTACTTTTATGATACCCTTGCTTTCACTGAATACACATCGTTCTTAGCATTAGTCCACACCAGTTTATCAACCAGCCCATTAGATGGAATGTCAATATCATATATACCCCCTTAATTTCATGCGATACATACTGGTCAATGGGAGTAAGATCCCATTTTCCATTGACAATAAGATCACAAACTCTACCTTTTGCAATAATAGGATCATTGAGGTTATTGGGTTTCTTTGGGAAATCAACATGAGGAACCCATTTATCATCTCAAATTCTAATAGTAGCACCATCTCCAACATCCCAACACAAGTCTTGCGCGAGAAAGTCCCTACCATCCAAGATGCTAGACCAGGACCATGATGCTTTACATCCTTTGCCTGCCTTCATGAAATCATCTTTGGGAAAATACACACTCTTCAAGACCCTAGCCCACAGGTCATTGGGCCTCGTCAGCAGTCTCCATGCAGTTTTAGCCAGAAGAGCATCATTCATGATGTTAGTTCTCTATTGGTTTTGATTATAACAGACAATTGTAAACTCAAATTGAAGTTTGTCTTTGTTAAGTTTCAAAACTTACTGTCAAAGGAAAACTCGAGTTTTGGTTTGGAAACTCGAGTTTGGACTTGACAGAGAATAGCTCAAGTTTTTGCAAAGTTAGGCAAACTCGAGTTTGGGTATTGAAACTCGAGTTTTGACCATAAAGAGAGCATCTAAGTTTTTCAAAGGCAATGCAAACTTGAGTTTGGTTTTAATGAACTCAAGTTTTGGCAAGACAGAGAGCTACCAATTTTTCAAAGATAGCAAAACTCCATTTTCCATTTGGAAACTCGAGTTTGGGCTAAACAGATAGTTCTCTAAGTTTCCAAGTTTTGTTGGAAACTCGAGTTTGGTTTTGGAAACTCGAGTTTACAACATACAAAGAACAATGCTCAATTCTGAACTTGTGAAAACTCCAGTTTTGATTGAAAACTCCAGTTTTGACTTGACAATGTTTTTCAATGTTTTTCTCATAAATGAGGAAACTCGAGTTTAGTTTTGAAAACTCGAGTTTCGATCTTACAAAGAAGAACTCAAAGTTTCTAAAGTTTTGAAAACTCCAGTTTCAATTTGAAAACTCCAATTTTGAATAAGCAGAGAAGTTTCCATTTTTCAAAGAATCATGGAAACTTGAGTTTAGGCCAAGCAGAGAGCTCTGCTAAAATTGAATATTTTAAAAACTCCAGTTTTGGAATGGAAACTCCAGTTTTGAGATTTTGGACTAAAACATGTTTTCTCATCAAAGGTTCAAAACTCGAGTTTGTCACTTAATGACTCATGTTTTGAACTATTCTCAAAATCTGCTTCAAAGACCAAATCGCGACATTCTACTCTGGAAGGAGAAAACTCGAGTTAAGTTTTGGAAACTCGATTTTAGGCTTTTAATGAAAAATGAAAACTCCAGTTTTGAAGAACAAACTCGAGTTTGTGTCGCTGGGTTTGAATTTCAAACTGAACAAATTTGTGAAAGCTTTGTGTTTGATTCTAATACTTCATATCATCACTCATTACTATTCCTAACTATGTTTAATCAGTTTGTTAGTGAGTTTCAGATGATTTAGAAAGGATTAAATTAAGCATTACCATAAAGCATAAATTGATGTCAGTTCATTAAATGCAAAGTCCAGAAAACTTGCATCCTTTTGGACAATCATTCTCCACACGTTTCAAAAGAATTAATGTTTCCTTTCCACATCCAGTAGCTGCTCTTCCAACGGATTAAAAGTCAAGAAGTCAAGCCTAAACTTTTGTGCAGCTGGATTAACCAAAGAGTAGAGAGAGAAGAAGACCAAAACTTCAAATAATCCATTCCTAATGTTGGCACCGGTCATATTGAAGATTACAACGGTCATTTAATGATCTCTTGGTATAAATAGAGATGCATTCAATTCTTCTTAACAACCAATCTGTGAGAAAACGAAAATCATTCAAGTTTCAACTACTCTTTGAGTTTTCTTGTGAGAAGTATCTTTTGATACATTGTACTTCAGTGTTTATTCTTATCCAATCTTAGAGAGAGTTCATTTATTGTAAATCATTCATTGTAAAGAATCTCAAGTCAGGGGACTTGGAGATTGGCATATTGATTGCAACTTGTAAGGGGGAGTAAGTTCTAGTGAGAGAATTACTCTTGAGTTTCAGAGTGTGTAATCAATTGTGATAGTGAGAAATCCCAGAGAGTTTGGGGACTGGACGTAGGTCAAGAGATTGGACCGAACCAGTATAAATTCTTTGTGTCTTGCTTCTCTTCCTTATCCTCTGTTTATCCCTGTTTTCATTACCCAAAAACAAAGCCATTCGAAAAAGTTTTCAGAATCCCCAATTCACCCCCCCTCTTGGTGATTCAGCTCCGCTTTCACATGATAGATAATTCTCGAAAACCAATCCCACCAAAACTCTTAGGATTCGTTAAAGACCCCCAGGCCTTCCAATGAGTTGTTCCATCAGAAACAGTACTGCTCCACCAAAAGTTAGCGATAAGGCTGCAAATCTCTTTACATGTCTTGACTGGAAACTTGAAAACATTCATAGGGTAGATAGGGATTGCCTGAAGAACTGCTGTAATCATTACATCACGTCCAGCATATGAGAGAAGAGAATGACCCCATCCTTGGAATTTATTTGCAATGCGTTCCCAGACATAAGCCAACGCCTGATGCTTTGTCTTTCCCCAAATACTCGGAATACCAAGGTATCTACCCGGGTCCTCTGTCACCGGAATGCCCAAGATTCTTCCAACCATATTTTTAACCTCATCAGGGGCATTAGAAGAGAAAATGATACTAGACTTATCAAGATTGATGACCTAACCAGAGGTAGTGCAATACATTTTCAAAATATCAGCTAGATGGTTGCAGTTGCGACGAGTTTCACGCATGTACAGAAGAGCATCGTCAGCGAAAAAACTATGGGTAAGTTCTGGGCAGCTGTGGCTCAATTTGACGCCCTTAATAAATTTATCTGCCTGACTCTTTGTAATCATAATGGAGAGAACTTCAGCAACAATAGTAAAAAGATATGGAGAGAGTGGATCTCCCTGACGAATGCCCCGGTTCGGAGTAAATGAACTCACATTTTCACTTGATAAACAAATATTCAAACTAACAGAGCACACACATTTCATCAGAAGGGATACCCACTCTATACAGAAACCAAATCATAACAACACATTTTCTAGAAAATTCCACTCCACCTTATCATAAGCTTTGCTCATATACATTTTCAAAGCAAATTCATACTTACCCCCAGTTTTCTTGCGACGAAGATAATGGTAGACCTCATTAGCAATAATAATATTATCATTAATATACCGACTTGGAACAAAAGCACTCTGATTCTGTGAAATACAAGTATCAAGTAAAGGCCGCATTTTATTGGCCATGATTTTAAAAATGATCTTATAAGAGAAATTACACAAACCAATAGGGTGAAAATGGGAAACATGCTCAGGATTTTGAAGTTTAAGAATAAGAGTAATGTTACTTGAATTTAAATCATTAAGCACCAAATGACCTGCAAAAAACTCTTTAACCAAACTACAAACAAACTCACCAATTTCAGACCAAGAGGAATGATAAAATTTACCAAAAAAACGATCAGGTCCAGGCGCTTTTGTGCTCCCAAGACTAAAGGCTGCTACTTTAATCTCCTTCGTAGAAACTGGTAACAAGAGACTGTGGTTCATATCGGATGAGATAGTAGGCTCAATGAAACCCAAGACTGTATCCATGGGTCGGGCACCAGAAGTGGTAAACAACTCTTGAAAAAACTAGCAATATTATCTAAGATAGCATCCTTTTCATACAACCAATTGCCCCCATAATTTCGAATACACGAGATTCTGTTCTGCTGCCTCCTCTTGATAGTAGAGATGTGAAAGAAACGCGAGTTCCTATCCCCAGCGCCTAACCAATTAATCCGAGATCGTTTCCACCAATAATGCTCTTCACGCTCCAACAATCTACCCAGATCTCCTTTCGCCTCCACAATCCCTCTAGAAATATCCAGAGTTTGAACTGCCTGAGTCAGCTCAGCCAGATGGTTCTTCAATAACTCAATAATATTACCGCTATTAGGGAACTCCTTCTTACTCCAAGCAATTAACCTCTGTGTACACCTCTTCAGATTGCTCACAAAATTTTCTAGTACCGAGTGATCCTGATCACTATAATTCCACCAATACCCCTTAACTACCTCAAGAAAATTCCCATGAGATGCCCAAGCATATTCGAACTGAAAGGTTCGACTTTGCTGGTGATTTTCATACTGACACCGAATGAACAGAAGGTGATGGTCAGATCCAGCTGGGTCAACATGAAAAACCTAGAGACCCTGAAACTGCTCTCTCAACTGCAAATTACCCAAGGCCCTATCAATACGCTCATGAATTATATCCAGGTAATCACAATTATTGCACTAGGTAAACATAGATCCATTGTAACCTAAATCTTCGAGTTCTCAATCAGCCACAAAACACTTAAAGTTTAGAATCTTCCTCCAAGCTCTAGGGCGGCTATCACTCTTTTCTTGCTGAGAAAGGATATCATTGAAATCCCCGATACTCATCCAAGAGTCCTGATAGTGTTGCTAATTCTTCGAACCTCTTGCCAACACAACAATCTATCCACTTCATCAGTAAGGCCATAGATAAAAGAAATATAAGCTAGAGTCGATAAGGTCTCAGACATCACACTGGTATGGATAATATTAGAAGACAAGAATAGGATATTGACTGTCAGCACATCAGACCACCATAAAGCCAGGACTCCACTTCTTCCAACAGGGTTAACTATCCATTCCTCATTAAAACCACATCTTCGCCTCACTTTCCTCACAACACTCGCTTTCTGCTTAGTCTCCATTAGGAAGACTAAATGGGGTTTTTTCCGAGAACGTTCTTCCCTTAAGTTTTTGACTGTCAAGGCAACCCCCAAACCCTGACAGTTCCAAGCTAACATATTCATGGCGAACCGGTGGTTGGTCCCATCCAACCACTGGTGTTACTTGGGGAATAAGACTCCAAGTCCAACTCAGACTTGTTATCAACCACTAACCAACTCTCTGGAAAATCTATCTCAATAGGAGAAGGGGTTCCATTAGAAGACCCTAAATTCACATCATTTCCATTTCGGCGTAGATACTTTTTAACTAATCTAAAATTCCTCCTACTACCCTTCCTCACTATTCCTGACGTTTTTTCTCAGAATCTGAAACACCAATTAAATCAAACTCCAGTTTCCTGCATTTATTACTCTTCTCAAGATCAATATCTTCCTCATACTACCTCTTGATATGTATACCCCTTAAACCCGCAGATACAGCCGATATAGGAGATAAGTCATTAAAAGGAATTATAGAAATTAATTTGGGTTCATCATCACTTGGAAAATCAACTCTATAAGGATAGGGGTAACCTGGAATATTGGAGCAAGAGGAATCAGACAGAACAGGACTAACCAAATGTGTTTCTGGACTAACAATCTCACACACAGCTGGGCCCACAGTGTGAACCAAAACACTACTATTCGCTGATGACTGAGGAAGGTCCATGAGATAATCATGCACACACCCTGGATCACAAAGCGGATCCACATTAGATGAAAGAGGGAGGTCCATAAGAGGCGCTTTGGGCCGGCCCACTCCCCTATTCACACTTTCAAGAACCGAACCCTCTCCATGACCAGCACTACACTCCTCTCTCCAATCAGTGGGTCCCCCAGCTGCTCCAATCAAAGTGCTTTAACCAAGTCCCACGTGATCAACTTCCTTCTTGGTCACATCAGCCATTTCTTCACCCATCACAGTCACTGTTGCAACTTTTGGCTGAGATGTTCAGTCTAACACCTTCAACGGCTCCAAGAAAGCATCAAACACCGGTTCACCACGCTGGTTTTGAATGGAAACCTACCGGAAACCTCCCTCCACCAGGCCTGAGTCCGTCCGGCAAGCACTCTGGTTATGAGCATAATCCAGAGGCTCACCACGCTGGTCGCTAGAACGAGCGGAAACCTTCGAATCAGTCAGGACCGCCCGGAAACCTCCCACCGCCAGGCTTGATTCTATCCGGCGAGCACTCTGGTTATGAGAGGAATCCAAAGGCTCACCACGCTTTTCGCTATTACGAGCTGGCATCAATAATGGTCTGTTATGGTAGATCCGAGATGATGAGAATCCACCGTCTGCCTCCCCATCAGACGAAGAAGCTTGCTGGTGATAACAGTGAGACGGGTTCTTGCTATCAAGGATTTTAACTTCACACTAGTATTCTTTACATGTCTTAATAACATCTGAATAGGTGCGCAAACCTGAGATACACATCCAGCTGCAGAAAATGCATTCCCTCTCTTTGACATTTAAAGGGTCAACGGCTTTACATCCATGACTCGCGTGCCCAATCCGACCACAACTATAACAAAAGATCTGCAAACGTTCATATTTAACGGAGACCCAAACTGGGTCTTTTTATGGTCTTGGAACCCAGAAACCATCAGTGAGCAGAGCTTTCAGGTTGAGTAGAGTCTTAACTCTCACACAGCTATGAACTAATTTCCCATCCACAATCGGCTTCTCATACATAACGGCTTCCCCCATAGCATCTCCAAGAGTTTTTGCATTTTGACCATCAAAAGCATCAATGGGGAGACCATGACATTGAAACCAAAAGGTTGAGTGACTAAAATCAACATCAGTCAGGACCATGTGGTTATCCCAAAGCTGAAGGTTCAGCAGATGCCCCTGAATGGTCCACGGTCTGCCTTTGAGAACTCTAGCATAATCATTACTATTATTAAAACGAAAGAGAAATATAAGATGGTTCTGGTCAAGATCATGTACTTCCAAACCTTCCTTCATCTGCCATCCTTTCTTGATCATAGAAAATACGGTTGGTATATTCATCTTCTTACCAGCTTCAATCCTCCCTACCAAGGACCAACCTTTTGATTTCGGCTTCTGTCTCATGTTTAAAACAACCTGTTTTGGTCTTCTAGCACTACTATGTGAAAGCGGAGCTAAATCACCAAGAGGGGGTGAATTGGGTGTTAGTTTTGATTAGTTTTGATGATGTCTTATATAGATGTCATTCTTAATAGCAAAAAGGTTGCATACTACATTTATCTTTTATTTTGACTAATTATTATATTTAATGTAGATGCAAAGTTTTATGATGGAGAATGTTGATTGAAGAAAGAAGTTCTTGCTCAATATAATGAGAATATTATAATATCAAGGAAGCAAGAAGTTATCAAATGATTTTGGGGGATAATCTAGAAGAAGAGAAGAAATTGAAGAAGGAAGAACTTGCAATGCAGTGGAATATCTTTACTCAAGTTCTTATATTGATGCTAGAAGTCTCCAAGATCATATGGGAATTGGAACGGATCAATTCGAGTTAAAACCAGCAAAAATCAGTTCCAAGATGAGCAAACTCGAGCCCATCATTAGCAAACTCGAGCATGTAATGTCTTCAGCAACTCTGGCGCCTCTGGACAAGTCAAACTCGAGCTTAGAACTCAAACCTCAGGTTTGGAACTCCAAACTCGAGCCTATTAGTTGACAAACTCGAGCCTGTAGGCTACTCTGTTCAGCATTTCACTTGGGCGACGTCTGGTAATTCGATGATATCTCCTTAACCAGAGATCGGATTGAGGTGAAACTAGTGGCATATGAAACTAGACTCCCAAGGCGTCATGTTGATATATAATTCAAGCCAAAAGGAGTTAAGATGAAGGAGCTATGAATTTATGAAGTTGACAGTGAAATCCACGTCACACAAATGACCAACCTTCAATGTTTTGAGTGTATCTCACAAACGAAGAATCCAATTGAGCTGAAATCGGTGGCATTGGAAAGTAGACTCAAATGGATTTCAAATAGATAGTTGAACCAACCAAAACGGAGTTCAGACCAGGGAGATATGGCCCTCGAAAGTAGACTGTATTTTCAGGATGTTGGAAGTTTGCTATCAAGTGAAGCAAACTCGAGCCTATTAGTTGGCAGACTCGAGTTCGCGGGTCACAGAGAGCTATCAGGTCGCGAAAATCATCCAAAATCGAGCCTATAAGTGACAAACTCGAGCCTAGACAAGACAGAGAGCAAAAGATGATTTTGAAGAGACCCAAACTCGAGCCTATGAGTGCGGACTCGAGCCAGGATCCCAAAAATGTTAAAAACTCTAGAGTTTGCTCTGAACCTCCGGTTTGCACCTTGCAGAAGCTGAACCTGACACCTTGCAATAGGGATGATCATGGACCGGGCTAGACCGGGTTGGAGGGTAACCCGAGGTCTAGCCCGATTTTACCTCGGGCTAGAAAATTCAGCCCGAGGTCCGGTCCCGATGCAGTACCGGCCCGAGCTCGGGCCGGGCCGACCGGGCTACTGGACCGATCCCAGCAGTCAGCTTTTTTCAGTTTTTTCCAATATTTTTTCCTTTTTTTTTTTTTTGCCTTCTTGGGAGACAATATTTTAGCTCTAGTTTCACTTGATTTCCAAAAGTAATAAAAAGTGACTTAATGAAAAGTGATTTCTATAAATTAAAAAGCATATTAAGATGTTCAGACTCCAGTGAGTGACTCAGTGTAGTAGTGAATTTTTTTTTTTTAAAAGAGAGCTCGGGTCAGACCGGACCAGTCCAGGGTTTTAAGTCCTCGACCGAGGTCCAGTCCAACCCGAGCTGTTTAGTCCGGTCCGGTCCGGTCAAATTGTCCTGGACCAATTTTGGTCCAGGACAATTCGGGTTGGGTCAGACCGGACCGGGCCGGACCAACCAGACCACGGGTTTTTTGATCAACCCTACCTTGCAAACTCGAGCCTACTTAAGCAAACTCGAGTTCATGTCTCTGATGCAGAAAATCAGCAGTTCGAAAGTCTCGTTTCTCATCAAAGAACATCCACATGATTACCCAAATGACTTATACTTATTCTTAACATTATTTATATCATTTGTGTACATGTTTCGATTATTAAAGCTTGAGAGAACATCAATCTTGACAAATCAAGATCTAGAAGATGAACTTTGCTGCACATTTTCGAAATGAAAAGATGACAGATTTCAACGAGGAACTTGGACAAATGCTCAATTATATTATTTTAAAGTTATCCTCCGGACGAAGCAAGTAGATGACACCTAGAAAGATACTCAACCATTCTTCAAGGCGGACAACAAGGCTCCTGCCAAATAAAGCACATGAATATCTGGGAGACATTAATTCTTGAATAAACATCATTTAATTCAGAATTATTCCCAACAACTATATCCATCATAAATGCTCCCAACAGCTAGAATTTCGAATGGATTCAAATCGAATGGATATGCAACGACATCGTTCACAACGGTAATCAATCCTTGATTGACAGAAAATAAAAACAGAGCATTGATTTCACGCGTCAATGATCAAAGCAAAAGTCAAGAAGATGAAGTCCTTCGTTTTGGAAACAATTGCTGCAACCATTACTCAGAATGATTCCCTGAACAAATAGAGGAAAGTCATTAAATGACGTAACGGTCATAATCTTCAATGCACATATATGTTTGAATGATTGTTTATCACTTTATAACTTATTATTGTCATTCAAACTACTTTCAATAAGTTGCAGAAAGTTTCTTAAAGTTCTAAGTTTTTAATCAAACACCCAATTCACCCCCCCCCCTCTTGGGTGATAGCCAAGTCTTTCATTGGGGATTCTAAAATTCTTTTCGAAGTGCTCTGTTTTCATGTAGTAAAAACAGGGATAAACAGAGTATAGAGAAGAGAAGCAAGACATAAAGGATTTATACTGGTTTTGTCCAACCTTTTGACCTACGTCCAGTCCCCAGACTCTCTGGGATTTCTCACTATCACAATTGATTACACACTCTGCAACTCAAGAGTAATTCTCTCACTAGAACTTACTTCCCCTTACAAGTTGTAATCAATAACCCAATCTCTAAGTCCCCTTGACTTGAGATTCTTTACAATGAAATGATTTACAATAAATAAACTCTCTCAAAGAGTGGATAAGAATGAGCACTGAAGTAAAAATGTATCAAAAGATACTTCTTACAAGAAAACTCAAAGAGTAGTTGAAACTTGAATGATTTTCGTTTTCTCACAGATTGGTTGTTGAGAAAAATTGAATGCATCTCTATTTATAGCAAGAGATCATTAAATGACTGTTGTAATCTCTAATGTGACCGTTGGCAACATTTGAGGATGATTAGTTGAAGGTTTGGTCTTCTTCTCTCTTTACTCTTTGGTTAATCCAGCTGCCCAGAAGTTCAGGCTTGACTTCTTGACTTTTAATCCGTTGGAAGAGCAGCTACTGGATGTGGAAAGGAAACATTAATTCCTTCAAAACGTGTGGAGAATGATTGTCCAAAAGGATGCAAGTTTTCTGGACTTTGCATTTAATGTTCTGACATCACTTTATGCTTTATTTTAATCCTTCATTTAATCCTTTCTAAATCATCTAAAACTCACCAACAAACTGATTAAACATAGTTAGGAATAGTAATGAGTGATGATATGAAGTATTAGAATCAAACATAAAGATTTCGCAAAATCATTCATCTTGAAATTCAAATCCAGCGACACAAACTCGAGTTTGTTTATCCAAACTGGAGTTTGTCACTATGCTCAAAGTGGAAACTCGAGTTTCCATTAGCAAACTCGAGTTTTCTTCTTCCAGAGAAGAAAGTCGTGTTTTGAGTTTGAAATCATACTTTGAGCGCTGAGGCAAAACTCGCGTTGTTGATTAATGACAAACTCGAGTTTTGGACTATTTAGTGAAAAAACATGTTTAAGTCCAAAACCTCAAAACTGGAGTTTCAAATAGTAAACTGGAGTTTTCAAAACATTGAAACAAAGCAAAGCTTTCTGCTTGGCGCAAACTCGAGTTTCCAATACTAAACTCGAGTTTTCTCTTAAGTTTGAAAACCTTTGAAAATTCAGACTAAGTCAAAACTGGAGTTTTCAAATACAATCTGGATTTTTCTCAAAGTGAGTAAAAAACGTGAAGACTCTCTGTCTTGTGGAAACTCGAGTTTCCAAATACAAACTCGAGTTTCCTTATAAGAGAAAACTTTGATAAATATTCTGTCAATTGAAAACTGGAGTTTTGAAATCGAAACTGGATTTTTCATAAACTCAGAAATGAGCATACCTCTCTGTGACTTGTAAACTCGAGTTTACAAACAAAAAATTGAGTTTCCAAATAACCTTGAAAACTCAGAGAACTCTCTGTGTTAGCCAAACTCGAGTTTCGAAATGGAAACTGGAGTTTTACTTAGTTTAAAACTTTTGTGGTTCTCTGTGTGACCAAAACTTGAGTTTGCCAAATGCAAACTAGAGTTTTGTCAACTTGCGAAAATTGAGCTATTCTCTGTCAAGCCAAAACTCGAGTTTTCAAAATCAAAACTCGAGTTTTGTCTTATCAGTAAGTTTCCAACTTTTCTAAGACAAAACTTAATCTTGAGTTTACAATTGTCAGTTATCATCAAAACCAATTAGAGAACTAACACTATGTTGTCCTTCCTCCATGATTCCAGAACTTAAGAAGAAACAGGGGCACACCCTTCTTTCTTACACCTTAGCCTGAGAGCAGAGAAGGAGTAAGAAAAAGAAAGGAACAACCCACGATAAACAAGAGCCCAGCGTGGTCAGATTTATTATTTTAAGTGAGTAAAGGGGTAACTAATTAATACTTATAAAAGGGATTGAAGAGAGTACAAAGCAGGTTATTTTATCCTATAAAAGTGAATAGAGGGGTAACTAATTAATACTATGAGCTTATGAGCTCTCAGAGCCAAAAGCTGAGGATAATCTAATACTTCTCCAGTCCTAATATAGGACATAGTTTGTAGTGCAATTTACACTATAAAATATGTCATATATTTAAGATCGGAGGTACTACTATGTTTTATTGGTTGTTTAATTAATTATTTACCCAGGAACTATGCGATAATTAGAAATGCCAGGATCATTCTCAATCTGATGCAGATCGGAGTGGCAGATTCCACATTACTGAACCTTAATATAAGCATCATCAGGCCCCGTGTTCCTGAAAGTGTTAACTTTGAAGAATTAAAACCAGGGGATATCGAAACAGAGGGGGGAGGGGAAAAGATGAGTTTTTTTCAGTTAAAGTTAATTTTATTGACTCTGTCAGAAAAAACAAAAATAGTCACTTTAATAATGTTGTCTAAAAATTAAATTATTTATTTGTGTCTCCAATAAACACTATAATTTTTTTGAAAAAATATGTTCTCTGCACACTTCTACGACCATCACACTTTAAAAAAATAATAATAAATAAATAAATTCACAGGTTTAAAAATACCCTCCAGTACGACTAGATGCCATAGCTTCACAGGGTTAACTTGTAGTTTTTATCCCCATTTATGTGTGCGTGCAGTGACAGATCAAGAAATTTTAATGATGATGGGTGAAAATAAAAAATATTATATCATAAATAAAAGTATTTAAAATAAAATACAGACCTAATATACAAAAAATTGAAAGAAATCTATTATAAAAATTAAGATACTTCACTTGACTCTTACATCACGTATTTTCATATTGTTAAACTCATCTATAGTTGAATCCGCGTTAAAACTTAAAACAATTTATTTTTCAATTTATGCAATCAAAGAATTATTAAGAAATTGGTCTTCCATGAATTTTCCCCATCCACCTACTGGTATGTTTATTATTCCTACAATTTAAAATTTTATAACTATAAACACATGCATTGAAATTAATCAATTTTTTTCATGCAAATAAATATTATTTAATTTGGTAGATTCTGGGTATGCAACATCGACTCGATACCTTGGGCTGTACAAATCTGTGTGTTACCATCTCCCTGACTTTCAGAGATCATCTAGACTTGACAATGACAATGAGGACTTCAATTACTTGCATTCAAGTCTTAGGTCCACAATAGAAAGAACTTTTGGAGTTTGGAAGAACAAATTTCAAATCTTACAGAGAATGCGTAGCTACAGCTTTCCAACATAAGTTCAAATTGTAGTAAGTGCAATGGCTATACACAATTTCATTAGAAGAGCCTCTATTTTTTATCCTGACTTCCAACATGGTGAACGAAAGGGATTTTGTGTTTTGACGATGATATTGATATGGAAGAAACTTCAACAATACCTTCATCATTAGCATCTTCATCTGATATGGCTTCTCTTCGTGATTCCATTAGAGATCAGATCATTTATTATAGTCAAAACCAATAGTCATGTATTGAAACCCAAGTTTGGCGTACTCTATTATTTAAACTATGTGAAATGTATTTGTATCCCTACCATGAACAAATAGACTATATTTATAAAGGCCTTAGTTAATTTTTTTACGAAACATCACTCTTATATGTTGAAGGTTTCATTTTTTTAAGCATTCAAACATTGAATTATTCAATAAATAGCGTATATCAATATCAAAGATATTTTTTTTTTCAATATCCTAAAATAAACTTTTAAGATCATGAGAATTATTTTTTCAGTATCAGTTAGTATCCTTATTATGAAAGTTAATGTTAAAAATATTTAAAATACAACCTTATCATTTATATTCAATTATACCAAAATATTTTTATATGTAAAAAATATTTTTTTTCTATATACAATTTATTTATACAAATATATTTGATCTAATTTTTATCATGTTACATAATTTACTAATGGTTGAAATTTATTTTTTCTGACAGTTTTATGTTATTTTTTTGTATTTATTATGAAATATAATGTTTATAATATTTAAAATACAACCTTATCCTTTAAATGTAATTATACAAAAAGCTAATATCCTTTTTGGTAAATTTGACCCTTCAAAAGCTATTATGATTAAACATCCGAACACTATCATTTTTTTCTAAAAACTATTCTCCAAAAGTCATTTTTACCTCGTAATTAAGTCCCAAAAGCTATTCTCCAAAAGTAACTTCCAAACGGGCTCGTTTAAGATAAAATTGATCTAATTTCCCCAAAGAATATGAAAGCTCTTCTAGTTATTTTTCAATTAAGAAATAACCTTCTATTTAATAGGTTTTCCAACTTCATGCAAGAATTACTTCTATAAATTATAAAAGTAATCTATATGATATGACCGCACAATGTGTAACTTTTGAGATATGGAGAACTAAGAAGAGGAATACCTGCACCCAAACCCTTCACCTCATTCCTCCGTAATAAGAATGAGGAGGAATAAGATGAGGAAGTGGAGGATGGTGATGTTGATTACTGAATACCACTATTGTATTTTTTGAATATTATAATAAATAAGTTAATAACATCCTATTCAACTTCCAACACTAGTTCTTTTTTGTCCCTTCCATATGTCTATTTAAAATGTCCATTTTCATTTGTTTTTCCTACATTTTATTCGTTGTCATCTTCTTTGTTCTCTCAATCGCCAAGATGAAACGACGTGCAAAAGAACTGTTAGAAAGCTCTTAGCGTCATCTTCCTCCTCCCCAACATCCGCCTTCGCCACCATCACCTTTGCCTCCTCCTCATCCCCCTCAACATCCTATGCTTCCACAATTGAAGGCAATGTGTAACATCCCCATTTTTCATGTGCCTCAATGTGGATTCATTTGCATATATGGATATTTTTTTTATGAAGTTATGTGTTAATGAATATAGGTTGTTGCGTGAAATAATTAGAATAAGATTAAGATGTGGTCGTGGAATTACTTGTTTATGTGTAATAAATTTGGCCAAAAAGGGGATGAGAAGAAGTTGCATGAGTATTATTAGGAATTAAGAGAAAAATTGAAGCAATGTTAAAATTTCAATTTCCACAAAATTGTGCCGTATGTCCCATAATTATTTAGAATTTATGGGTACATGAGCATGGGTTACAAGTTAACAAAGTGGGCTAAAATCATCCTAAGAGAGGCTTAAATTTTGGCCCAAAACTAAGGGGGAAAAAAACAAAAGAAAATGACCATCACATGGCAACTAAATGGTTGGATTTTAACTAGATGGCATAGTGGTAATATTGGGCTAGTTGGAGGTCATTTTTCCCCTTCATTCTTTTCAGCCGTATGGACCCTTTATTTGGCATTAAATCATTCTATCTTTCCCCATTTGGATCCAGCCAGCACGCAGGGGAGGAGAAGAGGAAGAGATGAACATTTCTTGGAGAAAATAAGAAGGGAAAACTCAAGAATCTAATAGGTAAATCTCTTGTAATCTCTTTCATCTCTTCTAAGCTCCCTTTTGCAACTCTTCTTGACCCAAAAATATGTCTTCTTATGGTGTTCATGAAAGGGAGGTCGAAAATTTTGGTATATAAGGAAGAAGAGATTACAAGAACCTCAAAGGTCAAGCCAAGGTTAGTGATTCTTGAACCTCCTTGGAATGAATTTGTGTTGGTGAATTGATTTGGGGTGGTATTTTTCTTGTATACTTGAAATGTTGGAAACCCTAAATGTATGGGGAGTTGCTGTCCAAATTCTTAGATGGGGTTAGTGTATGATTAAGGGTTCAAACAACAAATTAGAAGTGATTATGGACTAGATTATGATGTTAAAATGGAAACTTGAATATTTGTGTTTGGAATATGATTTTCGTCCAGCTGGATATACAAGTTTTTGGGATTGGATTTTGGTGTTTTTGATAGCTCTAAAGTGTTTAAAATGAGATTTGGTATAAGGATGAACTTGGATCAAAATTTTGGAACCCTAGATGAAAGTGTAAGAAAAACGTTTGTGGCAGACTTGTGGAATTTCTGGGAACCAGTCGAATATTTCATGGATTTTTACTTAGTAAATGGACTTGGAAAATTATGAAATTTTACATGGATAAATTAGACATCTCAAGGATTATTTTTATATATAATATGTAATTTTTCAAGTTCTGTACTAGGAGAAATTAATTTGTGAAAATGACCCTCTGATTCTGGACATGATTTCGGACAGCAGGGGTATTTTGGGCTATGGATGAATTTTCTACTTGGTCTGACCCAAACTAGTATTTCTGGTTGAAAATAGACATATTAAGGGTCATTTGGGCTTTGGAATCAACCCAAAAGGAGTTTTCTAGATTTAATTATGAATTTTTGAAGTTGGGCTTCCATTTCAGCAAAATTTCAGATTTAGGACGAAAATTAAGAATATATGGGCCCAAATTAAATTCCTTAATAAGAAAAGGAATTTAGTAAGTATGGACACATTAGTTGGGCTTATTTTAATTTACCAAAGAAAATATTCATTGAGGTGGAATTAATTATATTTATATTTTATTATTTTAGGGATTATTGTGATATTTTGCACCGCGAAGGTTATTGTTATCTGTAGTCGACTGTCAGGTAGTAACCTTAATCCTCATATACTCTGTGCGACATGTGTATGTATGTTTTACCATATATATTGCAAACATTTGATTATCATTTATTTCTGAATGCTATGAAACCGGAACATGCTATGTGCGTAAAGGGCTTTGCTGTGTGCGGTGCCCGGTGGTCTGTGCTGTGTGCTATTAGGACCACTGCAGTCTGTGCTGTGTGCTATTAGGACTGCTAGTTCGGATTGGCTGTGTGCCTTGTTGTATGCATGATCTTGAATGTTATGTGGTTTGCGTATTAATTCTTGATTTTCTTACATACATTGTTTATACATTTTATATGAGATTAACGGTTACTCGGGATTCGATTTTGGATCCCACCCCTTTTAAGCCCTCGCGGCTCATCTAGAGCGGAGCAGGGAGACAGAGGTAAGACTCCGGAGCAGGGCTAGTGGGATGGTGGATGTTGATGATTATCTTTTGGATATATATATTGTGGTTACCGGATGACCGTAGTACTTTATTTTGGCATGTCAGACACTATTATCCGGATGACTGTATATTTTGATCCCTCTAGGGGAAAATTTATCTTTTCGTATTTTTATCAGTATTTTATTGTCCAAACCGATGTGTGCTCTGTTGCTTAAACTCTAATGTGCAACGTAGATTATCCAGGGAAAAATAACTTTAGAATTGTATAAAAGTAAAGGATCACACTACCCGCTACCCGAAAGGGCGAGGCCGGTAGGTGTGTAACACAATGTTACAGCATGCAGAACACACTGGCCATATTGTGAGGAGGCTTTCTTTATACCTCTCGAGTATGAACATGAAGGTCAATCTCATACTAGATGAGTATGGGAATGGCCATGATTCTAGCAATGATTCTGACCACTCCTCTAGTGATGAGTAGCCTAATGATCTCATCAGTTTATTAGGCTACTTGTCACTATTCTATTTTCTTCTGTTTTATCATTTTAAATACATTGTTTCAAAATAGAGACTATTGTGAAGGCAAAGATAAATAATGGCTTTTTTAAAACAACCGTCATGCAACTCATGGAGTGGGAAAAAGAACATAATTGCATGTGGACTGATCCTCTTCAACTTCTAATGTACATTTTACTTCCAATCTATTTAAACTCCTTATTTCTATACATTTTCTTCAACATCTTCCTATGTTCTCATCATTATCATGATGAAGCAACACACTGTAGAAATGCTGGAGAATCATACTCCCCAACCTCTACCTTCTTCTCCTCCTCGTGCTCCTCATTCCCAACACTCACCTTCGATGGAAGAAATGTAGAAAACACATCAATCAAATACCCCATTAAAACCCACAATCAAACTCCTCACTACAAAAAAAACTGTTTTTTGCGGCGGAAAAATTCCCTCGCAAAAAAGCTATTTTCTGTCGCAAAAATGGTTTGCGGCGGAATAAGGTCCGTCGCAAAAATGGGCCTCGCAAATCACTTTTGCGACGGAAAAATGTCTTTTTCCGTCGCAAATTCTGGATTTTGCGAGGGAAACGTTTTTCCCTCGCAAAATTTCAATTTATTTAAAAAAAATATATAAAAAAGAAAAAAAGAAAATAATTACATAAAAAAATTATTAAAAATCAGAAAATAAAAAGACTTATATATCATAAAAATAAATTGTAACAATCATAAGAGTTTACATAAAAAAAACAAAATATTACAAATTATAATGTTGCGACCAAAATGAAATAAAAAAATAAAAAAATAAAAAGTCTAAACAACAACCGTCATTATCATCACCAGTATCGTTATCACCACCAGGAGGCAACCCCGTACCCTTGTCCTTCAATATAGACTGGAGAAGTGCCCACATCTCATAAAAGAATCTACAGTTTCCCCACATCTATGAGAAACCACCATTCCCCAATGCGCATCCTTGGACTGCTTCACCACTTCAACGATCTCAGTTACAGTTCCAACTTGGTTGACCTAGATTTCAAGGAGAAATTATCATATTTTTAACCATTGTGGCGTATCAGTTGCAAATAATAAGGTGAAAGATCTAAAATACATGCAACCCAATTTGTATATTATTCTGTCATTTTACATCAACTATCACAATGAATTAGAATATAGCATCCACACAGAGTAAGCCTTTAGTCCACAACAACAAAAAATCCAATGGTCCTCGATGAACTTAATTAGGAGACAGAATTGCTTTAATGAACAACAAATTTCATTATAAAAAATTAAAATCAGATTATGTTGAGTTCAACATTAAACAGTAGTCAGTTACCTTAAGAAGAAAACCATTGCAAGCAGACTCAGTGGTTGCTCTCTCGATGTGTTTTGCATTTGACGACAACAAATCACCCCCAACTACCTGCAGGACCAGTTAAACAGAGATGAAGCGCTATAAATAGAAGCTCCTCTCAGCAGTAAAGAGACCAACTAAACATCTAAGTTGTAAGCTGGGAATAACCTTTCTCCAATGCCACAAGATGACTATGACCAAAATAATGTTATCTTAAAATTGTAGTTCTCTACTGGCATTGACATACTAACAATCACTAGTTGATGTTTCAATCAAGTTTCACTTGACACTCTGCATAAGCCAAGGAATTGGAAATGATGCTCGGTGCATTTTGTAATTCAATGCCAAGTAAGCACTTAAAATTACACCAAAGATGCCATGCCAAGAAAAAAGGTTGGATGATGCAGACAAGGCAATATTCCAAGAGTTGACTGGTATTGCACTAATAAACCACTGCCCAATATTTGAAACAATCTGCAAGTAACAAAATATTCCAAGAGTTCCAAAGATCATATACAAGTCTAAATACCTCATCATCTTTGACATAGGGCTCAAACCATTTCCACAGAGTCTTTGGATCACCAACATATCTCAAATAGAGAAATCCAATCTGTAAATAATATCAGGAACAATATAGAACATGAAATACATATAATCAGGTCTCAAGGTAAAATTGCAAAAAATCTCATTGAAAATAATGTTGTGCAAAAAGCAAGAACTTTGAAAAGAAAAGGAAATTACTCCTGAGCAACAAAATGCAGCCTCTTTATTTTGGCAACAATATCAAAATGGAACAAAACTTTAGTTCAAGAGCCATGACATACATGTTGAGTAAATGCAGTTCTACATACAAGTATAAAGGAAGCGTAAAATAAAATTATTTTCGCTTTTAGTAGTAAAATCCATAAACCTAGTCCATATAGAATTAAAAATAAAAACTGTTTGAAATATCACATGCATTCTTTATACTAACAGAACTACTCTAAACATGAATGTATCCGTTAAACTCATAAAATGAAATCCATTTTTTCCAAATAGGCAAATATGTATAAAATGATTCAGGTTAGATGCATAATCCAGCTTCACAATTTCTGTAGTTACAATTTACATACCACTTACGGACCTTAATATAGAACCTATTTGGGGAGTTAATCTTGGTCCTAAATATAAGACCTATTATCCATATTTGTCATTTTTTTCTAATTTACCCTTAGCTCCCTCAACAATAATCAAGGAAGAGAAGGAAGGAGAGAGTTAAGGAAGATGACTAGTGTAGTTATAAAATATATCACACCAGTATCATACAGTATTGTTCCTAAGTAACAGCAACTTAATACAGGAGATAATTGTTAACTAGAAAGAGAGGAGGCCTATTGACAAAGTAATTTCTGAAAGTAAAAAAAAGGAGTACCCTTTTTTAAGTCATAAATGAACAAAACCAGAAACAGAAGCTAAAGATGGACAGAGAAGTGATTATCGCAGGTGTTGAACTAAATGTGATAAGACATATAGCAGCAACAGGGACACCTCAAGGGGATGAGCCATGCTTAACACAAAAACATGCCTACATCTAGTGTTAATGTGATTATAGGGTAAAAAAGAGCAAGGATGCAATTTTTCCTGCCCCTGAACTCAATATTAAACAGCATATACAGAGAAGTAAAAGTATTGATTCATTTCCAGTATTTACAATAAAACAAAACTGAAATGGCCAACATAAATTGCAAGGCGCCATACTTACAGCTCTTATGTAAGGAGAATCAGGGTGTTTCAACAGTCCATGCATTTGTTTGACGGTAAGCTTCATAGTAAAAAACTTGTAGAGAAGACAGAATGCAGATGAGTCCACCACGACAGTTCCCTGTCATCCAAGGCTACGTGATCAACTTCATTGTAAATCTCATCAACGACTTCATGGTATGTCTTCAATTGATAGAGCTCCTTGAAGTAGTCAGACGACAAAATATTCATGCAAAGGACTTTCTCAAGTAGAGAATCGATTGGCTTGCCACAGGTTTGTACTTTGTACCTCCATGATGGATGGCAAAATGCACTGAGCTCCAAGAATGAAATTTAAACAACGTCAACTCTCACAAAGCATAGGCAATGAAAGTGCCATGAACTCATTCCTGCAGCAAACCAGAAAATAAAACGACAAATATTAAATCGAGTTCAAAAGGCAGAAGAAATTGGGAAATTTTTTTTTAAAAACAAATCTTTATCAGAATTCACAATCGGGTGCAAGATTGAATTTCGGATTTTTGAATACAACAATTGGAAACACAAAACGCACATCAAATCGAGTTCAAAAGGCAGAAGAAATTGGGGCAAAAAAATGGAACTTACCAATGAACACCATAGGAAAATAGTTATTTCGAAGGCAGAATAGAAGGACGGAGCTGTAGAAACGAGGCGAGGCAATGAACCTTACAAGCGGTGTCGCGTGGTTTTGCTGCTCGATTCGGTAAATTGATGACGAGTCACATTAAATTCGAAGCGCTAGAGAAGGGGGCGGATTGAGGGGGAGGAAGGTGGTTCTGGTGACTGGACTCGCGGCGGAACCAAGGGAGAAGAAGAGTACAGCCGACGGTGGAACTAAGGTGGACCACTGGAGAGAAAACTCACGAGAACGGCGGATCTGAAATGAAATGAAGCTGGACCGACTATGCCAAGGGTTTAAATTTTAATCCCAATTTTTGCGAGAAAACACTCCGTTCCCTCGCAAAAATAAGTAATTTTGCGAGAGAACAATGATTCCCCTACAAAATCTACTTTTTTTTTGTGAGGGAAAATTATTTTCCCTCGCAAAATGGAAGGAAACTGGTGAAAAACTTCCCCCATTTTGTGAGGGAACAGTTTTGTCCCTCACAAAATGGTGGATTTTGTGAGGGAAACTTATTTTTGCGAGGGACAAAACTGTTCCCTCGCAAATTGGCCCCATTTTGTGAGGGAAAAAATATCCCTCGCAAATATTGATTTTTCTAGTAGTACCTTTCAACCTTTGTTTTTAATTCTTCTAATTTGTTCCTCCAGTGTGATGCCGAGAGAGGGGTAGATTGTGAGATTTGGATTTCTTTAATTTTTAATTGTTTTTTAGACCAGTTGTCTACCAATCTAGAAAGTGACTTACTTTATAAACCTATCGTTTTTAGACAGGTACCGGGTGCGGTCTAAAATGTCTTTTTAACCAGTCTAGAAACCAATTGTTATACTAGTGGACATTAAAAAACATTGCGTGTGTTATCTCAATTCCTTTAATCTCTTTTGGCCAAAAAGATTCCACATTGATATCTTCATGTAATACAAAATTTGAGAAAAGAAGAGGATGCCATTAATTACCAATGATATTAAGTTGTTAACACACCACCTTTGTTTTTGCCAACAAAAATCATTCATATGTTGGAATGAAAATTAACAAGTCTGAATAATGCAAAAACACCAAAAGGTCTGAAAAACATAAGAACAAAGTAAAATAAAAAAATGGTAACACATCATCCAAGACCAACAACTTTACTTTGTCTATCTTTCTCCAAAATTCGTCCCAGTTATGAGGGTAGTCTCCACACCTAGTCAGCACAACCACTTCAAAGAAGCTTTAGCAATATAATATGCTATCAATTTGCTTCCTTAGGAATCCAAATAAAAGAATGGTTCCTTGTGAGATTCCTTGAGAGAGAAATATCCTCAAAGAGAGCCTCACATCTCCAATAAGGTGATGTCCCATTTTTGTAAACACAATTAATCATGATCCGGTTGTCTAATTCAAATATAACATCATCTTATTGGTTATCCAAGGCAAATGAAATTGTATCAAGAAGAGAAACTTTTTCTGCATATAAAACAGATTCAGCTTGGATAATTCTAGCACCACCATCAATAATCCCTCCATTGGAAGCTTTAACAATGAATGATACGACAGCTTTACCACTATTTAAATCACAGGCACAATCTGAATTAATTTTAAGAGAGTTACCTATGGGGATTTGCCGATGTTGATTTCTGACGTTTCTTCTAATGTCACCATTATTTGATACCCAGCCATTGGCATCCTAGAACACATGCCAGCAATTTTCCTGATTGAGAAATTGCAAAAGCTGCTTCATAAGCAGAGGAATTTATTCCTTTCCAAATATACCATAGATAAATTGAGATCAAAGCTCTATGGCACTGAGACAGACTAATATCACATAAGAATTCAGCAAGCCAATGATTAAAGGAACCGCCAAACAATGGCGAAAACAGCACACATAAAAGAGAAAGGGAAGCCACTTAGATGAGGCAGCAAAAAACAAAGAGAAGAGGAAAACTATAACCATCATCAGAGAAATTAAACCAAATACTTTTTTAATAGTGGCTCCTGGATCTAACAAATCTGGTACTTCCTTTCTTTCTCTAGCTAGCAATCCAACCAGAATTTCACTTTGGCACCATTCCTCACAACTCTGCAACATGCTTCGAGAGAAATGAATCTACATACTTCTTCACCGTACATTCAACATTTAACATCACTCCCTTTACATACTTTGCCCTCAACACTTGAGAGTATAAGATTCTAGGATTTGCTTTTAAATTCCAACCGATCTTTCCCAACAAAGCCTCATTCATAACTTTTAGACTTCTAATTCCAACACCAGCCTCTTCCTTAGGTTTACAAATAACTTCTTTCTCTCCTCATGCAAACCCCATACAAAACGTTTCTCTAAGTTCTCTATCTCATTACAAACCCAAACCAAAACATGCTCATGTTGCAACTGGAAATTGACCATTTGTGACGTAACATATTCCCAAGACAACGACCTTGCCTTCCATCCACTAAGCTTACTTTGTACCTTATTAATCAAGTTCTGAAAACTTTGATCTTGAGTTTGTACCATGAGTGATTTGAGCTCCCAAATACCTTCCTAATTCCTCTCTCCTTTGAAAATCACTCTGGCTGCACAGTATATTACATATTTTAGAGAAAAATATTGTAGTTTTCTTAGAATTAATCTTCCGACCTGAACTAGCCCAATCAGATCCATACAGTCAAGGACATTACTCATTTGCTCCTCATCTGTTTCACAAAATAGTAGCAAGTAATCAGCAAACAAGTGAAAAATACACACCCCCTTCCACCCTATCTTCACTGGTCTCCACCTTGATAGGGCAAAACTTTAAAGCCTTATAAACTCCGCAAGTATACGGGCCGTATCAAGTAATAAAGTAGTGAGAAAAGATCGTCCCACGAGGACTAGTATTCCAGCCACTAATTCGTTATCTTAGCTTTAGTTGGACAAATGAGTAAAAGAAGGTGAGTTGTAACTTAACAGAATTTTTAAAGAGTTGAATAGAAATCACGCATTCAAGATGAAGAATCTCAAAGACGATAGTTTAGAAAAGTTAATCAGTGGAGAAAAACGTAGCTAGGGCATAGAAATCCCCCTATGTTCATCCAAGTATTTGAATTAAATCCCTAATTGACTATTATTTCCCATGATTGACGATCAATTCTCTAAAATTAGACTAAGTCCCAATGTCTTGACGCTACCTTAGTCCGTTATCTTTAAAAACAACCTAATGTCTTAGTATTGTTTGGAAAGATCAATTATTTAAACCAGAATTATAAGATCGCATAAACTCGTAAGCCTATGTCTAGGTCATGCAACTCTATGACGAATTAACGGCCCAGTTAAATGCACCAACATCTCTATTGTCATACACCAACCTATGAACAATCTAAAAGGTGATCATTCTTTAAGAAAGCTTTAAGCAAAGATAATTCATTCAATCATGGAAAATAACGTTCAATCAAGAATTCAAACAAATACTTAAATTCGCATAGGGTTCATCCTCGCCCTAACTACTAAAGAAAATTAGCCGAGCATGGCTAGATTAACAAAATAGAAGAAAAGATATGAAAATTGGAATTGTTCTTGCATCCTCTTTCTTCCTTCAGCTGTCTCCTCCTTTTCTTCCTTTTATCCTTTCTCTCTAAACCTTTGGTAAATACCGAAGTTTAGAGAGCATAAGGATATTATTTTCTCTCGTGTGTACTCTGGTTGCTTCTGTGTCTTGTCTCTCTGTGGTTTTTTAGTGTGTATCTCCCTTGCTCTTTATATAGAAATTCCCTTAGGCTGACTTGGTCGTGATCTGATCCTGTCTTAAATACAAGATATGCAATATCCTTTTGAGATCTCCAATCATCTCCAAATCTTTTGCAATACACTCTCTCATATCACACAATTTATTCAAACTGATTTTATTTTTCTGCTCCTTTCTCAATCAGCTAATAACTCCTGCAAGATATATAAATAGTAATAAATTTAATCCAATATATCTCAGAATTGATACTCATTTAATTATAAAATCTGCACTTATCAAACTCTCCCACACTTAAATCTTTGCTTGTCCTCAAGCAAAAGAAAGAGAATTCATTATCTAAATGAGAATGACATTGTTTTTGACTTTCCTAAACAAAGTGAGCGATTACCACCACACTCAGATCATGTTATCAAAATTTATTCAGTTAATGTCTTATAAGATTGGGTCACTAAGCCAATAGCCTTGAACAATAGCCAGTAATAAGCACCACAATAAGTTTAATAAAATATTATTCTACTTAATTCCTCCAGAAAAATTCAAATGCCCCCACTAAACCAAGCTTTGCAGTTAATTTTATAGGGATCCTCGTGTAAGAAGTAACTCTTTTTTTTTCATTTTATTTTTTTTTATTCGAGCCGTTGTAGGTCCCCTTTTTACGCGACCCTGCACATGGGTGATGCAGCACCGGTTACTCGGTTACTCCAACAGGAACCGTAATCTTGAGCCGTTGTAGGTCCCCTTTGACGCGATCCCGCACATGGGTGATGCAGCACCGGTTACTCGGTTACTCCAACAGTACCTCAAGAGGCTTTTAGCTCAACTCATAACCCTCTTTGACCTTACCGTTTGACGCGACCCCGCATATGGGTGATGCAAAGACCTAAGTTCGAGTAGGTCTAGAGAAGTCATTGGAGTTATGTTTCTCTTTTCTTTTATTTATTATTATTTTTTTCATAATAACTCACTTGAGTCCTTTCCCTAAACAAAATTTTTACTTGGTCAACAAAGGGCATAATCTCATCTCCTAGAGGAATCAGTATCAAAATATTCAAAACATCTCCAGATTGTTTACAAAAATTCAATGCTCAGGGGCTTAGTTGACACATTCTTTTCCTTTTTATTGTTTTACTTGATAATACTCTCTAAGATGGGGATGCTCAAAGTTAAGGTCAATCTGAACAAAAACTCAAGAATTTTTTTTTTTTTTTCAAGGGAATCAGAACAATAAATAAAAGGAAAGGAACTAGTACTCCCCTGGTTTAAGTCGTGAACTCTGATGTAGAGTGCTCCTGTCAAAGTCATCGGAGTGGTCATCGGCATCCTCATGTGTGACCGCATCGTCGGAATCATTGTCGTCCTCAACTGGTTGACAACTAGTTGGGTCTATATTCTTGATGCAAAGGGCCTCGACCATCTGGGTCAGATAAGTGAGAGAGAAAGAGGAAGAAGGAGGAAGGAGGGTGGTTTAAAAAAAGAAATTTTTTTTTTTTTTTTTTTTTTTTGCCGAATTGGCCGAGAGTTGGCGCCTGACTTTCTGTCCAAATATATATATATATATATTTTTTTTAATTTTTTTTTTTTTTTTTAAGAATGGAATCTTATAATTTGATCCACACTTTTCACATCCTTCCTATCCTACCAATAATTACTAAGACTAAATAAAAATGAAAAAGAAAACTTATTGGGTTGCCTCCCAATCAGCGCTTGTTTAACGTCTTGAGCCTGACGGATATCACCTTAATTCTCAGCTTCCAGTTGCCACGGAGGTTCCTCCTCTGTCAATGTCTCCACCATGGTAAGGCTTCAATCTCGTTGTCCGGATGAAACGCTTTTGGAAGAATCCTCCGTCATGCCATCTCTTGGTTTTTTTCTTGAGTGGCAAATGAAAGTGGTCCTTGCGAGTGACATCATTCAACCTCCTACAATCCATACACATTCTCCACCTGCATCTAACAGTTTCACCACCTCCTTTCTCGCCACTTCCCAACTTCTCTTCGTCAGTAGGGGACAACTCAGCGTTAACAATAATGGGATAAGTGTCATCCTTCCCTAGAAAAACATACTTCAGATTAGACGGGAGCTCCTTTAGTTCCACCTTAGGAGTAACAGGTGGCGCATCATAATCTTTCTTCTTCAGCTCCTCAACCTGTAAATGAGAATTCTCCTTTTCAGAAACCTCTTCTTCCACTTGTAACAATTGAGCAAGATCATCATCCATAGGCTCATCTGAACCTTTTTGAAAAACTTCTTGAATGGCCTCATCAACCACGCCAACCTTGAAACAATCACTATTATCACTGGGTATTTCATGGATGAAACACATTGTAAGTGACTCTCGTCATTCATTTGGAATTCCATTTTTCCTGCAGCTACATCAATTACCGCTCTAGCAGTAGCCAAGAAGGGTCTTCCCAAAAGTAAAGGAATTTCAGCATCTTCTTCCATGTTAAGAACCACAAAATCCACCGGGAAGATGAATTTGTCTACTTTCACAAGCACATCCTCAATGACACCTTCTGGTTTCTTAATGGACCTATCCGCCAACTGTAATGACATCATAGTAGGCTTCATCTCTTTAATTCCGAGAGCTTTTGAAACAGATAAGGGCATTAAATTAATACTAGCTCCCAGATCACAAAGTGCTCGCCCATATTGACATTCCCTATTGCACAAGGAATGCTAAAGTCGCCCGGATCTTTAAGCTTTGGTGGCAACTTAGTTTGAATGATGGCACTACACTTCGAGTCAATGCTATCGTTTCGCATCTTGCAACTTATGCTTCTTGGAAAGCAAATCTTTCATGAACTTTGCATAATTAGGCATATTTTCAAGAGCTTCTGCAAAAGGAATGTTAATCTGCAATTTCTTAAAAATATCCCAGAACTTGGCATACTGTTGCTTCTGAATCTGCTGCTTCAACCTTTGGGGATAAGGAGGTTTTGCATAAGAAGGAGTGGGAGGCTTCTTTGTAGCTATCTCCTTTGGAACTCCGCTGCACATCACATTGCTCAACCTCTTCTTCCCCTTTCTCGACTTGTCCATTATTGGAACAGATTTCTCAACCGGTGAACCACTATACCACTCCTTGTAGTTATGGCCTTACAATGCTCCTTTGGATTGACCACAGTATCACTAGGGAAGGACCCTTGGCTTCTCTCCGCTATTTGCTTTGATAACTGACTAATCTGATGCTCCAAATTCCGGATCGAAGCCCCCTGATTTTTGAGAGAAGAATTTGTTTCATTCTGGAAAGCTTTTGTTTCATTCTGGAAAGCTTCTGACCCCTTTATGTATTCGGTAGTGCTGAGAGTCAACTGTGTCAAAGCCTTTTCCAGATCAGTGGTGGTGGTTTGGTGGAACTGCTGAGGTGCTGATTGGGGTTTATAGGAGAAGTTTGGGTGAGATTTCCACCAGATTGTATGTGTTGCTATATGGATTAAACTGATTTCTAGGAGGATTACCCATGTATTTTACCTCTGCTGTTTCTTCAGTAATGAATGCTGCACACTCTCCATTAGCATGTTCCCCTTGGCAAAAATCACAAATCAAATGAGGCTGAGAAGTGATAGATGATACTTAAGAAGAGGCAAGCTGTTTAGTGAGGGAAGCTAATCTTTGTTGGATCACCTTGTTTTGTTGGGCCAGTTCTCATTGTGGGCCAATATTGTATTGTAAGAGTCTAGTGAAGAACTCCCTCTTTGGTTGTGGAGTAACAGTTTCATTCTCAAAAGACCCCATATCTTCAAATAACTCCAATGCTTCTTCGGGAGTTTTATTTTTAGCGTACCACCTGCTGCAACATTAATCATCATCCTAGAGGACGGAAGCATCCCTTTGAAGAATATCCTCACCTGATCATAGTCTTGCAGCTCATGTTGTGGGCACTTCCTAAGCAACTCCTTGAATCTTACCCACGTTTCACAATATGATTCCCCATTGCCTTGAGTAAAGCAATTGATGTCTGAAAGCAGCTTTGTATACTTAGAAGAAGGAAAAATTTCTCAAGGAACTTTGTGGTAATAATGTCCCAAGTGGAGAGACTTCCATTAGGACAAGAACGAAGCCAAGCTCCCGCTTTCCCCGTCAAAGAGAAAGGAAACAGCCTCACACGAATAGCTTCTCCGAAACCCCATTCATCTTGATGGTATCACAAATTTGCGAAAAATCTCGATATGCTGATTAGGATCCTCTAAATCACTCCCACTAAAAGAGCGTTGTTGAACCAAGCTTATGAGGGCTGGCTTGATCTCAAAATTATTTGCATTCACAGCAGGATTGACAATGCTAGTTGCAGCCCTGGCAGGGTTAAGCGTCATGTAGTCGCCCATGGTCTTTTTTGGAGGAGGAGGAAGATCTGCACCAATTTCTGCCATTTTTACCGGTTTAGTCTCAGAACTAGAACTATTAGCCTCTTCTCTTCTCTGTTTAGCAAGTTTCCGGTTTCTCTTTGCTGTCTTTTCAATTTCAAGATCAAACTGCAGAGAATTTCTGTCAATGGTACCTCGCATAAACAGAGTATGATAACAAAAGAAAAAGAAAAATCCAATCTAGAGTTTCGTTAACTACTCTTAGTGTTGAAATAAAACTAGTCCCCGGCAACGGCGCCAAAAACTTGATAGGGCAAAACTTTAAAGCCTTATAAACTCCGCAAGTATACGGGCCGTATCAAGTAATAAAGTAGTGAGAAAAGATCGTCCCATGAGGACTAGTATTCCACCACTAATTCGTTATCTTAGCTTTAGTTGGACAAATGAGTAAAAGAGGGTGAGTTGTAACTTAACAGAATTTTTAAAGAGTTTAATAGAAATCACGCATTCAAGATGAAGAATCTCAAAGACGATAGTTTAGAAAAGTTAATCAGTGGAGAAAACGTAGCTAGGGCATAGAAATCCCCCTATGTTCATCCAAGTATTTGAATTAAATCCCTAATTGACTATTATTTCCCATGATTGACGATCAATTCTCTAAAATTAGACTAAGTCCCAATGTCTTGACGCTACCTTAGTCCGTTATCTTTAAAAACAACCTAATGTCTTAGTATTGTTTGGAAAGATCAATTATTTAAACCAGAATTATAAGATCGCATAAACTCGTAAGCCTATGTCTAGGTCATGCAACTCTATGACGAATTAACGGTTCCAGTTAAATGCACCAACATCTCTATTGTCATACACCAACCTATGAACAATCTAAAAGGTGATCATTCTTTAAGAAAGCTTTAAGCAAAGATAATTCATTCAATCATGGAAAATAACGTTCAATCAAGAATTCAAACAAATACTTAAATTCGCATAGGGTTCATCCTCGCCCTAACTACTAAAGAAAATTAGCCGAGCATGGCTAGATTAACAAAATAGAAGAAAAGATATGAAAATTGGAATTGTTCTTGCATCCTCTTTCTTCCTTCAGCTGTCTCCTCCTTTTCTTCCTTTTATCCTTTCTCTCTAAACCTTTGGTAAATACCGAAGTTTAGAGAGCATAAGAATATTATTTTCTCTCGTGTGTACTCTGGTTGCTTCTGTGTCTTGTCTCTCTGTGATTTTTTAGTGTGTATCTCCCTTGCTCTTTATATAGAAATTCCCTTAGGCTGACTTGGTCGTGATCTGATCCTGTCTTAAATACAAGATATGCAATATCCTTTTGAGATCTCCAATCATCTCCAAATCTTTTGCAATCCACTCTCTCATATCACACAATTTATTCAAATTGATTTCCTTTTTTCTGCTCCTTTCTCAATCAGCTAATAACTCCTGCAAGATATATAAATAGTAATAAATTTAATCCAATATATCTCAGAATTGATACTCATTTAATTATAAAATCTGCACTTATCACACCTCTTACTACTAAGCGAGTAAGCTATAATATGTGAGAGCTTCTCCATTACATGAACAAAGAGGTATAGGGATAAGGGGTCACCTTGGAACAAAGAGGCTAAAGCTGACCGCTATAAGGCACAAGCTAAACGCAACCAACATCTAGATGCAATAATAACTGGTCTCCGGCGGATGCTAGAGGGGTTTGGGGAGCTGAACAAGCAAAGGGAAGAAGCAAGCAAGTTGATGGAAATAAAATATGCTCCTTCAGAGGTTGGAGATAAGATTGTAAATCCAAGTGAAGTGCTTCCCCAACTTAGGTAGAACCTGGTCATAGCAATGAAGTTGTGCCACTAGCACCTGTCCTACTACAGGCTCCAACAGAAACTCCTGTGATTGATAACGTTAATTGTATTGGCCTCAACAGTGAAGAGTTTATGCTTCGTGATCATGTCAACAACTTTAAACCAGTGAAAGTAGTGTCTTCTCTAATTGAGATTCGTAAGGTTCCAAGTGTAGTGAACTACAACCCTATCTCGCTAAACCATACTGAACAGATCACCAGTATCTTGTTTGTTGGATGGGTTTTCTAGACGCTCTCCAAGATACAGTTCTTCATTCCTACCAAGGTTTCCTTTTTTGGTACCTCGCCTATTGAAAAGGATTTCCATATCGAGCCATATCGAAGTCTTATCCTGCCCTTCTCTTTTACATCACTTTTAATTCATCAAGAGACTATTTCTTCAAGCATAGGAAAATGGTAGAATATTGTGACGCTCCCTTTTATCTCCCGATATACATCAGAGTTACTACGCACTAAAGCATATAGATCTGGTTTGGACGGAAGAGTAACTAGGTTCTGATATACATCAGAGTTACTACTAGGTTCTGAATTCCTCTCCCCAAGGAAAATATAAACACAGAACCTACCCAGTTCCGAATTCCTGTAGCACATACAAAAGACACAAATGTAGAACCTACCCGGTTCCGAATTCCATTAGTACATAGGAAGACACATGTTATTGGCCAAACAACAAAATACATAAAAACTGTGTGTACAAGACACAAATCCATAAGCATGGCAATTACATATAAACATACACATGTCATAGAGAATTAGAGTTACTACCTCATTGAGTAATAATCACAATATCGTCCACATACTTCGCGTTGTGTGCGGGCTTAAGAATTCCTACCAAATTGGGATGATAACCATCATTAAATATAAACCTTCAAACATGATATAAAATTCCTAATTATCATGTTAACTCCATTATAATCTTAACTACTTTAGGGTATTAGCTTAATTACCCTAGTTTACCATTTTCTGGACTTAACTTTAAATTTCCAGAATTTTCATTAAACTTTGAAAATTCATCATTAAATACTCAGAAGTCCAAATGATATGCTTCCAACTCACACGTGTTCCTAGGCAAGTCTATTTGTAGGGAAAATTAATCCCAAAGGTCATAAGACGCCAGACTTTGCTTAGGTTTCAAAAACTCACTTACTATCCAGAACCACTTTCAGAAACTTTATCCAATTTCAAATATTTATAATTAAATGCATAAAATTCAAAATATTGTGCTTCCAAAATCCACGTTCTCAATGACATATTTATATTCATATAAAAATAGCCCCAATGGTCAGAGAATATTAAATCATTCCTAGTTTTTACATCTTTCCCTACTATTCAGTTTGAAACTGAAGACATTTAGCTTAATTCCGAAAATCAATGCTCCCTCCAGTCTTAATTATAAGACCTAGTTGACTTTTTTAGAGAAATTAAGGAAGCTAATTAAATTAGTTTAGAGTATTTTTATTTTTTTTCTTCAAACTAATTAGTTTGACTAATAAACTAATATATAATCTAATCATACACAAGATATGAAATGATTAAGTAACTTATTTAGCTTCCTTAATCTCTCCAACAAAAGTCAACTCAGTTTTATAATTAGGACCGAAAGTGGTATTTTCGAAATATCAAGAGAAACATACATGCATGTGGATTTTTCCCTTAAATCTTGACATGCAATGGAAGATAAATGGTGAAATTGTAACTCACCTTGTCTTTTTGAGTTTCTCTTCTTCCTTTCTTTGCCTTCCCAGCTGACTGTGAGAGGAAGCAGTGGCGGAGCCACATCATTTCTAGTGGGTGCAAGTGCACCCATAAAGGTTGCTGAGTTTTTTTTTTTTTTTTTTTGGCTGCTAAGTTAGTACATATCTTAACATAAACACCCATAATCCCCCTCAAAACATGGGACATTATTATATAGTGCTTTGAGGCCCATTGGTGGTTTTATTTTTATGGGCCCCAAGCTTTACTACCCGCTGCCAGAGCCAACGTTTTACTTTTTTAGTATGACGTTTTTTTTTTAATATGACCATCTGATTAAATTAAATATAAATATTATCATACTTAATCAACATAGTTTTCTCAACAACAAAAAAAATTTCTACAGTCACATGTACTTAGCTTGTAGAGTTCCGAGAGCAACTCCCGTATAAAATAGAAAGTGTTTGTAGGTGTTTGGTGTTGAACCTATTAAAAGTGTCGTGCTCTCTCGGTGGACAGTTTGGTGAGTTATAGCATTTGTTATGCTCCTTTACTTCTTCGTTGATAGTTGACTTTTTAATATCCTATCACATATGACAAAACCATAATAATTTTTCCTTGCATGTTGCTTTGGAATTTGATTGTGTAACATCCCCGGTCTCATAAATACTTTTCAATTGAACCTCATTTCTAGTTCTAAACTTTACGAAGGAGTGGGTTGCCTTTTATCCTCCTTAAAAAAAATTTCGGGGCGCTGCCCCCAAACCCCCAAATTCCATCATTAACTGTGCACCCACAAACTTAAATTCCTGGCTCCGCCACTGAGAGGAAGGGATGAAGAATTGATGGTGGTTTGAGGAAAGGACTCACGGTTGGAGAGTTGAGAAGAGAGGATGAAGATTGTTGAAGTGTTGGAGTAGAGGGAGGTGGACGGTTGGTGTAGAGGAAAGGAGAGAAAAATTTTGGTGTGAAGAGAGGGAGGGGCTGTCGAATTGAAATGACAAAAGAAGAGTGAGTGTTTTATTTGTGTGTGTGTGTGTGTGTTAACGTGTCCGTAGGTTTAGGGAGGAGGGAGAGTATAAAATTGTGTTGGTGAGGTGTCAAAGTGAATCATGTGTGTGAGAGGTGTCATGGGTAGGAAGGTGGGAGAGGGAGCTGACGTGTGTGTTGGGCTTTCTTCCTTCAATTGGGCTGAATGTGTGAGTTGAATTATGAGAGAATGTGGGCTGAAATTATGGCCTAAACAAGGGTCTACTTTGCTTTTCTTTCATCTCTTAATTTGGGTCAAAAATCATGTCCAAACAAGAGCCCAAATTATCTTTCTATTCTTTTTTGTAATTGGGCCAAAATCCTAGTTTAATTAAAAGTGCAATTACCTTTTTCTATCTTCTCAATTTTGGGCTTACACCCTTAACCCAATTAAAAACCTAAATTGTTTTTCCCCCTCCACTTGACAAATATTCAATAAATTAGGCATATCACAATAGATTTTCAACCTAGGTATTTTCTTGAATATTTCAAAATATACAGGGTTTTTGCTAAAGCAAAACAACTCAGGATACTACAAATATCATATAAGAAATAATTATGGTTTAATTATATTTCTAGTATATTTGGATTTATTTAGATTTGTTATCATTTTTACTATTTTAAAACTTTAATTAGGTAGTTATTATATTATTATGGGATATGATATTGTCACTACTATTTTTTTACCGTTAGATCAGAATCTCGTTTACTTTTATCATTTCTCTTTCATATTAAGAATCTCATCTAACGGTGAAAAAGTGGTAGTGACATAAAATTGGTAGTGACAATATCTTATCCCTATTCTTATTACGATAAGCTGTTTTTTTTTTTTTTTTGAACAATATTACTATAAGCTGTTTAAGGGTTCTCATTTTGATGGTGGACTTGATTATTGTAATTCAAATTACAGTTTTCTTCTATCTAAATATTTAAACTAAATGAATAAAAGAGGTCTCCTCTCACTCCTTTCATCATTTTACGTCAAACCAAACCATTGATTGCACTAAGTTCTGACAAACTTATTTAATGGCAATTAAAGTTTTTAAAATTCACCCATTTTTGTGTAAATTTCCTTTAAGGACGATGCCGCGTTTCAGTCCTGACAAACTTATTTAATAGCAATTAAAGTTTTTAAAAGTCACCCATTTCCGTATAAATTTTATTTAAGGACGATGCCGTGTTCCAGTCCTGACAAACTTACTTAATGGCAATTAAAGTTTTTAAAAGTCACCCATTTCCGTATAAATTTCCTTTAAGGACAATGCCACGTTCCAGTCCTGACAAACTTATTTAATGGCAATCAAAGTTTCTAAAAGTCACCCATTCCCGTATAAATCTCCTTTAACTTAGAGAGGTGAAAAACATATGAAGAGAAGAACATTGTGGATCGGAGTAAAAAATACATGCCTCACTTACTTTTTACAAAGACCAACAAATCATGCTTTCACATCTTGAAGGATTTTTCCATATATTTTTAATTTATTTATGAAAGGCTCTTTTGTGGTTTTTAGTATTGTTTATTTATTTTTTGTATTTTTATGTTATTTTTATTAATTTGTGTTGTGTGTTTACTGGTTTATTTAAATTGTTTTTTTATTAATGTTTAAAAATTTATTTATTTAGTGAAATTAAAATAGTATTTGTTTAATTAAGTTTAAATTTATGCTTTTTATTTAATTATTGGAGTTTTTTATTTTTTAAATTTTTTATTCTGTTCTATTTCGTCATTTCTATTATTTTGTGTCTTTATTTTATATGTACTACTTGTTTAATTAATTTTGGTTTATAGATTGGCATAATTTATTTTTTGTTAGTTAGTACTAGAAGCGAATTTAGATTGACTTTAGTCATTAATAATTTATTAATTATTAATTTGTATAAATGCTTCTATGAAAACATTTTTAGGGTGTTAGACCCCAAATAAAATAAAATGGGACAACTTTGAGTCTTGATGTACGAAAAGTCAGGGTCATCCCATCATCATTAAAGGTTTTTAAAAACAATGTTAGATAAAAAGGGAACACAGACAGGGGATGAGTCACGTGGGTGACTTTGACTTGGGGGTTACTTTGACGTGTAGATGAGGAGATAGATCGAGACCCTACACTTGTGACCCTAAACAAACAAAGGAAGTTAAAGGGTTAAGGTGCAAAAATAGACATATACTTTTGTTAAAAGAGCGTCCAGTAGCAAATACTTTTTTGTGTGCAAAAGAATAGCTACGTGCTACAAAATGGGAGCAAAAGTCACAGACACCGTTATCTGAAGTTGACGTCCGTTATCTCAAGCTGACGTGGCAGTAGGTCTGATTTTTCCATTAAACACAATGCCACATAAGTTAAATCTGACTAACTAAATAGATTAAATATAATTTATTTATATTTTATTTAACTAAATAGATTAATCCCCAAAATCAAATCGAAACCCCCCCCCCACCCAGCACCCTCTTCTTCTTCCCCAAGCCTCTTCATCGGAATCCCTCTCCATTCACCACCATCTTCCTTCCTTCAAACTTCACCTTCTCCATTCACCACCATCGTCTTTCCTTCCTCTACCTTCATTCTTTCACCTTCCTTCCAACCGTCCCACTTCACGGTCAACATCCACCCCCTTAACGGCCAATGCTAATTTTGCTCCACTTTTGTAACGTCGTAGTTACTTTTGCACCTAAAAAAAGTATTTGCTACTGGGCGCTCTTTTGACAAAAGTATATATCTATTTTTACACCTTAACCCGAAGTTAAATTGGCTCTCAGAAAAAATTGATTTTCGGTAAAATATTTTAAAAGGAACAGGACCAAAAAAAAAGGAAAGACACCAAAATAAACTATGGGAATGAGTTAAGAAAGACTTTTGACTTACTTGGTTTGGTTTGTTACAGGGAAATGGAGGAGAAGAGATCTTTTGTATTTTAACCTAAAATTTTGATTTTTTTTTTTCTATCTAAATATTTAAACTAAATGAATGAAACAGGTCTCCTCTCACTCCTTTCATCATCTTACCTCAAACCAAACCATTGATTGCACTAAGTTCCGACAAACTTATTTAATGGCAATTAAAGTTTTTAAAAGTCACCCATTTTTTGTGTAAATTTCCTTTAAGGACGATGTCGCGTTTCAGTGCTGGCAAACTTATTTAATAGCAATTAAAGTTTTTAAAAGTCACCCATTTTCGTGTAAATTTCCTTCAAGGACGATGTCGCGTTTCAGTCCCGACCAACTTATTTGATGGAAATTAAAGTTTTAAAAGTCACCCATTTCCATATAAATTTCCTTCAAGGACGATGCCGTGTTCCAGTCCTGACAAACTTACTTAATGGCAATTACAGTTTTTTAAAGTTACCCATTTCCGTATAAATTTAACTTAAGGACAATGCCACGTTCTAGTCCTAACAAACTTATTTAATAGCAATTAAAGTTTTTAAAAGTCACTCATTTCCGTATAAATTTCCTTTAAGGACGATGCCGTGTTCCAGTCCTGACAAACTTACTTATTGGCAATTAAAGTTTTTAAAAGTTATCCATTTCTGTATAAATTTCCTTTAAGGACAATGCCATGTTCCAATCCTAACAAACTTATTTAATGGCAATTAAAGTTTTTAAAAGTCACCCGTATAAATTTCCTATAACTTAGAGAGGTGAAAAACATATAAAGAGAAGAACGTTATGGATCGGAGTAAAAAATACATGCCTCACTTACTTTTTACAAAGACCAACAAATCATGCTTTCACATCTTGAAGGATTTTTCCATATATTTTTAATTTATTTATGAAAGGCTCTTTTGTGGTTTTTAGTATTGTTTATTTATTTTTTGTATTTTTTATGTTATTTTTATTAATTTGTGTTGTGTGTTTACGGGTTTATTTAAATTGTTTTTTGTTAATTTTTAAAATTTTTATTTATTTAGAGAAATTAAAATAGTATTTGTTTAATTAAGTTTAAATTTATGCTTTTTATTTAATTATCGAAGTTTTGTATTTGTTAAATTTTTATTCTGTTCTATTTCGTCATTTCTATTATTCTTTTGTCTTTATTTTATTTGTACTACTTGTTTAATTAATTTTGGTTTATAGATTGGCATAATTTATTTTTTTGTTAGTTAGTACTAGAAGCGGATGTAGATTGACTTTAGTCATTAATAATTTATTAATTTGTATAAATGCTTCTATGAAAACATTTTTAGGGTGTTAGACCCCAAATAAAATAAAATGGGACGACTTTGAGTCTTGATGTACGAAAAGTCAGGGTCATCCCATCATTAAAGGTTTTTAAAAACAATGTTAGATAAAAAGGGAACACAGACGGGGGATGAGTCACGTGGGTGACTTTGACGTAGGGATGAGGAGATAGATCGAGACCCTACACTTGTGTCCTTCTGCCGGGAGGTCTGGATTGAGAACGACAATCATCTTCAACCGGCCACTTTCCAGAGCCGATCTAGTGGGAATTTCATTTGGTTCTCCTTCCATTTGGAGACCTAGAAGAAAATGCTGGCAAAACCAAGGAGAACACTTGGAAAGACGTTATGAAAATATTTAAATTTTTTTCATTAAATATCAATTATTTTAAATATATCTTATTATTTAGGAGTAGATTAAGAAACACTATAATTGATTAATAGTAACTTGGAAACACTATAATTTTAAATATATCCTATAGAAACACTATAGGAGTAGAGTTATCTCCAGTGACCCCAAAACTACGTCGTTTTGGATTAATGAGGGGTGTTTTTGTAATTTTGTTTATTTTTTAATTATATAAATTTTACCGAAACATCTTTTATTAATTCACCTGAAATTACTAACACACCCTTCATTAATTCAAAACGACATAGTTTTGGGTCACTGGAGATAACTCTATCTCCAGTGACTGGAGAAATACTTTTCCCTATATATATATATATATATATATATATATATATATTTAAAGTGTATTAAAATATCTCTCTCTCTCACATATTAATAATTACTGTGAAAATCCTTAATTATTCACCTTAAAATTCCCCTTAATTCATCTTTGTTACCGTCATATGTTTTAGAGGAGCAAGCAATTCCGTCAAGAACACATAATAATATACTGGAGACCTTGGTTCCTATTATAATTTACTTTTTGCTGCATGACTGGAAGATCTGACTTCGGTTGATAAATAAAAATTTCGCGTAAATTTCGATGTCATTTCTCTCTCTCAATAATTTAGATGTCATTTACTGCACATGACTGCAGGCCCTGCATGACTGGAAGTTCTGACGTAATAATCACTGTCATTTACTTTTGGGTCAGACTGAATCAGATTTAGGGATCTGAGCCATGTACCGTAGTTCGCCAAACAACCTAATATCAAGTGGAATTTTTAACTTAGAATTTTGTATTAGAATTTGTAAAAATATAATCATAATTTGTTAAAACATTATCTAAATTTGTTAAATCTTTAGTAAATACGGGAGCATGAAGTTACCTGCTATATCGCGTTTTCTTCTCTAATTTTTTTTTTTTTACTCAAAAGAAAATTTGTGTGATTTCCATTTAATTTTAAAAAAGGATAAATCAAACGCTTACACTTCTATATTATTATAAATATTCAGAACCCCTATTTATACTTTAGAATTTTTCAATTTGTTCTTGAATGATTTTTTTCATATATTTTTGTATTTTAATTTATTTAATAAGTATATTTTTGCTTTAGAAGTTTTGACTGAGAAGCATTGAGTACCTATAATTTTTTTAGAGGCACAAATGTAAAATTGCCTCGAAAGTTGATAAAATGTAAAAATTTTGCCTCTCAATTAATTTTGACAATTAAATATAATTAATATGCACATGTGGCACCAATGCTTGCCACCTCATCAATCAAAATAGTGATAAGTATCATTTTTGTCCTGGCAATTTTCGCTGAGGAGCAGTGGGTATTCAGAAGTTTTTTTAGGAGCAATTTTGCCCCGAAAGTTTATAAAACGTAACAATTCTAGGGATTTAGGGGAGGGTGACCTAGAGCAATCTATACAAAGGTAAATACTATCACTATTGCTTTGTCTTACTGAACTAATTTTCAGGACAAATCATATCTCGTTTTGCGTTTTTTTAAACTTAGATCATAAGTGATGCTTTCTCTGGGTTTTACGACAAACCTTTCAGTCCCTTTGACTTGTTCAGCTTCACAAATTCCTCTGCACCCTTATCTTGGCTCAGCTTCCTTCAATAACTCAAAGAAGACGAGATTTCCCACCATTCTTCAATCGATTTTGTTGAGTCTGTTTATGTGGAGATAAGGTGGCATGACATGTGTATTGTTTGACTGATTTAACAGTCAAAGTTGATATTGGAGGACGGTAGGGTAAAATTTCTCGTAATTTTTTTTTTCCAAATTTCTATTGCTCTCCAGTGAAAATTTTCGGGGTAAAACTGATACTTAACCCTATTTTGATTGAAGAGGTGGCATGATATGTGTGCATATCAATTAAACTTAACGGTCAAAATTAATGGAGGAGCAAAAATGCTACATTTTGTAAACTTTCAGGGTAAAATTGCTCCTTAAAACATTTTTAGATACACACTATTCCTTTACGAAAATTTCTGAGGCAAAAATGATACTTTACCCAAGAATTAATTAAAATATAATTAAGTATAAAATAATTATTTCAAAGTTATTTTAAGTATCATAAATTTAAGGGGTTTAAACTTCTCATGTTGCATGAAAAGAAGAAGATTCCTACACACACATGAAATGGTGGGACACACACATGTGTGTGTGGGTCCCACCATTTCATGTGTGTGTGACATGAGAATACACTTCTCCTACAATATAAGAAGTGTTTTTCCCTAAATTTAAATGGTTTAAGAATTACCATACCAGATTTTAAGTATCTAGCTACCACCTTCTCTTTTCCCCTGTCTCTCCTTGTAGACATTATAACTCCAATTATTCACTTTTCAAATTAATGCAACTTTCTTGTTGAATAAGAAAATTAATAAAAATATAATTGATTACAATTTCTCACTTAACCAATTAACGATTTTCAACATGTCAATATTAAAATAAATTCCTTTCACACCTAACTAATATTTATCGAAAAATATATTATAATAATATAAGTACAAAATAAATAATATAATAACGAACATTATAAAGAAATAATATCACGTACAATAATAATATAATTACATATAACCAAACAAAATAAAAAAAAATCAACATCTTTTAAAACCTAATTAAAAATGCACGGACAAAATCGGTTTTCAAATAAAACAGATTACACATGGTAAAATAGGCTTAGAAACTCATTAATATTACAAAAACATATTTAAATAACAATAAAGTTACTAAAAACAAATATACTCAGCTCAAAAATGAAATAAAATTAGTAATTCTACTAACCTCAACTGCCTAACTCCTTAAAACTTTGAACAAAATCTCAAATATGATGAAAACATCTTAGAGTGTACATAGAGAACGATTTTGCCAAAAGCGATAGAATGAGGGGTGGCGGCCTTTATATAGTTGCGTTATTTGTAGCAGTTTCTTCCTAAAACTGCTACATCAACCACTACAAATCATGAAATCTTACCACAGTCTTCGTCACAGTTTGTAGCTCTTCCTATGAACCGCTACAAACCTGCTGCCTTTTGTCTTCTGTGTGGTTATTGCCTTAAAAACCGCTACAAATCACGAAACAATTTGTAGCAGTTCATAGTAACCACTATAAACTAGTAGCCTTTAATCTTCTATAGCGGTTTTGCTGTTAAACCGCAACAAATGTTGCACCAGCTAGTGGTTTATATGATCCAACTGCTACAAATTACCATGGAATACCAGTGCGCCATTTGGCGTGAATTATATCGTTACAAATTTGTAATAGTTTTCCTTAAAACTGCTAAAAAAAGGTATTAAAATATCACTCGAGTCTCAAGGAAGAGAAAAAATATCAAAAAATTCTTAACCTCAAATCCCCTATCAAAATAATCCCTAGGAACTTTTTTGATATTCATTATGGAGAAAAAAATATAAGAAAGTCTCGTTGTCAAAGTAGTTTTTCTTGTTGTTAATTTTTTTTCGAGCTTTTCCTCACCTAGAAAATTTTTTACAATAGGAAAAGCTATTTTAACAACATGAAAAACCATTTTGACAACAATTTTTTCATAGAAAAATTTTAATAACAGGAAAAACTATTTTGACAACGAGACTTTTTTTATATTACAATTCTATCATTAATATCAAAAAAGTCCCTAAGGACTTTTCCTCTTCCTTAAAACCTGAGTGATATGATATTTTCCCATTACTTTTCTCCATATTATTACTTTTCTTGGACCCTTTCTTGAAGTGGACTTTTCTCCGTCTAGTACATATTTACTTCTCATCTAACAAAGACATCAAATTTAAATGATTAAGAATTAATATTTTCTATAAAACTATTATTAAAATAATGAATAACAAAATATAAACAAGTCATCTTTATTTTTATAAAACTAGTGATAATGGTAAGTATGCATTTTATAATTAAATAGGTATATACTTTGGCATATACAGGAAAAATAATAAAGGAAAGGAAGAAACAAATAAGAAAATCATAAAATAAAATAAAAAGAATGGAAAAAAAAATGACATGGGTCCTGTGATGGAGGAAAGGAGCAATCTATGAAGTTTAAAGGAAAAGGGAGAAAAAATTGACTCCAATCTTTAATATAAGATCTCATTTATAGTATAAACTGTACTACAAACGGAATATTATATTAAGAGTAGGATTTTGTATTATAAAAGGAGGAAGAGTACCTTTGAGATTCAAGGAGTAGAGTATAAGAGAAAAAAATGAAAAGGGAAAGGGGGGGGGGGATGGAATTAGATACTATGTCAAATCTAATCAAAGTACATAAAACATAATATTTTCCATATTTTAGAAAGATAAGAAATTATCATATCCTATATATTATAAATAGAAGCTCTCAGATCATTCAAAATATGCAATTATAAGCTAGCTGGTTAACCGAGATGTGGATGAATTATTAGAGCCAACATATCTAATGGCAGAAAGTTAAAGGATCTAATACAAAAAGGGGAACACAAACAAGCTAAGGACTTGATTCAAAACTGGAAAGATTTATAAGGACCACCAAATTATTTCGTTAGTGTTGATGCTTTATTTGGATTTTAACTTGCGGGTGTTCGACATTGATGACTTATTGACGGTTGCATTTGTTGCGAAACTTGCTACTACAGCAATAGTAAGTTCATTTAAATTGTATATTGTTTATGCTTTTGTTCTGGCCATAAGCAAGGATTAGATTTGTAAATTACAGATTTTATTAATTTAAAGTTGTTTATTAGTTGAGTAAATTTTAATCTAATTGTGCACTTATAACTTGTAATTTAATTACCTATCTTGTGGTTTAATTGTGGGTTTTTTATGCTGTAAATATATTGTATACTATATTTGTTAATTTCAAGCCTCAACCAGGAGTTAGGGAAGAAATAAAATGAATTATTGGAAGAAAAAAAATGTACACCGGTTGTGACAATAACCAATGCACCAGTTGAAGCATTATAACTGCAACGATTGTGACTTTGTAACCGGTGTAGAAAATCGTTTTGGACATTTTAAACGTGTCTAAAAGGTATTTTATGAACTTGTTCTAAATCCAAATGAGAAGAGGGACTGAAGGGGAGTTCTCTTTTGCTTTTCAAGAAAAATATCAATATCGTTATAATTTCAGCCATGTCAATATATAAAAAATGCTTTTTAAAAAATAAAATTAAAACAAGAAATATGCCAATATTAACAATATTCACAAATATATACGCATATACGTACATAGCATGTTACTCCCTCCGGTCCTAAATGTAAGGCCTATTTAACTTTTTTGGAAAAGATTAAATTACGTAATCGTATCATATGTTGTGCATTATTAGATTATATATCAGTCAGACAAAATAGTTAGGAGAAAAATGATAAATATAATTATTTTAAAATAATTTAATTAGCTTTCTTAACTTCTAAAAAAAAAAATCAACTGGGTCTTATATCACTGCAAAAAAAAAAAAGACCATTAGTAGCGGTTAAAATGACATATTTGTAGCGGTTTTAGGTGTTACTAATGACATTTGTAGTGGTTACCTAAACCGCTACAAAATCCACTATGACAAACTCATTTGTAGCGGTTACAAAAACCCGCTACTACATATACTTTGACTTCTACTATATCTATAGCGGTTTCAAATGACCGACACTATATAAAACTATGTTGACATCTTGTTTGAGACATTAGTCGAGATTATTAAACCGCTACAAATTGAATTTGATTAGACTTATAGCAGTTACCTAACTGCTAATACTTATATGAAAAAGTAGCGCCAAAAGTTCAAAATATTTTGTAGCGGTTACATGACCGCTACAACATATTTTTTTGATTTTTTTTCCGCCATCATTTTTAATTCTTTTGAACCCCTCCATTTTTTGGGAAACTTTTTTTGCCTCCTTTTTCAATATTTTATATTTATAGCGGTTCTAAACCGCTACAAATTATTCCTGTCATTTTTTTGGAAAGTAGTTTTGGCGCGTTGTTCATATTTTTGTTTGTATTTGTAGCGGTTTTATTAACCGCTACAAATTAATGAAATTGAAAAAAAAAATTCAATTATTATAGCAATTAAGTAAATATTGTATTACTAATAATTTATATTTTTAGTGAAAATAAAAGATATTAAAATATGATATTTGATTATATAAGGTTATTATATAGGTGTAAAACAATGAGAATATGTAAGTATAATAACAACTAATTATGAGTTAATTAAAATAACATTAATTCTAAAAAAAAATGTATGTGAAAGTAAAAGAAAGTTGAAAAATATATGTAATGCTGTTAGTTCTCTATGTGTTTTGATAATAACTGACAATTGTAAACTTAAATGGAAGTTTGTCTTTGAAGTTGAAAAACTTACTGTCAAAGGAAAACTCGAGTTTGCGTTTGTAAACTCGAGTTTGGTCGAGACAGAGAGTTGCTCTAGTTTTTGCAAACTTAGGCAAACTCGAGTTAATTAGTATGGTAAACTCGAGTTTGAGTCATACAGAGAGCAATCAAAGCTTTTAAAGGTAAGACAAACTTGAGTTTGTATATGTAAACTTGAGTTTGTAATACTCAGAGAGCTTTCAAGGAATTGTAAACTTAACCAAACTTGAGTTTGGTTTTGGTAAACTCGAGTTTGTGCTTGGTTGAGAGCCTTAATTATTTTTAAACTAAAGCAAACTCGAGTTTGATATGTCAAACTCCAGTTTGCACTTGGCCAAGAGATTTCAAAGTTTTTCCATGTTTTGGGAAAAATCGAGTTTAGCATAGTAAACTCAAGTTTAGTCTTGACAGAGAGTTTTCAATGTTTCCTAACTTAGGAAAAATCGAGTTTGAATTTACAAACTCAAGTTTTCTCTTGATGATAGAGAGTTTTCAAGATTTTTCATTCCTCAAACAAACTCGAGTTTGAGTAAGAAAACTTGAGTTTGTGTCAAGCAGAGAGCTCCCAACTATTTTGTGATTTTGGAAACTCTAGTTTACTTTTGGAAACTCAAGTTTATTTAGAGTTTTGAGGACTTAAACTTATTTTCATTTCAAAAGTCTCAAACTCGAGTTTGTCACTTATTAACTCGAGTTTTCCTTCTTACTCAAAATGCTTTTCAAAGTTCAAATCGCGACATTCTTCTCTGGATGGAGGAAACTCAAGTTTGCGTTTCTAAACTTGAGTTTGGTTCCTGAAGAAAAGTTGCAAACTCTAGTTTGCTTAAACAAAATCGAGTTTGCATCGTCAAATTTAAAAATCAAATTACGCGAAATTGTGAAATCTTCATGTTTGATCTTAATACTTCTTATCATCACTCCTTACTGTTCTTAGCTATGTTTAATTAGTTTGTTAGTGAGTTTCAGATGATTTAAAGTATATGAAATGAAGATTTAGCTTAAAGCAAAAAGTGACGTCAGCACATTAAATGCAAAGGCAAGAAGACTTGCATTCTTTTGGGCAATCATTCTTTACACGTTGCAAAGGGATTAATGTTTCTTTTCCCTAACTAGAAGCTGCTCTTCTAACAGATTAAATTTAAAGGAAGTCAACCCTAATCTTCTGTGCAACTGAATTAACTAAAGAGTAGAAAGAGAAGAGACCAAAGTGTTCCTAATAGATGCTTCAATGTCTCCAACGGCTACATTGAAGAATCCAACAGTCATTTAATGCTCTCTTGATATATAAGGAGCTGCATTCAAGTCTTATCAACAAACAATCTGCAGAAAACGAAAATCATTCAAGTTTCCAACTACTTTTTTAGTTTTCTACTATAAAGTATCTTTTGATACATTTGTACCTCAGTGATTATTATTATTCATTGTTAGAGAGAGTTTCATTTATTGAAATCATTTATTGTAAGAATCTCAAGTCAAGGGGACTTGGAGATTGGGAATATCAGATTACAACTTGTAAGGGGGAGTGTATTCTAGTGAGA